>CAWUFW010006128.1:0-1206046 GCA_963921515.1 Calotriton arnoldi | reverse complement strand
TGCAGGGGCTGGTGTTTCAGGGTTTAGGGCAGTGCAGTGGTGTTCGGGCAGTGTAGGGGGTCGTGCTGGGGGTAGTGTTTTAGGGTTTAGGGTAGTGCAGTGGTGATTGTGTAGTGTAGGGGTCGTGCTGGGGGTAGTGTTTTAGGGTTTAGGGTAGTGCAGTGGTGTTTGTGTAGTGTAGGGGGTCATGTTTTAGGGTAGTGCAGTGGTGTTTGGGTAGTGTAGGGGTCGTGCTGGGGGTAGTGTTTTAGGATTTAGGTTAGTGCAGTGGTGTTTGGGTAGTGTAGGGGGTCGTGCTGGGGGTAGTGTTTTAGGGTTTAGGGTAGTGCAGTGGTGTTTGTGTAGTGTAGGGGTCGTGCTGGGGTAGTGTTTTAGGGTTTAGGGTAGTGCAGTGGTGCTTGTGTAGTGTAGGAGGTCGTGCTGGGGGTAGTGTTTTAGGGTTTAGGGTAGTGCAGTGGTGTTTGTGTAGTGTAGGGGTCATGTTTTAGGGTAGTGCAGTGGTGTTTGGGTAGTGTAGGGGTCGTGCTGGTGGTAGTGTTTTAGGATTTAGGTTAGTGCAGTGGTGTTTGGGTAGTGTAGGGGTCGTGCTGGGGGTAGTGTTTTAGGGTTTAGGATAGTGCAGTGGTGCTTGTGTAGTGTAGGGGGTCGTGCTGGGGGTAGTGTTTTAGGGTTTAAGGTAGTGCAGTGGTGTTTTTGTAGTGTAGGGGGTCATGTTTTAAGATGCAATGCTCCAATACCTGACCAGTCTGCACTACATAAAACTGCAAAAAAACTAAAAATAAAAAGTGTTTTGCACACTTTTGTCATTGGGCTATATGTGGGCTACATCTGGGTAATATTTGTGCTACATTTGGGCTCTTTTTTCACTGGTGGCCATCTTGGAAGACTTCTTTGTTATGAAGTTTCCTAATTTCTTCATTTACTGCAGTCTCCTCAGTAGGAAATGCTTTCAGTTTTTACTTTGATTCCATCAAGAAGGCATTCAGATGTGTCTCACATCTGCCATAAATTCAGAATGTTAGCACTCTAGTTGCTCATTAGATCACTGGAGTAAAGCTACTGCTCACCAGGAGTTAACTGGTAGTCTGCTGCTGGTATTGAAAGTGATTGTTTCAGTCTGCATGTCAGAATTTTCTAATGAAATAGAAGAGGATTTGAGATCTCACTTAAAACATGCCCTAATTTTTCTTTCTGCAGCACTAACCATAATTTCTATTTCAAAAGAACCCCTCATTTTGTTCCTTTTTAAATTAAATGTTTTAAGTGTTACTGGTTTATTCCAATCAAGATGGCTTCAGGTGTGCCATACTTTTGTCATAAGTAAGGCTGTTAGCGCTCTAGTTGTTCTTTAGAACACTCTGGGAAGCTGCAGTAGAACACAAAGGCATCAACTGGCAGGCTGCTCCTGTTGAAATATAACAGGAAGATATTTGAGATCACACTTGAAATATGTCCTAATTTTTCTTTCTACAGCACTAACCATAATTTCTATGACAAAATGAACCCCATCATTTTGTTCCTTTTTAAATTAAATGTTTTAAGTGTTACCAGTTTATTCCAATCAAGATGGCTTCAGGTGTGCCATACTTTTGTCATAAGTAAGGCTGTTAGCGCTCTAGTTGTTCTTTAGAACACTCTGGGAAGCTGCAGTAGAACACAAAGGCATCAACTGGCAGGCTGCTCCTGTTGAAATATAACAGGAAGATATTTGAGATCACACTTGAAACATGTCCTAATTTTTCTTTCTACAGCACTAACCATAATTTCTATGACAAAATGAACCCCATCATTTTGTTCCTTTTTAAATTAAATTGTTTAAGTGTTACCAGTTTATTCCAATCAAGATGGCTTCAGGTGTGCCATACTTTTGTCATAAGTAAGGCTGTTAGCACTCTAGTTGTTCTTTAGAACACTCTGGGAAGCTGCAGTAGAACACAAAGGAATCAACTGACAGTCTCTGCCCTTGTTGGATGTACATGTTTTACTGAGAATGTCAGACTTCATTCTCACATGAGTGAGAAAGATAATGTGAATTTACAGAAAATATGCTCTCATTTTAGCTTCTGGAGCACCTTCCAAACCTCCATGGGACAAGCATGAGAAAATAGTGTTCTCTCAAACATGATTCATGATATCCCAGCAGAAGGTTTTTCACATGGTAAAATCACCTTAGAATACACCACAATTCCTAAAATTAGTATGGTACCATCAACAAATAAATTCTAATGTAACTAAAGCCTGTTATCACCCTTTATAGTTCTCCTTTTGGTGACCCTCAAAATCTTCTATTCACTACAATGCATTTCAATGAGGTACTATCATTTATATTGGTCCCAAGATGGCTGCCAGCAATTCCAGGATGAAGTGCTGACAGCCAATCAGATCTCACGATGACATGTGTGGTTAGGCTCCGCCCAGATATATATGTGACTTTACTTTTGATTTTCTCAGGAACTACTGAACGGATTTACACCATTTAAGCAAAGGCACGACACTGAACCAAGGGCTACCTCTTTGCCAAATTTGGTGTAATTCCGTTCAGCAGTTCGGGCTGTAGCTGCGACTAAAGGTTCCTATGGAAAAATGAATGGGAGAAAATGCGTTTTGGGACCCCCTTTTCTCGGCCCAGCTTGACGTATCACCCGAGACTTTCAGGATAGGAGCGGACCGGAGCGCCCCAACAAGTTGGAAACTTTCATGAAGATTCGTCAACCGGCGCCAACGTTATTTCAAATAGAATGTCGCGGATTTCCTATGGATAATAGGTTTTAACTATAACTATCTACTGGCGACCGCCAGTAGATATATATATATATATATATATATATATATATATATATATATATATATATATATATATATATATATATATATATATGTGTATATATATATATATATATATATATATATATATATATATATATATATATATATATATATATATATATCTACTGGCGGTCGCCAGTAGATAGTTATAGTTAGGACCTATTTTCCATAGGAAATCCGCGACATTCTATTTGAAATAACTCTTGCGTTGGTTGACGAATCTTCGCTAAATTTTCAAACTTTATGGCCCGCTCCGGTCCGCTCCTACCCTGAAAGTTTCGGGTGATTCGTCAAGCGAGGGCTGAGAAAAGGAGGTCCCAAAACATGTTTTCCCCATTCATTTTCCCATAGGAAACTTTAGCCACGGCTACAGCCCGAACTGCTGAATGGAATTACACCAAATTTGGCAAAGAGGTAGTTCTTGGTTCAGAAAGAACCCTTTTGTTAAATGGTGTAAATCCGTTCAGTAGTTGCTGATAAAATCAAAAGTAAAAACACATATATATCTGGGCAGAGCCTAACCACACATGTCATCGTGAGATCTGATTGGCTGTCAGCACTTCATCCTGGAATTGCTGGCAGCCATCTTGGGACCAATATAAATGATAGTACCCCATTGAAATGCATTGTAGTGAATTGAAGATTTTGAGGGTTACCAAAAGGAGAACTATAAGGGTGATAACAGACTTTAGTTACATTAGAATTCATTTGTTGATGGTACCATACTAATTTCAGGAATTGTGGTGTGTTCTAAGGTGATTTTACCCTGTGAAAAACCTTCTGCTGGGATATCATGAATCATGTTTGAGAGAAAACTATTTTCACATGCTTGTCCCATACAGTTTTGGAAGGTGCTCCAGAAGCTAAAATGAGAGCATATTTTCTGTAAATTCACATTATCTTTCTCAGTCATGTGAGAATGAAGTCTGACATTCTCAGTAAAACATGTACATCCAACAAGGGCAGAGACTGTCAGTTGATTCCCTTGTGTTCTACTGCAGCTTCCCAGAGTGTTCTAAAGAACAACTAGAGTGCTAACAGCCTTACTTATGACAAAAGTATGGCACACCTGAAGCCATCTTGATTGGAATAAACTGGTAACACTTAAAACATTTAATTTAAAAGGAACAAAATGATGGGGTTCATCTTGTCATAGAAATTATGGTTAGTGCTCTGGAAAGAAAAATTAGGACATGTTTCAAGTGTGATCTCAAATATCTTCCTGTTATATTTTAACAGGAGCAGCCTGTCAGTTGATGCCTTTGTGTTCTACTGCAGCTTCCCAGAGTGTTCTAAAGAACAACTAGAGCGCTAACAGTCTCTTACTTATGACAAAAGTATGGCACACCTGAAGCCATCTTGATTGGAATAAACTGGTAACACTTAAAACATTTAATTTAAAAAGGAACAAAATGAGGGGGTTCATTTTGCCATAGAAATTATGGTTAGTGCTGTAGAAAGAAAAATTAGGACATGTTTTAAGTGAGATCTCAAATATCTTCCTGTTATATTTCAACAGGAGCAGCCTGTCAGTTGATGCCTTTGTGTTTTACTGCAGCTTCCCAGAGTGTTCTAAAGAACAACTAGAGTGCTAACAGCCTTACTTATGACAAAAGTATGGCACACCTGAAGCCATCTTGATTGGAATAAACTGGTAACACTTAAAACATTTAATTTAAAAGGAACAAAATGAGGGAGTTCATTTTGCCATAGAAATTATGGTTAGTGCTGCAAAAGAAAATTTAGTGCATGTTTTAAGTGAGATCTCAAATCCTCTTCTATTTCATTAGAAAATTCTGACATGCAGACTGAAACAATCACTTTCAATACCAGCAGTAGACTTCCAGTTAACTCCTTGGTGAGCAGTAGCTTTACTACAGTGATCTAATGAACAACTAGAGTGCTAACATTCTGAATTTATGGCAAATGTGTGACACATCTGAATGCCTTCTTGATGGAATCAAAGTAAAAACTGAAAGCATTTCCTACTGAGGAGACTGCAGTAAATGAGGAAATTAGGAAACTTCATAACAAAGAAGTCTTCCAAGATGGCCACCAGTGAAAAAAGAGCCCAAATATATACCCAGATGTAGCCCACATATAGCCCAATGACAAAAGTGTGCAAAACCCTTTTTATTTTTAGTTTTTGCAGTTTTATGTAGTGCAGACTGGTCAGGTATTGGAGCGTTGCATCTTAAAACATGACCCCCTACACTACAAAACACCACTGCACTACCCTAAACCCTAAAACACTACCCCCAGCACAACCCCCTACACTACACAAGCACCACTGCACTATCCTAAACCCTAAAACACTACCCCCAGCATGACCCCTACACTACACAAGCACCACTGCACTACCCTAAACCCTAAAACACTACCCCAACACCACTGCACTAACCTAAATCCTAAAACACTACCCCAGCACGACCCCTACACTACCCAAACACCACTGCACAACCCTAAAACATGACCCCTACACTACACAAACACAACTGCACTACCCTAAACCCTAAAACACTACCCCCAGCATGACCCCTACACTACACAAGCACCACTGCACTACCCTAAACCCTAAAACACTACCCCCAGCACAACCCCTACACTACACAAACACCACTGCACTACCTTAAACCCTAAAACACTACCCCCAGCACGACCCCTACACTATCCAAACACCACTGCACTAACCTAAATCCTAAAACACTACCCCCAGCACGACCCCCTACACTACCCAAACACCACTGCACTACCCTAAAACATGACCCCCTACACTACAGCAAACACCACTGCACTATCCTAAACCCTAAAACACTACCCCCAGCACAACCCCCTACACTACACAAGCACCACTGCACTACCCTAAACCCTAAAACACTACCCCCAGCACGACCCCTACACTGCCCAAACACCACTGCACTGCCCTAAACCCTGAAACACCAGCCCCTGCACGACCCCTACACTGCCCGAACACCACTGCACTGCACTGAACCCTGAAACACCAACCCTAGCACGACCCCCTACACTGCCCGAACACCACTGCACTGCCCTAAACCCTGAAACACCACCCCCTTCATGACCCCCTACACTGCCCGAACACCACTGCACTGCCCTAAACCCTGAAACACTACCCCCAGCAAGACCACCTACACTGCCCGAACACCACTGCACTGCCCTAAACCCTGAAACATCACCCTCAGCAAGACCCCTACACTGCCCGAACACCACTGCCCTAAACCCTGAAACACCACCCCCAGCACGACCCCTACACTGCCCGAACACCACTGCACTGCCCTAAACCCTGAAACACCACCCCCAGCACGACCCCCTACACTGCCCGAACACTACTGCACTGCCCTAAACCCTGAAACACCATCCCCAGCACGACCCCCTACACTGCACGAACACCACTGCACTGCCCTAAACCCTGAAACACTACCCCCAGCAAGACCCCCTACACTGCCCGAACACCACTGCACTGCCCTAAACCCTGAAACATCACCCCCAGCAAGACCCCCTACACTGCCCGAACACCACTGCTGCCTAAACCCTGAAACACCACCCCCAGCAAGACCCCTACACTGCCCGAACACCACTGCACTGCCCTAAACCCTGAAACACCAGCCCCAGCAAGACCCCTACACTGCCCGAACACCACTGCACTGCCCTAAACCCTGAAACACCACCCCCAGCACGACCCCCTACACTGCCCGAACACCACTGCACTGCCCTAAACCCTGAAACACCACCCCCAGCATGACCCCCTACACTGCCCGAACACCACTGCACTGCCCTAAACCCTGAAACACCACCCCTGCACGATCCCCTACACTGCCCGAACACTACTGCACTGCCCTAAACCCTGAAACACCACCCCCAGCACGACCCCCTACACTGCACGAACACCACTGCACTGCCCTAAACCCCGAAACACTACCCCCAGCAAGACCCCTACACTGCCCGAACACCACTGCACTGCCCTAAACCCTGAAACACCAGCCCCAGCAAGACTGCCTACACTGCCCGAAAACCACTGCACTGCCCTAAACCCTAAAATACCAGCCCCAGCACGACCCCATACACTGGCCGAACACAACTGCACTACCCTAAACCCTCAAACACCAGCCCCAGCACGACCCCCTACACTGCCCGAACACCACTGCACTGCCCTAAACCCTGAAACACCAGCCCCAGCAAGACCCCCTACACTGCCCGAACACCACAGCACTAAAGCCTGAAACACCACCCCTCAGCAAGACCACCTACACTGGCCGAACACCACTGCACTGCCCTAAACCCTGAAACACCACCCCCTGCACGACCCCCTACACTGCCCAAACACCACTGCACTGCCCTAAACCCTGAAACACCACCCCCTGCACGACCCCCTACACTGCCCGAACACCACTGCACTGCCCTAAACCCTGAAACACCACCCCTCAGCACGACACCCTACACTGCCCGAACACCACTGCACTGCCCTAAGCCCTGAAACACCACCCCCAGCACGACCCCTACATTGCCCGAACACCACTGCACTGCCCTAAACCCTGAAACACCAGCCCCAGCATGACCCCCTACACTGCCCGAACACCACTGCACAGCCCTAAACCCTGAAACACCAGCCCCAGCAAGACCCCCTACACTGCCCGAACACCACTGCACTGCCCTAGACTCTGAAACACCAGCCCCAGCAAGACCCCCTACACTGCCCGAACACCACTGCACTGCCCTAAACCCTGAAACACCAGCCCCAGCACGACCCCCTTTACTGCTCGAACACCACTGCACTGCCCCAAACCCTGAAACACCACCCCCAGCACGACCCCCTACACTGCCCGAACACCACTGCCCTAAACCCTGAAACACCACCCCTGGCACGACCCCCTACACTGCCCGAACACCACTGCACTGCCCTAAACCCTAAAACACCACCTCCAGCATTACCCCTACACTGCCCAAACACCACTGCACTGCCCTAAACCCTAGAACACTACCCCCAGCACGACCCCCTACACTACCCGAACACCACTGCACTACCCTAAACCCTAAAATACTACCCCCAGCACAACCCCCTACACTACCCGAACACGACTGCACTGCCCTAAACCCTCAAACACTCCCCCAGCACGACCCCCTACACTACCCGAACACCACTGCACTGCCCTAAACCCTAAAACACTCCCCCAGCACGACCCCCTACACTACCCGAACACCACTGCACTGCCCTAAACCCTAAAACACTCCCCCAGCACGACCCCTACACTACCCAAACACCACTGCACTGCCCTAAACCCTAAAACACTACCCCCGCATGACCCCCTACACTACCCAAACACCAATGCACTACCCTAATCCCTAAAACACTACCCCCGCATGACCCCCTACACTACCCTAAACCCTAAAAAACTACCCCCGCACGACTCCCTACACTACCCAAAGACCACTGCACTGCCCTAAACCCTAAAACACCACCCCCAGCATTACCCCCTACACTGCCCAAACACCACTGCACTGCCCTAAACCCTAGAACACTACCCCCAGCACGACCCCTACACTACCCGAACACCACTGCACCACCCTAAACCCTAAAATACTACCCCCAGCACAACCCCCTACACTACCCGAACACGACTGCACTGCCCTAAACCCTCAAACACTACCCCCAGCACGACCCCCTACACTACCCGAACACCACTGCACTGCCCTAAACCCTAAAACACTCCCCCAGCACGACCACCCTACACTACCCGAACACCACTGCACTGCCCTAAACCATAAAACACTCCCCCCAGCACGACCCCTACACTACCCAAACACCACTGCACTAAACCCTAAAACACTACCCCCCGCATGACCCCCTACACTACCCAAACACCAATGCACTACCCTAATCCCTAAAACACTACCCCCGCATGACCCCCTACACTACCCTAAACCCTAAAACACTACCCCCGCACGACTCCCTACACTACCCAAAGACCACTGCACTACCCTAAACCCTAAAACACGACCTCCTACACTACACAAACACCACTGCACTACCCTAAACCCTAAAACACTACCCCTACACTACACAAACACCACTGCACTACCCTAAACCCTAAAAACTACCCCAGCACGAACCACTACACTACCCAAATACCACTGCACTACCCTAAACCCTAAAAACTACCCCCAGCAGTACCCCTACACTACCCAAACACCACTGCACTACCCTAAATCACTACCCCCAGCACGTCCCCTACACTACCCAAACACCACTGCACTACCCTAAACCCTAAAACACTACCCCCAGCACGACCCCCTACACTACCCAAACACCACTGCACTACCCTGAACCCTAAAACACTCCCCCAGCACGACTCCCTACACTACCCAAACACCACTGAACTACCCTAAACCCTAAATCTACCCCCAGCATGACCCCCTACACTACACAAACACCACTGCACTACCCTAAACCCTAAAACACTACCCCCAGCACGACCCTCTTCACTACCTAAACACAACTGCACAATTTGTTACAGGCGTTGCAACGCAGGCCTGTGGTGCTTACTGGAAGTACCTAGTGGGCTAGTTGGGCCCCAGGGACCCTCAGGATTCAAGGTGACCTAATCCCCCAACTTAAAACGCACAACGGGGCGCGTTTGCACAGTGGTGAAGGGAGGGGGCGGGGCCTCAGGTGACATGTGCACAAACACGCCGTGTGGTGCGTTTTAAGTTGGGGAATTAATTTCCTTTGAATCCTGAGGGACCCTGGGGGCCAACTAGCCCACCAGGTACCTTCAGTAAGCACAACAGAGTTGCGTTGCAGAGAGGTGAAAAAAGGTGCGTGGCCTCGGAACGCCTCTCTGCAACTCAGCTCTGTGGTCCTAACTGTAGGTACCTGGGGGCTAGTTGGGCCCCAGGGACCCTCAGAATTCAAGGGGACTTAATCCGCAACTTAAAACGCGCCACGGGGTGCGTTTGCACACATGTCACCTCAGGCCCCCTCCCTTCACCACTGTGCAAACGCGCCCTGTAGCGCGTTTTAAGAGGTGGTTTTAATCCCCTGCCCTATTATGTACTAAGGACTTGCAGAGGAGGTCATGCTAATCACAGGGGTACCCCAACGCATAGTGTTCCCTAGTGTATGTATGTGTTTTCACTGTATTCTAAGTGTCTTTTAGCATAGCACTGGCTCTGGTTAGTCAGAGTCAGTTACCACCAGTACCCGTCTGAAAAAGTTGTGGGCAGAGGATGATTTTGCAACAAGGCCTCTTTCTGCTCCTCTGTTGGTTCTATCTGGACATCTTTTGCTTCTTTCTGTGAGTTTTTTCTTCTTTCTTCACATGTCCTACCTCTGTAGGCATAGTTAGAAACTAACATTTAAAAAAACCTTTGAAATTCACTTAAAAAATCATAGGTTTCAGGCATGTTATAGTTCGAAATTAGCATTCAAAAAACCTTTGAAATTCACTGAAAAAACCATAGGTTTCAGGCACGTTATAGTTTGAAATTAGCATTTAAAAAACCTTAGAAATTCACTGAAAAAACCATAGGTTTTAGGGACAGTTATAGTTAGTTGGACATTTCACTCGTACAAAACCATAGAAATTCCCCCGTTATAGTTAGTTCAGCTAACTATAACTCACGCCCCCGCAATGCACTGCTGATGACGTCACATATTACATCACTCATGACATGGTCAGGGACATCACTGATGACATCTCAAATGACATCACTGATGACATCATCCAGTGACTGTGTGTTTCTGTAAAGTTTAAATATGTTTAATATATATAGGGAAAGGCGTATTGAAGAATGAGTGGGTGTATAAGTGTCTGAATGGATGATTTAGTAGGTGCGTGACTGACTATAAGTGAGTGATTAAACGTATCTTACTGAATGCATGGGTTAGTGACTAAACTGTGTGAATGTCTGTATCCGTCTGTCTGTTGGTGTGTAAGCGGCTCCATGGGTTTGTGAATAGCTACATGAGTGTCTACATGGGTTATTGATTGGTTGTCTGAGTATCTGTATGGGTGCCTGAGTGTTTGTGTGGGTGGGGTGTGTGTGACTCTGTGCATAGATGTGTGAGTGGGTGATTCACTGGGTGCATGGTTTCAAGAGTGCATCAGTGATGGACTGTATGGGTGGGTGAGTGTGTGTATGGGTGTGTTAGTGAGTGAATGTATATCTCAGTGGTACATGTGTGAGTAACTACATATGTGAAAGGCAGTATATATGTGTGTTGGAGTATATAAATGGCTATAAGTGAGAGTGTGTGATTGTGAGAGTGGCTGTATGGACGAGTGTGTACTTGTATAAGTGATTGTATAAGAGCGTAAGAATGTGCTAGTATTTGTATGAGTAAGTGAGCTGGTGTGTGTATAACTGTATAGGTGAGTAAATGGGTGTGATTAATTTTTTGCATGACTGACCAGGTGTGTGAGTACCTCTATGGATGAGTAGCGGTGTGTGAGTGTCTATATAGGTGTATGAGTGCATATGATAGTCCTCTACTGAGTGACCGTAAGTATGAGTGACTGTACGGGTGAGTGAGTGGATGTGTGTGTAGACCTAAGAACCAGTGAGTGGGTATGTAGTTATTGGTGTTGGAGTGTCTATGGTTTTGAGAATGGCAGTCTGTAATTTAGAGTGGGTGTATCAAAGGTTATATTAGGGTGTGAGAAGATGCATCAAATTATCACATGGATGATGTCATCAGTGATGTCATTTGAGATGTCATCAGTGATGTCATCAGTGATGTCACTGACCATGTCATGAGTGATGTAATATGTGACGTCATCAGCAGTGCATTGCGAGGGCGCGAGTTATAGTTAGCTGAACTAACTATAACGGGGGAATTTCACGGGTTTTGTACGAGTGCAATGTCCAACTAACTATAACTGTCCCTAAAACCTATGGTTTTTTCAGTGAATTTCAAAAGTTTTTTAAATGCTAATTTGTAACTATAACGTCCCTAAAACCTATGGTTTTTTCAGTGAATTTCAAAGGTTTTTTAAATGCTAATTTCTAACTATAACATGTCTGAAACCTACGGTTTTTTCAGTGAATTTCAAAGGTTTTGTAAATGACAATTTTTAAATGTATTAATTGTTATATAAATTTTTTCATACTGATTTCGAAATTTTTTAGAAAACATTTTTTTTTACATATTTTATTTTTTTAAATTACATTGTAATTATATTATACATTACAAAAAATACTTTCTCTTAATGAATTACTTTAGTTTAAATACTTTGCAGATAGGCAATAGACTTTTAAGTACAGTAGTTACAGTTGTTGCAATGGGCAACACATTTTCAAACACAATGCAACATTCAGCTCAATGTGAATTTCTAGTTAAATGCAATTAGTTACTTTATGGATTACTTTTCTAACCACAGGACTGGATCCTAGATTCAGTCCTGGGACATCTCCTGTAAACAGTTGAGTAAAAGCGTTTTGGTTACAGTCGTGATTTTTAAGGAATATTATTGTATTTTAAAAGTTGACACTTTGAAACTTTTTCTCATAGAATCACCAATGTTATCCTATGGAAGGAAATTCACTTAGCAGGTAAAAACTGTTATCGTTACTTTTTCTTACTCAGTGTTGGATCCTGGATCCAGCACTGGTGCATCTCCTGTAAACAGTTGAAAGAATGCGTTTAAGTCATACTGTCGATTTTTAAGGAATATTTGTAGTTTGTGAAAATCAACACTTTGAAACTTTTTGCTGAAAACCAGTCAATGTTAGCCTATGAAGGAAATTCAAGTTACCGGTAAGTACGGTTAAAATTACTTTTGAGGATCAGTACTGGGCTGAAACATGCAGCACTGAGGTCTCTCCTGATAACAGGTGAGTAAATCGGAATTCGTATTTCGGCTGATTTTAGAGGAATATTTTAACGTTCCAAAACTCCACACTTAGAAGAATTTCCAAGTGAAACCAGTCAATGTTAGCCTATGGAAGGAAATTCAAGTTACTGGTAAGTACGGTTAAAATTACTTTTCAGGACCAGTACTGGGCTGAAAGATGCAGCACTGAGGTCTCTCCTGATAACAGGTGAGTAAATCAGAATTCGGATTTCGGCTGATTTTAGAGGAATATTTGTATGTTTCAAAAATCAACACTTAGAAGAATTTCCAAGTGAAACCAGTCAATGTTAGCCTATGAAGGAAATTCAAGTTACCGGTAAGTACGGTTAAAATTACTTTTCAGGATCAGTACTGGGCTGAAAGATGCAGCACTGAGGTCTCTCCTGATAACAGGTGAGTAAATCGGAATTCGTATTTCGGCTGATTTTAGAGGAATATTTTAAAGTTCCAAAACTCCACACTTAGAAGAATTTCCAAGTGAAACCAGTCAATGTTAGCCTATGAAGGAAATTCAAGTTACCGGTAAGTACGGTTAAAATTACTTTTCAGGATCAGTACTGGGCTGAAAGATGCAGCACTGAGGTCTCTCCTGATAACAGGTGAGTAAATCGGAATTCGTATTTCAGCTGATTTTAGAGGAATATTTTAAAGTTCCAAAACTCCACACTTAGAAGAATTTCCAAGTGAAACCAGTCAATGTTAGCCTATGAAGGAAATTCAAGTTACCGGTAAGTACGGTTAAAATTACTTTTCAGGACCAGTACTGGGCTGAAAGATGCAGCACTGAGGTCTCTCCTGATAACAGGTGAGTAAATCGGAATTCGTATTTCGGCTGATTTTAGAGGAATATTTTAAAGTTCCAAAACTCCACACTTAGAAGAATTTCCAAGTGAAACCAGTCAATGTTAGCCTATGGAAGGAAATTCAAGTTACTGGTAAGTACGGTTAAAATTACTTTTCAGGACCAGTACTGGGCTGAAAGATACAGCACTGAGGTCTCTCCTTATAACAGGTGAGTAAATCGGAATTCCTATTTCGGCTGATTTTAGAGGAATATTTGCACAATGGTGAAGGGAGGGGCGGGGCCTGAGGTGACATCTTTGCAAACGCGCCCCGTGGCGCGTTTTAAGTTGGGGGATTAAGTCCCCTTGAATCCTGAGGGTCCCTAGGGGCCAACTAGACCACCAGGAACCTCCAATATGCGCCAGGGGGCTGCGTTGCAGAGACGTGTAGAGAGGCCACACCCCTTTTACACCTCTCTGCAACGCAGCTCTGTGGCGCATTCTGGATGTACCTGTTGGGCTAGTTGGCCCTCAGGACCCTCAGGATTGAAGGGGATTTAATTCCCCATCTTAAAACGCGCCACGGGGCCTGTTTGCACACATGTCACCTGAAGCCCCGCCCCTCCCTTCACCACTGTGCAAACGCGCCCGTGGCGCGTTTTAAGTTGGGGGATTAAGTCCCCTTGAATCCTGAGGGTCCCCGGAGTCCAACTAGCCCACCATATACCTCCAAAGCGCCACAGAGCTGCGTTGCAGAGAGGTGTAAAAGGGGCGTGGCCTCTGTACACCTCTCTGCAAGGCAGCCCCTGGCGCATACTGGAGGTACCTGGTGGGCTAGTTGGCCCCAGGGACCCCCAGTATTCAAGGGAATTGTTCCCCCTCTGCAAACGCGCCAGGGGGCGCGTTTGCAGAGTGGTGAAGGAAGGGGGCGGGCCTGCGGGCCCGATCGTTTTTTTGTTTTTGTTTTTTTCTCCCTGAAGGGGGCTGTGTGGCCCCCTTCCTTTTTCTTTTTTGGGCCCTGGGGACCCCATCCCCAGGGCCTTACCCCTTTTTTTAAATTACCTTAAAAAAAAAAACGGGAAGGGGCCGCGTGGCCCCCCTTCCCTGGGCCTGTATTGGCCCGGGGACCCCATCCCCGGGGCATGGCCTCTATATTTATTTTTTGAGGGGGCAGCTTGGCCCCCTCCTCTGGCCATTTTAAGGCCCCGGGGACCCCATCCCCCGGGGCCGGCCTTTCCATTTTAAAAAAAAAAATGTGCTCTTTTTTGGGGAGGGGGTCGCGTGGCCCCCTCCCGAGCCACTACTTGCCCCGGGGACCCCATCCCCCGGGGCTGGCCCTCTCCGTTGGGGACTGTGGGGGTCCCCAATCCCCCACAGTCCCGCCGGCTCCCCACGTCCCTTGGGAGCCGGCATTGCTGTTCCACATGGGGAGCAGCTGACATGCTGCTCCCCATGTGGAAAAGCAATCGCTTTGGATATTGGAAGAGAGAGCAGGTTTCCCTGCTCTCTCTTCCAATATCCAAAGCAGTTTGCTATGGCAGGACGGGAGCCGCGAGGCTCCCGTCCTGCCATAGCAAACTACAGTGTCCCGGGGTAGGCACCCGGGACACTGCAGGAGCCGGCCCTGGGGGTGGTGGTCCCCAGGGCCATCAAGGGCTCCAGGAGGGGGCCGCGCGGCCCCCTCCCATTCAGTACACAGCCCCGGGAGGTGGTGGTCCCCGGGGCTCTGAGGGTCCGTAACGGACCCCCATATTAAAATGTTTAGTGCCCCGGGAGGTGGTGGTCCCGGGCGTGTGGGGGCTGGAGCCCCCACACAGGTTTAATAATGTATTTAAAAAAGCCCCGGGAGGTGGTGGTCCCGGGGCTGCGGAGGGCTCAGAGCCCTCCCGCACCATTTTTAAAAGCCCGGGGGTGGCGGTCCCTGGGGCTTGGGGGCCCTTTGAGGCCCCCACACATTAAATTATCCCCCACCATGCCCCCGGGACTTGGGCCACCCGAGGCCAGTGACTATCGAAGCGCGGAGACCGCGCTTCGATTTTCCGGCAGGATTCGCGCACCCTGAGCGCATCCTGCCGATTTTAAAAAATTTTTTTTTTGCCCAGGGGTCCTTGTGGGACCCCTGAGCAAACCTAGGGGTCAGGGTGTTTCTACCCTGCCCCCTTTGTGCGCTTTGCGCACTTGTTTCTGTCCCTCGGTTCTACCGAGGGACAAAATGGCTGCCAACATTTCCTGAATCGGAATGTTGACAGCCAGCTGACAGCCAATTAACATGCAGCTCGTGATCGGGAGGGTACGCGGACCCTACTCGGCCATAGATATCACTAACTTTTTACTTTTCATTTTCTCAGCAACTACTGAGCGGATTTACACCATTTAACAAAAAGGGTTCTTTCTGAACCAAGAACTACCTCTTTGCCAAATTTGGTGTAATTCCGTTCAGCAGTTCGGGCTGTAGCCGTGTCTAAAGTTTCCTATGGGAAAATGCATGGGGAAAACACGTTTTGGGACCCCCTTTTTCTCGGCCCCCGCTGACGAATCCCCGAGACTTTCAGGGTAGGAGCGGTCCGGAGCGGGCCACAAAGTTTGAAAATTTCGCGAAGATACGTCAACCGGCAAGAAGTTATTTCAAATAGAATGTCGTGGATTTCCTATGGATAATAGGTTGTAACTATAACTATCTACTGGCGACCGCCAGTAGATAATATATATATATATATATATATATATATTATCTACTGGCGGTCGCCAGTAGATAGTTATAGTTACAACCTATTATCCATAGGAAATCCGCGACATTCTATTTGAAATAACGTTGGCGCCGGTTGACGAATCTTCGTGAAAGTTTCCAACTTGTTGGGGCGCTCCGCTCCGCTCCTACCCTGAAAGTCAGGAATTGTGGTGTGTTCTAAGGTGATTTTACCCTGTGAAAAACCTTCTGCTGGGATATCATGAATCATGTTTGAGAGAAAACTATTTTCACATGCTTGTCCCATACAGTTTTGGAAGGTGCTCCAGAAGCTAAAATGAGAGCATATTTTCTGTAAATTCACATTATCTTTCTCAGTCATGTGAGAATGAAGTCTGACATTTTCAGTAAAACATGTACATCCAACAAGGGCAGAGACTGTCAGTTGATTCCTTTGTGTTCTACTGCAGCTTCCCAGAGTGTTCTAAAGAACAACTAGAGTGCTAACAGCCTTACTTATGACAAAAGTATGGCACACCTGAAGCCATCTTGATTGGAATAAACTGGTAACACTTAAAACATTTAATTTAAAAGGAACAAAATGAGGGGGTTCATTTTGCCATAGAAAGTATGGTTAGTGCTGTAGAAAGAAAAATTAGGACATGTTTTAAGTGAGATCTCAAATATCTTCCTGTTATATTTCAACAGGAGCAGCCTGTCAGTTGATGCCTTTGTGTTCTACTGCAGCTTCCCAGAGTGTTCTAAAGAACAACTAGAGTGCTAACAGCCTTACTTATGACAAAAGTATGGCACACCTGAAGCCATCTTGATTGGAATAAACTGGTAACACTTAAAACATTTAATTTAAAAAGGAACAAAATGAGGGGGTTCATTTTGCCATAGAAATTATGGTTAGTGCTGCAAAAAGAAAATTTAGTGCATGTTTTAAGTGAGATCTCAAATCCTCTTCTATTTCATTAGAAAATTCTGACATGCAGACTGAAACAATCACTTTCAATACCAGCAGTAGACTTCCAGTTAACTCCTTGGTGAGCAGTAGCTTTACTACAGTGATCTAATGAACAACTAGAGTGCTAACATTCTGAATTTATGGCAAATGTGTGACACATCTGAATGCCTTCTTGATGGAATCAAAGTAAAAAACTGAAAGCATTTCCTACTGAGGAGACTGCAGTAAATGAGGAAATTAGGAAACTTCATAACAAAGAAGTCTTCCAAGATGGCCACCAGTGAAAAAAGAACCCAAATGTAGCACAAATATTACCCAGATGTAGCCCACATATAGCCCAATGACAAAAGTGTGCAAAACACTTTTTATTTTTAGTTTTTTGCAGTTTTATGTAGTGCAGACTGGTCAGGTATTGGAGCGTTGCATCTTAAAACATGACCCCCCTACACTACAAAAACACCACTGCACTACCCTAAACCCTAAAACACTACCCCCAGCACGACCCCCTACACTACACAAGCACCACTGCACTATCCTAAACCCTAAAACACTACCCCCAGCATGACCCCCTACACTACACAAACACCACTGCACTAACCTAAACCCTAAAACACTACCCCAACACCACTGCACTAACCTAAATCCTAAAACACTACCCCCAGCACGACCCCCTACACTACCCACACACCACTGCACTACCCTAAAACATGACCCCCTACACTACACAAACACCACTGCACTACCCTAAACCCTAAAACACTACCCCAACACCACTGCACTACCTTAAACCCTAAAACACTACCCCCAGCACGAACCCCTACACTACCCAAACACCACTGCACTACCCTAAACCCTAAAACACTACTCCCAGCACGACCCCTACACTACACAAGCACCACTGCACTACCCTAAACCCTAAAACACTACCCCCAGCACGACCCCCTACACTGCCCGAACACCACTGCACTGCCCTAAACCCTGAAACACCAGCCCCTGCACGACCCCCTACACTGCCCGAACACCACTGCACTGCCCTAAACCCTGAAACACCAACCCTAGCACGACCCCCTACACTGCCCGAACACCACTGCACTGCCCTAAACCCTGAAACACCACCCCTTTCACGACCCCCTACACTGCCCGAACACCACTGCATTGCCCTAAACCCTGAAACACCACCCCCAGCACGCCCCCTACACTGCCCGAACACCACTGCACTGCCCTAAACCCTGAAACACTACCCCCAGCAAGACCTCCTACACTGCCCGAACACCACTGCACTGCCCTAAACCCTGAAACATCACCCCCAGCAAGACCCCTACACTGCCCGAACACCACTGCCCTAAACCCTGAAACACCACCCCCAGCACGACCCCCTACACTGCCCAAACACCACTGCACTGCCCTAAACCCTGAAACACCACCCCAAGCACGACCCCTATACTGCCCGAACACCACTGCACTGCCCTAAACCCTGAAACACCACCCCCTGCACGACCCCCTACACTGCCCGAACACTACTGCACTGCCCTAAACCCTGAAACACCATCCCCAGCATGACCCCCTACACTGCACGAACACCACTGCACTGCCCTAAACCCTGAAACACTACCACCCGCAAGACCCCCTACACTGCCCGAACACCACTGCACTGCCCTAAACCCTGAAACATCACCCCCAGCAAGACCCCCTACACTGCCCGAACACCACTGCCCCTAAACCCTGAAACACCACCCCCAGCAAGACCCCTACACTGCCCGAACACCACTCCACTGCCCTAAACCCTGAAACACCAGCCCCAGTACGACCCCCTACACTGCCCGAACACCACTGCACTGCCCTAAACCCTGAAACACCACCCCCTGCACGATCCCCTACACTGCCCGAACACTACTGCACTGCCCTAAACCCTGAAACACCACCCCCAGCACGACCCCCTACACTGCACTTCCCTAAATCCCGAAACACTACCCCCAGCAAGACCCCCTACACTGCCCGAACACCACTGCACTGCCCTAAACCCTGAAACATCACCCCCAGCAAGACCCCCTACACTGCCCGAACACCACTGCCCTAAACCCTGAAACACCACCCCCAGCAAGACCCCCTTCACTGCCCGAACACCACTGCACTGCCCTAAACCCTGAAACACCACCACCAGCATGACCCCCTACACTGCCCGAACACCACTGCACTGCCCTAAACCCTGAAACACCACCCCCTACACTGCTCGAACACCACTGCACTGCCCTAAACCATGAAACACCAGCCCCAGCACGACCCCCTACACTGCCCGAACACCACTGCACTGCCCTAAACCCTGAAACACCACCCCCAGCACGACCCCCTACACTGCCCGAACACCACTGCACTGCCCTAAACCCTGAAACACCAGCCCCAGCACGACCGCCTACACTGCCCGAAAACCACTGCCCTGCCCTAAACCCTGAAACACCAGCCCCAGCATGACCCCTACACTGCCCGAACACCACTGCACTACCCTAAACCCTCAAACACCAGCCCCAGCACGATCCCCTACACTGCCCGAACACCACTGCACTGCCCTAAACCCTGAAACACCAGCCCCAGCAAGACCCCCTACACTGCCCGAACACCACTGCACTGCCCTAAACCCTGAAACACCACCCCCAGCAAGACCCCCTACACTGCCCGAACACCACTGCACTAAAGCCTGAAACACCACCCCCAGCAAGACCACCTACACTGCCCAAACACCACTGCACTGCCCTAAACCCTGAAACACCACCCCCTGCATGACCCCCTACACTGCTCGAACACCACTGCACTGCCCTAAACCCTGAAACACCACCCCTCAGCACGACACCCTACACTGCCCGAACACCACTGCACTGCCTTAAACCCTGAAACACCACCCCCAGCACGACCCCCTACACTGCCCGAACACCACTGCACTGCCCTAAACCCTGAAACATCAACCCCAGCAAGACCCCCTACACTGCCTGAACACCACTGCCCTAAACCCTGAAACACCACCCCCTACACTGCACGAACACCACTGCACTGCCCTAAACCCTGAAACACCACCTCCAGCAAAGCCCCCTACACTGCCTGAACACCATTGCTCTGCCCTAAATCCTGAAACACTAGCCCCAGCACGACCCCCTACACTGCCCGAACACCACTGCACTGCCCTAAACCCTGAAACACCACCCCAGCACGACCCCCTACACTGCCCGAACACCACTGCACTGCCCTAAACCCTGAAACACCAGCCCCAGCAAGACCCCCTACACTGCTCGAACACCACTGCACTGCCCTAGACTCTGAAATACCAGCCCCAGCAAGACCCCTACACTGCCCGAACACCACTGCACTGCCCTAAACCCTGAAACACCAGCCCCAGCATGACCCCCTACACTGCCCGAACACCACTGCACTGCCCTAAACCCTGAAACACCAGCCCCAGCACGACCACCTACACTGCCCGAACACCACTGCACTGCCCTAAACCCTGAAACACGAGCCCCAGCACAACCCCCTACACTGCCCGAACACCACTGTCCTGCCCTAAACCCTGAAACACCACCCCCTGCATGACCCCCTACACTGCCCGAACACCACTGCACTGCACTAAACCCTGAAACACCACCCCCTGCACCACCCCCTACACTGCCCGAACACCACTGCACTGCCCTAAACCCTGAAACACCACCCCCAGCACGACCCCCTTTACTGCTCGAACACCACTGCACTGCCCCAAACCCTGAAACACCACCCCCAGCACGACCCCTACACTGCCCGAACACCACTGCCCTAAACCCTAAAACACCACCCCAGCACGACCCCTACACTGCCCGAACACCACTGCACTGCCCTAAACCCTGAAACACCACCCCCAGCACGCCCCCTACACTGCCCGAACACCACTGCACTGCCCTAAACCCTGAAACACTACCCCCAGCAAGACCTCCTACACTGCCCGAACACCACTGCACTGCCCTAAACCCTGAAACATCACCCCCAGCAAGACCCCCTACACTGCCCGAACACCACTGCCCTAAACCCTGAAACACCACCCCCAGCACGACCCCCTACACTGCCCAAACACCACTGCACTGCCCTAAACCCTGAAACACCACCCCCAGCACGACCCCCTACACTGCCCGAACACCACTGCACTGCCCTAAACCCTGA
Source organism: Calotriton arnoldi (assembly GCA_963921515.1). NCBI lineage: Eukaryota > Metazoa > Chordata > Amphibia > Caudata > Salamandridae > Calotriton > Calotriton arnoldi. Next base: position 1,184,737 of record CAWUFW010006128.1, on the reverse strand, counting down.
AACACCACCCCTGCACGACCCCTACACTGCCCGAACACTACTGCACTGCCCTAAACCCTGAAACACCATCCCCAGCACGACCCCCTACACTGCACGAACACCACTGCACTGCCCTAAACCCTGAAACACTACCCCCAGCAAGACCCCCTACACTGCCCGAACACCACTGCACTGCCCTAAACCCTGAAACATCACCCCCAGCAAGACCCCCTACACTGCCCGAACACCACTGCCCTAAACCCTGAAACACCACCCCCAGCAAGACCCCCTACACTGCCCGAACACCACTCCACTGCCCTAAACCCTGAAACACCAGCCCCAGCACGACCCCCTACACTGCCCGAACACCACTGCACTGCCCTAAACCCTGAAACACCACCCCCTGCACGATCCCCTACACTGCCCGAACACTACTGCACTGCCCTAAACCCTGAAACACCACCCCCAGCACGACCCCCTACACTGCACTTCCTAAATCCCGAAACACTACCCCCAGCAAGACCCCTACACTGCCCGAACACCACTGCACTGCCCTAAACCCTGAAACATCACCCCCAGCAAGACCCCTACACTGCCCGAACACCACTGCCCTAAACCCTGAAACACCACCCCCAGCAAGACCCCTACACTGCCCGAACACCACTGCACTGCCCTAAACCCTGAAACACCACCACCAGCATGACCCCCTACACTGCCCGAACACCACTGCACTGCCCTAAACCCTGAAACACCAGCCCCAGCACGACCCCCTACACTGCCCGAACACCACTGCACTGCCCTAAACCCTGAAACACCACCCCCAGCACGACCCCCTACACTGCCCGAACACCACTGCACTGCCCTAAACCCTGAAACACCAGCCCCAGCACGACCGCCTACACTGCCCGAAAACCACTGCCCTGCCCTAAACCCTGAAACACCAGCCCCAGCATGACCCCCTACACTGCCCGAACACCACTGCACTACCCTAAACCCTCAAACACCAGCCCCAGCACGATCCCCTACACTGCCCGAACACCACTGCACTGCCCTAAACCCTGAAACACCAGCCCCAGCAAGACCCCCTACACTGCCCGAACACCACTGCACTGCCCTAAACCCTGAAACACCACCCCCAGCAAGACCCCCTACACTGCCCGAACACCACTGCACTAAAGCCTGAAACACCACCCCCAGCAAGACCACCTACACTGCCCAAACACCACTGCACTGCCCTAAACCCTGAAACACCACCCCTGCATGACCCCTACACTGCCCGAACACCACTGCACTGCCCTAAACCCTGAAACACCACCCCTCAGCACGACACCCTACACTGCCCGAACACCACTGCACTGCCTTAAACCCTGAAACACCACCCCCAGCACGACCCCCTACACTGCCCGAACACCACTGCACTGCCCTAAACCCTGAAACATCAACCCCAGCAAGACCCCCTACACTGCCTGAACACCACTGCACTGCCCTAAACCCTGAAACACCACCCCTCAGCACGACACCCTACACTGCCCGAACACCACTGCACTAAACCCTGAAACACCACCCCCTACACTGCACGAACACCACTGCACTGCCCTAAACCCTGAAACACCACCTCCAGCAAAGCCCCCTACACTGCCTGAACACCATTGCTCTGCCCTAAATCCTGAAACACTAGCCCCAGCACGACCCCCTACACTGCCCGAACACCACTGCACTGCCCTAAACCCTGAAACACCACCCCAGCACGACCCCCTACACTGCCCGAACACCACTGCACTGCCCTAAACCCTGAAACACCAGCCCCAGCAAGACCCCCTACACTGCTCGAACACCACTGCACTGCCCTAAACCCTGAAACACCAGCCCCAGCATGACCCCTACACTGCCCGAACACCACTGCACTGCCCTACACCCTGAAACACCAGCCCCAGCACGACCACCTACACTGCCCGAACACCACTGCACTGCCCTAAACCCTGAAACACGAGCCCCAGCACAACCCCCTACACTGCCCGAACACCACTGTCCTGCCCTAAACCCTGAAACACCACCCCCTGCATGACCCCCTACACTGCCCGAACACCACTGCACTGCCCTAAACCCTGAAACACCACCCCTGCACCACCCCCTACACTGCCCGAACACCACTGCACTGCCCTAAACCCTGAAACACCACCCCCAGCACGACCCCTACACTGCCCGAACACCACTGCACTGCCCTAAACCCTGAAACACCACCCCCAGCACGACCCCCTTTACTGCTCGAACACCACTGCACTGCCCCAAACCCTGAAACACCACCCCCAGCACGACCCCTACACTGCCCGAACACCACTGCCCTAAACCCTGAAACACCACCCTATGCACGACCCCTACACTGCCCGAACACCACTGCACTGCCCTAAACCCTGAAACACCACCCCCTACACTACCTGAACACCACTGCACTGCCCTAAACCCTGAAACACCACCCCCAGCACGACCCCCTACACTGCCCGAACACCACTGCACTGCCCTAAACCCTAAAACACCACCCCCAGCATTACCCCCTACACTACCCGAACACCACTGCACTACCCTAAACCCTAAAATACTACCCCCAGCACAACCCCCTACACTACCCGAACACGACTGCACTGCCCTAAACCCTCAAACACTCCCCCCAGCACGACCCCCTACACTACCCGAACACCACTGCACTGCCCTAAACCCTAAAACACTCCCCCAGCATGACCCCCTACACTACCCGAACACCACTGCACTGCCCTAAACCCTAAAACACTCCCCCAGCACGACCCCCTACACTACCCAAACACCACTGCACTGCCTTAAACCCTAAAACACTACCCCCGCATGACCCCTACACTACCCAAACACCAATGCACTACCCTAATCCCTAAAACACTACCCCCTGCATGACCCCCTACACTACCTTAAACCCTAAAACACTACCCCCCGCACGACTCCCCACACTACTCAAAGACCACTGCACTACCCTAAACCCTAAAACACGACCTCCTACACAACACAAACACCACTGCACTACCCTAAACCCTAAAAAACTACCCCAGCACGAACTACTACACTACCCAAACACCACTGCACTACCCTAAACCCTAAAAAACTACCCCCAGCAGTACCCCTACACTACCCAAACACTACTGCACTACCCTAAACCCTAAAACACTACCCCCAGCAGTACCCCCTACACTACCCAAACACCACTGTACTACCCTAAATCACTACCTACAGCACGACCCCCTACACTACCCAAACACCACTGCACTACCCTAAACCCTAAAACACTACCCCCAGCACGACCCCTACACTACCCAAACACCACTGCACTACCCTAAACCCTAAAACACTCCCCCAGCACGACTCCCTACATTACCCAAACACCACTGCACTACCCTAAACCCTAAATCTACCCCCAGCATGACCCCCTACACTACACAAACACCACTGCACTACCCTAAACCCTAAAACACTACCCCCAGCACGACCCTCTTCACTACCTAAACACAACTGCACAATTTGTTACAGGCATTGCAACGCAGGCCTGTGGTGCTTACTGGAAGTACCTAGTGGGCTAGTTGGGCCCCAGGGACCCTCAGGATTCAAGGTGACCTAATCCCCCAACTTAAAACGCACCACGGGGCGCGTTTGCACAGTGGTGAAGGGAGGGGGCAGGGCCTCGGGTGACATGTGCGCAAACACGCCCTGTGGTGCGTTTTTAAGTTGGGGAATTAATTCCCTTTGAATCCTGAGGGACCCTGGGGGCCAACTAGCCCACCAGGTACCTTCATTAAGCACAACAGAGTTGCGTTGCAGAGAGGTGAAAAAAGGTGCGTGGCCTCGGAACGCCTCTCTGCAACTCAGCTCTGTGGTCCTAACTGTAGGTACCTGGGGGGCTAGTTGGGCCCCAGGGACCCTCAGAATTCAAGGGGACTTAATCCCGCAACTTAAAATGTGCCACGGGGTGCGTTTGCACACATGTCACCTCAGGCCCCCCTCCCTTCACCACTGTGCAAACGCGCCCTGTAGCGCGTTTTAAGAGGTAGTTTTAATCCCCCTGCCCTATTATGTACTAGGGACTTGCAGAGGAGGTCATGCTAATCACAGGGGTACCCCAACGCATAGTGTTCCCTAGTGTATGTAGGTGTTTTCACTGTATTCTAAGTGTCTTTTAGCATAGCACTGGCTCTGGTTAGTCAGAGTCAGTTACCACCAGTACATGTCTGAAAAAGTTGTGTGCACAGGATGATTTTGCAACAAGGCCTCTTTCTGCTCCTCTGTTGGTTCTTTCTGCACATCTTTTGCTTCTTTCTGTGCGTTTTTCTTCTTTCTTCACATGTCCTACCTCTGTAGGCATAGTTAGAAACTAGCATTTAAAAAAACCTTTGAAATTCACTTAAAAAATCATAGGTTTCAGGCACGTTATAGTTAGAAATTAGCATTTAAAAACCTTTGAAATTCACTGAAAAAACCATAGGTTTCAGACACGTTATAGTTAGAAATTAGCATTTAAAAAACCTTTGAAATTCACTGAAAAAACCATAGGTTTTAGGGACAGTTATAGTTAGTTGGACATTTCACTCGTACAAAACCATAGAAATTCCCCCGTTATAGTTAGTTCAGCGCCCCCGCAATGCACTGCTGATGACGTCACATATTACATCACTCATGACATGGTCAGTGACATCACTGATGACATGGTTTTTTCAGTGAATATATATATATATATATATATATATATATATATATATATATATATTAACTGAAAAAAATAAAGGTTACAGGGGCGTTATAGTTAGGAAATAAAATTTTAAAAACCTTAGAAATTCACTGAAAAAACAAATGGTTACAAGGGACGCTACAGTTAAGAAATACAATTATAAAGAACCTTAGAAATTCACTGAAATGAGGCTGTGCATCTAATTCTCAGAGAGAGGAACTTCAACAACACCTGAGTCATGCCTGGTACTAATGTTGGTGCATCCAGTCGATCCCCCAGTAAAGCTGTTGCACGCAGAACGGCTGGTTCGACTGTATAACAAAGATAAAATGCCAGCAGTGGAACTAGGAGTGCTATCCACACTACATCAACTGGAACAGAGGCCATGTGGGGGTTCTATATAGAAGATTTGCCTGGTCTAAAAGTCGGGCCAGTTCCAGTGCTGGTCATGAGTCTGCTTTTCATTGCCTCCATTTTTATGCTGCACATGTGGTGCAAGTACACAAGGTCTTTGAACTGGGGACCCAATTTTCTAGCAACTTGAACATCTTCATCTTGGACTAAACATACAAACTACAAAAGAACTTTCTGGAAAAGAATCCTGTTCCACCTCGTGTGAAATAAAACTTAGAATGACTCAAAAAGTTTTTGATCTGTTTTAATCTATGAATCTTGACATTTTTACTAATCCCTCATAAATGTTTAATTTTTCACTATGGCCTTTGACAAGCAATAAATGTTATAGAGCATTTTTTATAATCCTTTGCAAAAAACATTTTTTAAAGTCTTCTTTCCTTGTGAAAAAAAAGAAATTCACTGGAAAAAACAAAGCTTACAGGGACATCATAGTTAGGAAATAGAATTTAAAAAAACCTTAGAAATTCACTGAATAAACCAAAGGTTACAGGGACGTTATAGTTAGGCTCAGATTTTACTCGAACAAAACCTGTGAAATTCAGCAGTTATAGTTACCTGAGCTAACGTTAACTTACGCCCCCGCAATGCACTGCTTATAACCTCCCATGTTACATCACTAATGACATAGTCCGTGACATCACTGTTGCCATCTCAAATGACATCACTGCTGACATCATCCAGTAAGTGTGTGTGTTTTCTAAAAGGTTGAGTGTTAAACATATAAGCTTAAATACTACAAAAGTTTAATTAGCATACTTTGTGTACTATTAATCAGTGATACTATTTCTAAAATATATTATGTGCCGGACTCTATGTATCCTTGTGAGAGTGGGTGTCTGAGTGACTGTTTGGATGTGTGAGTGGCTATATGGGTGAATAAGTGGGTGTATGAGTTGCTCTATGTGTGAGTAAGTTAGTGTGTGAGTAGCTGTTTGGGTGAGTGAGTAGCTGTGAACAGCTGAATTGATGAGTGGATGTATGGGTGGATGTGTGAGTGGCTGTATGGGTGAGTGGGTAAGTGGGTGAGTGAGTGGCTGCTTGAGTGGGTATATGAGTGAGTAGCTATATGGGTGAGCGAGTAGCTGTGTAAGTAGCAGTATGGGTGAGTGAGTGGCTGTATGGGTCAGTGAGTGGGTGTGTGTGTTTCTATGGATGAGTGAGTGGTTGTGTGGGTATGTGAATGGGTGTATTAGAGGTTGTTTGGAGGTATAAGTGAGTGGGTGAGTGGTTCTGTGGATGATGTAATCAGTGATGTCACTGACCATGTCATGAGGGATGTAATATGTGAGGTCATAAGCACTGCATTGCGGGGCATAAGTTAAAGTTAGCTCGGGTAACTATAAATGCTGAATTTCACACGTTTTGGACAAATGAAATCTGAGCCTAACTATAATGTTCCTGTAACCCATTATTTTTCAGTGGAAAAAAAAAAAAAATATATATATATATATATCTATATATATTTTCACTGAAAAAAACAAAGGTTACAGGGATGTTATGAGTTCGGCTCAGATTTCACTCATACAAAACCAGTGAAATTCAGCAGTTATAGTTACCTGAGTTAACTTAAGCCCCCACAATGCACTGCTTATGACCCCACATATTACATCACTCATGACATGGTCAATGACATCACTGATGACAGCACTGATGATATCTCAAATGGCATCACTGATGACATCATCAAGTGAATGTAAGTGGTTTTAAGAGTTTATGGGTGTTAAACATATATACTACCCTACTATAAAAGTCCAATTAGTGTACTACTACTGAGTGATATTGCTTCTAACATATATTAAGTGAGTGGCTGTGTGACTGTATGTATCTTTGTGTGTATGGGTGTGTAAGTGGCTGTATGGGTGTAATAGTGAGAGTGTGAGTAGCTGTGTGGAGAAGCGAGATCCTGTGTGAGTGGTGGTATTGGTGAATGGGTGGGTGTGTCAGTAGCTGTATTGGTGAGTTAGTTGTGGTTTGAGTGGCTCTATGGGTGGGTAAGTGGGTGTATAGTGACTGTATGGATGAGTGAGTGGGTGTCTGGCTATATGAGTGAGTGACTCAGTGTGTATGTGGCTGTATAGGTGAGTGGGTGTTTGGTTAAGTGAGTTGGTGAGTGAGTGGCTGTATTGGAGGGTAAGTGTCTGTGTGAATGACTGTATGGGTGAGTGAGTGGATGTGTGAGTTCTTGTATGGATGTGTGAATGGATATGTAAGTGGTTGTGTGGGTGTGTGAGTGAGTGTGTGAGTGCTTGTATGGATGTGTGAGTGGCTGTGTTCAGAGGCCCTATGGGTGAGTGGGTATGTGACTGTCTGTGTAGGTAAATAGGTGGGTGTGTGAGTAGCTCTATGGGTGAGTGAATGGTTGTGTGAGTGGCTGTATGAGTGAGCGAGTGTGTGAATGCCTCTATGGAAGAATAGGTGGGTCTGTGAGTACTGGTATGGGTCTCTGAATGGGTATGTGTGTGGTTGTGTGGGAATGGGAGTACAAGAGGTTGTATGGGGAATGTGAGTGGGTGTGTGAGTGGTTCTGTGGATGATGTCATCAGTGATGTCATTTGAAACATCAACAGTGATGCCACTGACCATGTCATGAGCAATGTAATATGTGAGGTTATAAGCAATGCATTGCGAGGCTGTAAGTTATAGTTAACTTGGGTATCTATAACTGCTGAATTTCACTGGTTTTGTATGAGTGAAATCTGAGCCTAACTATAATGTCCCTGTAACCTTTGGGGTTTTTCAGTGAATTACTAAGGTTTTTTTATTCTATTTCCTAACTATAATGACTCTGTAACCTTTGTTTTTTAAAGTGAATTTCAATGTTTTTTTAACTAGTAGTCTTGTTTGCAGAGTGGTGGAGAAAAGGGGCAGGGCCTTCGACCAGCTCTCATGAATACTGCTGTGTTAGACTTACTGGAGGTAACAGGTGGACTTCTGGGCCCCCAAGAACCCTTAGCAGCCAAGAGGACTACATACCCCAACCAGACATGCACCAGGAGGTGCTTTTGCAGAGTTGTGGAGAAAGGGGGCGTGGCCTCTGAAGACCTCTCAGCAAGTCTGCTGTGTGGGACTTACTGGAGGTAACAGGAGGGCTTGTTGGCCCCCAAGGACTGTCGGCATCCAAGGGGGCTTCATCCCCCAACCAGCAGTGTGCTAAGAGGCCTGTTTGCAGAGTGGTGGAGAAAGGGTACGTGGCTTCCGTAGACCTCTCAGCAATCCCACAGCTTGGATCTTACTGGAGGTAACAGGAGGGCTTGTTGGCCCCCAAGGACCCCCTAGAGCCAAGGGAACTTCATCCCCAACCAGCAGTGTGCCAGGAGGTGCAGTTGCAGAGTGGTGGAGAAAGGGGGTGTGGCCTCTGAAGTCCTCTCAGCAATCATGCTGTGTGGGACTTACTGGAGGTAACAGGAGGACATGTTGGCCCCCAAGGACTCTCAGCATCCAAGGGAACTTCAACCCCCAACCAGCAATGCGCCAGGAAGCCCGTTTGCAGAGTGGTGGAGAAAGGGGGTGTGGCCTCCAAACTCCTCTCAGCAATCCCACTGTTTGGGACTTACTGGAGGTAAGAGGAGGGCTTGTTCGCCCCCAAGGACCCTCCGCAGCCAAGGGCACTTCATTCCCCAACCAGTTGTGCACCAGGAGGTGCGTTTGCAGTGGGTGGTGAAAGGGGGTGGGGCCCCCAGCAACTTGCCAATCTTTTTTTTTTATATAGCGCCCCCCCTTCCACGGGCCAATTTTGGCCCCGGAGACCCCATTCTCCAGGGCCAGGCCAATTTTGAATGGGGTGCAGCACTGACCCCTCCCAGGCCGATTTCAGCCCCTGGATCCGGATCTCCATCCCCTTGGGCTCTGCTTCAATTGTGGGTGCACTCGCCCCACCCAGGACACCCACTCTCTACTGATGGGGCCCGTGGGGGGGAGGCTGAAGGCCCCTATGGTCCCTGCCAACTCCCCGCCTCCTGCGGGAGCCGGCATTGCTTTTACAGAGAGAGAGCTGCTAACATGCAGCTCCCTTTCTGCAAAAGCAATTGTGCTCCGCTTTCAGCAGGCTTCCGCCAAGCCATAGCAAACAGCTATGTCCCGGAGGGGTGCACCCGAGGACATAAATGGGCCGAGCCCTGGGAGGTGGTGGCCCCCAAGGCCAACTATGGCTCCAGGAGGAGAATTTCTTTGAATTTGCCCAGGGGAGGTGGTGGTTCCTGGGGCTGGCTGGGGCAGTGCACCCCCCTGCATTCAATTTGTCAAAAGCCCTGGGGAGGTTTCGGCCCCTGGGGCAGCGGGGGGTTCTGTGCGACCCCCGCATTCTTTAAACAAAAAGCCCAGAGAAGGTGGTGGTCCAATGGCTGGGGGGATCCAAGAGGCCCCCCATTGATAAATTAATAAGCCCCGGGGAGCTGGCGGTCCCCAGGGAATCAATGAGCCCCAGGAAGAGAGGGCCGTGCACCCCCCTTCCTTTTTTAAAATCCCCTCTGGATCTGGCCCACCCGGGGGCGAATTAGGAACAAATCGCGGGGGCCCATGCTTCATTTTTAAAAAACATTTTTGGCAGGATCCATAGATCCCCGCTTAAATGTTTTTAAAAAAAATGCTTTTTTGGCCCTGTGGGTTCCCTGTGGGACCACCAAAGAGGCCTAGGGGGTCAGGTTGTTTCTACCCTGCCCCCTTTTCTTTTGACTTTTTTTATTCTGTGATTCGGTTCAAGCCAAGTCACAAGATGGCTGCCAACACTTCCTAGTTTGAAGTGCTGGCAGTCAATCAGATCTCAGCACAAGATCAGGAGGGTTCACAGATCCTCTGCTTCCACAGATATACAGCAGGAGATTTCTTTAAATTTCTCCATAACTACGGAACGGATTTACACCAAGTGACAGGCGCTTTCTGGATCAACATCTACCTTCCTGCCAAATTTGGTGTAATTCTGTTCAGCAGTTCAGGCTGTAGCCGTGTCTAAAGTTCCTATGGAAATTAACATGAGGAAAACGGGTTTTGGGACCCCCCTTTTTCTCAGCCTCCGCTTGAAGGATCACCCCAAACTTTTCAAGACAGCAGCTGAAATCAGTGGTAAACTAGTTTTGAAAATGTTGTCAAACGACACCAAGTTATTGGCATATTTAAAAACGCTCTTCCTATGGAAACTGCATCCTAACTATGACTACCTACTGGAGACCCTCAGTAGATAATATATATATATTCACAAATAACCCAAAGGTTAAAGATAAGTTATAGTTAGGCAAACTTTAATTATGATTAGTATACAAACCCAACTTAAACGTGGCAAATGAGGTGAGAAGACTGCTTACAGAGGTGCACGAGTTATGTGAATTTTAAGGTGGTGCGTAAGTTGAAATGTGATTTATAAGTATGACTTATAAAAAGTGAAAGTGGTGCTTACATGATAAATTCAATATATAACTATAACTGTACAATTTCTGATGTTTGTGTCGTTTAACTTGGGTTTGTATACTAATCATAAAGAAAATTTGCCTAACTATAACTTATCTTTAAGCTTTGGTTTTTTTGTGTAAATTTCAATGGTTTTTGTAATGTCATTAACAAATGTGTAATATTGCTACAGTTTAGTGGAGTGGAGTGTTATTAAGTGGAGTGTGGTAGATTATAGTGGAGGATAGTGTTGTAAAGTATACTGTGGTACAATATATTTTGGTATAGAGGAGTGAAATAAAGTGCAATTAGGTATACTGGAATGGCGTACACTTGAATGGAATACAGCAGAGTGGTGTACAGTGGAGTCGCACACAGTGGAGTGGTGTACACTGAAGTCTGATACAGTACAGTGGCGCTTATTGCAGTAGCATAGAGTGTATTGGTGTACAGTGCAGTGGTATACAGTGGGATAGCATAGAGTGGAGTGTAGTAATGTGGAGTTACTTCCTGTAAATATTGTAGAGTGTATTTGCATAGACTGTAGTGGGCATACAGTGGAGTGATATAGAGTAGAGTGTTGTATAGTGTAGGAGCATTTATTGGAATATTGTGTACTAAAATAGCGTAGAGTCGAGTGGCGTACAGTGGAGTGTGGTACACTAGAGTGGCATAAACTGGAATAGCGTAGACTGGAGTGGGATACAGTGGAGTGCCATACAGTGGAGTGGCATACATTTGAGTGGTGAACGGTGGGCTTACATAAATTCTAGTGTCGTACAGTGTAGTGTTGTAGTGTGCAATTGTGTAAAATAGAGTGGCGTAGATTGGACTGCTGTACAGTGCAGTACTACAGAGTGGAATAGCATACACTACATTGGTGGCTGTATATATAAATAGACTAAGAAATTGTAAACTTATACGCTGTACAAAACGTAGTTATATATTATGCTATTGTATTCCGTGCAAAGTTCACGGTATACCACAGCACATGGGGCTTAGAACTGGTGATGTGATTGGTTGACGGCTGTGTTTACCAAAGGTAGAAATCAGCCTTGCATTTTTAATGTCAATTTGGCATTATTGTAAAGTCAGCATTTCGACGTCATCTGGTATAGGGTGTTAGATGTAGTTAATTATTAAGTTTTATTATTGTTAACAACCTATGACCACTTTTATGGAGTAGTAATAGGTTAAAATGTTTGTTTTGGAAATTCTATATATTATAAAACTATTTAAAAAAAAGTCATACCTTAATATGTTTGCACCTGTTTGAGGAATGTCCGCACATTTTACTGGACATCTTCGACCGATTTAAATGTGGAAGGAGAAAAACTATTGTAAGGTTGGCTGAAGGGGTTGTAAGGAAAAAAGGAGGTCCCAAAACATGCTTTCATCAAATATATTTAATATACACCTGTAAAATTTGTGTTGCGTTAAAAACTTATTTTGTTTCAATTTAGCAGGATTACATTTCATGGTACACACATGATTATTTTGTGTAGTGCAGATAAGTTATGTAATTAATTTGTAAGTTTTAATCTATTGAAAGTTAGTAATAATTGTTATTTTGGTATTTTTGCTAAATGTGGGGGTATTTCTCGATAGTCCCATGGTACATAGTTAACTCAAGTTATCACAAGTCATTAGATGATTAGGTAATCATTGCCTCTACAAAAATTAAATGAAAACTTTCCCTGTGTTTTGCGTTACGCCTTCCAATGTAGATAAGTATTAGGTTCGGTATTTTTGCCCTATTACCACTTTATTAAAGTGGTAATAGGTAGAGCAAAATAGTTATAACGTTATATATCTTTTTTGTAAAAACTGCGGAGTGGCGCAGGAGCACTGCGGTACCCCAAATTTGTTTCCCAAGGTTAATATTTTTGGTTATAAATTTTTTGAACTTTTAAGGCTACTGTACAGTGAAGTGTGTTTTTTTAAAGTAGTGCAGTAATTTTGGGTAATTACTGTGCTGCTCCATATACTTTTATGTGCATATTTAAATCGGTAAAAAATTGAAACAACACTTTAGCACATTATATTATTAAAATAAAGTGTCTTACAGTGTTTTTCCCAAAAATTTATTTTTAATATGTTTAGGTTCTGCAGTACTCTTGATTTCTTTTTTGAATATATAGAAACGTATAAATATTTTCCCTACCAATTATCACTTCAACAAAGTGGCAAATGGTTTGGGAAAAATACCAAACCTGATACTTACATACAATCAATGGCATAATGCAGAACACCGGGAAACTCAACCTGAAAAGAAGATGGCTGCCTTTCACTTTAATAAAGGCAGTCATTATCCAGTCAGCTAATGACTTATCATCGCAATGTACCTCAGGAGTACTGTGGTACTACTGCGGTCCCAGATATATCTAAATTGAAAACACTTAAAACTAATGAAATACTTACCCTACCTATGTGCAATACCCTCAAAGAATCCTCTGTGCACCATAATATATTATCCTTCCAAATTCCGTCAAAATCTGAATGACGGTTTTCGTGCTACATGAAATGCTAAGTGTTTGTAAAATGCATTGGATTTTACGCCCATTTTCCTTTGCACCCCCTTGACAAAACAATGCGTAACTACTAGGACTCCAAGAATGAAACAGGGGCAGCAGGTCTTCAAAGTTTCATGGACATTTATCCAACGGGTGCAAAGTTATTAAGGGACAAAATTCCCAAAAATCCCTATCTCTGGTCACCCTAGCTATGACTACAGAGTGGCTAGACCCACTCTGTAAATATAATGTATATAATGTGTGTATGAGTGGGCCATATAAGTGAAAAGGTAAGTCTCAATAACAAGTTGTTGAGAGCAAATGCAGGAATAAACTTGCATTCTTGCCAATAACTTGTGATCTAACAATGAGACGTTTACTGAGTAGGGGTGGGCAGAATTTATCATTCTGCCGGCTGAGTTGGAGGAATTCAGTAATTCTACATTGCTCTTGTAATGCGGAATTACTAATAAATTCCGCCACTCTGTCGGTGGTGGAAGAGAGAACAGTCCCTCTATGTTTAAAAAAACACTGTAGATTAAACTTTAATCTTGATTTTTAAACTTAGAGGGACAGCTCCCTCTTCTGGACCTGTTTAAAAAGCACGACTACTCATAGTATATAGGCTTATATACTCTGAGTATGTAAGGGCACCGAGGGGTATGCACAGCAGTGCATATCCCTGGGCACCCTTACATACTCTGCAGATATCACTTTAAAGTATGTAAGGGCTGCCGAGGGGTATGCACAGCAGTGCCAAATACTAAATGCCCTTACATACGGTTCCCTCACATATTGTGCATTAATCACTGCATAGCATGTAAGGGCGCCGAGGGGTATGCATTGTAAGTGCATTTGGTATTTGGCAGCGCTATTTCTTAGCGCGAAATGCATCCTTGCATCTGTTTTTGGATGTGAGGGTGCATTTTGCCATCAGAAAATAGCTTCAAATGCCAACTTTGCCGTGTCACGGAATTCCGCAGAATCTTCCGTAATTATAATGTAGTTCTACGGAATTCCGCAGAACCAAATTCCGTCAATTCTGCCCACCCCTAGTTCCACAATGTGCTTAACAAGTCACAAATCATGATAAGAGCCTGAACATGTACTGACTCGTCCTTCAAAACCAGAACAGAAAACATAAATCAGAAAAGAATAATAGATGTCAATCACTGACCACTGAAAATCAATAATGCATTTCATAAATAGGCACAAAACATATCACCTGCCGTCACTATGCCTGGGATGCTTCTGGTTTGTGAATGATGTCAAGGCCTCATTATTCTTGTAGGTTTGCTGGGGGATCATCCATGTTGGTGTCAAATTGTTGCAAAATAGGACCCAAGAGGATGCCAGGTGACTTTGCACCTGGAGATGTGTTGTGATAAAGCATAGGTCTCTGCCCTTTCATTGTATGTGGAGATGTGGAATCGATGCCCTCACGGTCAGGGCAACTGAAGTTTTAAGGCTTGGACAAAGTGGGCAATTGCCCAGAGCCCCCGCCTTCCAAGGGGCCGCTTTTAACCCTTTCAGTGCTCATGACGGAATGGTTCCGTCATGAGCACAAGTGCTGCTGTGCTCATGACGGAACCATTCCGTCATGAGCACATGCCAAGAGAATCCCTCTGCTGCAGGCAGCAGAAGGTTTCCCATTTTTTTTTTCCTGGGGAGGTGGGGAAGAGCTCCCCCCAACCTCCCCAGGCCTATTTTTAGTTTTTGTTGCAATGACGATCGCGCGCATGGCGCTGTCGTCATTGAAACAAAAACGAAACTGAAACTTAGTTTCAGTTTCAGTGTTTCAGTGCTTGTGGGGCTATCTCAGCCCCCCGAGCACCGAAACACTTGGGAGAGGTATCATTGGAAAGGGGAGAATCTCCCCCTTCCAATGGTACCCTTCCCTAGTGGATCCCTGCTTGGAGATCACCCCAGGAGGGCGATCCCCAAGCAGGGATCCACCCACTAGCACCAGGGAGGGGGGCGGCCCCTTGGGCAAGGGCCTTTGCTCCCCCCCATGTTTTGTGGGCCAAATTCAGTCTTTCTGCCCTCCCTGGGGGGCATATGGGGCAGTAGCTGGTACTTGACCCACCCACGCAAGTGAGGTATCATTTTTATCGGGAGACCTGGGGGAACGCTGGGTGGGAGGAAATTTGTGGATCCACGCAGGTTCCAGAACTTTCCCACAAACAAATTTGAGAAAAAATTGATTTTCCCATCAAAATTTGAGGTTTGCAGGGGATTCTGGGTAGGAAAACGTTGGGGGACCCACGCAAGCCATACCTCGCTGGACTCCCCCGGGTGTCTAGTTTTCAGAAATGTATGGGTTTGGTAGGTTTCCCTAGATGGCCGCCGAGCCCGGGGCCAAAAACTCATGGGACCCCCCCTTGCAAAACCAGGTTGTTTTGTGATAGGTAATTTTGATGTCGCCTCAATAGGTTTTGGGCCGTTTCCTGTCACAGGCACTAGGCCTACCCACGCAAGTGAGGTACCATTTTTCGCGGAAGACTTTGGGGGACACTGGGTGGGTGGAAATTTGTGGATCCACGTGGATTCCAGAACTTTCCACCACAGAAATGTGAGGAAAATGTGTTTTTTTGACAAATGTTTTTGGTTTGCAAGGGATTCTGCTTAACAGAACCTGGTGAGAGCCAGTCAAGTCACCCAATCCTGGATTCCCCTGCGTGTTTAGTTTTCAAAAATGTATAGATTTGATATGTTTCCCTAGGTGCCGGCAGAGCTAGGGTTCAAAATCTACAGCTACGCTCTTTGCAAAAAAAGGGTCAGTTTTCACTATGAAAATGTGGTGTGTCCACGTTGCTTTTTGGGCCGTTTCCTTTCGCGGGCACTGGGCCTACCCACACAAGTGAGGTACCATTTTTCTAGGAAGACTTTGGGGAACGCGGGGTGGGTAGAAATTTGTGGATCCACGCAGATTCCAGAACTTTCCACCACAGAAATGTGAGGAAAATGTGTTATTTTGACAAATGTTTAGGTTTGCAAGGGATTCTGGTTAACAGAACCTGGTGAGAGCCAGTCAAGTCACCCCATCCTGGATTCCCCTGGGTATCTAGTTTTCAAAAATGTATAGGTTTACTAGGTTTCCCTAGGTGCCGGCAGAGCTAGGGTTCAAAATCTACAGCTAGGCACTTTGCAAAAAAAGGGTCAGTTTTCACTCTGAAAATGTGGTGTGTCCACGTTGCGTTTTGGGCCATTTCCTGTCGCGGGCACTAGGCCTACCCACACAAGTGAGGTACCATTTTTCTCAGAAGACTTTGGGGAACGCGGGATGGGTAGAAATGTGTAGATCCACGCAGATTCCAGAACTTTCCACCACAGAAATGTGAGGAAAATGTGTTTTTTTGGACAAATTGTTAGGTTTGCAAGGCATTCTTGGTAACAGAACCTGGTGAGAGCCAGTCAAGTCACCCCATCCTGGATTCCCCTGGGTATCTAGTTTTCAAAAATGTATAGGTTTGCTGGTTTCCCTAGGTGCCGGCAGAGCTAGGGTTCAAAATCTACAGCTAGGCACTTCGCAAAAAAAGGGTCACTTTTACTCTGAAAATGTGGTGTGTCCACGTTGCGTTTTGGGCCGTTTCCTGTCACGGGCACTAGGCCTACCCACACAAGTGAGGTACCATTTTTCTCGTTAGACTTTGGGGAACGCGGGGTGGGTAGAAATTTGTGGATCCATGCAGATTCCAGAACTTTCCACCACAGAAATGTGAGGAAAATGTGTTTTTTTTGGACAAATTGTTAGGTTTGCAAGGCTTCTGGGTAACAGAACCTGGTGAGAGCCAGTCAAGTCACCCCATCCTGGATTCCCCTGGGTGTCTAGTTTTCAAAAATGTATAGGTTTGCCAGGTTTCCCTAGGTGCCAGCAGAGCTAGGGTTCAAAATCTACAGCTAGGCACTTTGGAAAAAAAGGGTCAGTTTTCACTCTGAAAATGTGGTGTGTCCACGTTGCGTTTTGGGCCGTTTCCTGTCGCGGGCACTAGGCCTACCCACACAAGTGAGGTATCATTTTTCTCGGAAGACATTGGGGAACGCGGGGTGGGTGGAAATTTGTGGATCTACGCAGATTCCAGAACTTTCCACCACAGAAATGTGAGGAAAATGTATTTTTTTGGACAAATGTTTAGGTTTGCAAGGGATTCTGGGTAACAGAACCTGGTGAGAGCCAGTCAAGTCACCCCATCCTGGATTCCCCTGGGTGTCTAGTTTTCAAAAATGTATAGGTTTGCTAGGTTTCCCTAGGTGCCGGCAGAGCTAGGGTTCAAAATCTACAGCTAGGCACTTTGGAAAAAAAGGGTCAGTTTTCACTCTGAAAATGTGGTGTGCCCATGTTGCGTTTTGGGCCGTTTCCTGTTGCGGCCACTAGGCCTACCCACACAAGTGAGTTACCATTTTTCTCAGAAGACATTGGGGAACGCGGGGTGGGTGGAAATTTGTGGATCTACGCAGATTCCAGAACTTTCCACCACAGAAATGTGAGGAAAATGTATTTTTTTGGACAAATGTTTAGGTTTGCAAGGGATTCTGGGTAACAGAACCTGGTGAGAGCCAGTCAAGTCACCCCATCCTGGATTCCCCTGGGTGTCTAGTTTTCAAAAATGTATAGGTTTGCTAGGTTTCCCTAGGTGCCGGCAGAGCTAGGGTTCAAAATCTACAGCTAGGCACTTTGGAAAAAAGGGTCAGTTTTCACTCTGAAAATGTGGTGTGCCCACGTTGCGTTTTGGGCCGTTTCCTGTTGCGGCCACTAGGCCTACCCACACAAGTGAGTTACCATTTTTCTCAGAAGACTTTGGGGAACGCGGGGTGGGTGGAAATTTGTGGATCCACGCAGATTCCAGAACTTTCCACCACAGAAATGTGAGGAAAATTTGTTTTTTTGGACAAATGTTTGTTTGCAAGGGATTCTGGGTAACAGAACCTGGTGAGAGCCAGTCAAGTCACCCCATCCTGGATTCCCCAGGGTGTCTAGTTTTCAAAAATGTATAGGTTTGCTAGGTTTCCCTAGGTGCAAGCAGAGCTAGGGTTCAAAACCTACAGCTAGGCACTTTGCAAAAAAAGGATCAGTTTTCACTGTAAAAATAAAAGTGTGTCCACGTTGCGTTTTGAGCCGTTTCCTGTCGCGGGCACTAGGCCTACCCACACAAGTGAGGTACCATTTTTATCGGGAGCCTTAGGGTAACACAGAATTGTAGAGCAACTGTTATTACCTTTTGACTTTCGATGCGTTTCTGCCTTCCAAATGAAAGACAATGTGTAAAAAAGAAGTCATTTTTGAAAAATGACCTATAATTCTCATGCTAGTATGGGCACTCACAATTTCGGAAATGTGAAAATATCTACTGTTTCTAAATTCTATATTTTGTTCCCATTTCAGAAATACATAGGTGTCTTTCATACCGATTTTTCCATGTATATATTTTCCCAAATGAATTGCTCTATACCCGGTACATAACAAAAAACCATTGCAAGAAGCTGCTCAGTTATTGGCTCAGGGTTCGTCGGGGTCTTGGTGAACCTACAAGTCCTATATATCCCCACAACCAGAAAGGTCCAGCAGATGTAACGGTATATTGCTTTTAAACAGCTCTCATGATTTGAAGAAGTTATAGGTGAAAACGTTGGCACAAATGGCTGCTTTTTTCAACTAATTTTCAATTTTTCCTATATTCAACTGTTAGTTTCTATAAAGAAACCTTGAAGGATCTACACAAATGACCCCTTGCTGAATTCAGAATTCTGTCTACGTTTCAAAAATGTATAGCTTTCCAGGATCCATTATTGCTTTCATTCCCATTTCTACCATTAACTGGAAGAAGGTTGAAAGCACAAAAATTAGCAAAAATAGGCTATGTCCCAGAAAAATGCCAAAACTGTGTAAAAATGTTTGGTTTTCTGACAAAAGTCTGCTTGTCCCTGAAATCTGGGAAGATGGTGATTTCAGCACCACAACCCCTTTTTTTATACCATTTGCAGGGAAAAAACCAGATGCTTTCATCTGTAGCCCTTTTTTCCCATTTTTACAAAAAAACACAACATTTTGCTGTATTTTGACTAATTTCTGAGTCCCCTCCAGGGGAATCCACAAACCCTGGGTACCTTTAGAATCCTCATGATGTTGGAAGAAAAGGATGCAAATTTGGCGTGGATACCTTATGTGGTCAAAAAGTTACAGGGGCCTAAGCGCGAACTACCCCAAATAGCCAAAAAAGGGCTTAGCACAGGGGTGGAAAAGGCCTAGCAGCGAAGGGGTTAAAGTGAACTTTTTTGCTATCTCTCTTGTATTTATGTCTCCATCTCAAATTTTAATGTATATGTAAACATTATTCAGCATCATGGGGTTTGAATAGGTAGAAAATGGGTAATAATCCCAAAATTGTGTCATACGCTGCCTCAGCACAAAAATTATAGCGCAGGAACAAAGTGAATGACCGGAACACGAGCAGCTGTTATGTCTGTTTTTGACCTTTATTTTACAGAGCTTGAATTTGAGCGAAAAATCACATTCAATTTACAAAAGTAGCAAGATACTTTATTTCGGTGATCATTTTATGAATATTACAAGGATTACAAAAGGAGCCTGTGCCTCAGTCCGCTTTCTAGTGTGCGTTGTCTCCCTCACCATGAACCACTGAGCACCCAAATCTACACTCATGTCTTACTTTAAAATGGCATAGATAACAGTGAAATGAGGGCGCAAAATGTATTAGACATACATGATTTCACTTCCGGTGACCTAGTTTCTTGCTGACACATCCACAGAAAGGGGACAACTCTGATGTAGGACTTAATCTATTAGAGTTTGACCTTCCCTCATCTACTGCATCAGACTGTAATAACAAACAAGCACTGGCAAAGCCAATAAGTATGGCGGTGTCCGCCAGTCTTTTTGCCAATTCTTGTTTTGTTTTGTCATGTCTTTTTTTTAAAGTTTGTTTGTTTGGGAGGCTGCTGGGTGTTTCTCAATCTAAAATAAGATATTAGCCAACACCAAAAAGTTTTTAGTCAAAAGAAAACACATTACCATAGTACTTGCTCTCACTGAAAAGACATCCTTTGTGTGTTGGTGCGCTCCTCCAAAAAGAGCAGCAGCTTTCCGTAACTCATAGTGAAGTCAGCCAATTGCTGAAGTGGGGTGATGCGTTGCCCTTGATGCAAGCTTGAGTGTGTTGGGGAAAAATTTAAATGACACAACCACAGAAAAATGGATGATGAGTGGTTGAAAATCCCTATGAGTAACTATGTCAAGCACATAATTTGAGTAAAATCAAAAGGACGTGCCTAACACAAAACAAAAAAAAATATGTCATTGGGTGCCAGCCTCTTGCATTTGAGAAGGAAATAAAGAAGGAAAGGAAGAAAGAAGGAAACAAAGTAAGAAAGAAGGAAATATAGAAAGGAAAGAAAGACAAGAAAGAAGGCAAGAAAAAAAGAAGGCAAGAATGAAAGAAGGCAAGAATGAAGTCAAGACAGAATGAAAGACAAGCATTGGCATAGCCAATAGGTCTCGCCTTTGGGGCCTTATAAGTGTTTAGACAGAGCTATTGGCTTTGTTAACGTTTTTAATATGTGTTGTAGAGCATTGGGAATGTTGTGCAGCATGTTGAAAAGTTATAAGTTATAATAAAAAAATTGGTATAACCATTTTTGTCACCTTATAAATAAAAAAATTATTTTAAGCCCCAGAGACTCCCTCCGGACCTCTGGGTGGGAATTTTTCTGATCCCTCTGTGCTCTACAGCTTTAGGTTTGGTTTCAGCTGTTTTAAAAGAGAAGGAAAGAAACGTTAGAGGCGCTGCATAGAGTTACTGCTAATGAAGCAAAATAGCATTTTGGTTTTGGAGCACTCCCTGCATGTTAATCGAAATAAAAGGAACACGTGCAACATTTAATATAACATCACTCATGGGAGGAAGGGAGCCCAACTGAGCTTCATATTAGCGCAGGGTGTAGCTTTTTCCGTAAGATTAAGAAGTGGGTAAAAAGTGGTATTTTGTAAAAAGCAAACGTGTAAAGTGCGCTGGATGTGGTAAAGTGCAGCGTTCTTTGTGAGCCCTTTGTGCTCTACACCTTGAAGTTCGGTTTGAGCTGTTTTAAAATAGCAGGAAAGAAAGATTAGCGGCATAGAGTTACTAATATGGAATCAAAATAGCATTTAGGTTTTGGAGCACTCCCTGCATGTTAATTAAAATAAAAGGGAACGCATGCACCATTTAATATAACATCACCCTTGGGAGGAAGGGAGCCCAACAGAGCTTTGTATTAGTGTAGAGTGTAGCTTTTTCTGTAAGATTAAGAAGTGGGAAAAAGTGGTATTTTGTAAAAAGGAAACGTGTAAAGTGCGCTGGGTGTGGCATGCTTCCTTGTGACTCCATCCAGAGCTCTCTGTGCTATTAATAAAGCTCCCTATTACCATAAAGTGCAACCTTGTTTCTGATATTTAAAACTGGGCAAAAAAAAGTTTAAGCCTTATATACTCCCTCCGGAGCTCTGTGTGGCAATTTCTGTGAGCCCTCTGTGCGCTACTGCTGTAAGTTTGGTTTCAGCTGTTTTGAAAGAGCAAGAAAGAAAGTTAGAGGTGCTGCATAGAGTTACTGCTAATGAAGCAAAATAGCATTTTGGTTTTGGAGCACTTTCTGTATGTTAATAAAAATAAAAGGAACACGTGCACCATTTAATATAACATGTAAGAAATATTGTATTAAATAATATTGTATTATAATAGAGAGACGAGAAACAAATGTGTTGTGGAAAGTGATAGCTGCGCACACAAAAGATGAAACAAAATTTAAAATTACAATCCTATTATAGTGTAGTGCAGGAGTTTCAGCCAAATATAGAGCATGTCTGCGTGCACCCCTGGAAGGAAGGAAGTCCAACTGAGCTTTATATTAGCATAGAGTGTAGCTTTTTCCATAGGAGTAGAAAGTGGGCAAAAAGTGCTAATTTGTAAAAACAGGACATGTAAAATGCGCTGGATATGGCATGAGCCCCTGTGATTCCATCTGAGCTGTGTGTGCTATAAATAAAGCTCCCTATTAGTGTAAAGAGCAGCCTTCATTGTGATATTTGACAACGGGCAAAAAAATTATTTTAAGCCCAGAGACTCCCTCCGGAGCTCTGTGTGGCAATTTGTCTGTGCCCTATGTCCTCTGCAGCTTTACGTTTAGTTTCAGCCATGTTTCAGTCAGTCAAGAGGAACTTTATTCGACTTAATTAAAAGCCATAAAAGTTGACAGAGGATTAAATAAAACAATTCACATAAAATATTATTAGCAGAAACACACAATGCATGGAACTCTCACTTATTCACGATCTTCCTGAGCCGGACAGCAGCCGATATGTATTTATAAAGCATTAGACAAACAAATTCATCATTTAGGAGTAATAGGTAATTCAGTGCAGCCTTACATTTCCTTATATTTAAAAATCTAAGCAATGGTTTTAAAAACAAACGTCTAGGATGATCATAGAGGTTACATAAAAACATAAAGTGCAGGGTGCTCTGTCTTGTCCTGGAATCACAGGGACACGGTTCCAGTTTAGCGTCACAATATACATTTAGCGGATAGGAAACCAAAAAGTGTGAAATGCCCATCCTGAACCTGATTAGATAAAATAATTTGGCATGGCTAAAAAAGAACAAGAGGTAGGGCTCCGTCCCTGGGGTGGTGACTAATAATGAATGCTCACTAATGCGTTTTTTCACTAGCTCTCGTTTATCCCTAGCTTGACAGAGAAGCATCAGGAAGTCTTTTTTCAGCTTAGCTCTGGGTAGCCTAGCAATATTTTCAGGACATTTAATGCAATCTGAGAGTCCCAACTTCCCCAGGCAATCATAAATAAAAGCAATCCACGGTATACTTCTCACTTTGTCCTGCTTCAAACAGTCTATAACTATGGCTCGATTTAGAAGTGTATCCTCTTTCCGCCAGATACTATGCCACAGTAACAGCGGCGCTGCTTGTATGCGAAACGACAAAGGGATTATGCCTAGTTCTTTGTGACAAATAGTAGCCGCCGTGCTTTTACGGACTGTCAGCAACCTTCTCACAAATGTGTTTTCAGCATTCTGAAGGGGTTTAGAGTTGCAACATCCCCAGACCCCCGCTCCATACAGAGTAACTGCGCAAGTGCGTGCTCTATAAATGTCAACAATCACTCTAATGGGGCGAGAGCCTAGCTTTCTAGTGAATCTAAAAATTGCCTCAATGTTGCGACTTATCCCGCCAAGTCTGGCATCCAATAAATGCGTCCAGGTATTTTTTTGGTTAAAAAGTATGCCCAGGTATGAGAAGGTGGGAACAGTGAGGAGTTTTTCCTTTTTTAAATAGAAGGATTGAGGTTTCATTGGTCGCTTGCCCACTAACATGACATGCGATTTCGCCACGTTTGTTTTTAATCCAAGGCCGTTCATGTAATCATTAAAGCCAGTTAACAACCTTTGTAGGCCCACACCTGTTTGGGACATCAGTACACAGTCATCAGCGTATAAGAGCGCAGGCAAAGGCCTGCGTTCAATCAATAGGGCATCAATATTACCGGTACTGATTTTGCTTTCCAAGTCGTTAATATACAGGCAAAACAGAAAGGGTGCGAGAACGCATCCCTGGCGGACCCCACGGTCCATCTTAATCGCTGTCGTGAGCTCCCCTCCTACACCATAGCGCACTCTCCCAATTACCCTCTGATGCATTTCCGCCAGAAAATGAACAATTGGTGGATCAATGCCCATGGATAACATTTTCTCCCACAGCGTCCCCTCTGCACCCAGTCAAAAGCAGAGGTCAGGTCCATGAAACCTAAATAAAGGGTACCGGACCTGGCCATGGTGTATTTACTGATGACCAGGTGCAGATTGAGGCACTGCTCCACGGTGCCCAATCCTTTCCTAAATCCATATTGGACATCGGAAAATTTTGCAGTTTCTGTGACCCAAGACTCCAATCTCTCTAAAATCACACGCCCATGATCTTACATGTGCTATCAATTAGTGAAATCGGGCGGTAGCATTTAGGGTCTGACCTATTACCCTTCTTAAATATAGGAATTATTGTGACTGACTTCCACGAATCTGGGGGCCAGACAGTGCATAACACCTCAATACGTTAGTTAAAAGCGGCAGCCAAAGAGGAATATTAGCTAAAAACAAATCGGCCGGGCATGCCGTCAGGTCCTGCTGCCTTATTTTTGACTGTCTGTGACAGGGCCCGGCATACTTCATCTAGTGTTGGCGGGTCCAGGGCCACAGCCCCGTATGATGGTATGGCACTCGGCTCTTGAATGTTTTCCATGCTATAAAGAGAGGAGAAGTGGTCGACCCAGTTCTCAGGCATGATTATCGTATCGATGCTACCACTACTATTCTCACTAAAATAGTCATGATTCACTGTTTTCCAAAAAAGCATGGGGTCATTTCTCTGTGAGGACACATGGAGCTGCCCCCAAGCCTCAGTCCTGATTTCTATTTTACGCTTTTCTAGGGCCTGTTTGTATTCTATGCGACTCGCTCTCACCTCCATTTTATTACGTGGATATGCCTTTAGGGTCTTAATGAGTTTATTATGTAGGTGGGAGCATTCCTTATTAAACCATCTATGGTGATTTTTTAAACTGGAGTTTTGTTTCTTCCTTAAAAAATCACTTGTTGACTCAGTTATGGCATTAAAGGCATTTATCATGCTATTTGGGACTATGTCGTCATCCAGACATCGAAAAATGTGGACAATATTATTTTTTACAATCTGCTCTAAGGCAACATCTGGGTTTACAGTCGACCACTTCCTCAGCAGACCCTTATTCTTTTTAAAATTAATCTGGGTTGCACTCACTGTTGCATCTGGGTTGTCAGAGGGGGCTACTAATTCTAGGGTCAATGGGTAATGATCACTCAAATTACATTGCAATACATAAAAAACGGTAGTGTAAGAATAGAAATAATTTGAGAGTGCAATAAAATCAATCAATGAGCCTTGACCTTTCCCCACATATGTTACCATTTCCAGCGGCGCCCGTCCTGCTGAGATCAATAGGTAAAAACAAGGAAAGTTTTGTCAACAATGAATTAAAAATATCCCCGCACTGAGTGTGTTCAAAATGACAATCACCCTCCATAGCTCCCTTAATCGGTGACATGCATGTAGTTTAGAAAGGGGGCATAATTTACAATTGAAATCGCCCCCATAGCACGAAGAAATCCATTTTTATCTCTTCAATATGTTCTAATAGTGCGAATTCCAATTCCTGGGCAATAGTGGTATTAGCGCTGTTAAAATTATTGTGGTAAAAATTTACTACCACCAGGGTTAAGCTTTTAGTAAATAAGATATTAATAATCTGGAAATGCGGGGACTCCAGCTTCATCTTCCCCAGACGGCCATTTACTGTAGTTGAGACCAAAGTTAATAGGCCACCTTTATCATGACCCCCCATTGAAACTCTGGCTGGTGTATGGATAGAATAAAACCCATTTATATGGGCGGTCTCTTGCAGCCACGTCTCCTGGAGGCAGACTAGACTATGTTTGCCAATCCAGGCAACCCACTCTTCATTGACTAGTTTACTCTGTAAGCCAGCAATATTCCAATATAGGCTCACATAGGTGGTTTTTTTAATAGTTTTTACGGGTTCTTTATCTAGACTAGCCATCGGCTCGCCACCATCTACCTGGCATGCTTGAATTTCTCACTGCCCCGGTTCAGGAGTATCTAAAAGGGGAGGAAGAGTAACTATCTGAACAGGTGATGCTATGTACTCTATCTGAGCCGGGGAATTTGTACCATCGGGCTCAGACAAAAGGCGTAATGGCGAGACATCAAAATTATCTGGAGTGCTCTCTGGAGAACGATCATAAAGTCAATCCACATGCTCTAAACAGGAAAAACGATTGGAAATTGGGAGAGTGAAGGGCAACTGATGTGTATAAAATGGGGTAGACGCAAGAAAGAAAAGTTAGAGGTGCTGCATAGAGTTACTGCTAATGAAGCAAAATAGCATTTTGGTTTTGGGGCACTTTCTGTATGTTAATAAAAATTAAAGGAACACGTGCACCATTTAATATAACATGTAAGAAATATTGTATTAAATAATATTGTATTATAATAGAGAGACGAGAAAAAAATGTGTTGTGGAAAGTGATAGCTGCGCACACAAAAGATGAAACAAAATTTAAAATTACAATCCTATTATAGTGTAGTGCAGGAGTTTCAGCCAAATATAGAGCATGTCTGCGTGCACCCCTGGAAGGAAGGAAGTCCAACTGAGCTTTATATTAGCATAGATTGTAGCTTTTTCCATAGGATTAGAAAGTGGGCAAAAAGTGCTAATTTGTAAAAACAGGACATGTAAAATGCGCTGGATATGGCATGAGCCCCTGTGATTCCATCTGAGCTGTGTGTGCTATAAATAAAGCTCCCTATTAGTGTAAAGAGCAGCCTTCATTGTGATATTTGACAACGGGCAAAAAAATTATTTTAAGCCCAGAGACTCCCTCCGGACCTCTGGGTGGCAATTTTTCTGAGCCCTCTGTGCTCTAGAGCTTTAGGTTTGGTTTCAGCTGTTTTAAAAGAGAAGGAAAGAAACGTTAGATGTGCTGCATAGAGTTACCGCTAATGAAGCAAAATAGCATTTTGGTTTTGGAGCACTCCCTGCATGTTAATCGAAATAAAAGGAACACGCGCAACATTTAATATAACATCACTAATGGGAGGAAGGGAGCCCAACTGAGCTTCGTATAAGCGCAGGGTGTAGCTTTTTCTGTAAGATTAAGAAGTGGGCAAAAAGTGGTATTTTGTAAAAAGCAAACGTGTAAAGTGCGCTGGATGTGGTAAAGTGCAGCCTTCTTTGTGAGCCCTTTGTGCTCTACACCTTGAAGTTCGGTTTGAGCTGTTTTAAAAGAGCAGGAAAGAAAGATTAGCGGCATAGAGTTACTGCTAATGAAGCAAAATAGCATTTTGCTTTTGGAGCACTCCCTGCATGATAATTAAAATAAAAGGAACCCATGCACCATTTAATATAACATCACCTTTGGGAGGAAGGGACGCCCAACAGAGCTTTGTATTAGTGTAGAGTGTAGCTTTTTCCGTAAGATTAAGAAGTGGGAAAAAGTGGTATTTTGTAAAAAGAGACCGTATAAAGTGCACTGGATATGGCGTGTGACTACATCTTGAGCTGTGCTGTGCTATTAATAAAGCTCTCTATTAGCCTAAAGAGCAGCCTTCTTTGTGATATTTCAAAATGTGCAAACAATGATTATAAGCCCCAGAGACTCCCTCCGGAGCTCTGTGTGGCAATTTGTCTGTGCCCTATGTCCTCTGCAGCTTTACGTTTAGTTTCAGCCATGTTTAGAGAGCAAGAAGGAAGGATTGGTGACTCTGTATGAAGTAACTGGTATGGAAGCAAAATAGCATTTTAGTGTTGGAGCACTCCCTGCATTATAAGTAAAATAAAATATTTGGTTAATATTTGTGCAAATTAAACAGTAAAGTATGCTTTTGTTACAGCTGAATGCAACTTGTAGGGTTTTATGTAAACTGAAAGTGCGGAAGATGGAGTGTTATATTATAAAGCTGTTGCATAGCTGTTGGAGGTTTTAACATGCAATAAGAGCTGCTGTAATTTAGTGCCAAGAGACGGTGTATTTGTAACGTTAAATATTATAAATAGCCATTATTTAACTGAGAAGAAGGAAAGGTGAGGGACGCATTGTAGGAGTTTAACAGAAATATAAAGGCAACTTGTGTGCACCGTTGGAGGAAGGGAGCCCAATACAATTCCTAATTAGCGTACAGTGCAGCTTTTTCCATAAAATGACAGTGTGGACAAAGTGGTAAATTGTGAGGAAAAAAAGGAGATAAAGTGCAATTGATGTGGCATGAGGCCCGTGACTCCATCCAGAGCTCTGAGTGCTATTAATGAAGCTATCTATTAGCGTAAAGTGCAGTCTTCTTTGTGATACTAAAAAATGAGTAAAAAATCATTATAAACCCAAGAGACTCTCTCCGGAGCTCTATGTGGCAATTTCTTTGAGTTCTCTCTGGTCTACAGCTTTAAGTTTTGTTTAAGCTGTGTTTAGAGAGCAAGAAGGAAGGGTTAGTGACGCTATATCGAGGTTCTGCTATGGAAGCAAACTAGCATTTTAGTTTTGGAGCACTCCCTGCATGTAAATTAAAATAAAAGGAACGTGTGCACCATTTATTATAACATCAAAAAGTACTTTTCTAATGTTGTATTATAATGGGGAGATAAGAAAAAATTGTGTTCTGGAAAGTAGTAGCTGCGCACACAAAAGGTGAAACAAAAATTAAAATTACAAATATATTATAGTGCAGTGTAGGAGTTTAAACCAAATACAAAGCATAGCTGTGTGCACCCCTGGGAGGAAGGGAGCCCAACTGAGCTTGCCTTTTCTGTGCGAAAAGATCTTATCTTTTAGACTAACAGTCCCTGAAGTCCTGACAGTGAATGGGGCTTAAACAAAGTCAATTGCCCCAAATCGCCATATGTTGGGGTGACGCCAAGACCTAAATAACAACTTAGGCACCAATGGAAGTGATTTGGCCACAATAACAGGATGTTTAGCAGAGGCTGTGATTCTAACCTGGTTGCCTGTGTTACAATTTGCAGCTGAGGTTGCAACTGCTCTCCAAAATGCCCCTTTATTGTTTAAAATATATGCTGCCATTTAATATAGGTTTTTTGGACACATTGCAGAACGAAAACATTAGTGGTGGTGGCAAGCTGGGTTGCCAGTCGCTTTTAGAACAAAAACACAAAACTGCTTTCCATAGCGCAGTCTCTACGTTGACATTACATAAAAATAATAAACGTTTTGGGTGCCGTGGAGGGGCTAGGGGAAGAGATAAAGGAAGTGGGGAGAAGGAGGAAGAGACTGGGAGGATTGGTATGGGAAAACTACCATCAAGTAGACCTTTGTACACATCAAACCTGTACCCTATGTTGTCACAACAAATATTTTTGTATCGAAACCACTGAGGCTAGGAAGTGCCCTGCTCACAAATAGGAGGAAAAGAACTACCAGTGAAAAGCATTTTTTAGTAAAAATGTTTTCTGAAATGCATAGTTTTGTAGAACTCGAAAATTAGAAAGCACTTTGTCAACAAATGGCTTTAGCAATCTATCACCCACTCACACAAAATGGCTCCAAATTGAGCATCTGCTGCAGAACCTTGCACGCACCCTGCAGTGACAGCACGTAACCTTGTAGTGCAAAGAAACGAACAGCTTGTAAAAAGTGCTATGTAAATGGCACGTTTTATTATCAATACTTATTTTCAGACAAAGGCAGCGGGCCCCGCCTGTGCTTTGCGCCGACTCTACCTTGGCATGGGGGAATTAGCCCCCAAACCAACTGCAACAAACCCACTGGTAAAAATATTTCACTTTAGTCAAAAGAATCTCAATTTCTCTTTTAATGAGTGCACTTGACAATGCTCATCATTGAAACAGAAAGGGAAACAGCGGACTGATAGAGTACTGTGGGTTACATCTATATGTCTGTAGACTGCTCCACGGGATACCAAAAAGTACATATAGTCATGATTCAACACTAGATCTCTGCTGTGGCCTATGTATAACTTGACAGGAGACCACTTCCCGCGCAATACACACTACGCCGAGAATCTATGTTTAGTCTCACAGCTCCTGTGCTCGGTACCCTCCTTCTCAGGAGCAGTCCTAAGAAAGGCTTTTTTTGCACGCTTAGCTGGTGTTTAAAATGGGCACAAGGAGATTGAAAGGCATGCCGACCAGTTTGAAATCCAAATGTTTCAGACACTTTCAGATGTAGCAGACGTCAGGAAATGGGAAAGGTTTCACCTTTAGCCAATCCAAATTTCTCTAGTTAGGATACTTAAAATAAAACACACTCTCTGTTTCCCATCTCCGTTACAGACACGGTGTATAGGCAAGCATGCTGCTGTATGCAATGTTGTTGGATTTGGCACTGACAAGGTATTGTCCTCTGCCAATTTGCTCACACCCTACCTGATGTAGTATCCGGCTGGATACATTCTAGTGTTTCCCCGATGATGTACATACACTGTACACCCACCCACCACAGGCGTCACCGGTCAGGTGACCCTGACAATAAAAGGGGCCGAGCGCACGTGCGCTGGGCCAGTTATCCACCCATACCCACTGTGTCTGTGTG
Organism: Calotriton arnoldi; assembly: GCA_963921515.1. Lineage (NCBI taxonomy): Eukaryota > Metazoa > Chordata > Amphibia > Caudata > Salamandridae > Calotriton > Calotriton arnoldi. The sequence continues at coordinate 1,154,532 of CAWUFW010006128.1, read as the reverse complement.
ATCATTATATGAGTATGTGGGCCTAGCGCCCGCCAAACTCTACAATGGCGACGAGGGGCCTGTGCCCGTGCGTGCAGCAGCCCAGCAGCTGTAAAAAGGGGGAGAGAGCTGCCGTGTGAAAGGCACCCCCCCCCTGAGAGCAGGCGCAGGACGCGTCTAACGGCCCGCGAAGCATGCGATGAGCACCGGGCCTACAGTGACTCCCGAAAGGTGAGCGGGAGCCCACCCCGCCTCTAGAGTGTCTGTCGCCGGGCTGTCCGGCTTGAAGAGAAGCCCGGGACGGCGGAGCTGCAGCGCGAGCAGGGCCGGACCGTCAAGATGCCAGCCACTGCCGCAGACTACACGAAGTGAATGGCGAGCGGGCAGAAGGTGAGCCCATAAAATAAGGGGCAGGGAGGCGAGCCCGCTGCGAGGAAGACGGAGAGTGGAGCAGCTACCCACTCCTCCGCACCCTGCAAGTTAGAATAAACTGTGCCCAGTGCCCAAATTGAAGTAAGCAGCCTCCGGGAGCAGCGTTAACCCCTCCCCTCCCCACCCCGCGCAGCGTGAGAAGTGTGAGGCTGCGGCGATGGGGTGGAAGAGAGAGGAGACAGCCTCTGGCCAGCGGCCGACTGAAGCGGCGCAAGTACAGTGACCAGAAGAGTGGAGCGATGCTAGTGCCGAAAGAGGCGCCGGGGCGGAAACGAGGACGGAGCGCTTGCCATCCCGTGAGAGGCCCGTAGCATACCAGCCCCACTCACAATGCCGAGCGTGACCTTGCACATGGCCGGCAAGGTAAAAGGAGACAGCTTGCGGCCCGTGGCCGAGTTGAGCGCCCAGCAGGAACCGATGCACCCCCCCGCTCCCGCGCACCGTGTCTGCAGAGAGACTGCGTGAGCAAAAGGGACAGTGTATGGCCTGCGGCAGCAAAGAGGAATCGCGGGAGAGGAGCAAAATACACCGTGCCAGCCCCGGCAGCCCTCAGGGAACCGAGGAAGCGGGCTGCCGTAGGGCGTCAAAGCGCAATGAGACAAAGAAGCACCCCGGTGAGGCCCGCAGCGTGAGTGGAGCTGCTCGGGCCGACCGGAGCGCTGCAGGCAGAGTAGTCAAGTGGCGGCTGAGAAGGGCCCCAATCACGTGTGTTGCACAAGCAGGTGTATAATGCACCCTGCCAACATCAAGCAGTGAAAAGAAATGAGGAAGGCACCCACCTGGCTGCGAGTGCCTGTAGGCGGCCTGTATGCGTGGGGAGTCCCAGGAAGGTGTGCCAGCTGGGGGGGAAGACTCCACACTGTGAGGAGGCAGCGCGAGGCCTCGGAGTCTGTTAAAACGAAACAACCAGCCGGGATCACGCTGGAAAGAAGAACACACTGCCATCTAGTGGCCATCTAGAAGTACTGCGCCTTGGGAACAATTACAGTGCAACTGCATGGAGCAGGAAAAGAGTGACTGAAACAACTCTTACAGGGGAGGCAGTCGTGCAGTAGAAGGAACAAGGAACAGTGCAACAGAATGAAAAGAAAGGCAACACTGGAGAGGGACACAGTGAGGACAACCAAGTGCATAAAGGAAGTGTGCAGTAAAAGCTGCCATTCCTGAGTGGTGCCAAGCCACTACGCAGCGTTGAGGAGGAAGAGACAAGGTGCAGGTATGCGCCAGCAAGCCCCTCTTTGGCAAAGGAAAACCGGAGACGCCTGGGGATATCAAGCTGAAGAGTGAAAGGAAACTCACAACTGAACAGAGACTGCCAGGGCCGAAGACGGAGAGTGCGGTGATGCCTAGTGGCCACAGGTGATCACCGCAGAGGCAAGACTACAAGACAACCACCCAAAGCAGCAAGTCTCAGAAGGAACCGAAGGAAGTGCGCAGCAAGTGTGCCCAATGAAGCAGACGAATGGTGCAGACCACCAGAAGCCGACCAGCCAGATGGTCGCAAGGAGGAAGAAGCCGACCAGCCAGTTGGTCGCAAGGAGGAAGAAGCCGACCAGCCAGTTGGTCGCAAGGAGGAAGGAGCCGACCAGCCAGATGGTCGCAAGGAGGAAGAAGCCGACCAGCCAGATGGTCGCAAGGAGGAAGAAGCCGACCAGCCAGATGGTCGCAAGGAGGAAGAAGCCGACCAGCCAGATGGTCGCAAGGAGGAAGAAGCCGACCAGGCAGTTGGTCGCAAGGAGGAAGAAGCCGACCAGCCAGATGGTCGCAAGGAGGAAGAAGCCGACCAGCCAGATGGTCGCAAGGAAGAAGCCGACCAGCCAGTTGGTCGCAAGGAGGAAGTAGCCGACCTGCCAGATGGTCGCAAAGAGGAAGAAGCTGACCTACCAGATGGTCGCAAGGATGACACCGACCTACAAGAGGTCAGAGAGTGACGTGACCTGCGAAGAGGTCAAAAGAGAGAAGAGATCTGACGAGGTCCGACAAGAAGAATGGAGAAGAGGTCCGTGAAGAGAACGACCCAGGAGAGGTCCGCGAAGAGGACCAGAAAGAGACGGACGAGAAGTCTAACGACATTAATTTGGAGTCAGAAGTAAACGAACGAAAGAGGGTCGCGACGACAGGTCCAGTCACAGAACGAAGTGAAGACAGTGTCCTAGTGTTTGGACAAGACCAGGGGGAAACGTGTGGAGTGCACGCTACACGGAGAAGCCTGGTTAGGGGCAGACCAGCAGGAGAGAAGACCAGACCCCGTCGCGAAGGAAGGAAAGAGAAGACAGAACTTGAGTGGCAAGAAGCCATGGCGAAGGAAGAGAAGCAGAGGAGAAGAGTAAAGAGGTGTGCGAGACAGGTCAACACACACACCAGAAGGGGAACACCCGAAGAGGAAAGTGAAAATTTGCATGAACATCCGAACACAGTACCTGGAGAACATCAGCATCACTGGGAGTACACATCTACTTGCGAATCCCAAGATCACCCGGGGACGACAGAGGCGAGCAGGCCGGTCCATTGGTAACAACTACCTCTGGGATGGAACGGACACAGGACCGTGGATATCCAAGGGGCAGAGGCCTCTGGGACACCGGTGGCAGCGGGTCCCGACACGGGAGATGGAAAGTTGAAGCTCGGTCTGGAAATCCCGGTAGGACAAAGGTAGCACGCAAAGGAGCAAGTGCCAACAACACCCTTTTCAGGTGGAGCTTGGGACACGGAGAAAGGACCCGTAGCGATTCCTCCAACGTGGTTGGAGCGACAAGGCGGGAGTCCACCGGTCCAGTGGAAGCCTGGCAGCAAAGGGGCCTCCGGGTCGTCCGGTGAGAGGGGACACCCACGAGAGAGGGGCATCCGTGAGAGGGACGTCCTGCAACTGCATATCCCATTGGAGATAGTGAATCACCAGATGGAGAATATACTTCACCCAGGACTGTACAGTGGAAAACAACACAGAACTGATCCACCATCATCTGCACTTTCACTGTGTGTGGAACAGGAAGAGAGAGACTGTAGAGCACACTTCCACGCTGTGAGTCCAAGGAAGACTACATCCACAGGGCACCCTGACATCGGGCCAAGGAGAACTAGTGGTCCTGGCGGCAAGGACACCATCGTCAGCGGTTGGACAACAGCGAAAGAGACGCCGTGGAAGTCATTGTTATTGAGTTGTGTTTTATTTGCAAATTGTATTCTCTCCCACAGGTTTGGACTTTATTGTTTTGACCTTCATTAAAGTTTGGGAGGGATGTAGTATCCGGCTGGATACATTCTAGTGTTTCCCCGATGATGTACATACACTGTACACCCACCCACCACAGGCGTCACCAGTCAGGTGACCCTGACAATAAAAGGGGCCGAGCGCACGTGCTCTGGGCCAGTTATCCACCCATACCCACTGTGTCTGTGTGATCATTATATGAGTATGTGGGCCTAGCGCCCGCCAAACTCTACACCTACCAATAAAAAAAAATTGAAATAAGGCCCGCTTCGTAGCATTGTGTTATATAGCCGCTAAAGATATAACGTTGTGTTCATATGTGGCCTTGTTCTTGTGCTGCACAAAGGGAGCCAGCGGCCTGGCATTTCCCTGCTAATTACTGCACGAGGCTGGGCCGGAGCCCCCCTCACCTCAAAGGCCCTGCGAGGGGGAGTACAGGGTGTCTGCCCGTTTACAGTTGTGCGCCGGCTGGCTTTAGCTTTGTTAATTTTTGTGTGTTTTTTTTTTTTACAGTTTTATATAGCGCAAACTCGACCCACAGGCATCAGAGCGCTTTACTGAGCACCAGTTACATTACACAAGGACACATTATTTTTGGTAGGCACGGGGAGATTAAGTAATTTGCACAAAATCACAGGATGTTGAGCTGACGCCGAGACTCGACCCTGGTTCTTCAACTCCAAAGTGGGCAGCTCCGGACTCGCTAGTGTGGCGTTCATCAGAGGCGCAACTAGAGCCAAATTTGGGGGGGGGGGCTACTAAAAATTTCGGGGGGGGGGCTGACTCTTCCAGCAATATGCAGAGTGGAGATGCAGGGGCTCTAAGAAGGGGTGAGAACACAACAAAGCCTCGTTGGCAAGTAAATGGTCTTTAAAAGACCTGTGAAGTACTCGGGTGCGGCTGTGTGTGTGCCCGGGAAGCTGTCTCAGCCCGGGCTGACACACACGGAGGGGGAGGGGGGGGGCTGAACCCCTTTGAGCCCAATGGGCGTTGCGCGCCTGGCCTTCATCTTGCAGTGAATTAAAATAGTTTTCGGTTTGGGGGTGCACTCCTATGTTTCACAATTTTATAACTCTAAAGGTTGGTGCTGCAACGTGGCATGTGCTGTCAACACATACAAAATCAAACAGTCAGTTAATAACAAGTACAATGACGGTTTTGCTGCGCACTGTTCACTGGGTGTATCTTACACCATCATTATACTCAATTCTACTTAAATTCAAAATAATAGTATTTATTCAATAGTTTACAAAACAATTTTTAACAAATCATTTATCAACTGTTCCTGTTATTCACTATACTAGTGATATTTTTCAAAAATGAATTACATATACTTTTACATGAGAGAAACACAGTTTTACAAGCTCATAAAAACATTCATTGTTATGCCCGATGCATTTCGGGACATGAGTGTCCCTTCCTCAGGGGCAAATCTGAAAATATAAAACAAAGTAAAACATTATCAGTTCTTATTTTAACGATGTCTGCTTCAGCCCAATGTCCCATTCAGCCTATGTTGGCTGTTACATGAAATTCAAAAGGTCCCATGTTGATTTGTTACTGTAATTACTCATTCCCATAGTGTGATGCGTGACAGACTAGAAAATGTTTACACACCCAGTGCTAATGTGTGCTTATATGTACCCAAAGTGTGTACCTGTAGTCACATAAGTTTCCCTCACTCACCGACGATTCCTGATGCTTTACTGAAATCAACCACAAAGACGAAGTTAGGGCGAGAGATCCTCAATACATATTACCCAGCTTATGCGTGAACAATGTTATCTCTAACCTATTGCGAGATGTGTCACATCATCCATCAAGGAAGACAATCTAAAACGAACCGAAAATTCAAACCATAACGTCAGAATGGGTCGTCTGGATATGACCATATTTTGAATGTATGCATTAGCATATTCTAAGCGATCACAAATAAAACTATTATGCCGCTGTTTATTGACGTAACTCACTCCAATATAGCGGCATTGTAGAATGCGGAACTGTTTCACCAGCATCGGTAAGGGCAGAATAGGTGATTGTGTTGTTGCGGTTTCATGGTGATGATAATTGCGCGGCGTAATAGTCATTGTACTAGTTATTAACTGACTTCATGCTGCAGTGCCACCATCGTTTCTCATGCCGTGTAAACTATAGTTTGCGTAAATTGTTAGGCCCAGTGTGTAATATTGTGATACTCCCACCTCCACTTTTTAAACACTTTTACAACCAGACAACAAAGCAAGTTGATGTGACGTGCCTCTGGGCCTAATAAGCGCAGCAAAGGGAATAATTCACTTCAACAAAATGACGCTGATAACAACGTGCTGGTCCGGCCTGGAAGCCTTACTCTTTTGGCACAATTTGCATACTTTTACTTACATACGCGCACGCACTCTCGCACCTACCGACACACACCTGTTATGTTTTAAAATGAGAAGGTTCACTTTGCCAATAAAAAAGACTCGATTGATTTCAGGATGATAGCGGTTTGCCAAGTCCTGATGCATCTCGCGTTGCACCGGGTCCTCTTGATTTCACATTTTCTCTCTGCGGCTTCTGCTGTTTTGCGACTGGGCGCAGCCGACAAGAGGAAGTACTAGCAACGGCGCAGAACTCAACACACTGCCATCTGGAGTCCAACACCCGGAAGCGCTAACAGTGAGCAGTGCTCGCACAACAGTGGCAGCAGCTTGCGAGATAGAAGCGTGAGGGAGCGAGCAGGCAAATGCACTCGTGCTTGTGCTGGCATCCGTCTTGTGGGAGCGAGCAGCGGCGGCGCAAGAGCCATATGTTTTTAATTACCACGCGCGCCGCTGCTTCCTCCCGCAAGGTGGATGCCAGCACAAGCACGAGTGTGGGGAAAAGGAGCAGACCGATGGCTAAAGGCCCTCCTAGAGCAGCGCATGCGCGCTGCCTAGGCGAGACCTAAAAAAAGGAAGGCAAGAAAGAAGGAAAGAAAGACGTCAAATAAAAAACAAGCATTTGCAATGCAATAGGTCTCTCAGTTACCCGAGTTTAAGCTAATGGCATTGTAAATGACAATGCCTTTTATTTATGTTTTTAAAACGAAAACAAAAATAAAAGGCATTGTTATTTGCAATGTCAATAGCTCAAACTCGCATAAATGCGAGACCTATTGCATTGCAAATGCTTGTATTGCCTGGGCACCCTCCTCATCTCAAAGCCTCGTGGGCAGCCCCGTCAACTCTTAAAATTTGAATTCCACTGTTGGAGGTCCTTTGGCCAAAGTTGCCGAAATGCGCCCGCTACAGTTATGTGTATGGGGGTGTAGGAAAAGCTGAGCACATAAGAGGTAAACACGGACATGGGAGAACACGAAAACCGTGGAAACGAGGGACACATCGAAAAGGAGGCTGCAACAGAAGAAGCGGAATAAAGGAAAATACAAAGAGAGTAGGAGAGAAAGTGAGAGGTATGTTAAAAGGCTATTGATGGAGAGGAGAAAGTAGGAGGACGAGAAGAGCAGGGGCAGGGAAAAAGGGTGTAGAAACAAAAGAAGGCAAATGACAAAGTGAGAGAATAAGACATGGATGGGAAATAGTGATGTTGAGATAGAGGGGAAGAGAAAAGCAATAAGAAAGGGAAGGAAGCAGAATGAGGGAGTGGAAGAGACGGGTGTGTCAGAATGAGACAAGAATTAATAAGTAGACCGCTTGGGCCATATTATAGAAACGTTGGAGTGCTGCCAAAACAGTATACAATAATTTTGCACTGTTTTTACTATGTATCTAATAAAAATAGTCGAGGTCTAGGCGAAGGAAGACGAACGGAAATGATGAGAAAAGGGGGATAGAAGAGTAGAATTTTTTAGAGGGGTTGAACTAGCAGATTAAAAGTGTGAGGCAGGACAACAGAGGAGAAAGATGGACAGGCGAGTCAGAGAGGTCACGTGTATGTCTGCGAGTAAAAGAGAACGCGTGTGTGCAGAATGAAAGAGACCAGTGCTGGAAATGGGGGAAAAAAATACACCGGGATACCGTAAATAGGGGTAAGCATAAAAGGGTGGGGTCACAAGGGGCAGAGTCTGACTGTCCGCGTATCCACTAAAAAAACCTGCAGCATCTAAATAAATTTGCAACAAGGACCAACTATTTGCTCAGCACCTGAGGGGGTGCAGCTCTGAACGTACAGTACACAGAAAGCAGTGCAGATGACTGTGTCCTGGTGCCTGCAAATTGCACCGGATCCGGCTCAATAATGACTGCCGGACCGGATCCCCTAGATCTCAAACCCCTCCCTCAACACTAGAAGAGAATAAGAAAGAGAGAGAGAATAAAGTATAAAGAGAAGGACGATGTGAGAGAGCGGGAAGAGAAGTGAGAAAGAAACGAAAGAAAAGTGGGGAATTTGGAAGGTAACGAATGAGAATGAAAGGAAGCCTAAAAAGAGGCTAAGGGAAAGACTTCAAGAGAGGGGTTGCAAAGAGGAAATACAGGCGAACATAAAGGCAAGATTGAAGACGGCGGGAAAGTGGAAGGGGCAAGGTAGAGAGGGGAGGAGACTGAATTGAGGGAAGACAGGGCAAGAAAAGGAGGTGGTTGAGGGAAAGGAGCGACAGAGGGAGAGCATTGGAGGGAATGAAAACAAGCGCGCGCGCCTCGCGCTGAAAGTTTAAAAAAAAAGCGTGCAGGCTGCAGCAGTAGGGACGTCACAGAGGGAGAGAAAGGCGGAGGGGTGCACCCGCGAGTGGTGCGCGCGCTCGCGCTTGGAAGAGCAGTCTGCTCATTTTTAAGCACTGCACTCGTGGCGCGCCCCTGCTCGCTCCCGCAAGGTGGATGCCGCCACAAGCACGAGTGTGTGCTTGAAAATGACCAGAGCGACGGCTAAAGGTCCTCCTAAACAGCGCATGCGCGCTGCGTAGGCGAGACCTAATGAAAGATTTAAGGACAGAAAGCTGGAAAGAAGGAAACGAGGAATGAAAGCAAATAAGAACAGAAGGAATCAAATTAGAAAAGAAAAAGAAAGACAGAGGGAAAGAAAGAGAAAGAGAAAAGGAGAAATAAAGAAAAGGAGATAACGAGAGAGAAAGTAAAAAAGATAGGCAATCCACAAGGAATGAAAGAAGGGAAGGTGGAAAAAAAGGAAAGCAAGAAAAAAGAAAGGAATGAAAGAAAGAAGGAATGAAAGCAAAAGGAATGAAAGCAAGAAAAAGGTAAAAGGAGCAGAAGAGACAAAAAAATGAAAGCAAAAAGAAGGAAAGAGTCAAGAAGGAAGGCAAGAGAGAAAGAAAGCAAGAATGAAGGAAAGAAAGAAAATAAAAAGGAAGGAAGAAAGAAAGAAGGAAATTAATGAAAGAAAAGCAGAAACCAGGAAAGAAAGAATGAAAGAAAAAGGAAAGGAAAGGAGAAAAGGAATGAAAGAAAAAAGAAAGCAAGAAAGAAGGACAAAGGTAATGAAACAATGAAAGAAAGGAAAACAAAAAAGAAGGAAGGGAATGAAAGCATGAAAGAAAAAAGAAAGAAGGAATGAAAGAAAAAAGGAAAGCAAGCAAAAAGGAATGAATACAAGTAAATCAAGAAAAAAGGAAAAAGGAATGAAGGGAAAAAGGATGGAAGGAAAAAAGAAAAGAGAAGGAATGAAAGAAAAAGAAAGAATGAAAGAATGCAAAAAAGAAGGAAAGAAACAGAAAGAAAGAAAGAAGAAAAGAAAGAAGGAATAAAAAAGTATTACAAGTGCTGCAAATTAAATACAATAAAGGTTGGTTTTCTTCATTAGCAAAGTTTATTAAAGAATCACTGGTGAAATTGTGGCCAGAACAAAGGTGTTTTGAAAAATTGCCCACTTATGAATTCAAAAGTGTAATTTTGAAGCTTTTGATAACTTAATACTGAACAGTTTCAAATGGACGCGATCTGTTATGCTGTGAAATTCCTTTTGGAGTGTCCTTTGTTTGACTGAGAAAGTCATATAAACAAAGGACTTTCTCAAAAGGAATTTACAACTGCATTGGCAGAGACAGGAACTGATAAAGTGTAGAATGTGGCCTGTGCTAGAATAAAGTATTCTGCAGATTCTAATCACAAAGGCAACATCAAAGAAATGCATTAAAAACAAAAACTTGGGCACAGACTGGAACTAGCTTATGTGTGGATGTGCAGTCACTCAAAGTGAAGTTATCCAGTCGCTAAAGTGGGCTGATCCCCTGCCTCATGCTGTACGTTGTAGTGGGCACACCAACAGACTAATGGATGAAGAAAGCTGGCTGAAAGTCCCTTTAATTAAGTATAATGTACATATATTTTTTTTTTAAATCAAAAGGTCTGGGCTAATGCCAGACCAAAAAAGGCAAATATGTAAGGTTCAATTTCTGTCCTTAAATATAAAGAGATAAGGGAAAGAGAGGGAGATGGGAGAGAAAGAGAGATAACGGGAAGGAAATAAGAGGCGTATGATACAGGAGGAGGATGAGAGCAGAAGAGAGAATAGACCAGAGCCACCATTGCACCCTCCCACATATCAGGAAGTGGATTTACAATCATCCCACCCAATGCAGAGCAAAGGTGAAGGTGCTGCATTGCCCAAAGGAGAGAGAAGAACTACACCATATTTTCAAGGAAATGGCGCAGTTCTACTGTGGCCCTGCACTGGCTCACTTTGGGTTGCCGAGCACCAATGCAGGCACCATTGTACCATAGTGCGAGGGTGCCTGCGTTCTGGTCAGGATAGTTTTTATGGAGGAAGGGGTACCTTCCTGCACAAAAACTATCCTTGAAGGATTTTTCTTCTTTGTGTGTGTGTGTTGCAGAATGCAGCATACATGCAGAGAGTAAATAACAAGTAGAAATAAAGATAATTCTCCTTGGTACGTCAGCCTTAAGTAAGCACACCATTTTTGGTACAAGCTTGTGCCTACAACTCCTTGTAAACATGAGTTTGTGGTATAATCCATGGGTGAGTACGCAGTATGAGGAAACGTGGATTACTATATGGTGTAGTTATGCAACTTCGCCATGTATTAATGAGATAAATACATATCGGGTCCAATCCGGTTAAGTTGTTAAACCTTAGCTCAGTCCTGGGTAGTTGTGGCTGTAACAGGGAGTCAGCCAACTGACTCTTGGAGTCTCCTTCTCTGTACAGCACTCATAGCCAACTATTCCATGAGTGGGGCATTGCAGTGAAAGTCTTCTCTTTGCTAATCCAAGGCACACCAGGTGCAGTCCAGTCATTTGTGCAGCCTCTCTTTGCTAGGTCTAGCGAACAGCAGGGCAGTTCTTACTCAGACCTCTCTATAGTACAGACTTGATCTGAGGTCTGGGTGCCAGGGGTGCCACTTTTATGCCCGCTGCAAACTCCGAGATTATGGTGCCTAACTAGCCTATGGGCTACCAAGTCCCCTCCCACCTGATGACAACTTCCTGTGAAGTTTAACATCTAGCCAGCCTAGAATTCACTACTCTGCCCACTCCCGACATGGCAGAACCCTTCTCTTGGTGTGTGGAGCTTGCTATCCCACCCCAGAGGTTCTGCTAACTTGGGGACTACACTCACCTTGCAAAAGCGCTTTGGCATCTCGCTCTTTGCCCGAGATGCCAGCCTGTCTGCCTAAACAAAAGAGCGGCCCCTTCCTAGAGTTACTACCATTTGCTCTTCAAAAGTGGCTTCCCCTTTGAAGTTTGCTTTTTGGGCTCACATCAGAGCCTCCTTCTCTACTCTTGAAGTCCATAAAAACTGAAGACCTGGCCTTTCAATTAAGCAACCTACCATAGGTGGAGCTAGGCACACACACCCACTCAGCGCCAGGATACCCTTGCCTGTGATAGTGCACTTTACAAATACACATAACAAAACATAACATGGCTGGTCCTTTGGTCCTCTTCTTGGAAGTTGTTTTAATCTCTTCCCCAGGAGGGCAGAAGGCTGTCTCGAGGACAGCAGCTGTGTGCCACTGTAGAACGGCCACTGGAAATTCTGGGCAATAAAGTGGCAACTTTCTAACATTGACATTTGTAATATAGTTACATTAAATTTCACTTGATCAACAAGTCTGGCGTAATGCACCGATTCTTTTCATACCTTGAAGGAGCAACCTTAGTAGGCCACTTTGGAAGTAAGCACTGCTGAGTTGTCTGCATGTAACTCCATACTTGCCAACGGGGCTACTAGGCTTTCTAGAGGAAAAATAACAATGTTGGGTTTTTAGTGTCAGGACATGTAAAAAGCATGTCCTTTTAAAAAATATAATGCTCCCTGCCTTAGGGAATATTAGGCCTGCCCTAAGGGTAATTTACAAGTCTTAAAAAGGAAGATTTGGGCTTTGCCATTGGTATTAATGGCAAAGTTGAGTTAGCAGTTTAAAAATTGCTCTTCCAGCCTGCATTGGTAGACTGGGAGTCATGCTTTACTTTGTCACACTCGTGGTAGCACAATCCGTGCTGCAGTCCATGAGGGACGCTTATCTTGCAGGCTCTAAGTATCCCTGATACCATATAGTAGCAACCTATAGGTAAATTAACTTATGCTGATTGGGGATAAGCCAATTAAACATTCACTTTTTAGGGTTAGAGTACATGCCTTGAGACTTGGTCAGCAGGGCCCAGTTCACTACCGTCATTATACCAGCAATAAATCCAGCAACAGTAGGGCAATAGGTTTGCTGGGAGTCTGCCAAAATGGGCATTTCCTCACACACAGGAATGCTAATGCTTCACCCATGGAACGCCTCCCTGAAGCAAAGTAACAGACAGTAACGCAATGCACTGCATTGTATAATGTTTTTCTTCTTTTTTTACACAGCAACATCAATCATCATTTGTTTTGCTTTGTAAATGCCAAAATGGATTTTGCATCGTGTTGCATCTGTGTCATAAAAATGACACAAATAGGAGCCAAAATCTTTGAAAATCTAGGCCCAGATGTGGTAGAAACAGAACCTATGCAAATAGTGATGTCTTCTATTAGAGGCAAATAAACAGAAACAGTGCAGAAATAGCTCTCCCTCCCTCACACTCTCTGACCAGCCCCCTATCTCTCTTAGAAGCCCAGTGTGTTTTAAGGTTCATCATTTTCCAATGAAATTATTGGGCAGAACTGCCAAACCATGTTATTTTCCCTAAATGTGTTGGATGCCTCATTTCATATTACATTTACAAAGATCATTCGGGTGCCAAGCTTCAAGTCATCTGTAAAATTAATGTTACAGTATATTTATATATATTCATTTTCACTAACGAACATCACAAAGCAACCCGAGATGTAAGAATCTGCCCCATGCCTTCACTTTGTTCATAAGTGCGTCACATGTGCCTTGACTCATTCCCCAACTGTATTTACAGATTCACAAACAACAACTTCCATGTATTTAGCTTATTAAATATTGCACTGTCAAGACTGTGCAGACATTTTCCAGGTCTTGGAGTACAGTTTGTCAATGTGAAGTGAAATTATTGGTCCAAAACTGCAGCAGGGTCACGATGTCATTTACGAATGTAGGTGCCTAGTTATACCAGTACGGTTGCCATGTTTGCCATATGACCTATGGTTGTTTGAGGGATAGGATGATGTGGTATGGCTATAGTGAAAGAGTTCCTCTGCAAACTTCAGGCAACACAGAGGATAACAAATATAAATATAAAAAATACTTCAAAATAAAAATATAAGTACATTTCATATAGAGCTGATATGTGGTATTAAAACTCATCCCAATGTCTGTGATAGCTGCGATGATGCAATAGTAGTGACATAGCACAGTGGTTAAGCTGCAAAATTTGAAACCTAGGGACCTGGGTTTTAATTTTGACTCTGAAGCTTGACTGTAAATTTTGTGATTCTGGTTAACACACTAAAGGCCTTATTTAGACCTTCTGGGCTGTACTCTGTTCTGCCAGGGCAGCAGAGGGATGTACTTTGCTGCCCTGGCGGACTACAGCCTTCAATATATAGATATTTCCCCCTGCCTAGCAGAGATGACCAGTCTTCAGGGGAGCTGCAGTCACTGTAATATTTATGTCAATGTCCCAAAATAAATAATTAACAACATAAAACACTAAGAGGGTTATTTGCTAGGATTTTGCATTATTCCTTGTGTGGCGCAAAGTAGCACAAAACATTGGGGGGCGTAGCTTGCCTGGCCTGAAGATAGCTACCTGTTAGGCGAGCTCCTTTGCCCGTTATCAAAATCCTGCACAATCCTACTCCAATGTGAATGTTGACACACAACTGCTCACCGCCTTGAGTGTCTTGCATTCCTATGTATCCTGAGGACCTATTGAGATGGCTGTACAACAACTCCTGTGGCTCGCTGCGATCCTTTGCGCCATATCTTGTGATTGCGGCCTTGTCTGTGACGTAAGGCTCGGCGATGTGCATTGTCCTTGAGGTGCCTTGCAGATCCAGAGTGGGGGGCCTCTCCGGCAACTGGTGGGTGCTTCTCGCCGCGTCTCTCCCCGTTCACTCTCTGGGAGTGGACGTTCTGCTGGGGCCTTTGGAGTCGAGGTCCATGCGGCTGCATCTGGGGTGCCTTGACTCATTCACGGGGGCGGCTGGTATTGCCTGCAACCTGTCTCCTGTTGCGGCAGCTGGTGGCCTACGATGTGCGGCCTGGTGGTGGATGCCAACCCTGTAGTGTTGCTGAGAGAAACGGCCTGGAGGGCCCTCGGTGACCAGTACAGGCTTGCTATCGCATTGGGACCCCGCCTGGAGGTGGGTATCCAGCTGATGCCTCAGGGAGCTGAGACAAGCGTGGCAGTGGCTAGGCCCCTCACGCAAGAGCTGGAGAAGGCAGCCCATGCCGCCCTGTGACCTGGGCTTGACCTATGAGGTGAGGTAAGATACGGGCCCGGGGGATCATTTTTATATACACCCTGTTGACGTCTACTGCCACAGAGCCCGAGGACTTTCCCCACTGTGAAGGGCTGATGGATCTCTTTGAGCTGTACTCTGCTCCTGTTTTTTGTGTTGGAGGGCTATATGTGGCCCTGGATTGTGGCCTCTTTTGCTGATACGGCTTGAAAGGTCCTACAATCAGTGGTATTTTATACCTGCTCTGCCTTTACTGCCACTGTTGGTGGAGCCCCCTACCACTTTGATGCTCTCTTCTAAGGGTCCTTGAGGTGACTGGCTGCAGTTGTTGCTGTGGATATTGAGGGTGCTAATCCCTGGGCCTGACTTACCTGTATTGCTCTATCGTACGTGGGGTAAGCACTGGGGACAGAAAACTCCTGTACATAACTCGTGCTGCTGTTGTGATTGGGGTGAGAACTGTGGCTCTTCTACCTGACCTCCTGAACCTCCGTTATCCTCTGTGTTTGCGCATTTCTTTTCCATGCCAGCGAAGACTCAAACTGAGTATATCACTATGGGCAAGGCTGATGAGATTCAACCTGAATTGCAGTTCGAGCAGAGGAAGACCCATAGGCTGCGCAAGGAAGGAGTAGCAGCTTCGAAGGTAGGCGCAGATACCCAGGGGTCTGAATTGGGTGGGGATTTGCGACAAATTCAAACTGCTATGCAGCACAGTCTTATAAAGATAGATGCAAAAATTGACGCTCATACATATCGCATGAATAGGATGTCGGTGCGCATTGATGAGCATGCGGAGCCCCTAGATATGGTCGAGTGGCAAGTGTCAGATGCTGAGGATGAGCAGGTTGCGGTGGTGGGGACACAGAAGCCGCTGGAAAAGACAATATCGATATTGCATGCCAAGGCGGAGGACTTGGAGGCCCACTCAAGGAGACATAACTTCTGCATCAAAGGACTGGCTGAAATTATGAATGTGGACAAAAAGGAGACCTTTGTGGAGAAGCTCCTTGTAGAACTCCTGGGGCGTGAGTTATTTTGTGATATCTTCGTTGTGGAGCGCGCCACTTAGTCGCTGACCCCGTGTCCTGCAACTGGGGCTAGTCCCCGCCCGATTATTGTAAAATTACTCCATTACTGTGATTGGGATGCAGCTTTGCGTCGCTCTAGAGAATTACAAACTTTACGGTATGAGGGTGCTGAACTTTCTGTCTTTCCGGATTTTACACCACAGGTCCAAGAGGCATGGCGACAGTTTCTACCAGCTAAAAGGAAATTGCAAGAACTGAAAATTTACTATGCTATGCTCTACCCTGCTCACCTATGGATGTCTGTCGAGGGGAAAACAGAGATTTTTGGCGATCTTACCAGTTTGCAGCAACTGCTCAAGCAGCATGAGTGGGTGAGCAATAAACAAAGATCCGCGAGGGCTGATGACTAGGAGTTTGGAACCACTTCTAATTTGGATGAACCTGCTTGACGCAGATTTAACTTTTATCTTGTATCCTCTGCATGCCAGAAACCCTACGGTCTTACTTCTTCTTTACTAATATGGTCCATATAGATGTTCTCTCTTAGAGATGCTTTGATTAATAAATGTTGGGTGGATGGTATGTCACTCACCCCCAGTCACAGATCTGGGTTGAATTCATCATCATTCTTTAGCTCACTTCGCCACCCCATTTCAGACCCAGCTATATGCAAATCAGTTTTGACCCTGTGCCTCATGGGAACAGTCCAGTCCGAACTGCCAAGCCAGGTCTTCCAAGGACCGGAAACGAGCATCCTGGGACCGGTTTCGGGATAACACCCCTCATCAGCCAGGCTTGCTTGAATCCAGTGGCAAAGTGAGCAAGGGACGCACATCTGGGCATACTCTGCCGAACTTAGGGCGAACAAAGCAAACACAAGGAGACGATGGACGGAGCTCTGACATTTTTCAGACACTCACCCTCAGTCACAGATCTGGGTTGAATCCATCATCGTTCTTTAGCTCACTTCGCCACCCAAGTTAAGACCCAGCTATATGCAAATCAGTCTTGACCCTGTGCCTCATGGGAACAGTCCAGCCTGAACTGCCAAGCCAGGTCTTCCCTGGACCGGAAACGAGCATCCTGGGACCAGTTTCGGGGTAACACCCCTCATCAGCCAGGCTAGCTTGACTCCAGTGGCAAAGTGAGCAAGGACCCACGCCTGGGCATACCCTGCCAACTTGGGGTGAACACAGCAAACACACGGAGACGATGGACAGAGCACTGACATTTTTCAGACACTCACCCCCAGTCACAGATCTGGGTTGAATCCGTCATCGTTCTTTAGCTCAGTTTGCCACCCCAGTTCAGACCCAGATATATGTAAATCAGTTTTAACCCTGTGCCTCATGGGAACAGTCCAGCCCGAACTGCCAAGCCAGGTTTTCCCTGGACAGAAAACAAGCATCCTGGGACCAGGCTAGCTTGAATCCAGTGGCAAAGTGAGCAAGGGACCCACATCTGGGCATACCCTGCCAACTTGGTGTTACCCTGAAACCGGTCCCTGGATGCTTGTTTCCAGTCCAGGGAAGACATGGCTTGGCAGTTCGGGCTGGACTGTTCCCATGAGGCACAGGGTCGAGACTGATTTGCATATAGCTGTGTCTGAACTGGGGTGGCGAAGTGAGCTCAACAACGATGATGGATTCAACCCAGATCTGTGACTGGGGGTGAGTGTCCTAAAAGTTTCAGCGCTCCGTCCATCTTCTCCTTGTGTTTGCTTTGTTCGCCCTAAGTTGGTATGGTATGCCCAGACGTGGGTCCCTTGCTCACTTTGCCACTGGATTCAAGCTGGCCTGGCTGATGAGGGGTGTTACCCCAAAACCGGTCCCAGGATGCTGGTTCCCGGTCCAGGGAAGACATGGCTTGGCAGTTCGGGCTGGACTGTTCCTTTGAGGCACAGGGTCAAGACTGATTTGCATATAGCTGTGTCTGAACTGGGGTGCGAAGTGAGCTAAAGAACGATGATGGATTCAACGCAGATCTGTGACTGGGGGTGAGTGTCTGAAAAGTTTCAGCACTCTGTCCATCATCACCTTGTGTTTGGTATGTTATCACAACCACGATGTTTGACTCAAAGACAGGATATCGGGTTGGGTGGTATTTTTCAAATGTGTATACCATGATTGGTTTACTGGCTATTGTATATGACTGTATAGACTTTGTTACGGGGAGATTGGTGGGCATACTCTACCTCCATGTGTGCACCACATTGTACTATTGGAGATTTGATGTTAGGTGGAATGGGTGGGACTGGGGAGGGATATACTTGGCTCTGTCATACATTGGGGGGGCATGGCGTCGGTGGGAGGAGAGGTTGGTTGTTTTCATTTAATTGCAAGGCGCAGGCGAGAGCTAGAACTGATGCATGTGTTGGGATATGGCAATTGATAGCTTTAGTCAGGCATGGTGGTGACTGGCGGAATGAATGATACTGTGACAACACCAGGGCATGTGTCGCGACTAAACTTTTTAACATGGAATGTCGGAGAATTAAATGACTCTCGTAAAATATGCAAAGTAGTCCTATGTTTACAATGGCACCAGATATATCTGGCTATATTGCAGAAAACACACTTGACCCCAAACACTGGGCTGCTTACAATGAGGCATATGAGGGGGGAGTGCCAAGCTGCGGGGTTTACTTCACATGCACGCGGGGTTTTATTTGGGCCTGCCGCTGCTCTGGGATTACACTACGGGATGTGTGTGGGGATACTGGCGCTCTTTTTGTGGTGGCTCGCTGTTGTAGAGAACTCTTTGAAGTACTCCTAGTGGGGGTCTATGATGATCCACAGTTTTACCACTCGCTTCATCCTAAACTGGCAACCTTCGATACTATGCCACAGATATGGGGTGGTGATTTTAACTGTGTGCAAGTGCCGGATCCAGATCTCTCATGTGGTCCGCTTCGAAGGCCGATGGCGGCGGCTCGCGCAATAGGGGTGGTATCTGAGAGCGGTGGTCTGGTCGATGTCTTGCAGTATCGCTCACCTTGGAGCAGGGAGTACACTCACTATTCCACAGTCTGACATACATACATACATGCATTGATTATTGGCTGGTGTCACGTGCTTTGCTATCCATGGTTTGTCAATGCGACTACTTTCCTCACACTTATTCTGATCACTCCCCAGTGCTTCTCGTTTGGAATTAGAATGCACTCAATCACGTGCATTCTCCTTGCGCTTACCGCAATACTCCCTGCTGGACGCTGTGTTTCACGAGGACCTAGTGCAAGCAATTGAATTTTTTACGCATCAACTTGGGTTCTGTGAAAAAATTTGCTACTATTTGGTAGACCTTCAAGGCTTATACATGAGGAGTCACTATATCGAAACACGCGTGCTTGCTCCGATCCATTTGTGATCTCCTGTCGAGGCTGCTTGGTTGACCTAGAACATGCCTATAGAGAGACAGCAGAACAAGGCTTATTGAAAGATAGTAGGGCCAAGATAGATGAATATAATGACCTGGCACAAAGTGAGGTTTGAGCAAATATACCACTACCAGGGTGTATGGAGAGGGAGACGTCAGAGTGCTACTCTCGTAGCTCTTCTCTGACCTAGTTGCGAAGATAGTGAAGTAGTATCTATCTTAGACCAGCAGGGGGACTATGTCTAAGGGGCTGAGCAGATAGCGGACTGGTTTTGTTGTTATTACACCGACTTCGGGCATTTCTCATGATGAGCAGGCCGCAGCTGAGTATCTTGCGCACATCTCTATGAGATGGCTAACAGATGAACATAGGATGTGTCTGATGGTGCTGCTTCATCCCACAGTGATAGTCGCTGCGAAGAAGGACATGCCCTGGGGCAAAGTGCCTGGCTCTGTTGGCCTGACAGTGGCCTTCTACAAGACATACCAGGACAAACGTTTTCCTTATCTGGTCAATCTATTCAAAGAGATGGTGTGGGAGGGTGTCATGCCCCCAACTATGCATGGAGCCTTATTTGTTCAGGTTGCTCAAACCTGGTAAACCATCTTCTCATTGCGCCCTATCGCCCGCCCTCGCTCTTAAACACGAAGCACTTCGCCAAGGTATGGCCAATCATCTGGCACCTTTGCTTCTTGAATTGGTGCAATCTGGATTCATGCCTAGTCGATCTCTCATATATAACCTTCGAACACTCTTCGGTACAATTGCGCGTCTTGACCCTGAAGTTCAAGCTGTGGCTATATTTTTAGACGCAGAGAAAGCATTTGACTCCATGGAATGGGGTTTTATATTATCTGCGCTGCACCATGTAGGAGTGGGCAATGTTTATCTGAAGCTGATTCAGGGACTCTGCATGGCACGCATACGTGTTAACGGCCTGGTGTCCGCCCTGATCACAATTACAAGAGACAATTGCCAGGGCTGTCCCTTGTCGCCACTTCTTTATGCCCTTGTAGCAGAACCATTGGCCTGTGCACTGCGAGAATATCATGCACACCGTGGTATTCGTATTCCACATTATAATCTAATTATTTCAGCAATCGGGGATGATACGCTCTTGTATGTCCATGACCCGGAGCAGAATCTCTCCCCTTTCCTCAGGGAAGTGGTGCTTTTCGGTGGCCATTCTGGACTAAGAATTAATTGGGACAAGTTTCTCATATTCCCTCACACCGCTACCACGACCCCTATACAGCTAGTGTTTCCGCTTACGTGGACTACTGTACCGGTATGCTACTTGGGAATTCAGATCCACATGGACCTTGGGGTAGTGATACGAGTGAATTACGGTAAGGCTATGAAACGCCTCACTGAGGTGGTTGATCATTGGATCCACTTTCCACTTTCCCTCTGCAGTCGCATAACTATCGTGAAAATGGTAGTACTTCCCCACTTTTTATTCTTGTTTGCCAAGATCCCGATCCTGCTATGGGGCGTGATGTTTCGGACATTGCGCTCCTTGATGGTGCAACTTGTATGGGCTGGTAAACAGCCTTGCGTACAATGGGACACACTCACTCTCCCATATGCGGCGAATGGCCTGAATGCGCCAGATCTCAAGGCATACTACAGAGCAGCACAGAGTATGTATACCTATTATTGGGTGCATGAACCCCCCCCCCCCCCGATTTACCGCATCTCTGGCTGGAGCGTAATGGAGCATCCCCACTGTCATTGCCACTTTTTAGATTTCGCCTGCACCGTGCTGTGCTAGTGAAATCTATTGTTTTTAATATAAACTTAAAAGGGGCTTTCATCCCGCCCTCTCTCTTTCCTGGCTTTTCATTGGTTCCTGTGCTTGCCACTTACTTTTCCACCATTCCTATTGGCTTTAGCATATTCTCCTGCATTTACCAATACTTGTTTCTCATCCACTTTTCTTATCAGTTTCCCATAGCCGAAATACAGTTAACATCTGCTTTGATGGAACTATTTTTTCATAAAGTTTTGCCTCTTTCTGCTTTTTAGGTCTCGCGCCTAGCATTGCAGTGCGCAGCACTGCTCGCGCAGCGCGGAACCTTTAGAAAGGGCTTCTGAAAACGACCCACACGCTCGTGCGTGTGGTTTTGTTTTCGGAAGCCCACATTGGCTGGAGCGTGCGTTTTTTTTAAAAAAGCGGCACGCGATTGGTCAAAGGCGGGCGCATGGCCCGCCTTCGCTCCTCCCATTCCCGACGGTGGCCAGAACGCGCAGCAGCGCGCGTTCGTCTCGCTTTTGCTGCCGCGCTCCCTCCCCCCGCTCCTCTGTGGTGCGCGCGCACCACTGGTTTCGATTCCCGCGTTCGGCTCCTCTGTGGTGCGCGCGCACCACAGGTTTCAATTCCGTGCTTGTTACTTTTAGAAGTAATTATCCGATTTACATATTTTTTATAAATTTGTTCGTACTTCGCCATTTAGGGCCATGTCTGACCGCCACTCCTGGTTATACTCAGTCTATCCCCCAAGAAAGTTTGGGTAGCCTTTAACCTTGCATTTTATTATATATACACGCGCACAAGCATTTGTCCAATAAAGGGCGCCGCTCCTCGTCACAAGTTGATAGCGTGCTAAGGTACGTGAACGGATGTTGCCTTGATGGTTGTTTAAATGACCAACTATATCCCTGGTAGCCTTGCAGAACACTGAACATGAATATAACTTGTCCACAACCGCGCCCACACACAATTGTCTACTGCTTTTATATAATTCACATCACTTTGGTGACCTCACTTCCTCATATAACCACCAAAAGCCGTAAGATCTCGCGATGGCTAGGCACTAAGCTTTATATCTGCTGCCTCACCATCTCAACGTCACCATAACCGTTCGGCAATCTCCAAGTAGGCTCAACTTGCCATGCTGCCGAGTGCATCGATAGTTAAGTCTCAGAACCCGGGTTCGCTAACCGTGTTAAATCTTGATCGGCACTCTCCAAACTACCTTCCCGTGACGTACCACACAGGGTCAGAACCCCTGCCTGAGCTCTGGGTGCCTGTCAGGTTTCCCGTGTTTGGCGCTTCTGCTCACTCGATTGCTCTGGCCTGGCCAATGGCGCCTCTCCCCGCCATGGCTCCCCATGTCCCTGCTCTCTCAGTGAGTGAAAGTGGCTGCGGCCGCCGGCCCCATGCCTGCAGCCTCAGCAGCTCCGCCATCTTTGTGTCACAGGAGCCGAGAGGCGGCAGCAGCAGAGGGACAGGGCAGGAGCCAAGCGGAGTCGGGAGACGCCGCACCCCTAACCCTAACGGGGACTGAGGTGAGCCTAGACCTGCTCAGCGGGCGGGCTGCTGAGAGATGGCAGAGTCCAGGAAACAGAAGGGGCAAAGGAAGGCCTTGGTCTCCTCGAGCCGGACTTATCGCACTGCAGCTGGGCCTCTTCTTAAAGGGCCAAGCTCCTCACACTTCCTCCCCCCACCCCACGACAGTTTGAGGGAGGAGCCCCAGAGTTCCCTGTGTTGACGTTCCACCTAGATGTGCACCCATTCCGGGGTGTCCGGTCACCCTCAAGGTTCCCGTGACAGACCGCTCTGCCCACGTGTGATATGAGCGAGCCGCCCCCTTGGCCACGTAGCACGTGTGTGCTGTTCATTATTTGTCTGATCACGTGTGTGCTCGTCCCCCTGCACTGATCTGTCAGTTCACCGTGCCCGCGTATCTCCCCTCTACTGTTCTCAACTTGTCAAAGTGCCTTTGAATCAGGTGTCGGCAAATTGCTGAACTTAAAATAGGTAATATTAAATACTCTTTAGGTATTCCTGACATACTGCCCTCCAAACATAGCCCTAACAATAGTGCATCACAACGTATTTCTAAGCATGGTGCTTTAAAAATGTAGACTTGGTCGCAGTGTTATTAAACAATGGGTTTTGGTATGATTCCCTGCCTAGAACAGTGCTGCCTTTCATGCATCCGTAAACCAGGTCTTGTTCTCTTCATACCACTACTCTATTTACACTATCTACCTTTTTACAATTTGCCATCTTCATACTCACAATACCAACCTCTTTTACTCCATACCATTCTCCTTCCTACCATCTCTAACACTGCTTGGTCCATCACATTCCTCTCCTATTACATATATAGCCATTGTAGCAAACACTTAAACACAGCAAAATAAATGCCTACTTTCAACGTGATCGTTTTCATTCCATCGTCCCTTCATATGTTACATGCTTCTTTATCCATCCCCATAACCCTTCTGTCCCTTATATTTCATTTCATTCTCGCTTCTAGCTAATAAATACAAGCACAACAAACTACTTATACTCTACAATATAAAACACACGACCACCTTTTACACAACGGGGGTAAAAATTTTTTTTAAACGCGCTACTTGATCCCAATATAATACCGTGCGCGCAACAAAATTAGTTGTATTTATTTGTTTGCTTACTTTTGAGCAACTGTAGTCCGTATTTTACTACGTCCACCCTGCCCCTCACCCGCCTCGCGTTACCAGCCAGAATCACTCCCACCGCGGGCCGCTACTATAATACAACTGCTGGCTAATAACATAACATAACTAAATCGTATTTTCTGTTATAACCGGGTATACACCTCACATTTAGCAATAGATCACGTCTCGCAAGTCGCATTTGTAACAAACATACAATAAACGGTTATTAAACACACCAAAAATGCAATAGTATTAGATAAACATTACTACTATTAGTGTAAAATACATGTTGCGTTTATACCCGTATTACAACATGCAAAATTACACAAAAAAACACAACACAGTGCGCAAAAGACCCTACATATTGCATACAACTATTTTAAATGGTTCCCACGCAATGCAGGAAAAAAACAGCGTGCTCTATACAAAAAAAGTAGTTTGCCTTATTAAATACACAATATGCTAACAGTTGCATGCAACTAGACCATAAAAACAAACCGTGACTGCCCAAAAACACAACACAGTGCGCAAAAGACCCTACATATCGCATAAAGCTAGTTTTAAAAAGGTCCCCACGCAATGCAGAAAAACCCAGCGTGCTCTATACAAAAAAAAACCCAGTAATTTGCCTTATTAAATACGCAAAATGGTAACAATTGCATGCAACTAGGCCATAAAAACAAACCGTCACTGCCAGATTTAGTTTCAAATGCGATAAAACAGCCATACATACAGGGTTTGCTAGTCCGTACATTTGAAATAAACC
Source organism: Calotriton arnoldi (assembly GCA_963921515.1). Taxonomy (NCBI): domain Eukaryota; kingdom Metazoa; phylum Chordata; class Amphibia; order Caudata; family Salamandridae; genus Calotriton; species Calotriton arnoldi. The sequence continues at coordinate 1,130,542 of CAWUFW010006128.1, read as the reverse complement.
TCATTACTAGAAAATCACAGAAAACAATATGCTGCGTTTATACTACACTGCATTACATTCTATCAACGCAGCGCAAATAGTATTCAGCATTACACGAAGTGCATATTTACTACATAGCAATATATATAATACACACATATATTACTGCCTAAGAGCGTTGTAATCTTATATAGTGCACTACACATTTTGTGTACTGCATATATTATACAAAACAGTCTACACATAGAATTAGGTTGTTATTTACACTGCCTAGGACTTATGTGACCTCAGGAACAGGCTACTTGTAAAAGCGCTCTCCCTCCTGATCTCTGTTCGCGTTTGTAACAAACATCGCAAAATTAATATCACCGTTAGCAAATTACATAATCAACAGTGCACATATTACAAAACATAAACCACATTAGCGCGATTACTGTCAAAACGTAAAACAATGCATTCATATTACATAAAAAAGTACGCATCTTAGAAAAAACAAACATATTTGCAACGTAGCGCCAATAAAAACCACAATAGGCATGCTAATTGCATACTGCGTTCTTACCTTACACTCCATGCGCTGCGTCCGTCCACGCTCCCTCCTAGTCTCTGCTCACATCAGATTAGGCATAACAAAGTTAATATCGACGTTAGCAGATTCAATAATAAGCAGCGCGCTTATCATAAAATAACATAAAACACAATTACACATGCATATTATCTACTTCGCTCTTACCTCCTTCTCCACCTGCTCCTCCTTCGTTTCTGCTCCACTCGCTCTTCGGTCATCCCCAAAATACTGTAAATAAATACTCACGTTAATAGGTTAACCAATAGCATTTAAAACAATTACAAATTCACAACACATACTACACAAAATATTAACAAAACGCTCTAACCTTCCTCTCCATATGCTCTTTCCCTGTCTCTTCTCTTCCGCTCTCCCTCCTGATCTCTGTTCACGTTCGTAACAAACATCGCAAAATGAATATCACCGTTAGCAGTTTCCATAATCAACAGTGCGCATATTATTCAAAAACATAAACCACATTAGCGCTATTACATATCAAAACGTTAAAAAATGCATTCAAATTACATATAAAAAGTACGCATCTTAGAAAAACAAACACATTTGCAACGTAGCGCCAATAAAAACCACAATAGGCATGCTAATTACATACTGCGTTCTTACCTTACACTCCATGCGCTGCGTCCGTCCACGCTCCCTCCTAGTCTCTGTTCACATCGGTAATAGGCATAACAAAGTTAATATCGACGTTAGCAGATTCAATAATACGCAGCGCTTATCATAAAATAACATAAAACACAATCACCCGCTAACATAATAAAACACACAAATAAGCATGTAAATTACATACAGGGAAATGCGCTTGTTGGTAAAGAAACAAACACATTTGCAACATAACACAAAAAATGCACTGAAAACATGCATATTATATAGTACGCTCTTACCTGCCTTTCCGTACGCTTCTCCTTTCTTCCAGCTCCAGTCGGTGTTGGGGCATCCCCCAAATACTGTAAATAAATAGCCACGTTAAGTTTGAAACAATAACATTAAAAACAACTACTAATTCCCAACACATATTTGAAAATCTTAGGAACGCTCTTACCTTCCTCTCCATACCTCCTCCCCTGTCTCTCCTCTTCCGCTCTCCCTCCTGTCCCTCCTGGCCTTTGCGAACATCGGGAACCAACATCACAAATTAAATACCAACGTTAGCAGATTCCACAATAAACAGTACGCATATTAATACAAAGCATATGCGCACTATTCCATAACGCAACGTCTAAAAAAACATGCAAATTACATATTAAAAAGTGCACATCTTAACAAAAAACAAACACATTTGGATAAAGTAAACTTAGTTTATAGTAATAATGTTGCACCAAATTTTTTGCAATAAAAGATACAAAAGGAAAAAAATGTCATGTATTACTATATAAACCATTATCAATATACAAAGGCATATTGCATACAGAGACAAGTAGCAGCGCACAAGTATACTTCTGCATTCATGTAACCACCTCCACCATTTGACTTCAGTTGTACTATTTTTGTATCTGGTTTGTGGTCGCATTTTCTGCCTGTGCAGAGATGTTCCCACGGAGGTCCCTTCCTCAATGAGCATGTATAGCGCATGGATGGAATAATCTTTTCAATGCAGCGCTGTCAATGACCTGGGTCACTGTTCCAGCACCCAGCATGACCTCGCGGGTGACTGACTCCTCTTGCTGTCAGTGCTGGAGTGAGTTTTTCCCTTCCCGGCTTGTCAGTCCGTTAGCCAGTGCACTGACTCGGCAGATGGCTGCAGATCATGTGGTGTCTCAGGCAAGGGTGAACTTGTAACCTTGCGTGAAATAAATGATGCTCCCCCGCCACGACTGTCATCCGCAAAGTGCAGGAGGTTCGACAGGTCTGCTATATTTTCTGATTATTCTAGCTCTCCGCTGGATTGTAGGAGTACCTGAAATTAAATATAAATAAGTGTAGGTTACGTGTAGAATAAAACTGAACAAGCATGTAAGGCTTTTGAGCCCTTTGGTTGATGCATTTCTGTTTCGTTTAAATTTGAGTTAATACTTATGCATTATGTTTGTGTGCTTCAAGTTCTTGTGTGAACTTGGAAGGGTATAGAATAATGACACCTCTTTGTTCTTTAAATAATTAATATGTTATGTGTTGTTTCTGAAAGACGTCTATTTTGTGATCGCAAAGGAATCTAACCAGTTGGTTCTCTATGTAGATATTTCAGAATAGAAAATATGTAATTTATTTAGCTTCCTTCAACCTGACTCAGAACTGTTACATTTTTTTCACGTTTGTTAAACTGCAATAATCTTGTTTCCTTGAACATTTTATAGATTAATACACTTTTTCCGAAGGTATTTTTTATTGAATGCGTTTCACGTTTGCAATATGGTTCAGATTTCAATAATTTTGTGTAAATATTTGTAACAATGTCGATCTGTGATTCTGGTTCTGTAAAGGGCAGGTGATCCAAAGAAAATAATTTCTAGGGGTACGATTTTTTCATTGGCCTAAATAAAGTCACTTCAGCTGTCTGCCTTACATTCTCTTCTCTGTGGCGCTATTAGCAATACATTCCACCGTAGTGGCATTTAAGCAGCAACTACCTATTGACAGTGGGATAAAATGTAAACCATTTTCACAGCCAAAGAGGGGTTGAACAAGCATTTACAATGCAATAGGTCTTACATTTGCAAGAGTTTGAGCTATTGGCATTGTACATGACAATGCCTTTTATTTATATGTTCTGAAAACCTGTAAGCGGTGCGTAAACACGCACTTTGTACTTATAGTCCTTGCTTAGGAGAAGCAAGGCTGGCAGTAAAAGAGGCGCAGTTACTGCCAGCCTTGCTTCTCGTAAGCAACGACTATTAGTACAAAGTGCATGTTTACGCATCGCTTGTTTTAAAAGTCGCTGCTTCTTTGTTGTTGTGATTTACGACTTCAGGCCCCAAGGCGAACCGTCCTCTCAGACCGATTTAAAAATTCCCAGACTTGTGTTGCAAGGGGCGGGGGAGGGGGCATTTTCTCGTTTCTACTCCTTTTAACGAATCCCCCCAGTTTTGCTAGCTGCAAAAGAGACTAGAAATATTTCACTCCCATGAGTGATGCTGCAGGTCCCTAACTCCTTATGTTAGACATTCCTATTCATTTATTTTTCATTGAAGAGAAGCTTATTGCAGTCCCAGAGAGAGAGACTATGTCTTTTAACTTTTACTATAAACAGTCTCTGTGCTGCACTTCTCCTGTGTTCACAAAGGTGCTGTGTCTTGTTTGACTCCTATGTTCTTTTTGGTTCATTGTGACTTAGAGTGATGCCTTCCTGCACCCATCTGGGTGTCTGTGTCCAGGTGACTCCCTTTCCCTGTGAATTCAATGGTACCTCTTGGTTCCCTCCAGGTCTCTTCTGCCAGTTCTCCTAGTTGCACGAGTTTGTGCTGCAGAAGTTATATAGCTGCATGTCGTCTGCTGCCAGTTTACAGGTCTGTACTTAACATTCTTAGTCCTCGAAGCAGTGCTGCTAGCTGCTTCTCTGATCCGAGTGGTAATTCCTCATTCTAAGTCCTCGAAGCAGTGCTGCTAGCTGCTTCTCTGGTCCGAGTGGTAATTACTCATTCTGAGTCCTCTTTACAGTGCTGCTAGCTGCTTCTCTGGTCCGAGTGGTAATTCCTCATTCTGAGTCCTCTTTACAGTGCTGCTAGCTGCTTCTCTGTTTCCAGTGGTAATTCCTCATTCTAAGTCCTCTAACCAGTGCTGCAGCGGTGTCTCTGTTCATACTTCCACTGCACTCCAAACCAAAACACATAGGTAAAAGAGATTATCATTTAGAACACCAATAGCTCTAACTCTAAAAATGCGAGACCTATTGCATTGCAAATGCTTGTTAGTCTTGCAGCAGATTTATATAGCACAACTTGGGGAGAGGAGTTGGCCTAACGGCTAGGGCGGTCGACCTCGAATCTGGGGAACTGGGTTCGTCTCAGCAATGACGCTGAACATCCTGTGATTCTGGGAAAATCAATTAATCTCCCTGTGCCTAACAAAAATGAATGTGTCCTCATGTAACGCAACTGGTGCTATGTAAAGCGCACTGATACCCGATTCGGGTCAAGTTCGCGCTATATAAACTCCGTAAAAAAATACTTACCACCCGTAGAGATTAAGTGATTTGCCCAGGATCACAGGATGTTGCTCCACTGAGACTCATACTGGGATCCCCAGCTCTTGAGTTAGCAGCTCTGGCCCGGCGCCACATTTTTTCACTCCCGTGATGCTTGTCAGGGAGCTCTTTCCTTTGTCCCAGATGGTGATTGATAAAAACAGCTTATTATTCATCTTTCGAGGCTGGAACATTTTTTTTTTGATTAACGTTGCACAACATGCATTTAGAGCGTGCTCGTTTTTTGTGGTTTCTCTCATTCTGTCTACATGAATTATTTTTTATTTACTTTTGCACATACACTGAGAGCATATGTGTCTACAGTGTCTCTCCTTCAGACCTGCACTTCTTCCGTCGCCGACTCTGCGTTGTGTTTTGATCCACGCCCCAGTGTTTTGGCTCGCGCTATTTTCCGGTTTTAATCAGCATTCCTTGATGACGCTGCCCCTCTACAGCCCTCATGTGGTTACAGAGATCTCCTTTGCTGGCATCGCCCACTCAGTTTGTAAAATGCTACCTACATGACGTGTACCAGGAAGAAGACAGCAAGGGGCCCAACTGCTTCTTAACATTCCTACTTTCATCACATGCTCAGTCTCCTTGTACTCTTCCTCTGTTCCTAGCTGCTGGACTCTCGTTCCCCTGTGCCTCCTTTCATCACATTCCCTGCCTCTTCTTCTCGTCCTTCTGTCCATAGCGGACTCTGGGTCCCGTCTCCTCATCCTGTCTATCTGTTCTTCACAAGTTCTCTATCTTTTCACTCTTTGTCCATCCTCTCCTCACAGGATCTGTCATTTCTGACTGTATAGCGCCTAGATATGTCAAGCTATACTTTTGGCGCTGTACAACTACACACATTGTAGCACAGTGAGCTTGGGTCGTCTCCGGCTAAGACAGAATCCATAATGTATGTAGCAGACTGCGGGAGCGGGTGATCACGTGACAGACATATGGGCTCTACAGGGTATAATTCTGTGAGAGGCGCTACGGAACTTGTCTACATCGCAGCCCCAAGCATGGGATACGTAAGATGACCAGACTGACTGTTACCCTCCTTCAATAGGCTGGTGGGGCTGGGGCATATCCAGTCATGTTTGTGAATCCTGCCCCCCTCCTGCCCCCAGGATTAGCAGTTCTTCAGGGCTTTTTTCCATCGCCATAGTAACGTTTTTGTTTTCATTTTGCGGTTAAAGGGGGGCGTTGGAGAGAGGCAGACATGCAGCTAAAATTACACAGGGTGTAAAAAAGAGAAAATAATAAAATAAACAAGCATTGGCAAATCCAATTTGATTGACCTATGCAAAATCTTTTTTTTACATGTTGCACCTGTTTGATGGCAGCCTAAATCTCCTTTTTAAAGATCTCGAAGAATTTAACCATTTGAATGTTCAACATAAGGTTCTGTGGGTTTAACAACTTGATGAGCGCTTGCCTGCAACTTCGAACTCCAGGGCCAAGAGTTCTTTGAACATGAGTAACCTCTGCTGAGTCAATAAACAAGAGCAGATGCAAAATACATGTATCATAGTTTACTAGGAAAGCTTGCATGATTTGTTCATGGGACTGCCATCTTCAAGCCACTTTTGGATGTACTCCAGGGTCCGGAATGACCCTAGTTGCAGGGCCACACATTTTCATTTGATTTGTGTAGAGTAACAGGCCACCAGGTATGGTTGCTCCTGCGTGACTTTGTGACAATTTAGCTCCAACTACCAGTGGGCCCTTTTTGCAAGTTCCCATTTATCCTCCAACCGACATATCTTCTTAATGCATTTATTCACTGCTTTTTTTTTAGCATAGCTTGGCTTGTTGGAAAAAGCCATAACTCCCCAAGTCCCAGGTTTTTAATGGATTCCGCCAAGTATTCCTTCCAGCTTGCCTTTCTTTTCTGCATATTTATTTCAGTCCAAACACGGTGATCCAGGGTTTCATTTGTGGCAATCTGAATCCTATGGCAGAAATTTAGAAAAGCCCCCTCCCTAACCAGAGTTTGTTTTGCCAAGGCATACTCAAGACTTATTTGTGCTGGTGAGGCTAATCTTGGCAGGCGCAATACGCACTTGTACATCCTTACCAGGAGATTCTTCAGCAGTTTTGTATCTCGCCTGAGAATCCGTTCACGATCATAAGATTTACTACCCTACTGAACAGCTAAGGACTATAGGAACCACACCAACGATGAATCTCCTCTACACTGTCCAAATAATTGCCCACCTTTAATGTTTGGCTGTTCATCAACCCAATATATAGAAAATAAACATCAATAGAGAGGAAATAATAACAATAACTGAATTCACACAGCAGTCTTTTTAAACCATAAAATCTAACTAAGAAAGTCTCCAAGTTTTGTAGTAAACAGCAAAGGTTTTCTTTACTCAGCTTGTTCCAAAAAGATCTTAGCCAATGTGTGTGTTTCGCTCTCACAGGAGCTTCATTAGGGCTGTAAACATACAAATACCAATAAAAACTCATTAAAAAACGTGTAGTTCCCATACACCAAATTAAAAACATAAGTACTCAACTCCAAAGTATCAAATACTGTGTGCAAATTTGTATGGCAGAGAAACAAAATTTACTACATATTTAAGTGTAGTGATATTTTCAATATCTCTAAAAATATTGACACCATTTGCTGATAATTCATATAATCTGGACCTGAACCCAGTAGTACTTTATATAACGTTGAGTATAAACCAGATTTTCAAAGAGGATAATCACCAAAATGTTGTTAAGAGTCACCACAAAGGTCGCCCGTGAAATGGAAAAAGTTGTGTTTACCTCTCAATCATGTATAGGGCTTACAGAAAATTCAAATTACTCTCATACATTGACCCATACTCAAGTGGACCACCTCCACTGAAACATCCATGAATCAATAAAAATGTAGCAACATTTACCTTTCCAAATAATCCACTCCCAAGTTCATGGTGGTGTCCATCCATCAACGTGGAAATAAGTCCTGTCCAAAGACCTTGGTATACGAAGCCCAATAGGTCTGTAAGTCTCCCAATAATCAAGAAATGAGAACCTTCATTTATTGGTCCTCGCTGTTTATGAAACCACATAATTTTCATATTAATCTATCCTACCATTTCTCAAGCATCACAGTTCCTGCAATAAACATTGGTTCATCCTATTAGCCAAGTGCTACCATAAGATATTGTTGGTAAAATGTTCATTTGACCACAGCTAAAAGCGTATTCAAGGTATGGCCCCATAGTTTTTTGGAAAGGGCTATAAATGCGAAGGTCAGGGCTGTAGCATTTCCCCAGACACTTTCCTTTTGCAGAGCAAAGCAAACCCATGAGTCCAGCTTGGTGTCCAGATACTTATAGGTGGCTACTTCTTCTATGGGAATTCTGCTAAGCAACCACTTGCCCAGTTTGGTGATATGCTTACCAAGTGAAATCACCTTGGTCTTATTAAGGTTAATTTCAAGAAGGCTGCCCACTATGTACTCCGTGAGCTTGTTGATCAGTCTTTGCAATCCCACTCGTGTTTTGCTCTGCAGCAGTAGGTCATCCACATAAAGGATGTTTGATACGGATCGGCCTCCCAAGCTAGGGGTATGAAAGGCCGCTTTATCAAGGTCAGTCAAAAGGTCCCAGATGTACAAGTTAAACAGGAGTGGTGCAGGCACACATCCGTTTCAGCCCCATTAATGTTGGTACTTTCCTTGACAGATGCCTTCATCCCCTACATTGATCCTTATCCATGTCTTGGTGTATAGCACTCTGATGGCCTTCAATAAGTTTTGGGGGAATGCCCCAAAATTCTAATTTTGTCCCTAGTTTCCCATGTGTTACATTGTCAAAGACTGCCTTAAAGTTCACTAAATACATGTATAGGGGTGAGCTAGCATTGCATGCTCTAATCATTAGTAGCTAAACTGCCATTAAATTAGTTAGGGTGCCTTGTTTTTCGTGAACCCTGTTTGATTCAAGGGGATTCTTCTTGAATTTTTTGCCTACTCGGAGAGTTCATTCAACAAAGGAGATGGAAAATATTTTAATTCAACATAAAGCAATGCTATGAGGAGATAGCTGTTTAGAGAAGATGCTTTGCCACCTTTAAAGATGGGATGGATTTCAGAGCCTCGCCTGCTCTTTGGAATGATCCATGAATGCAGGATATTGTTAAACATTATTGCCAGGTACTTTGCCCAAACTGATATCCTGCACTTTAATACGGCTTGTGAAATGCCATTAGAGCCCGGCAAGCAGTTAGAGCGGGACTCCTCTATCACTCTGATAATTGCATCAGCTGAATAATTTATCACCTTGGGGTTATTTGAGGCATCGCTTCCCATAGGATTTTCTGATGTCATGGCTTTTAAGTTTGCCCCACTTTCTGGATTTACTGAAAAGTGGGCTTTAAGATAATCCACTCAAACTCCCTCGGTGATGTTGGCGTTATTGGGAGCCTGGGGGCCTTTTTCAAGGTCATTGATAATCCTCCAAAACCTTCTCGGATCACTGCTCTTAGATGCACATAGGAGGTTTGCCCAGAAGTTCTCAGCCCTACTTTTTTTTAATGACGATTCCTTTCTTTTTAGTCTTCTTCGATTCCCCCCTTAACTTTGTAATTACCTGGGGGTTTTGTGGATGGAACCTTATTTGTTGTAAAGTTTTGTGAACACTAGATTTGACAAGGCATAGATTTCTGGGCAGTCGGATCTACCGGTTTCCGTCAATATTCATACTTTCCTGTGAACGTTTGGCTGGGTACATTGCCATCATTTGATCCGTAAAGGATACCCAGGCTTTTACAGGGTCTGGCTAACTCATCAAGACTACTTCCAGAACTTCTAGGGATGTGTTAACTATTCCTTGGATATTATCCGAGTCCCACCTTAAACACTTCAGGTTTTCCATGTTTGCTAGTTCAAGCAGATCTCTTCCAGGGACTAGTCTGTCAGGGTCGGCCCTTATCCATATGTTTTGGGGCTGAAGATCACTTTCAGCGCAGTTGTCAGTCCTGAAATCCATGATATTGTTATACATACTGGATGTCACCATGGTATAATCTATGTATGAAACCATATTAGACAAGGACCTCGTCCAGGCCGGTGGGATATCTCCTTGGAATCTCCCATTCAGGATTACCAGTCCTGCATGCTTACAGGCTCTTACCATTCTCTGGCCGGTTTTAACTGGCCGCACCTTGGCGGGGTGGGTTTGCTCCAGTATTGCATCATGTGGTATCTTCTTAGATCATATAAGGCCACGTTTAACGTTTGGAATAGATTGAGATTGAAGTCTCCAGTAATTAATACATTGAAAGTCGGTCAGCCTTTCCACTGAAGCTTCCTTGTCTCTGGAGATGATGTAGATGTTTACTAGTGTTAAATCAAAAGCCACTTGATGAGCCCAACCTTCCAGATGCATTGCCAATATCCAGTGTTCTTGGGTCTTCAAAATGTTTACATTCACTGATATCGTTGAACTGATGTAGACCGACAGGCCACCTTTGGCCCTTCCATATTTACTTGGATTTTGGGCAGGAATCCGATATTCCACAAACCCAATAACTGTAATGCATGTCTCCTTTGGGGCTATTATTATTTGCCCTTTGCACCGTTGTCAGGGCCAAGGGGAGCCAGCTGCAGTTGGCTGACTTACTCTGCCTTACAGCTGTTCTTTGCATTACAGCAGCTGGGTCAGCTTTGATTTTGATGATCAGCCCTTGCTGCCCGGATGTGGGGGGCCCTTCCTATCACACCCTTGAGAATTGAGGAGGCAGTTCTCGACTCATCTTGCTTCAGCAGTATGGAGGGATAGGGCTGTTCCTGAAATAGTGACACTTTGATGCCCCAGCTTTTCAACTCCTCTTTTCTCGCTACTATTTCCATGTTTAATCCTACATGATAAACATGACCAGAGTATGTTCAGCAACTTGATTGCTACGGGGGGAGAGGAATTTGATTGGAAAGATGTCTGACGATTCCACCTGGGCCAGCCCTGGTAGCTCTTTGATCCCTTTTAATATAGTCCAGCAGTTTGGGATGTCACGATTCTCTCTCGAGGCAAGTTCTGGAACCCATAACAAATTTGGTTTGTGTGCGTTCTGTGCATCTGACCTTTTATCAAAGGAGTCGTCGTACACCCATGGTGCAAATCTACTGGTGCCCTCATTCCCCAGTCCCTGTGCTGTTGCTAGTCTGTTGCTTAATTACACAGTTGTTTCCTTTGCACAGCAAATGTTGTCCCAAGGACCAGCTTTCATATTTCCTATTTTCATGGATAGTCCTGGCTGACCGTTCCAATATTTCGGGAGGCATGGTTTCGGGTTAAAGGCGATGCATTCAGCCCTGCATCCTGCCCCTCTAGCAGCTCACTTCCTCCCCCTGCCGCAATTGGGGGCCAGACTTCCATGTGTAGTAGTAATGAATGCCTTGTGGAGGTCTGAGTAGCTGTCTCATCCATTACCCTCCCAGGGGCTGCTATGGTCAGGGCGAGCGCAGATTTCCTGTGGACCTACCATTGGTTCCAATCGATTGATCTCCACTGGTTCCGTCCCGGTTCAACTTTTCTTGCTTAACACAGTGTCAGTTTTATCTTGTCTCTCCATCTTCCGGTGCTGCAGGGCAGGTCATGCAGGCAGTACAAGTGACCTCTTAACTTGATCTTATTCCTGCCTTTTCGCACTCACTTCGGGCCTCATTTATGAGGCCATACCGGCACAATTGGGCCGCTGGAATGGCACTTTTTAACGTTCCGGTGTCGCAATATGCCACCGGCATATTTATAATGCCACGTAAAGCCACGTTCTGTGGCTTTTCATGGCCATATAGATATGTGGCCCTTGAAAGGAGCGTTCCATGGGTGCTGATGGGGGCGTTCCCAGCAACATCCATGGCTTTTTGACACTTCCCCAGATTTACGAGGAATTGTAAGACTGAGGCAGAGCCAAAAACATACGCCTCCCCAGGGGAGGTGTAAGGGAGGTACAACGAGGAGAAATATCTTTATTTCTCCTCAGCACACATAGAAAGAGGAAAAAGCCTCTTGTGATTGTTTTTGTGCAGGAAGGTTTCCCTTCCTGTACAAAAATAATCATCCCCGCAACGCAGGCACCCTTGCAACATGGTGCGCCGGCGCAGGGGAAAAGGACAGGAATGCGCTGTATCTAATAGATGTGGCACATTCCTACCCTTTTCTTTTGCTGTAGGGCAGCGCAGCAGCAAGGCCTGCTGCGCTGCCCTACGGCAAAAAACCCATAAATGAGACCCCGAGTAGCCCAATTCAGGCTTCTAGCTTGACCTTGATACTCTGGCTTTGCACCCACAATGCCACTTCGTTTAATGCAGCCGACTCTAAGGTGCCTACCCTCATAGTTATAGCTTCCGTCTTTTTGCCAGTTCAAAGGTGCTATCCTGTTTTTGTCCTTTGCAGTGACTTTAACCTGCGCTAGGATTCCATTAAGTAATGTTGGTAGTTGCGCCAATTTGTCAATAACCTCTCCACATAATGAAATTTGTGTCCTTATCGGACTGTACCCATGATATTAGGTTATTAAGGTTCAGGACCTTGTCATCACTGCCCGAGGCGAACACCACAAGTGCATTTAGCAAGTCTACTTGTACATCCATTTTGCATGGAGGTTAAGCGCCTTCACTTTTGCCTGCATTGCGTCTAGGTCAGTGACCCAGGGCATCTGCGAATCTGTTGTGATTGCCCTTGCTCTCTCCTTGCCCGGGCATGATCTTTGATTGGTTGTCAGAGGGGCTTTGATGCTCTACACAGTGATCTACACAACAAGCTTCTGTGCTTATATACTGGGAATTCCAGAGAGTGCCCTTCTCAGCTTTAACCACGGCTATTGTACTTTCATCGTGGTCTATTCCAGGTAGAAGATCCTTGTCAACAGGTAAAGCTGAATTGTCAGAAGCTTCCTTATATGCTGGAAATAGTGATAGTAACATACTCAGTTGACCAGGATGCCCATCTAAATTTAATGATCCAAAATTGTTTGAGTCCGCCTGGATGGATAGGCCGGGCACTCGCTGTGCTCCAGGATGCAAAGACTGAAATTCCTGTGCTGCTCAATCCCCGGTTGGAGTACTACTTTGGGACTTACTCCCTTTTTTACTATCACTAGTGTCGGCGACAACAGGCACAGCCGGGCACCAGGACTAGTTACCATTATATTACTTTCATCAGTGAACCATATCGAGCTACTAGGTCCAGTGTTAGCGTTACTCAGACTCAAGACCTACAGCTCCTGAGGGTCCATCAATATGCAGCTATTTGCCTTCATAGCAGGGCTAGTTTTAATTGCCTCTGCTGTTTTGGAAACCTCTGTTGTTGCCAGTGGGTTAAGTGCATGAAAAAAGTATGATTCTGGAGACGGCAACGCGCGCGAACCAAGATGGCCGCCGCTATCTGAGCTCCGTGCTCACCTGCCTTATTGACGGTCATTTTTTGCTGATAGAGGAGCATGTGGGAAGCGGTTTCCAGTGGCAGACCTTCTTTGTGTTGGGTAGGCTGCAGGAGCGATTTGGAGGCATTTCATGAAGGTCTATGTGGGGCAGTAGGCTCTACTTTGTTCCCCTCAGCTGAGGCTCCTTTCTTCTGCTGGGCTCGGTGTGAGGTGAGGTAGAGGCGGGCATTTCTCCCTCAGCACCTCCCCTTCTGAGAAGCTTGCCGCCCCCTTAAAGGGATTTTGTCTAACCTGGCTTCCAGAATCCCTTATTCATAAACTTTAAAGGGGTTTTTCTCCTTCTTCAATACCAGAACTTTATTTAAACACTTTTTGCTGTGCTTCCCCTCAGCTTATATTGATAACTGTTATAAGAGCCATAATTATCTTCAGTTTGATCTGTTGTTAATTATTTCAACACTCAAGTCACTCACTATTACTACATATCTCTCTGTATTACAACATGGAATCTAAATTGTTATCTAATCACTCAAATAAAAGGAAGCAAGCTGTTTCTCCACCTCCTGCGAAGTCAGAAGCTGTGGACTCACAAGACACCTCATTATCAAAAATATTGGAGGAAGTTCAAGCTATTCATACAAATACTGACACCATATCCTCGGATATTAAAAATATTCAGAGAGACATTGCCTCCCTATCTGTGAAAGTCGCAGACAATGAGATTAAAATTCGTGACAATACTAAAGCTATTACAAATATGGCTCCACTTGTCCCTCAGGTTGCCTCTCTTCAGCGCTCTTTGCTAGATTTGGAAAACATTAATAGGCAGTACAATTTACGCATATTTAATGTTCCTGAAGGAGTTGAAGGACAAAGTTGTCATCTTTTCTTAGAAAATGTATTACCCAAGCTTCTAAACATCACATTTTCAGACCGGTTTGAAATTGATAAAGCTCATAGAATCCCCTCTATTCGAAAACCCCACCAGGTTAAACCGCGACAAATCATATAAAGTTCTGAGGCATCATCATCTACTTCTTATAAGGAAAGCTGCACGAGAGATCCCATCTCTTTTGATAGAAGGAAACAAAGTGTTTATACATCAAGACTTTGCAAAAGAGACAGTTCAAATCAGACGTCAGTTTTCTGAACTGAGACTGCGTCTCCGTGAAGCTGGATACACATATGGCCTCTTCAACCCTTCTGTTATGCGCATCTGGAAGAATGATGTCTCCAAGTCTTTCTCTTCACCTTCAGATTTATTACAGTTCCTGGACCAGCATGACAATCTTCTCATGGACTTATTAAAAGATGTTACTTTGTTTATTATTGCAGGTGTACACAAGGTTGCGACTCTTGTTTTGTACCTCCGTCTCCACTGCTCTACTTGATATGAGGTCCTGGAGATTGACCTCGTTACGTGTTGTCTGTCTTGTTTTGTCTTTTTTATATGGGCTACTCTGTCTTCTCTCTTTTTTGTTCTTTTCTATCTATCTTCTCTCTCTTTCAACTGGGTATGGCCACACCACATAAGTTAGTTGTTGTTTCTTTTAATGTTAAGGGGCTGAGGCACCCTGTTAAAAGACGTAAAGTTTTAGAATATTTAAAGAAGTTTAATGTTGATATTTGATTATTACAAGAAACACTTGTGGATGATAAAATGTTTAATACTATGTCTAAGGGATGGGTGGGAAGTATGGTTTCATCTCCTGCTGGAAAACGTAAAAATGGTGTAGCTATACTTTTTTCCCGTAAAGCACAAATACAGCTAATGTCTCATCACCACGACTCAGATGGTAGGTTTGTTTTTGCTCAAGTCAAAGTTCAGAAACATATTTTAAACCTTGTCAATATATATGCCCCTACATCAGATGACCCCTCTTTTTGGTCATATGTTTCTACTGAAATATTAAAATTAGGTAACTCGCCCATTATTGTGGGTGGTGATTTTAATCTTATCAGAGACCCCTTACTACCGTTCTTCTGCATTTAAATTTCGCCCTAATAAATTCATTTTTCCTTTAAAAACATTGCTCTCTGTTACTAAATTGGTTGATTTTTGGAGACTAGAACATCCTACTGATAAAGATTTGACTTTTTATTCTAATGCTCATTCCTCCTTTTCTAGGATAGATTACCTATTGACTTCGCGAAACCTATGCCATATGATTAATAAATCGGTTATTCACCCTATTACAATTTCCGATCGTGCCCTAATCTCTTTTTCCTTACTTCTCTCAGATCCTCAGATTCCCCATAAACGATGGAGATTGAACTCTGATATAGTTCTTAATTTAACTAATTCTAAAAAAATTGCCTCGGCCATTAGTGAGTATTTTTTGCATAATAATCCATGTTATACCTCTAAAATTGTCCAATGGGATGCCTTTAAAGCCTACATCCGAGGAGTTACAATCTCTATTATGGCTCATGACAATAAATGATTTTATACCCATCTTTCCGAATTAGAAAAACACATAGCAACCTTGGAAAGACTCTTCATTTCATCTCGAGATCCACAATATCAGTGCCAACTTCAAAAATATAGATATGAAGACAGTAGTATGCTTAGTAAAAGAGCAGGATTACGTATCTCGAAAGAAAAAGCTAATTTTCATTTTAACTCAAACAAATATGGCAGGCTGTTAGCTAACTATATACGCATTAAACGTGATAAAATTCAAATCCCTGTTATCAAAACAAGTAACGGTGCATTAATGACAAATACTGAAGAAAATTTGAAAGAGATTTTATCCTTTTACTCCTCCTCATACCATGAACCTCTTGCCCTGCAAAATAAAGTCATCGTTGATTTCCTTAACACTTGTCAATTACCTCAAATTTCTAACTCTGATAGACTAGGTTTAGAAAAACCTATTGATATTGAAGAAATAATTACAGCCATTGGAACATTAAACTCCAAAAAAAACACCTGGTCCAGATGGTATTCCGGCTGAATTTTACAAATGTTTTCAAGACCAACTATCTCCTATCCTACTTTCATTATTTACGGTGTTTCAACACACTTCCCTGATGGGTGGCTCCTTTAATGAAGCCACAATCATTGTCCTCCCTAAGCCAAACAAAGATCCTTCTATGGTTTCTAACTATTGTCCCATATCCCTAATTATTCAGGATTGTAAAATATATGCAAACATTTTAGCAAATAGACTGTCACCCGTCCTTCCCTCAATTATTCAGCCTGATCAGACGGGCTTTATGAAGGGTAGGTTGTCAGCTCATAATACTCATTTGATAAAGTAAACTGGAAATTTCTATTCAATACACTGGAAGCTTTTCAGTTTGGACCAACATTTCTTAATATGACTAAAGCATTATACTCAGCGCCTTCAGCCTCTATTTATGTTAACAGTGTTTCTTCATCCCCATTCCGTTTATATAGAGGCACGCGCCAGGGTTGCCCACTTTCCCCTTTATTATTTCTTATTGACATAGAACCCCTTTTGTGTTCCCTCCGCATTAGTGACAAATATACTGGTGTTGCTTTGAAGAATACTTCTATTAAAGTTTCTGCTTATGCTGATGATGTGTTATTATATGTCAATGATCCTCTTGCTTCCCTACCTGTTATCCTTAATATTATTTCTAGTTTTGCTGCAGTCTCTGGATACTCATTGAACATTAACAAGACAGAGTTTTTTCCATTAAATGCTTTTTGCAATTCTACAATGTTGGAAATTCTAATATACTATGGTCTCCAAAAACACTTAAATATCTAGGCATAACATTTACCAATTTGATTAAAAGTACAGTTGAAACCAATTGTTCAACATTACTAGCCAGTACTAAAGAGAAACTGGATAGATGGTCCAATCTTCACTTAAATTGATGGGGCCGTATTGAGGCAATCAAAATGTCTATAACTCCGCAAATCGTTTATTTGCTGTCCATGTTACCCCTTTCTTTTCCTTCCACTTTTTTTGTAAACCTTTATAAATTATTTACTAAATTTATATGGAACAATAAGCCTGCACGCATTAGTTTCAAGACTCTGCAAATGCCTAAATGTGAAGGAGGGGTTGGTCTTCCAGATTAAAAAAAATACCATGTATCATTTCTTGTAGCACAATGTTCGGTGTGGTTCCATAATCCCTCTCCATCTAAATCTCCAAATGGCTCACTCTGGAGAGTAATATACTGGCTCCGTATTCATTATCTGCATTTCTTACCATGGCTAATAGGTCAGTTGGTAAAATATCACCCATTATTGCAACTTCTAAGACTGCCCTTTTATCATTTGATGAAAAATTCTCTGTAACTGTTACATCTACCAATAATGTTTCTCTTTGGTTTAATCCCAGACTCCGATACCATAAACATATTTCTTTTTGGAATTTGTGGATTGTTGCTGGAGTTTTCTTTGTTGCTGATATATGTCATGGAGACATGTTTTATACTTTTGAAGATCTTCAAGCCAAAATATAAATTACCTCTGTCTGAACTGCCTAAATATACGTTGCTATGTAATACCATTCTTGATGCATATCCTCAAATACTATCTATGACTCAACTTTCTAATACAGAGTTTTGTATTAACATGTTTAGTCCTGCAGGATACGTAGCCTCTAAAGTTTATAAGAAGCTTTCTACCCCTATGTCCTCCTCCTTTATGCATTTTACTCAGAAATGGTCATCATACATAAATATCCCCTTTTCAAATATAGCATGGAAGGATATCTGGAGGTCTAATACTGCTGGCCATCTCCCGGCTACCCTTATACAAACTAATATTTATATATTACACCAATGGTTTTGGACTCCAGATACACTATTTAAAGCTAAACTCTTAGCCACCCAGAATTGTTGGCATTGTAATACCACAACTGGAGATTTACAACATTTACTATACAAATGCCCTGCTGTTTTTCAATTTTGGACTGACGTATGGAATATTATAAGTCAGATTTTTAATATCAAAACACCATTATCATTCTCTATCCTACCTTTTAAGTCTTTTACCCTTAAACCTGTATTATCTCCTACAGATTGCAAACTTTTGAACTTCCTCATTTCTACTGCCCTGAAATCTATAACTTCTAATTGGAAAGATGCTAAGTTACTTTCAGTCAAGAATTGGTGGGAATGGATTATATTTTTAAGACATGGACACCCCTCCTTCTTACACACTTGTACTGAACCATCCTCTCCGAATTCTACTATGTGGTCTAGTTTGGATTCATATATTACTGCTTGTTCCCCAATTTGACATATGTATTACAACTCTCATTTACCCATATACCTTCAATGTAGCTCCTCTTGTCTTTTCTTCTTTTCTATTTGACATTTATTGTTATAAAACCATATTTGGATGCAAACTGATACGTTATATTTCCTTATTATTGCATTGTATTTATTCCTTATAATTCGGTGTTATTTTTCGTATTGTGTTTACGTATGATGAAATATACTTAATAAAAATCTTCGGAACACAAAAAAAAAAGTATGATTCTTCCTAGTGCTCTTAGCCAATGTGAGGGCCCGTGACTATGACTTCCCCTCATCACATGACCTCTACTCAGGGGTAGATTGAGGTTTGCTCTTTCTTTTCCTGGTGCCAGCATGCACCATGGTCCTGGTCCTTCCTGATCTCATCTGTTGTGATGGCACTCACACAACTGTGTGATGTCAGTTACCAATGCCTTTTTTAATAGTACTAGCTTTTCACTTCTCTCTGTTTGCCTGTTGCACCTTGGTTGTGGCTAGTCTGTTCTGGGTGTTATTAACAGTACAAATGTTTTCAGTGCGTTTTCACTTCACTTCACTTAATACCCCCTTAATCTAAAATAGATCATGACCCTAGATCTGGCCCCAGTGGATGGCAGCACTTGACTACAACAGGCCAACAACTTCTCTCGGGGGGCTTGGGCGGGTAGCGTTGGGGCCCTTTAGGGCTGGTGTGCCGCAAAAGCACGGAGGACCCTGGGGGCTCAGATGGGAGACAGCAGGGAGACACACAGACGGGCCAGAGGCTCTCAGCCCCCAAGCACCCAGCTGGGAGACCAACACACGCAGCAGGAAGCTCTCTGCACCCAAGCCCAAGCTCAGGCTCTCACAGAAGAGACTCGCGGGTGATGATGCCTTATGGCGGTGGTAGCAACAATGGTGGCTTCTCAGAGGTAAGGCATGGGGCCACAAGATGCACCAAGCACTAGCTTGGCCCCCTCCGCAGCACCCGCATTCTTCCTCTAGTGCAGGCATCCTAACGTGGTCTAGCGCCGCTCCAAATACCACGAGAGCTGCACGCCTCACCTTGCTGTCCTGCCACCTACCTCCTACTTGCCTCGCCTCACTCGCCCTGCACAGGGCTGAGCCAGGCCCAGGAGTAGCTGCCTCCATTGGTCCCACTGACTCCAGGCCTCTGACACACCACAGCAGTAGCACTGCAACATGGCAGCTCATCTACCCCTGCCAAATCGTGTCTGTCCATCTATGGCATGCCCATCTTGCTTCCACTCAGCACAGAAAAGGAGTGGGAAAATTGTTCTACCAATTTTCAGATATTCCCATTCAATTCCCATACAGGATAGGGACTTACTAATTAACAGGAGCAAGTCTCCACTATATCCAAGTTGGGAATGTAACTGCACAATGTTTACCAATGCCCTGAAATTTACAAGTTTTTGGGTGTTCATCTATTTAGGAAGCGATACAAAAGGGGATGATGGACGGAACGTTTGAGCCAATCAAACACTCACCCCCAGTCAACTGATCTGGGTTTAATCCATCATCATTCTTTAGCTCACTCCACCACCCCAGTTCAGACATGGCCATATGCAAATCAGTCTGACCCTGTGCCTCATGGGAACAGTCCAGCCCGAACTGCCAAGCCATGTCTTCCCTGGACCGGAAACAAGCATCCTAGGACCGGTTTCTGGCATTTCAGCCGTCATCAGCCAGGCTTGCTTGAATCCAGTGGCAAAGTGAGCAAGGGACCCACGTCTGGGCATACCCCCGCCAACTTAGGGCGACCAAAGCGATACAAAAGGGGATGATGGACGGAACGTTTGAGCCAATCAAACACTCACCCCCAGTCAACTGATCTGGGTTTAATCCATCATCATTCTTTAGCTCACTCCACCACCCCAGTTCAGACATGGCCATATGCAAATCAGTCTGACCCTGTGCCTCATGGGAACAGTCCAGCCCGAACTGCCAAGCCATGTCTTCCCTGGACCGGAAACAAGCATCCTAGGACCGGTTTCTGGCATTTCAGCCGTCATCAGCCAGGCTTGCTTGAATCCAGTGGCAAAGTGAGCAAGGGACCCACGTCTGGGCATACCCCCGCCAACTTAGGGCGACCAAAGCGATACAAAAGGGGATGATGGACGGAACGTTTGAGCCAATCAAACACTCACCCCCAGTCAACTGATCTGGGTTTAATCCATCATCATTCTTTAGCTCACTCCACCACCCCAGTTCAGACATGGCCATATGCAAATCAGTCTGACCCTGTGCCTCATGGGAACAGTCCAGCCCGAACTGCCAAGCCATGTCTTCCCTGGACTGGAAACAAGCATCCTAGGACCGGTTTCTGGCATTTCAGCCGTCATCAGCCAGGCTTGCTTGAATCCAGTGGCAAAGTGAGCAAGGGACCCACGTCTGGGCATACCCCCGCCAACTTAGGGCGACCAAAGCGATACAAAGGGGATGATGGACGGAACGTTTGAGCCAATCAAACACTCACCCCCAGTCAACTGATCTGGGTTTAATCCATCATCATTCTTTAGCTCACTCCACCACCCCAGTTCAGACATGGCCATATGCAAATCAGTCTGACCCTGTGCCTCATGGGAACAGTCCAGCCCGAACTGCCAAGCCATGTCTTCCCTGGACCGGAAACAAGCATCCTAGGACCGGTTTCTGGCATTTCAGCCGTCATCAGCCAGGCTTGCTTGAATCCAGTGGCAAAGTGAGCAAGGGACCCATGTCTGGGCATACCCCCGCCAACTTAGGGCGACCAAAGCGATACAAAAGGGGATGATGGATGGAGCGTTTGAGCAAATCAAACACTCACCCCCAGTCAACTGATCTGGGTTTAATCCATCATCATTCTTTAGCTCACTCCACCACCCCAGTTCAGACATGGCCATATGCAAATCAGTCTGACCCTGTGCCTCATGGGAACAGTCCAGCCTGAACTGCCAAGCCATGTCTTCCCTGGACCGGAAACAAGCATCCTGGGACCGGTTTCGGGTTCATAACCCTCATCAGCCAGGCTATCTTGAATCCAGTGGCAAAGTGAGCAAGGGACCCACGTCTGGGCATACCCTGCCAACTTAGGGCGAACAAAGCGATACCAAAGGGGATGATGGATGGAGCGTTTGGCAAATCAAACACTCACCCCCAGTCAACTGATCTGGGTTTAATCCATCATCATTCTTTAGCTCACTCCACCACCCCAGTTCAGACATGGCCATATGCAAATCAGTCTGACCCTGTGCCTCATGGGAACAGTACAGCCCGAACTGCCAAGCCAAGTCTTCCCTGGACCGGAAACTAGCATCCTGGGACCGGTTTCGGGTTCATAACCCTCATCAGCCAGGCTATCTTGAATCCAGTGGCAAAGTGAGCAAGGGACCCACGTCTGGGCATACCCTGCCAACTTAGGGCGAACAAAGCGATACCAAAGGGTATCCCCTTTGGTATCGTTATGTACAAGGCAGCATTAATCCACGTTAAGTGGCTTAACGCTGCCTTGTACATAAGGCAAGGCCCCTATCGCCACGTGAACGTCACAAAAAGTGACGTTCCCGTGGCGATAGGGGCTTGTACATATGCCCCTATATTTTTTAGCACTTGTAAAATAATTCACATTTGTATAACTGTAAAAAATGTTAGAAATTGTAGTTTTTTTCAGTAAAATAAGTGTAAATTCATAAACAGGTTGCAGCTTGTTTACATTTTTGTAGTAGGAATGACAAATACATTGATAAATTCAGCACAGTTTTGATGGAGTGATAGCATTTTATACAATGCTGCACATAATATTTCCAAGGACATTAGTTAACATAATCCCTAGCAATATTTTATTGTTCAATATCCTGACCAAGCTCAATCTTCCATCAGCTTGTCCATGTCATGCTTCAGATGTACATATCATCATTTTGTATGTCTTGTTTTGTTCCTCATATCTTATTTGATTGTAAAAATAAGGAAATGGATTTACCATATTAAAATGATCTTAATGTCAAAACAAATTATTATAGCTAAATAGTATTTTCCAAAAAAGGCAATAAAACACAGCTTTTCTGACGACATAGACGACAATAGGAAGTAGAAAAGAATAACAAAAACACAACACATTTTTCTTCAATCATTCTCACTTCAATTAAAATATTTAATGTGTACCAGAGTCCAATGTATTATTAATACAAACTTTTGTTGATAGGTAATAAATTAAAGTTGAGTTTGATTTAATATAACTGAATGCAAATCTTCCAAGGATAGACACACCTATGTCTGAAAAAGCTTCTGCTACATCTCTTTAATCTATTTTTAATTTTAATCACTCTTTATTATTTTGCACAAATATATTTGACATTCTGCTGCAGTCATAGGAGTCCAAAAACATGTGTTATATGTTGTAGGCTTCTGTTGTCCAGCATAAATTTATACTGAGCGTTCATATTATTCTAAAGATCTAACATTTTCAAACTCATATAATATTAATATTGTATTCCGGCTGTAGGATGTCTTTCTTAGGATCTGTGCTTTCAGGTCTGGTGATTGTTCAAGTAGTCCACTGCGGGTCCTTTGTTCGTTTCTGCCTTAGCCATGTATTTACTAAACTCTTTCTTTAGTCTATTAATGGTACTCCGTCATATTCAAAGCTGTGCCAGCCAACAAGGAGGATTACGTTTCTAATAGCTTTCACAAGCTTTTAGAAGTGACATTGCCAGGCGCAAAAAAATTAAGTGTAAAAAACAGAGAAGTCCAGCTGCCACACCAAGTCTATGTACCCACAAACTGGACCTCCAGCCCAGCACAGACCCAAAAGCTTCCTCCTTCTTCCATTTCGAAAAAAGATGAAGACTAGGGCCACTGTAATTATGCGATTTTGCAGCTTCCGTGTTTTCTGCTTAAAAATTGCTTTGCTGGATTTGCCATATAATCCATCATCTGTTGCCTAAAATGTAGATTTTAACAAACAAATAGCTTACTAAAAACGCAGCAGCAGCACCTGTTGCCGCAAAGTGAAAGCCCCTTTGCAAAGGTTGACTTGTCACCTTTCTGTATCTTATTGCTGTGTTTGGGTCTTAAAATGCTACTACTGATGTGGAAGCTTTTCACAGACAGTGTTAGTACGTGTTAGAATGACAAAATATTAATGAAATATGTTGGTTCTTGTTGTGGTCGGAGCGCGGGGATAGAATGTGGGGAATTACCGGGGATGAGAGTTCCAGACATGAATGTCATTTAGGGGACACCAGGGGTCGTAGCTTGCTCCTTGCAAACCCCTGGCACTTCTTTTGTGACCCCTGACCTCAAAGGTGGCAATATCTGTGCCTGGAATACAGCAGCAGCTCATCCTTATGGAGGACGGTTGGAGTTCCCTCTCCTTGTTTTCTGACAATTTAGAATAAACTGTTAGTGAATAGAATATTCCATTATTCACTATTAATGTAATACAAATGGAGTACAATTAGCTAGAATATGACCTTCCCTGACAGCTGATGTAAGTAAAAAAGAAATGCTCTTGAATATATGTTGTGTGCGTGCATGCGAATGACAGTGTGTTTATGTGAGAGTGTGTATGTGTGTGTATTTATAAAGGTGTGTGTGAGTGAAGGTGAAGGTTAAAGGATGTGTGATGTCACTTCCGCTACCCCTGGCATTTTGGTGAATTGACATCCATGGTTCCAGAGTTTGTAGTTGCTGCCTGGGCCCTAGTGTCCCCAGTTGGAGAATTTAGAGCTGTGACCAACAAGCTGGTATCTGTACCTAATGTTCATAACACTGTCACATAATGTGCCACATTATGTGCATAATTTACCTTTTCCTGCCACATAATTTAGTCATCCTTGTCACATAATGTGGTCCTTTATGACGCATTCCTCTAAAGGCCCGGAGGAAAAACTCACCTCATAAACTCTAGATGCCGAAAAGCCTATACCAGAGGGGAAAAAAGGGAATTTAGTGTCTCCCTGAGACGGGAGGCCTGTTATACACTTGTGGACCTTGATGGGTCACATCCAACATAAGTCCTATTATGGTGATTGTTCGTATGATGCGATCATTAGAATGTTGAGAGTTTGTTTGAAGACAGTGTAGTGGCAGTGCTTATATCAGCTTTTATTCACCCACAGCACCAACATTTCATTAATTCTTTCAATTAGAACAATTTTTCAACACAAAGTGGAGGTTTCTAATACTGTTATTGCCCTTCCTCCAAGGTTCATAGCAGTCATTGTACGCAGGCATATTTTATATCCTCGTGTGTTGGGAACAGTCAACGGGCAACAGGCATATAATGACGATGGCTATGAAACTTTAGTGAATGCTCATCGTCTGCTGCTGGGTGTGTTCTTCCCAGCAACGGCTCAGTGCATGGGATTTCGATGAGTGTTTATTAAGTGTTCAAGGAGTAAGCACTTTATTCTGGAACTGGTACCTTCTGACAGCTGAGGGATTATCCTGGAACTGAAAATCAGCAGTAAGAGCTTTAGTGTAAGCAATGTAAGTTGTGACATCCAGGAAGGAAACACATTTGGTGAAAGAATTGTACATCAAGGGGCCGGAGGGTGTCATTGATACTGATGAGAAGGATAGATGAATCATTGAATGTTGAAAATTGTATAGTATTCAATTCAATTCAATTGAAATGTGTGTAGTACTGCCCTATGGAGGTAGCTGTCTACCAGAGTATCCCATCGGTAGCAATGGTGTGTTCCATTACAAAAAGGCCCCCCTCAAAGAATGGTAGAAGGATGTCTACAAATGAGGCAAATCCCTGAGAAGTTCCAGAATGGAGTGGGACCATGGAGACTCCTGTCTCAGAGGGCATTCACGAGAGCGAGCAGCAGCAGAAGGAGAGGGGTGCTGCTGGTGCTTATGCTACAGCCGTTAATGGAGAACTTTGCAATGCCAAACGTTACTCCAGGCACATTCTCTTGAATCCAACTCTCATATGCAGGAACTAGGGTGTACACCCCAGGACGTTTTGGCAAAGCACATCCAGCCCCCCAGCTTACAATGCCGATCTGGAACCAGGAGCCATTTGATTTGCAGACCAGGGGTCCACCAGAGTCTCCCTGAAAGAGAGAGCAAACAATGCAATGAGTAGACATGAATTATGAACAAACAATCCTAAGGGAACGGCCACTGGCTTTCATACAGAACTGAGCATGGACTCCGGAAGAAGTCTCGAGGTCAATGGGGCTTGAAAGTGGGCTTCATAGGGCAGAGTGGCATTAGAGAGAGGACTGAAGATCAGATGGGTCACTGGAGAGTTATCTTAGGAACCAATCATTTTAGAAAGAAGATCTTGGAAGGGATATAGTTCCATGCTAGAGAGAGAACATTTGGGAAACAGACCAGGTGGATTTAGAGAGAGGACCTGGCAGGGCATTTGGGATTAGAAAGACGTGCATAAGGATAATTTTTTTTAGTAAATATTTTATGAGAAAATATCACGGTGTTTAATCTATTTTTATGTGGCTGTCCTTTTCATTATTTTATAAGATGATATTGTTAAACACACTTAATTGGATTACATTTGGGTGAGAATTGGTCAAACTAAATTTTCCTTGTCCACGACCAGCACGCCAATAAGTGATAAAGCAACTCATCTCCTCTACTACTGTGCCTTTTTTAGTTCCGTTCCTAATCCTTCCCTCCTGGGATATTGACAGCTAAACCAATATGGCTGGCAATAGGCAGCTAAGTAAAGAACTTTGAACCATCGAAGAGCCAGGATAGAGTGTCACACCCTAGGCTTCTTGTACTGTCACTGTCCCCACACTAACCCACTCCTGGAATGAACAATAGGCACAGGTACACGTATATTTGCCTCAAAGGGCTAGAGCTCTTACTGTTCTTTGTGCCACACTGAACCCTCCGGAAACTCAATTTTTTTTTCTCTTTTTGTGGCCAAAATTAACCTCCTGGCAATCAGTGCTAATGGAGCGCCACATGAGCATAGGAGGATTGCCTCCAGTATAAAAGCAGCCGTTTGCAACAACGCGCTGCTTGGTTTCAATCTCCCTGATGGCTTGGAGGACCACCCCCACTCTGCTGGAATCTGTTCCTCACATTCTTCGTAGACTCTCCAGGTTCCTCTCCCGTTTCCTGTTGGGACGTGGATGAGTCTTTTGTTTCTTCAGCGTCCTGTGAGCAACCCCTTTCCTGTTTGCCCCTCCTTCCATTCCTCATTCACGGAGAGGGGCCGTTGCCTCTAAGCTGCTCCAGCTTGCCTTGAAAACAAGCACGGTCGCTCGTTCGGATGTTCCCTGCTCTCCTTAAGGAAGAGGCTGTTGCCTCTCCGTGGATTCCACTGCTGTTCATTCGAACGCTTCCACGTGCCAGAACTTCTATTTGTATTTCTTTTTCCTGCCTGAAGGTGGAGGTGGGGAGCCTGCCTCTTCACTGCCGCTCAGGACTTCGCATTAAATGCGGTGAGATAAAGCCGATTAGGCTACATTCGGCTCATTTGTGCTTTACATATCTACGTTATTTTGTTTTGGCATTAGTGCTCATCTCTGAGTAAAGCTGAGAGTACTTTTTCTTTATTCTGGAGCCGTACTGTTGCAAGACTTTGTTTGAGGTGTATACCTGATTGTCCTGTCTGGACTAAACACTAGTTTTGACTCATGGCAGTTATGAAGAGGTGTATTTAGTTTTGATTTGACGTAATGGCAGAGAATGTGGGTGAGTGTGTTAGGGCGTTCTTTGAGGCACAAAGAATGTTTACTTTCTCAAGTTTCTAAAACACAATGGTATAGAGGAGTTCAGAATTGTCTCTAATACTTCCTTGTTCTTTCTTTTGTTTGTTGTTTGTTGTTTTTCTCAATGCATTCGAGAACCTTATGCACCACATCACTCCAGGCTGGGTCAACACTGCTGCTGGAGTCTTTCCGATTGAGGGTATACGTCAGAAACCTTACTCCTCCCTCTAGTCTGGTGGTCTTCCAGATCTCTGCATCCTTCTGGATCCCATGGGGGAATTGTTTGTGGTAGTGAAGGCTTAAAGTAATCACACAGACATTCCTTTTGTAGGAGACAGGAGGGCCCTCTTCGCTCCTGTGGATTATAGGAAAACCACGTAGGTACTTATTAATACTATGGTGGCATTGCGTGACAGAAAACCAAGCCCACATATTTTTATCTACCCGAGCGAAAATGGACAGGGGAGGCGCTTTTGCCTCTATGGACCTAGATCTTGGTGACTCCCTTTTGGGACCATCTCCCTCGGTTGAGGAACTAGCTAAACCATTACTAGAAGTGCAATCGGATGTCAGGAATCTTAGAACAGCAACCAGCTCCTTAAAACAGAATTAGGACAGTACACTACGCACAAAGAGACAATCACTAGCACTCCGGGGACATTACCTAAAATACGCAAAACATATATACAACCTGCTCATTTCAAAGTGCCTGCCGCTGATCCTGGCAGTACTCAGCCACTAAATCTTACAGTAGTCACACCCAGCCCAGTTCTGTTGGCAGTACCAGAGCGGTTTAATGGGGATAGTGCAAAATATAGCATTTTTATGAATCAGTGTCATCTACAGTTTCTATGTCGGCCAGCTTCCTTTCCTAATGATGCCGCAAAAGTATCCTTTATCATTTCCTACTTACTTGGTAACGCTGCTACATGGTCTGTTCCTCTGGTAGAGAACGATGATCCTATGCTCTACAATTTTGGGCAATTTAAAGAGAAGATGCGTTGTCTGTTTGCCAAACACTCCTTTGTGCAGGCCAGTGATAATGAGTTACTGGGGCTGAAACGGGGTATGAGAGAATTACTTACTTATATTACAAACTTCAATAGGCTTGTAGCAGAAACAAGATGGCCAGAAGACAAAAGAACATTGTTGTTTTATAGAGGATTAGGAGATGAGCTCAAAGATATCTTATCACAAATAGTGGACCCACCTGAGGAGTGTCCTTCCTTTATTGATTTAGTTAAACTAGATCACAGATTGGGAAAAGGCAAGGGGTAAAAGACGCAAGGTGAATTCCCCAGAATGATGGTCTTGCGCAGTGAAAAGAAAGAACCCTTAGACAAAAGTGAGCCTATGCAGATAGGTGGGGTTCGGGGTCCTCTTTTATCAAAGGAGAAAGAGAAGAGAAGGAGAATTAATTTGTGTCTATACTGCTGTAAAGAAGGGCACTATGCTCGAGATTGTCCTGTAAGGCCTAAGATCCCTAGAAAAATATCTGCATCGATGGAAAACCATTGAGCTCGAAGAGAATTGAGATCGTACCTTCGAGTAAAACCAAAACTAGGGTCTCACAATATTTAGCTAATACCGTGGCTTGCATCCCAAAACATTTCAATATCACAGTCACGTTAATCCTCCCCAAACAGAAAAGAAGAACCATGTCCATCTTGTTAAATTCCGGAGCCACTGGCAATTTTTTAGACATTACACTTTCCCAATCTCTAGGAGTGGATTTCATTTGCAAAGAATGCCCCGAATCAGTCAGAGCAGTAGACGGATCAGAACTGTCCTCTGGATTGATTATTCATAACTCCAATGACATAGTGATGCTCTGTGACAATGGGCATTCAGAAATAATCCAATTTGATCTTATTGATACCCCCAATTTTGGAGCTATACTCAGGGTTCCATGGTTACAAAAGCACAACCCTCACATAGACTGGAAATCTCGTTCAGTAACCTTGAGATCCCCACATTGTTTACTGCACTGCTATCAAAAAGCTACAGATTGGAAGACCCCTTTAAGTTGTGCAGCGGCAGAAAATATAATTATGAGTCCTCCTGTCCTACCCGCACACTATTCTGAGTATAGTGAGGTATTTGACAAGGTGAAGGCCACAGAACTACCTCCTCATCGCAATTTTGATTGCAGAATCGTCCTGATACGAGGAGCTAGTTCACCAGTGAGTCGCATATACGCCTTGACTGAGCCCGAAACTGAGTATCTCCCCACATACATAGATGACATGTTGGTTCGGGGGTTTATACGACACTCTACTTCACCAGTCTCTTCCCCCCTGTTTTTTATACCCAAACGGGAGGGGGGAATGCGCGCCTGCCTAGACTATAGAGCCTTGAATAAAGTGACCATACAAAACAAGTACCCACTCCCCTTAATTTCGGTCTTGTTAGACCAGGTGAAATCAGCCAAGATTTACACTAAGTTGGACCTCAGGGGGGCCTATCACCTCATACGAGTCAGAGATGGAGGCCAATGGAAGACGGCCTTTCGATCCAAGTTTGGCCTTTTTGAGTATTGCATAATGCCCTTTGGGCTATGCAATGCTCCGGCCGCCTTCCAATTCTTCGTAAATTAGATATTACGCGAATACCTGGATGTTTTCGGGATAGTCTAATTAGACGGTATCCTGATACTCTCTCAGTCTGAAGAACAGCACATAGAACATGTTAAAAAGGTACTAAACACCCTGAGATCTAATCACCTTTTTGCCAAATTGGATAAATGTGTATTTCACACAACACAACTGGAGTTCCTTGGTTGCATTCTGTCACCAGATGGCATCCACATGGATTCCAAGAAAATTAAATCCATTTAGAATCGGCCCAGTCCTGCTTCAGTAAAAGAAGTACAGACCTGCATAGGGTTCGCTAACTTTTATCTGCGCTTTATAGACCATTTTTCAGACGTCATAGCCCCTATTACTTCTTTACTACGTAAAGGGAAAGTATTTGCATGGTCGGAACAAGCAGAACTTTCTTTTGTAGCATTAAAGGCAAAATTCACATCAGAACCTATATTCAGAAATGCAAACACTTTACTACTCTACTATTTGGAAGCAGATGCTTCTCAATACGTCGTGGGAGGGTATTATCTCAAAGAGATGAGAAAACAGGTTGTCTACATCCCATTGCCTACTTTTCTAAGACTCTCTTACCAGCTGAACAGAACTAAACCATTGGGGAAAGAGAGTTGTTGGCCATTAAGCTGGCTTTTCAGGAATGGAGACAGTACTTGTTAGTTCTCCCCATAGCATTATGATTTACTCAGATCATCGGAACTTACAGTTTTTAAAATCTGCTAAAGCTCTTACACTGCATCAAATGAGATGGGTATTATTCTTTAGTGAATACGATTCTATCATCACTTTCCATCCTGGGACACAACAAGGAAAGGCTGATGCCTTATCCCGTTTGGTCAAAAAGAGTTATCACTGCTAGAGAGTCACATACCCATTATACCCGCACAGAAGATTATCTGTGTGGGAAAGAAAAATGACGATGAATCAACACTCTTTCTCCCAGAATTTATGACCCTCTATCATGAATAGAACCTCCCCCTCCTCCTATATACCTTGAGGGTAAGGCTGAGTATGAAGTAAAATGTATTCTTGACTCTAGAAGTAGAAGGGGTAGGTTACAATACCTTATTGATTGGCTAGGATATTCTCCTGAAGATAGATCCTGGGAACCCGCAGAGCAAGTACATGCCCCCTTCCTGGTAAGACGATTTCATGCCCTGTATCCCCATAAACCCTGCCCGGTAAGACAGCCTTTGGGAGGGAGAACTGTCACACCCTGGGCTTCTTATACTGTCACTGTCCCCACACTAACCCACACCTCGAATGAACAATAAATGCAGGTACACATATATTTGCCTCAAAGGGATAGAGCACTTACTGTTCTTTGTGCCGCACTAAACCCTCCAGCAACTCGTTTTCTTTTTCATTTTTGCCGCCTAATTAACCTCCTGGCAATCGGAGTTAATTGAGCGCCAGATGAGCAAAGGAGGAACCCTGCCTCCATTAGAAAAGCAGCCGTATGCAACAACGCGCTGCTTGGTTTCAATCTCCCTGAGGGCTTGGAGGACCACGCCCACCCTGCTTAACCCGATCCTCACATTTCCTTCGACTCTTCAGGTTCCAGTCCCATTTCCTGTTGGGACACGGCCAAGTCTTTTTGCTTTGGCATCCTGTGTGTGATGCATTTCCTGCTCACCACTTCTTCCCTTCTCATCCACGGAGAGAGGCCGTTGCCTCTCAGCTGTTCCCGCTTGCCTTGAAAACGAGCACGGTTGCTCGTTCGGATTTTCCCTGCTCTCCTGAGAGCCAGATAAGACCAGAGTGTGAACTCAAGTGGCCGATTCATCAAGAGAGACAGACAGGTTGAGAGAGGGGATGGTGGCGGCCAGATAGGATTGCTGAGGAACTTGGAGATAAACAAGTTTAGAGAGGATATTGAGGGAAATGTGGTTCTAGAAAATGCATTTTAAGGGGGGAAATTGGAAGAAAATATTGGGAGGGATGGATACAGATGAACTAAATGCCTAGTTGTACCTCAGGTTGTCACTAGAGACACATGCATTGGAATAAGAACAAGCACACAGTGACATCCGGGACCGTATCATGAGCACAGGCAAGTGCCTGTATGGCCACTGAGGTGGATTATGAGATACTCCCCTGGAAGACTGATCCCTACCCCTCATTGGCTGGTTATCTCGAATTGCTGGCCTCTTCCTCTTGCACCAGCATAAAGCTCTGTGAGTTAATACAGAGTACCCACACGCAAGTATGACACAGACAGCAAGAAGATACCACTGTATATGGGCAAGAAACCCTGGTGGAGTGATGTGCCTCGATGACTTAGCAGTAAATTTAATTCTCACTTGCACAATAAAGATAGTATTCAGAAGTGCAGCAAAACATCAGCCTGGTTATTTCAGAGGATTCTCAGGCTATAGGCGTCACTCATTTGGGAGATCATTCATGGCAGACTGCATGTGTCCCTTGTAGCTTTACCCGGTGGAGCTTTGGGACGAGTTGCTGAATAGTAAGTCCACTCGTATCTCATTCTTTATTTGAGATGGTGGACTTATAGATCAGATTTATTCTTCCACATATGTATGCAAAAGCTAAAAGCATTGTTTGTGGTTTTCAAAACTTTCTTTCAGTGGTCAAGTCAACTTGATACTCATACATAATGACTCTACCACAGTGCTCATTTCACTTTTCTCTGCTTTCAATTTCCTTAGTTAAGGGTGGACACGTGGACCATGCTCATCTCTGGAGAACTTAATCAGAGAGTACTCAACTACTAAGGTTTGTGGTAACTTACTATAGACATTTTCTCAACTTACCTCAACTCAAAAGTGCAGCAACCTACCGTTCAGGATGAATAGGGGGACTAATCTAGTTTCACAATTGACTGCCGTGAGAGATTCCGGTAGGCTTCTCCCTAATACCTGATAACAATGTCTTTGAAAAGATCACGTCTTGCCTAGGAGATGCAGCTAACTTGCAATTTCAGCTTGGCCCACAAAATCAGTTTTTCTTAACTACTATATCTCTTCTATGGGACAGACATCTGACTCCCTGTAAAACAAGACTACCAAAAGATGAGGGGAGTATCCTCCATGCACCCCTTCATGAGCTTGCACTATTAGTCTTTGCAAACCCAGGCACTTCCTCCAACCACCTGTATTTTCTACTAGCTGCCAGGAAATCTCATACCAGGTCCTAGTATAGGAGCAAGTGGCTGAAGTTTGGTCAACCTATAAGATCAGGCTGGCAGAATCCTTTTTTGCATCCAGCGAGGCTGTCCAATGCCAACTGATGTTCCTTTTGCATCTTTTACCAAGTAGCATTTGAACCTTTTGTTCCTTCACCGTAAATTAGTTACTTAAACTGTTTGCTTCATGTGACCTACAGATATTTTCTTGGAAGACAGCTTTCCAGGCTATTACTACTTCTGTGGTGCATATTGGTCAGATGCAGGTACTGTATTCCCCAGGACCATGCAGGATGAAGAATGGGTACTTTGTCATTCACAGTGATGATAATGCAGGGAAGGCAGCTTGCATGACCAGCATTATCAGATGGATATATAGGGTTCTCGCAACCAATTCATTTGTATCTCACTGGGTATTTTAACAGCTGAATTTAAAATGCCAACCATAGGATCTGGTCTAATGGTAGCATTAGCAGGCGATTGCCAGTGTAGAGTCTTTTGTATAAGGCACAGAATTTTGAATTTGATCTTGTGCTCAACTAGTAACTGATGAGGTGACCTCACACTGGACATGGTCGTTTCATCTCCTTTTAGCGAAAAGATTAGGTAAGCTGCATAGTTTTGTGCTCTTTGAGCCTTCCTGTTGTTTACCCTGTGAGGCCTTCGTAACACCATTGCAACAGATGCTGTGGCAGAGGGCCACTGGAATGACAAGGATAACCCCTTGTTGTGGCAACCATAACAACAGGGTTCTGCTTATGAGGTGACGATGTTAGAACACATTATTGATCACATTGTTTAGCATTAGGGTGAATGATAGCTCTGTATCAAATTTGAGGCGCAGTTCACATACCGCGCACATGTTGAAGCTGGCGTGAGAGAGAGGTGAACAGATGAGGACCTGTGCAATTGTAGAAAAGCAGAACCTACAAGATCGTAAATTCAATTTAGTGAGCTAGAGAAAATTGAAAAACGAGAACAAACCTGTTGCTCACCACCTACATTATGAAGGTTGTTGCTTTGACAAAAGGCCATTCCTACTTTTTGGAAAAACCCCAACTGATACAGCATGGTCTCTTACCTGGCAGGAGTCTTTTTGACCGTTCTCATAGCCCGCACATATCATGTCGCTCAGTATTATTGGAATGCTTGGTCTCACAAGTGAATACTTATGGTAAAGGTCATCACAGGTCGGCTGGTCAATAAGGGGAAGCATCACTTGCTGCAGAGTCTTCGGATACCTGAGAGGCCCTATAGATGTAACACAGGCAATATTTAATTGATGGGTTACTCTAATGAACAGGCACAAATAATCCCACAACCAATTAGGAAAGGGCAGGCAGACAAGACGTATTAAAATATTCTGTTGTTTTAATAACAGAAACATATAAGTGGACGTATCTTTTTGCTAGAAAGACACGCACGACACACCCAGCATGCCTGATATGTCTTGAGATATCTACCATAACTTGTGTGATGAAATCTTGTGTCAGCCTTTCATTGGTGGACCCTTTCCTGCTGTTTTTCTTAAAACCAGAGGCTTCATATTTTATCTTCTTCAACTCTCTCCCTAAGCTTCCAATTTGCTTTCTTTCTTGGCTTCGAGGCTGCTTTTTACCTTGCATTCTAGTTTGTTCTTTACCTGAGCCACCAACCTACTTTCATCCCAGCCACCTCTAGTTTCTTTTCTTAATTTTACGTTCTTCCTTGGCATCCTGTTTACTCTCTTCCTTAGCCTCCAGTCTGTTTTTTCACAGACTTCAAATTAGCTTTCTTGCTCTGCCTTTTGTCTGGCCTATTGGTTAGTCACCATTCTTTTCCCTCTGATCTCTTTCACAGCTGACTCTTTTGTTTGCCTGCTACTCTTCTCTCTTCTTTGGTGCTCAGTCTGCTCCCATGCATGGCTTCTAGTCTCCTTTTGTGCTTGGTCTCCAGCCATCTCTCTTCCTCTGCCTCCAGTCTATTCTCTTCCTCTGCCTCTAGGCTGCTGTCTTCCTTCAGCCTGCTCTCTTGCTCTGCCTCCATTCTGCTCTCTTCCTCTGCCTCCAGTCTGCTCTCGTCCTCTGCTTCCAGTCTGCTCTCTTGCTTGGCTTCTAATCTGCTCTCTTCCTCTGCTTCCAGTCTGCTCTCTTCCTCTGCCTCCAGTCTGCCCTCGTCCTCTGCTACCAGTCTGTTCTCTTGCTTGACTTCTAATCTGCTCTCTTCCTCTGCTTCCAGTCTGCTCTCTTGCTTGACTTCTAATCTGCTCTATTGTTTGGCCTTTTACTCTGCGGACACCTGTTGAGGAGACTATTCTGTTGTCTTCAACAGTTTTCTTGCTGGCTTGCTCCTTGATCTAATTTGTTTTCTTTTTATTGCCACCCATTTTGCTAAGTTGCTTGTCCTACTATCTCATGTTGCTAGGCACCCTTTCTGTTCTGTCCATTGACCAGTCTTCTTGCTTTGTTGCCTCCAAACTGCTATTTTTCTTTTCCACGGTGCTGTCTTTCCTGGCCTCGAGTCTGGTCTTTTTGTGCTCAGGCCTCTAGTCTTCTCTTGTTAAGCCTCCAACTGCTCTCTTGCTAGACCTTGAGTCTACAGTATTTTCGCTTCTCTGGCCTCCAGTCTGCTGCCTTCCCTAGATTGCCAGTTTGGAGTTTTAAAAAGCTTTCAGTCTACTTTCCTGCATTGCCTCTGATACTCTACCTTTCACCGACTCTGGTCTTCTGTCTTCTTTAACTTCCACACTGCTCTTGTCGTCTGCCTCCACTCTACTCAGTTGCTTGGTGTACCATCTGCTCTTGAAAGGTTTCTATTCTGTTCATTGATCTTCAGTCTTCTTGCAGCATATGTCTTCACTCTTTTTTTTGCTCTATCTTCAGTCTTCTTTTTTTACTCGCCTCCACTCAGCTGTCTTCCCTGGCCTCAATTCTACCCACTTGCTAAGACTTCCGTCGTCTCAGGTGTTATACTTCCAGCATTCATTTTTACGAGTCCTTCAGTCTCCTTGCTTCCCTGACCTCTACTCTTTTCTCTTCACTGGTCTCTAGCCTTGTTTCTACCTTCTCCTCCAGCAGGGTTACTGGAATTATGTGGCAGGGGAGGGCCACATATTGTTTCAGGTTTTACTAAATTTTGCTTCAGGAAAAGGCAAATTATGCAGCATAATATGGTACCTTTTGTGATATTATCACCTTTTTATTTTGTCATTTTCACACATTAGCACTATCTGGGCAAAGGATCCATCTCATTAGAGCCAATCTGACACCCAAATACAGAAATAAGCAACAAAAAGCTGACCAGTCAAACTTTGCGAAGGACTTTCTACTGCGTAGCAACACGTCTTGCTGCATTTGTAATAACTTTTGATCCGTTTGAGCGACAAACAATTTTGTTGTGTACAATCTGCAGATTATGCAGTAGATGATGGATTATAGTGCAAATGCAGCAAATCCAAAAATATAAGGAAAATGCTGTTGCAGTAAAATTGCTTGATTCCAGTGAGGCTGGTTCCGGTCTGCCATCTTGCCTGGCTTCGCCTTGGTTAACATGCTTGGCTTCCAGATGGCTGTCTTCCCCACTACCGGCCAGTTCTCTTTCCACTTTCTGCTTTCCCTTTTTCCCACTGCCATCCTCCTCTTTTTACCCAGCTTCAGAATACTTTCTTTTCTCACATCCATCCTGCTCTTTCTAGTCCACCAATCTATCTCCTCCTAAGCATCTAGTCTACACTTGCTCACTTGTTCTCTTAGTCTTTTGTCTCACATTCTTGCCCTTCCCAAGAGGCTCCATGTTTTTTATTAGGGAAAGGTGGCAATGAATAAAGAGACTGTTCTTGCCTTTATAGATACAAGGTTACATTTAAGTGGCACTACCATGTGCAAGAGGTCACTCATGCAAACTGAATACCTCTGTATGCTCTGGTATAGCAGAAACTAATGAACACTTCCCTTGTGCTGTCTACATATGCTTTCATCCTTAGTTACACAGTAAAAAGGTTTAAACACATACAGCCTCATGTACGAAACATGGGCTGTACAATATTGGTCGCCAATTGTGACCAGCATTTTTACAACCAGTGTTGAATTTTGTGAACCGACCTATGTACTAATAAAACCTATTTGAGGTCGAAAAAACACATATTTTTCTATTTACAGTGTTTGTGACCACAAAATAGGTTTATGCATCAAGCCCATAGTTTTTTTGAGTCTTGTACATTTAAAAACAATCTTTTTTTTCAATTGTAAATTCATATATCAGTGTTCACCTGGCCAAACATCAAATTGACACAAACTAAGGGAGTTGCACAAAATCAGTTGTTGTTCTACATGCGGGCAAGCAAATACATATTTTGGGTACCTGCCTATCAGCTCCGCAGTGAAACGTAGACTGAATTTTTAGATGATTCACAACCTATGAGGGATTGGAAACTTGTTTAAATCCAGGGATGGTCTTTTAGCGTCCTTTGCTACCTCAAGAACTGTGGGGCTTTCATTTTAGTAAACAGGCAGTATAGCTTTTTTGGCCTTCACATTTCCACTTTAGTAGGGGTGTCCAATGCAGGCAGAGAATGGCTATCTCCTTGCCAGTTTTTCAGTATATCCTCATGAGATAAATTTACATACAATAAATCTAAATGGAAAATGTATGCATAGTTGGTAGTTGTCCCGAAAATCCAGCCTGGACTAAACCCTCCTGCACCTATGGTGGTCAAGCATGTTGCACTGCATGGTTTCACAAACCTAGTGACCACATGCCTTTTAAATCTACATTTACTAGTAAATTAGCCACACCCCAATTAAAAGTTTTAGAAACTCTGTTCTAATGCACATCATCATAGCATGATTTAATAACCATTCACAAAGTCAATAGGTCTGTCCTTTTTTATTATGAATAATACACACATTTGTCTCTCACACACATGGCCACATGCACTATATTTTACACAGATACACAACACTGTCAAACAAGCAGTCTTCTTATGCCACACAAACACAAGAAAATGTGGTGGTGGCAGTGGTGGTAGTACTGGTGATGGTGGTGGTGATAGTAGTACTACTGGTGGTGAAAGTGGTAATAATGTTAGAGATAATTGTTGTGTTTACTGTATGCCGCGAGGTGACCAGTCCTTGCCGCGTGTGTATGCCCAAGGCTCTATGACGAATACACATTCTGAAGTAGAACCTTGGGAATGGGCAGTGGTTGAGGAGACAGTTGATGCTGACTTCTGGAACAGACAACACGCAGATTTGGTGTCAGGGTATTACTATTAATAAAGACTTACCTTCATCGAAACGCTCAACCTCCGTAAGTCTTTACAATATTGGCGACAATCTTCTTCACCCTGACATCACCCAGGACCGACGATTTTACCTTCTGCTTTATCCGATTTCCTGTTGTGGGAGGCCATCTGCTTTGTCCAATTCCTGCTGTGTGAGGCGTTGTGCCACTTTGCTTCCCGCTGCCGCGGCGTTGATTGCGGTGAAGCCTGGCGATGCCTTTCCTGCTGTTCCACACTGCTGCTGTGCATCTTTTCCAGTAAGGATTCCTGCTGTTGGGGGAGTTAAGCCACTCCACTTTCCGCTGCCACGATGTCAATTGCGGTGAGACTCTGTGCTGTTTTGCCTACTTATCCGTGCTTCTGCAGGGCTCCTTGCTGCTGCGCTCGGCTTCCCTTTGGTTGGCTTTTGGATGACGAGACCAGGGAGGATGGTACCCTTGAAGGTGCTGTGGGTGGTTCTTCGAGTGAAATGGTGTTTCAGAGCGGAAATGTTGTGCAGAGTGAAGACATGGATGATGGTGTAATTGATGGTAGCCAGGATGAAGTATTGGATGATCTAGTTCCACGTAGGAAGAAAGATATTCAAAGCATGGATGATGAGACTGTTGAACAGGATTGTTCTCATCACGATGACTCACAAAAGTAGAAACAAACCAGGAGGGAACACTATGTGATTAGACGGGGAAGGGAGGTTAAAATTCCCGCCAAGTTGGGGGACTTTGTGTGTGAATAATTTTCACCATTCTTGTTGTCCCTCCTCTGTAAAAGAAATTGTCTGTATTATTATTACAGGCACCTATTTATCATGTTGTTTTTACGCTGTTCTAGGTTTTATATTTTTTCTGCTGTCCATCCCCTGCTCTGCCCCTCCCATTTGTATTCCCTTCCTTTCATAGTCTCTTATTGTTACTCTGTTATTTCCCCCGCATTGCATCCCACGTTCCCACAGATAAAATTGTACTTTATTGTTTGATAAAAAGGAGATGTTGGGTTTAATGTATGCCGCGAGGCGACCATTCTTTGCCGCATGCGTATGGCCAAGGCTCTATGACGAATACACATTCTGAAGTGGAACCTTGGGCATGGGCAGCGGTTGAGGAGAGAGTTGATGCTGACTTCTGGAACAGATGACAAACAGATTTGGTGTCAGGGTATTACTATTAATAAAGACTTACCTTCATCGAAACGCTCCGCCTCCGTGAGTCTTTATAGTAATAGTAGTAATTATGCTCATACTGGGGTTGGCGGTGATAGTGATGGTGGTAGTAGTGGTGATGGTGGCAGTCTTAGGTTAAAGTGATTGTTATGGTGGTAGTGATAGTGTGAGGACGGTAATAGCAGTGGTGATAGTGGTGGTGTGATTGGTGATAGTGGTGTTGCTAGTGATGGGAACTGTGGTGATAGTGCTTGTGATGGTTGTGTTAAGGATTGTGGAGAAAATGCTAACATTCGTGAAAGCAGTGGTTTTCATAAAGTGAAGATCCGAATCATAGAACATTGCACCATACACCGCCATTGGATGACTACTAAACTCACCAAACCTTTCTTGAAGAAGGGCCATAGTGAGGATTCCAAAACATGTGCAATTATTGACAAACCAGGGCCTCTTAACGATCCTACGTGGATAGGCTATAGCGCTATTACAGAGGGAAGCATAAACAAATTTGCACTTCAACTGGGATTTTCAAAGTCTACCCCTCATGTAAGCATTTTCTTTTGTTGTCTATTATATGCTAAGACAGACGGACGCTTTGTGTGGCAGGCTTTGGGCCCCATACCCTTGAGGGTAGAGTAAATGCACTTGCACTTAACGAATAGAGTACTTAATTGCCTTCTGCATCAAATGACTCTGAACCAAGCAAGCCCCTTTCCATATTGACTTTGTAAAAATATTTAACAGTTTTTTCCAAGGCTATTTAATGGAGGTAGTTATCTTTTTTGGTAACACGGTAATCACTGTTTTTTAATCTGTACTTCCAATTGTTCGGGCTGAAAGCAATGAAGTTTTGATTTCATTTGATTAGACAAACCAGGACCACTCTCTTCAACCCATAAACTCAATCAATTTCTCTATATGAACAACGCTGAATCTTTAGATTGTGGACCCATATCTATTGACTGAATGATAATATTCCCTGGACCAGCCTGTCATAGCCAACTGCCATACTTTTCACCTACCAACAGACCAAATATGATAAAGGTCATTGCGCACCAACAATACCCTTGTGAATGCCTTCCCTATGGATTGGGTTCAGAAATGGTCATTCATGACAACACTCCAGTTAAGTTGTCCGATACAGCTTTTGTACACTAGGAAATCACTATGGGTGTCACACAGCCATGGCCAACACAGTGGCCTTGCCCGCTACATGACCACTTCCACAATGCTACTCATATATTTACTTTACATAGCTGCAAGCATTTTTCACTGTTTAGTTATAGACCGATAGGACCTTTTTGGAAATGGGACCAATTCTTTAAAGTGAAACAGCCTCTCATGAGGTATAACAGCCACCATCATGTCCTCTGCATATTCTCTTTCCTCTTTAGTATTGTGACCATCAAGTAGTACATGGACAGGATTCCGACACAGGATTAAGCTCTCTAACTTTGACACTGAATTATCAACCCCTGCTCCCAGCTGTGACTGTAAGGATTCAGTTACCAAGTTTTTTTGACTCCTTGTCTAACACCGTCACAACTCAGGGGATGAGATCTCAATTCCAATCACCCTGAGCAGGTCTTGATCGTCCGACATCACACGTCAGCAGCACCAGCCCTTTAAGTTCGATGAAGGAGAAACCACAGCTGTCTCCTCAACCAGGCAGGACCCCACACTTGACAGCAGACTATAAAGTTATCCACTGCATCACTCGTGGTTAGAGAGTTTTACCACGTTAACACAGCTTAGGGCTATGTGTTACTGACTGATCCAGTCTCAAATCCAGAGTAAGATAGCCATACAACTACTGAGATAGCACCAGCCCTTTATCTTTCCTGACCCACTGGTCCCTTTTTTCCGGCTCTTGGCAGAGACTTACATACATTACCAGTAATCGGGTCTACATTTGCGGAGAATACTTTAATATACAATAGGCCATAAGATTCCTATTTTTCATAAATACAACAATTTGCTGCTGAGTTGTTCCCCCTCTATGTGGAGTTTTGTGTCGCCTGAAACTTTGATTGCTTTAAGAACTATGGAGATTAATTGAATATGTCTCCCATTTGTATCTCTGTACACCTCTGCCGGAGTGGCTTGAGTTGAGGCCCACACCTGACCCTTGGGGGTAAGCTAACATTCAAAAGTGTATATGCAAGTTTTTTGGTCTGTTAAGATGTCTGTTATCCTTTTCAGTTTCTTGAATTTTATCCAATATATTAACAGTTACAGGCAACAGCAGATATCTCTTGTTGGATCTTTTCTTTATCATTGTTCTATTGCATGAGACCCTTCCTTTCAATTATTAGCAGAACAACAATAACATAAGGCTCTGATAAATGCTGCACACCTTTTTAATAAGGTATTAATTAGGCAGAAACATGTTGATCACTGACCAATGATAGTTTGGAGGGTTTCCTAGCTTCTTAGTTTTCATCCTATCCTTGGGGACACAGAATAAAATAGGTTTTTGTGTTCACCAAGAGGAAGGTTTACTCATAACACCTTCACACTAATACTCTGTACTACCCTCCCACATCGATAGCTCATACAGAGATCCTTTTGGGCGACCTTTTGAAGAGCTCCTTCCCCTGAAAGGGAAGTTGTAGCTCACACCACTGGCTTCCACAATTGGTGTGAGGAGAACCCTATGATTTAGCAAGGGTGGGTGAGGGTTTTTGTCCTAAACATTAGAATGCACATATAGGAACAGAGCTAGAGATACCAATGACCCATATAGTGATATTGACTATTGTACCCAAAGACCACGTGCATTTGTGTGCGTTGTGGTTCTAGAATAATGTCGCCAGAAGCTGGATATACTGCAACGGCAGTCAGCAGTCTAGAAGATTAGAGAACTGAAATTCTGGACGGGGCAGAGAGAGGAAGTAAAAGGAGAAACTGACCAGGGACACCACGTCTCAGGATGTTGTGATGTGTTGTAGCCATGCTTAACTGTAGTGTTCCACTTTGGACATTAGAATACAGCGTATCATATTCATTGGGTGATGTAAACACTAAGTCAGTCGTGTCTAAATTTCAGCAAATTGCACGAAACCATATAAACCTATTTGTTGGGCCCGAGAAGGTGGGTGGATTTTCTGTCATGAATACGTGCAAAACTTTTATGCCAATGTGCCTCTTTTACAAGATTTTGGAGATTAGAATATACTTTCTTCCATTCACTGGGTGTCTAAGGACTATATTAACTATCTTTCTACCCTAATATGTGTTTTTAGACCAGGGTTTTGGACACTATGCATCAATGGTTTTAATAACACTGTTCACAGTGTGCATAGCACAGAGATATGCTTCATCCATTCTTTAAGAATCATGTTTTGTACATCATTCAAACATGATACTTGTTTGGAGGTTTCGCTCCGGCTTTGCTGCCTTCTGTGTCATTCTTGAATGTTCTAATTTGTACTCTATCTAAGCCGTCTGATGGTATTCCACCATTCTAAGATGGCGCCCATGTCGGGGGACGCGAGTCTCTCACCCCTCTGTCTATGGCCACGCGTATCTGATTTAAAACGCGGGTCGCTTGGTGGTGTCTCGTTGCATCGGATCAGAACGCGAGCCGAGTCGCCACCGTTAAAGGTAATTTGATAGATGAAGCTTGTTACCGTGCTTATGACACTATACAGCCTATGAAGGACGGTTGACATAAAATTTGTCATGTGTGTCTGCTATACGTTTGCAGGCTTATCAAGGCTTGTCTTGTGGAACTGAGGTAGTGGGAGCCGATACGTACCAGTTCCCATCGCTACAGGTAATATTTGTTTACACTATTAAGTCTCGTGTTTTCTACTTTTTTATGCACAGATCTATCATTGCCCTATATTAGAGCATGCGTAGACCCCTCCTCGTATGATGCATATCCATGCTTGGATGTTGCTGTTCTTAATCCGTGTTTCGATTACTTTGTAGGGAAACTAGATTTCTACCGCATTTAGAATGGTTTGCACCCATAGGGAGCATAGCAGGGATAACATACTGAGTGAATATGTTATTTCTATATAATTTGTATGTAATGTCTGTAGTAGCTGTTTTTCGATAAATCCATTTACTTCATAATTGGCAGATGCACTTTTTGTTGTTATTATATGTGTGCATCTGCTTAACCTAAAGAGTTTAGTTGAATTTTCCATCACCCTAATGGATTAGCGCTGCGCTTTTTTGTTAGGATTTCTTCGTTTTAATGACGCACTATTCGGGTTTGGGACCCTAGTTTATAAGTTATTACTCACGGTCAGTCCATTACTGGGCTAACAATGTGACTTGACATGTTCGTCATACAATAAGTCCCGAACATTCTTATTAGAGTGAGTGGTTACGGTGGGTTCTTCGACCAATGGGACAATTAGGGATCGATATTGGAGCATTCGGTTTGTCATCCCACGTTATTGCTGACTTGCTAGCACAGCAGATATGTTATATTTATCTCGTGTTTTATATCTGCATATTTACTAGGTTTTAAACCGCCAATGCGGTTAGGATACTTTTCGAAAACACTAACTTTGGAGTTACGACTCGCTCTACTATTTCTGTTAGGTAAGATGTAGTTTACTACACTTTGCCAGCTTAGCATGCTTAATCTCTACATTGATCACGGTCTTGGTGGTGGATCTTTCGGTGTCACAGATTTTTTATGGACATGTCACGTTATAATAGGGCAACTATGTACAACTCTGCATGTATGCGCTCATTCTTTTCTATATTTAAAATCTCTAGTGGGGAAAAATGAACACTGGGATTGTAGCACTCCTTTTTCTGGAAAATACAGCCTCAGGGTATATGCAACAGTGTTTTCCCGACTCGTGGTTGAAAGATATTCTCCATCTTTTCTTGTCTTTATCACAGCGCTAGATTGAGTTGTTTTGGTAGCAAATGGACATAAGTCCAATATTTTGGGCTTTTGTGCCAATGAAAGTTTTTAACTTTTGTAATTGATATTTTCATATCACAAACTGTTTTAATGTATATTTAAATTGTTTGCAGCCTTGAAAAAGTCCTTTCGGACGAAACGCATGTCGGCTGCCTGTTTCTTATGTAATGGGATTTTGACATGAAATAAAGGATATACAGAAGGAAACAAAGATCGATTTATGGACTTCCTCTTTCTTACCATGATGGTTAATGCCTATTTTACAGATTTGGACTGATTTTGGATGTGCCTCGGCATTTGTGCAATATATTTGTGAACCTCAAAGGGGATTTTTTTCTCCCTAGAGAGTTGGTTTGGTCTCCTAAAGGCGGAGGGAGGCTTAATGCTTGGAGAGCACCACAGTATACTAAGAAACTGCAAATTACTTTCCGACGGACGAAATGTGTAGATGTGCATTCGCAATTCGGCAGCTCTGCCTTGGTCTTTTGTGCAATAACAATGGGAAACAACCAAGTAGGTAGAGGACAGCAGCCTTGTGAAAACATGTTTTCCGATAGCCCCCTTAGAAGCCACAATGAAGTTTAAACTGGCTTGCATTACGTTTAAAACAATACACCTACTACAGCTGAGTACGTTTGATCAGCCCTCAAGATATCTGTTGTACATAAGAACCCTAGAGTCAGAGAAGTTTTAAGGTGTGGGCAAAGTGGGCAATTGCCTAGGGGCCCCCACATTCCACTGTGGCCCTGTGATAGTCTATATCTTATTTCTATTTCTCTATCTCACCCGTTGACATATAATTCAATACTGTTT
This sequence comes from Calotriton arnoldi, assembly GCA_963921515.1. Taxonomy (NCBI): domain Eukaryota; kingdom Metazoa; phylum Chordata; class Amphibia; order Caudata; family Salamandridae; genus Calotriton; species Calotriton arnoldi. The sequence goes on along the minus strand of CAWUFW010006128.1, from coordinate 1,085,703 downwards.
GACATAATGGGGCTTGAATTACTTAAAAATGGGTAAATAAATTCAAAGTTGTTCTGAACAGGGTCCCCCAAAATATTTATTGCCGGGGGCCCCCAAAATACTAAAGATGACACTGTAAGAAATGTTAGCATAACTTAAGACTGGGAACAAAAAGATCTAGAACTTGTAAAACAACAAACCAATCCTTCTATGAAGCAGCATCTGCCCCGTGGCAGCCCCTTCCAGTCAAAAACAAGACACTCTGATCCCATAATAGTATTCTGAAAAAGCTGAAAACCTATTTGCTCTATCTACCTTATCTCATTTAAACCTTGTTTCACCTTCCCTCCTCATTCCATGTAGTATCTGACCCTTGTTTTTCAAATCTAACTTTCAGTAGTCCCTCTTTCATGTTCTTTCTTATTTCCCCTTCACTATCACTGACAGTTCATCATGCTGCAGCACCAAGGCACTATTTCTCTCCCTCTATTGCTCCTTCTCAAACCTATTTCCCACTCTCAATAGACTACCAACCGTAACCTCCTCTTCTGGCAAGTTTCAACCTCTTAACTGACAGCTCTGCATATGTCCTCTTTTCTTCTATGTCTTTCAAATATAACGTTGACTGTAATCTTGTGTTCGTTGCACTACTAAAATGAACTGAACTCCTACTTATATTTTTGATGCTCATTACATTGTTCCTTGTAAGGGATGTTTAGCATCATGTTACCCTTTTGTTGACAATGTCAAACAATCACCCCCAGTCAGAGATCAGGGCTTAAATCCATCATTTTTTTGATCATCATGCCTTTCCAGCTTGGACCCAGCCATTTGCAAATCAGTCCTGATCCAGCTCCCCATGGGAACAGTTTAGCCCCAAGTGTGCTGGGTATGCTCAGATGTGGATCCCGGGCTCACTGTGTCACTGGAACCAAGCTATACCTGGCTGAAGAGCCCTAACTAGGGCAAAACCGGTCCTATGTTGTTTGTGTTCCGGTTAATGTAGGACCTGGCCTGGCAATTCGGGCTGGACTGTTCTCATGAGGAGCTGGGCCAAGCCTGAATTGCATATGGCTAGGTCCAAACCGAGGTGGTATGGTAGTCAAAAAAATGATGGATTGGGATGCGGCCCAAGTGAGTGCCAGTGGTTTAGATTAATTCAAGCATTCCATCCATCACCTTGTTGTTTTTTTGTTTAAATTTCTTTATTAGTTTTACAAATTTCCATGTATTACAGCAGTTAGACGACTGAAATTGCACATATGCCTCTTTTACGATCGCCACTTGGCACAAATGTTGAATCTTTGTACTGCAAGTCTCGTATCCGGTACCGAAAACAAACAAGGCACAACACTTGCTATAATAACATAATGTTTCTTCAACAAACATTCGACTAGAATGTACACAACATTGCTTGTAATAACATGTTAGCTCATAAGGGGAAGAACAATAGGATAGGAGGGTAAGGGGTGGGGGATCCATCACCTAGCTGTTTTTACATTTGCCGTCCTAAGTGTGCCGAGTATGCTGAGACGTGGGTCCCAGGCTCACTGTGCCCATGGATTCAAGCTATACATGGCTGAAGAGCCCTAACTAAAGTGAAACCAGCCCTAGGTTGCTTGTGTTCCATTTCAGGGAGGACCTGTCCTGGCAGTTCGAGCTGGACTGTTCCCATGAGGAGCAGGGTCAAGACTGATTTTCATATGGCTGGGTCCAAACAGAGGTGGTATGGTGGGCAAAGACACAATGGATTGGGATGCGGCCCGAGTGATTGACAGTGGCTGAGATTCATTCAAGCAGTCTATCCATCACCTTATTTGTGATCAAATAGTGGGCAGAAGTGGAGAAACCGATGTGACTGAGAAGATGGATACGCTACTGTCCTGGCTGCCAGCTGAATGGTTGCTGATATACATGCTGTAAGGTGGTACTGCCACCACATTACAATTTTGTTTATTGTGGATATTTATATAGCAGAAGAGGAAATGAGTTACAGAAGATATATTCCCTCCAGTAAATGCAAAGCCTTGAAGATATCTGATTTCTGAAGCATCAAATAAATGTATATTTTTTGTGGCACAATTTTACATGGAACAGGGAACAGAAGAGTGTAAATAATTACAGGGTGCAGACACATATTACATAATGGTCCATTAGACTGAGTGTAGTAGTTGGTAATAATTCATAGAGTTTTAGCTCCTCCTTGCTTCTGTGCAAGGTGGAGCTGGTGCAGAGGGAATGAGAAGGTGCCTTCAGACTTGTTAAGGTGGTGATACATAATGGGTACTACACCTACTGTTAGACATGATGGTGAGAGGAAGCGGTCAGACACAAACCCTGACCTTGGGAAAGATGAGGAGTGTGGACCAAACAGTAACCCCAAACTTGGGCAAGCGGAGGCTAGTAAAAAACAAAGTTATCTACCACTCTAAAGAAAGGCAGAGGAAAATTAGTAACCCTGTCTGGCATTTAGGGAAGGCCAAGGAGGTGTTCAAAAGTAAAACCTCTACTCTTGAGAAAGGTGGTCATTTCTTTAATGGGGTGGAGTCAACTATGACTCCATGCTGCTTAACAGGGCAGGGCAGAGTTGAATTTCTTTACATATCACAGCCCTCAAGGTGTTTGTGTAGACTCCAATGGTCCATGCCAGGTAAGGAGGGGTGAAGTGAAGGCAATTTTTCTTTTTATTGATCCTCGAACTGTATGAGAGGTTGAGAAGAGATCTGGGGAAGGGAAGCAGGTCTTAGCTCTCAAGAATAATGCAACATTGGCTTCCCTCCTGAGCTGCTTCTTTTGTTTTTTATTGCAGGTATTCTAGAAATATTTTCTTGCAGGGAAGAACCATCCTTAAGGAAGGTGGGCTTGTGCGCTTCCTGCAGTGGATCTTTGGGCATTGTCTTTGCAGACAGAGGGTGGGGCCTGTGTGAAAAGTGGGCAGTGCTATTGGAGTAAGTGGGTTGTGCCAATAAAGGAAGTGGTCACCAAAAATATGTGAGCCCTTGAACTTATTAATTGAATTTTTTTAGCAAGAAAAAATTTAATTATATATATATTTTCACTGAAAAAACTTAAGGTTACAGGTGCGTTATAGTTAGGTTCAGGTTTCACTCATACAAAACCAGTGAAATTCAGCCGTGATAGTTAGTGAGCGAACTATAACCTATGCCCCCGCAATGAACTGCTTATAATCTCACATATTGCATCACTGATGACAAGGTCAGTGACATCTCTGATGACATCACTGATGACATCTCAAATGACATCACTAATGACATCATCCAGTGACTGTGAGTGTTTTTAAAAGGTTTATGTGAGTTAAATATATATATCAAGTTGAATTAGTGATTTAGTGGGTGTATGAGTGCCCGTTTGGATGATTCAGTGGGTGCTTGACTGACTGTATAAGTAAGTGATTAGGTGTCTCCGTGAATGTATGGGTGAGTGACTGGTTGTGTGAATGTCTGTATCAGTCTGTCAGTTGGTGTCTAAGTGGCTGTATGGGTGTGTGAGTGGGTATGTGAGTTTCTGTATGGGTGATTGATTGTTGTCTGAGTACCTCTATGGGTGTCTGAGTGTCTGTGTGGTGGGTGAGGGTGTGTGACTGCCTGTATGGATGAGTGAGTGGGCGAGTCAGTGGCTGTATGGGTTAGTGAGTGAGGGCATGTGTGAGGGGCTGTATGGGTGAGTGAGTGTGTGTATGGCTGTGTCGGTGAGTGAGTGCCTGTGTCAGTGGTATATGGGTGAGTAACTGGGTATGTGAATCAAAGTATAGGTGAGTGATGGGATATTTGAATGACTGTATGGGTGAGTGAATGAATGTGGGAGTAGCTGCATGAGTGAGTGTGTACTTTTCTCAGTGACTGTATCGGTGAGTGAGTACATGTTAGTATCTGTATGAGCAAGTGAGTGAGTTTGTGGGTAACTATGGGTAAGTGGCGGTGTGATTGACTGTATGGGTGAGTGAGTAGGTGTATGAGTAGCTCTATGGATGACTGACTCAATGTGTGAGTGGCTGTATGGATGTATGAGTGGATATGTCAGTGGCTATATTAGTGAGTGAGTGGGTGTGTGAGTGGCAGCTGTATGGGTGAGTGAGTAGATGTGTGTGATATATGAATCAGTGAGTGACTGTGTAAGTACTGGTATGGGTGTGTGAATCGTTTGAGAATGGTAGTGTGGGGGTCAGGGTATTCTTACCCTGCCCCCTTTTCTTTACTTTTACTTTTTTTGTGGGACTCTGCTTCAAGCTGAGTCCCAAGATGGCTGCCAACACTTCCTGGTTGAAGTGTTGGCAGCCAATCAAATTTTAGTAGGATTCGCAAGTCTACTGCAAGGACTAATGTCCCTAGATATCTATATTTTTTAAAGTTAAATATCTAAAAACCTACTGAACAGATTTATACCAAATGCCAAGTAGCACACTTTCCGGACCAACATCTAGCTTTCTGCCAAATTTGATGCAATTCCGTTCAGTGGTTCAGGCTGTAGTCGTGCTCAAAAAAACTAAACAATCCACATATTCATAACATGGGGAAAACGTGTTTTGGGACCACCCTTTTTTATCGGCTCCTGCTTGACAGATCCCACCGAAACTTTCAACACGGCAGCAGAACCAAAAAGGGGAAGTTTTTTGAGAATTTTGTGAAGTTTCGTAAAGTGGCGTCACAGATATTGGCAAAACAAAAAACGCTTTTCCTATGGAATCTTTGGTCCTAACTATAACTACGTACTGGCGACCACCATTAGGTAATATATATAATATACATGCATATATATACAAACATATATATATATCAACCACACTCCTGGTTTACCTCGTGTACCGCAGGACAAACCGGTACGGACCACAACGTGTTCTTGAATAGATTGCAGTGCTTTATTGCATGATTAAATTAAATCAGCATCACCAAAAATTCGTAGACTAGTGTCCAGCCTGACGCGTTTCGTCCGCGTTTCCGCGGTCTTGATCACATATATATGTGTGTTTGTATATATATGTGTATGGAGGCAAGCTTTCAGCCCTGGGGCCCACTGGAGGGCTATTATCGGTCCATAAATTATTAAAAAGGCACACAACCACTGGAGGTTAAAAATGCGCATGAAATTAAAAACTACGAGTTCCGGCATGCAAAGAGACTAATTTCACCATGAATGGCACACCGGAGGCCAATTGATTATTCAAGGCAACATGCAGGGAACTGTGGATATGCGGAAAGAAGTGGTGCCGTTTTAATTTGCCTCTGATGAAAGAGCATGAATGCTCTGAAACGCGTTAGGCTCACGGACAATGTAAGGCAGAGCTGGAATCCTGTTTCCTGGAAAATAAAAGTTTTGTAAACTTACTGGCTGGAGGAGTGCGTCTCTGATGCAGGGCATCTTTGGGTGAATAATTTCCACGGCAGGTCCAGCCGTGAGAGGTCGCACCGCCCTGAAGCTGAGAAAGGGATCGTCTGTCCTGAAACTTTCCGGGATAATGACGGCGCAGCTGGTGTGTGAAATATGGAGGCAAGCTTTCAGCCCTGGGGCCCACTGGAGGGCTATTATCGGTCCATAAATTATTAAAAAGGCACACAACCACTGGAGGTTAAAAATGCGCATGAAATTAAAAACTACGAGTTCCGGCATGCAAAGAGACTAATTTCACCATGAATGGCACACCGGAGGCCAATTGATTATTCAAGGCAACATGCAGGGAACTGTGGATATGCAGAAAGAAGTGGTGCCGTTTTAATTTGCCTCTGATGAAAGAGCATGAATGCTCTGGAACGCGTTAGGCTCACGGACAATGTAAGGCAGAGCTGGAATCCTGTTTCCTGGAAAATAAAAGTTTTGTAAACTTACCGGCTGGAGAAGTGCGTCTCTGATGCAGGGCATCTTTGGGTGAATATATATATATATATATATATATATATATATATATCTCCCACTGACAGTCCCCAACTGTGAATACTGAGTATTTGACATTGCATTGTTATTTTTTTAGCGTCTAATTACTCTGGTAGTTTTACAAACAACTTTTTTATTTTTGGTTTTAATTATTTTTGCAATCGTTTTAATTAACCGTATAATATTAATAAGCTAAAGGGAGCCCTTACTCTGTCAGCAGCAGGAGCGCACATCGTCACTTTACCCGCACATCGCCACTTTACTGTAGAGACAGGTAGGTCCACTGGGGACTACACCGCCCAGCACCCTAAGCGGCAGGAGGCACCAACACGGTTTTTCTGCACCAGGTGGCGCATAAAGGCGGCAGCAGGCTCCCGCAGTGCGGGACGCGTGCGGGCATGCCCGGGCCGTGCCCGGGCGAATCCCAGGCCAAGGGCAGGCCAGTCTGCGCCCGTCAGAGGCCGGAAGAGGCCGGGCTGGGCCCCCTTTCTTGATCATATCTTTCGTGGCCAGTGACAAATCATAGGGACCTGCCTTTGGAAGCTAAGAAGAGTTGCTTTGGGCATTTGTAAATTCGATCAACAAGAAAGACATAAGGCATATTATCCTGTCTGAGCCCGGGTGAAGAAGATGGGGAAAAGGAAGACAACAGCAAGCCACACATCGAAACCACTGAGTAAGCATACAACTGTGAATTTGACTCTGCTTAATTACCTTACTGGGGCCGTAGATGTTCTCGAAAGACAGATTACCTAGGTAGAGGAAACATTAAATATGGACTCACTGGGCCCCACATCTAAGGACAAAGTTACTTCACTTGTCGATAGGGGGGGTCGGTGATAATCGCATTCTGGGTAATACAAATGCGGAGCAAGTAAAAAATAATTTGTATTCAGATTATTCCTGAAGATATTTCCACCAGTGATGTGGAAAATTATACTCTACCTTCCTCTAAAAAACCCTGTAACTTACCAAGATTAGAAAGCCCGGATATTCCCCTAAATGGAACACACATGACCCTACAGAAAGTTAGGCCGTCCAAGACTAACACAAAAAAACAGCAGGGTTTAAAAGGAAAAACCCAGACTAAGTCAGGCACTGCTAACGCATCTCGTTCAAAAAATAAAAATAATGTACCCTCTAACGAAATTGGGAATTTGTCCAGCTTAATTAGAGAATTAACTGATTCTGTCAAACAATCTATCAGTACCCTGACAGGCTGGACAAAATTGAAGCAGGTTTAGAGAAAGTTATTGAAAATCAGCACCTGACCACACAAAAAGGGAGTATGCACAATATGGTGTCATCAAGCGCCCATCTACAGATTGAGAGTGTGAATCGGAAAGAGACTACACTAGTACCAAAAAGGCAGATGGGTGAAAGAGCGAATGGTGAGGGGACTGAGATATATTCTAACCCAGTAGGAAATATGCATAACAGCTTACCAACCGGGAGAGATGTGATTAGAAAAAATGTGATGGGAAGATTGGGAAACCATCCGGGTAGGAGACAGGAGTGTGAGGTAACATCAAGCACACACCCGATACACAGTAGTCCTTTAGAGATTGCAAGTAGCCCACAGATTTTAAATTTACCACCGGCCACCACCCCTTTTTCTGTAATTTTAGCCAACGTTCCCGCTATACCACCAGAGGAAAATGAAACTTGGATGTCACTGAGAAATAAAACCATACATTACCTCGGGAGTAGAACAGGGCTGACTAGGGCTAGGTTTAGAGATTTTAAAATGGTGAGGAGAATCGGCTGGGTCGGAAATAGCAAAAAACTTTTCCAAGGCGATTGTGTTGTCCTCTCACTAGGAACACCATCCCTGGTAAAGGAAATCTTGCTAAGAACTCGGGATACAAGCATTACCCATACTAGCATAAATGTTCTCCCTTTAGGACTTTTTTATCAGCCCAAGCGTCCTATATGGCAAAATAGCAACCACCCATTTAGACAGTTCACTGACTACCCACTTTATAACCTGGAGGCGTCAAATAGATTTGGGCCTCTTCAATCTTTGGATGAGATTGAATGACTATCTATCAGCCCAGAAGGCGTCTGACAAAGGTCATGATACTAAAACTCCTTGCGAAGTCTGCTCGAATAAACAAAATAGTGCCCCGAGAATTGAATCGGGGGATAATAACATAAATGGTGAAGAAACTCCTGGGTCAGCTTCAATAATCAGGGATGCATTAGAATCGGGCGATATTAGGGCCCCTACCCCAGCCTCGAAACCTGGGTCCAAACCGACCAATAAGATTGATTCTGCCCCTGAATTAATTTCCCCCAAAACTGTTAGAGTTCTTTTCTGGAACATAGCAGGTCTCAGAAATAAAGGGAATAACATAGCCTGGGTGGATTTTATCGATAAATTCGATATCTTGTGTGTACAAGAAACTTGGGCGATAGAGGAAGTGCACATAAACGGTTTTAAGACATTACATACACCGGCGATTCATTCATCACATGGGAGACCTAAGGGGGGAATTTGTGTATATGTTTCGAATCTGGTTGGGGCTTTAAAGATTGAAATGATCAAATCTGAAATATACTATCAAATAGCAGCTATCCATATAGACGGTAAATGTATTCTGACTGTTATCAATTTCAATAATAATGTCAAAAGAGAACAGTTGGGTGAAATATTGAAGAGGCTTAGCTACGATTTTAGCAAAATGAAGGCAAACGGGGACACTGAAATGATTACTATATGGGGAGGTGATTTTAACGTCGGTTTATGCCCGCTAGCTGGATTGGGAAAATGTGGCCTAACAATAAAGGAGGATGACCCCGTGATCCACTTTGTGCACTCTGATAGGGGGGAGATGTTTAACGAGATTTTGTTCTCATACGACCTTGGCTTTGCCAACCGCTTATGCTCTCCTAGGGTGGACTTTGGGCACACCTTTATAGGTAGGGGACTAGAATCCACAATAGATTTTATAATTGTCCCCAACCGATATGCAAACTATATTACGGGTTATAAAATCCACAAAAATGTAATGAGTGACCATCTGCCCTTAAGCGTTAATATCACCTTCCCAACAATTTCAGAGCGCAAAAACAGCAATCAAATAGTGTGGACCCAGAATATAGAAATAGGGAGACAGAATGGATATACGCTGCGTTGGTCTAGACAAGATCCAATAGAGTTTAACAAACAAATCATTACTAAGGCGTATGACTCAATTTTAAAGTGCTTGGATGAATCTACTCCTTATGAAAGTATATTGATATCATTCTCCCAAATCACAGCAACTGTTAAAAATATGCTGCAAGTGGAAAGCAAGGGCATACGTGCCTGTAGGAAGGGGTGGTTTGATTCAAGTTGTACAAATAAATACACAAATCTAAAAGAGGCCCTCCATAAGACAGTGAGAGACAAGGAGGAAGTTAGGAAATGTAGGAAGCTATACAACGAAGCAAGAAGACTTCGAAAGAAATAAATAAAAGAAAAAGCTTGGGATACTCTCCACGAAGCCTCGTTGAGTAAAGGTAGCTCCTTGTTCTGGCGGGCTGTGAACGCACCATTTTTTATTATTAAGTCTGACGCCCCGACTATAGAGGTGGCAATAGATGAGAAAACGTGGGTAGACTTCTTCTCAACTGTCTATAATTCGCAGGGGGACAGAGAAGGTGAAACAGACTATACGAGCCAGCAGGAGGGGGGTGCCGTTGTCTTTTTACCTATTGATTTTCAGATTACACACAAAGATGTAATTGAGGCCATAAATTCTAGCAAGAGTGGTAAGGCCCCAGGCCCGGACGGGGTGCCAATTGATTTATTCAAATCAATTCCGTCATTATGGTCCCCGCTGTTAACACATGTCCTACAAGCCTGCTGTGCGAAAGGTTTTATCAATACCTGGTCAGAGTCAATAATTGTGCCAATTTTTAAAAAAGGAAAGCGGGAAAACCCTGCATGCTACCGTCCGATATCTTTATTAGACTCCCTGATGAAGGTAGCAGGAAGAATAGTTTTAGACCGGTTGCAAACGTGGGCAGAAGAAAATAATATTTTAAGTGATGTACAGTATGGTTTTAGATCGGGCCTAGGAACAAATGAGCAGGTTCTTAATCTAAGTATATTAATTGGAAAATACACTCAGGCTAAAGCTGGGAGATTTTATTTGGCTTTTGTTGACCTCACAGCTGCTTTTGACTGTGTTATACACAGCAAGCTGTGGAACATTTTGACTGATCTAAAGGTAGAACCGGTATTGGTACAGTTCTTAAGACAACTGTACTCGGGGGCAACTGCCAAGGTTCCGTATGGAACCAAAGGGGAGTGCACTGCGTCGTTCAAAGTAGAGAGGGGAGTAAGGCAAGGATGCGTTTTGGCTCCATTCCTGTTCACTCTTTATACCAACACTCTGGAACAGGAGTTGGTGTCAAACGCCAGGGATCCACCGTATGTTAATAAACGCCCGATAGTTTCCCTTCTCTATGCAGACGACGCAGTACTTATGGCACGCACGCAGATAGGTCTACAAAAGGCTCTCACATTTTATATCAGTTTTATGAATGAATTAGGGTTAAAACTGAATGCCAAGAAAACCTTTATTATGTCTTGCGGGCGGGGGAAGAAAAAATGCAGAAGCTTCCAAGCTGGTGGAAGTAGAATAGAATCCACTAACACATTTACGTATCTGGGTGTTTTATTCAGTCGTACCTGTTCCTGGGCCCAGGCGATTAAGAGTAGGAGCCTTCTTTTTATGAAGTCGACTGCGGCTGTAGTTAACTTCTCAAAAAAATTGGGTAAAAGGCCCCCTGAAATCCTTTTAAAAATGTATCAGGCAAAATGCATGAATATAGCTACGTTTGGGGCAGGAGTCTGGGGCTTTCATGATTGTTCACCCACTCACTATGTTGAAAACGCTTTTTTAAGATTTATTTTAGCGGTACCTGCTAGTTCTCCCGTTTTTAATTGCCACAGCGAGTTGGGGGTTTCATACATCTCAGATGTTATTAAGCTACAACCAGTGTTACTTTGGCACAGAATTTGGACCTCCACTAGTACAGGCTTAAACAAGGAAATATTAAAGGACTCAATGAAATTGGATCATGCAACTAAGATTACCTGGTTAAAGTATGTAAAAAAAATGTTGTGCGATCTTGGGCGCCCAGATTATTACACTATACCAGAGACTCTGAATTCTATCTGTCGGAAGGAATTTAAAGTAATTTGCATGACCCACCTTGAGAAAAACAGACTAGCACTGGAAAGGAATAAACCTGCGGGTGTCCAACACCAACTGGCTGTAATAACATATGATATCCAACCATATCTTTTACGCTGTTTAGGGGGATACGATAGATATGTTTTAACACGTTTTAGGTTCGGAACATTTCATAGATTGATTAGCTATCCGGAGATGAATAACTGGTCTAGACATCTGTCATTGCCCCTGTGACGATCTCTCCCCACAATCAACTATTCACGTGATTTTATTCTGCAAATTTTATACTAAGGAAAGATCCAGATGGATCCTACCTCTCCTAAGATTGGGGGGATGGAGGCAATGTCGTCCTGCTTTTTTATATTTACAATTGTTGGACAGTGATTATTGCATTGGAGTTATGGCTGGTTTCTTAAAAAGCATAATGAGAGCTAGGAAAAGTATCAATGTTTAATTTCCTTAGAAAACAGAATGTATTAAATTCTGTAGGACTGCTCTTATATATGTCTACCCCCAATATAATATGTTTCAGACTAAATCTACCTCTAAATGAATGGACTCTTGAATTATGTACATTTGTATTTTAGGAAATTTATGAAATGTTTTTAATTTTGACTGCTTTTGTGATTTTATATGACTAAAATCGAATAAAGCTCTTTTTGATTTGATTTTGATTTGAATAAGCTAAACTAAAAAAACGAAAATTAAAAAAAACTAAACAGTGGCAGTCCCCCCTGGGTAGCTCTGGTTAGGAATATGTTAGGAAATAGATTTTTTTGTGTGCTGATAATTTTGGCACAGTTAAATGACACTCCACAAACCTTTCCTCAAAAAAATTCAGTCACTGAAGCTCCTTCCTGGAAAGTTTCAAGGAGATCTGTCAAGCAGGAGCCGAGAAAAGAAGGGGTCCCAAAACACGTTTTCTCCACCAATTTCCCATAGGAACTTTAGACAACACGACAGCCAAAACGGCTGAATGGAAATACACCAAATTTGGCTGAAAACTAGATCTTCACCCAGAAAGCATGCTTTTTGTGATTTGGTGTAACTCTATTAAGACAATTTAGAGAATTTAAGCTTCCAAATGTATTGATATCTAGTGGCGCTGTACTACTGAGGGAGTACCAACAGAGTACCTCAGTACTTAAAGGCATATGAAGCATACTGGTTGGCTGAATCCGGGGAACCGAGACCGGTTCCACGGAACAGAGGGCTGTGATTGGTCTCAGTTCCAATGTCCTAAAAATAAGAACAAACTAACGCATCATGGGGCAGGGTTGGGGTAACCTGACCCCCTGGCCCTTGTGGGTGGCTCCCTGAGGGACCCCCATGGGGTGAAAGGATTTTTTTTTTTTCTGCGTTTCTGCAGGCTCGCAGAGTATTAAGGGAGTACTGAGGTACTAATCAGCAAATTAAGCATACGGATTGGCTGAATCTGCAGGACCGAGACTTGTCCTGCAGAACCGAGTGCTCTGATTGGCTAGCGGCAGCATGAACATGAAGAGAAATGCTGCGGCTGCCATTTTAGGACTTGTGGACTGGGTTCCCATGTTCTGGAAAAAAAAACAACATATAAGGGGGAAGGGTAGGGGTACCCTGACCCCCTGGCCCTTGTGGGGCATCCCTGTGATGTGATCCCTGCCATATTTACCTTCAAGTGATGGTAGCACAAGCATGTGCCTGAAACTGAAAGAGTTGATTTAGTGAGGCACGGCTCCTATTTTTGGGCCATAGCTCTTGGAAATTCACTTCCCCAAACACATACTCACTTGTAGAGCCAATGTCACCCCAGCCAGTGACCCAGCAGTCTAACCCAGATGGAAAGTAGTTTGAAGAGTCTGGCAGACAGATGGGCAGGATGAAATCTGAAAAGCTCATAGTTTCTTCCAGCTCTAACAGCATGATGTCACCAGGCCCTCCTTCCTGAGCGAAGAGCGAGTTGACGATGATATTCTTGACTGCAGAACATGCAGAGTTCGGGTTGGTGAGTGACAGCTGGTACATTCCTAGGCACACCCTGTAGCTGGACATAGGATTGCCCCTGAAAACATAAACAGAAAAAATCAAAGAGACTTTATCAAGATATGAAAAACAACATTGTAATTCAGACTTTGGCATAAAACTGGCACTTTCAACTTTCCAGTTTTAATGTTTACTTCAGAATTCATTCAAACTAACATTCATGAAACAAAAAGTAATTAATTAGTGTATTTTCATTATAATCTCATTGACAGTGCTCGAAAAACCAATCATTTATGCAGACTGTAAGAAAGCTACTCAAAGTTACAATCTTTTTTAGACAATACAGGCATGTGCATCCAAATCAGCAGTTAAGGGTTCAACTCTGTGTCTTGGGAACAGAGGTTCCAATCTAGTAGGTGAAGGAAGTGAGTTTAAAATCAAATTTCGACTTGCAGACCGTATAAGAATTGCACTTTAAAATGTGTTTAAAATGCTGTAGAAATGTTTCCAGCTAGAAAATGACACGTATTAAAAATGTGTTTGCTTTAAACGTACAAAAGAATCACTTTAGAATACATTTCATGACGCATATTAAAATGTGCTTGCCTTATAATGTGTAGGAATTCATTAAAACACATTTTATTTGCTAAAAGAATAACTTGGGAAAACACACATCGGGAAATGTGCTTTTTAACTGTATATGAGAATAACGTGAATACATTTTTTTTGTACCTAGCTTTCATACTTAAATGTGCCACTTTACTTAGGCTCAAGCCTATTTCTCTCGACTCCTGCTCATAAGCTAAATAGAAATCTATTGGGACATTTTGCCTAGTACCAGCATCTTGCTAGAGAATGTGGTGACTTCAATATTATGTTCCCATCACCTACTCATGCAATGTTAGATCATTTTACAGAACAGTAATCCTGCTGTGAATTCATAATGAATAGACTAATAGAATGTACAATAATTTAGATATATTTTATGTGTGCTCAGCTAAAACATCATTGATATTTCTTTCAGTCTCTGAGTAGCCTTTGTATTCGCATTAGACACAGAGAGCAGCTTTAGCTTAGGTAAGAAGGTTCTCATGAGAACTTTCCTCCTTGTTTCAAATAATGGCTACAATGTTAACTATGTACCAGTGTGAATGTTTACCCTGGGAATCGGAAAAAGAAGCAACAGATATTGATGACGCCATCAGATAAGCTGGGTTACACTGGAGGAGAATACTAAAATTTACTAATGTTTTGTTACATTATTGTGTGATTTATATTAATGCATGTTCTTAGCAAGGTATTACTACTCTGAGACTCGCTTGGAGAAGACCCTTTACCCTTTCTTACCCCTGTTGCCAACAGCTTTTGCAAAGGTGATTTTAATCAATCAATCAAAAGCTTTATTTTGACAACTCGTGTGGTAAAAGCAAGGAACAGGCAATAATACAACAAAATAGAAAATATAAAAAACAGGATACATAAAAATACTTAAACTCATACAGAGGATGATCTGTCTTAAAAAACATAAGCATTAAAACTTAGGGACTTTTGATGTTCTTTAGACATCAGCCCCTCTTGCAATTATAGAAAAAGACACAATTGTGAGGCAAATACAACAGTGGTTCATGGGACATGCCATATGGTACACAAAGGATCGCTTCTAAGAGGGGAAAAAATGATACTACTTACAACATGGGGGCTCTTAAATGTTTGGCTAAAATCTGTCCTTCATGCCGTGGCAGCAAAGTGCTCCCAGTATCAATGAAGAAAGGAGCAAAAGTGAGGTTGAAATTGCCTCTACAATTGTACCCTAAAAAAATTATTTAAAAAAAAAAAGACCGATTATACAGATCATTAAAAATAACATAAAAGACAATAATGAATAAAATTCATAAAAGTTACAATTAATCAAGTATGCAAGAAAAATGAAAAAAACAATCTAAATAATGTAGTACAATGGAGGGGAAATATCGCCAGATTAAGCTACCCCATTACTAATTATCTATTGATCGCCCTGTGGGGCCCTACATTGTAAGGCAACATAAGTGGTCAGCTCGGCTGATAAAAACAGTAAAGTACTTGTGCGTCACTTCAGCATAAAAGATATAACAGTTGGGAGTAATGCTTGTTGATCGAGGCCAGTTACATACTTGGAACTGGCCTGCTACATTCAACAATACTTCTCTCTTGAGTCTTTCTCCTCGTAGCCGACATAAGGCCTAAAACTTCGCTACTGCACAAACAAAGGGAGGTCTAGCATCTGATTAAAGGATACGTAAGGCGTCCCGGAAATTCTGTGTACCCTGTTGCTGGCAGGTGGGTCTTATCCATTTGGATCTATAGCGCATATATTTATTTATTTTATTTATTTGATGAGTTTTATATAGCTCTGGCTAGACCCGGAGGTATCAGAGCGCTTTACATGAGGTTCCACATTGTTACAAAGTTACATCAGTTACAAGTTACATATGTTGCAAAAAAATGTTTTAAAGAGCATAGAAGACAAGATAAATGGAGTGTAGAAGGGTAGGGGAGTAAGGTAAAAGGGTAGGAGGGAGATACGGCGGAGAGACGAAGGAGAGTCTGCCCAAAGTCCGGCTGGGTAGGTGACGGTCGAGGGGGAAGTCCACAGCCCATCTCCTCTATAGCTATCAAGGTAGCTCCACCGGGCATCGGCCAGAGTGCTAGGTCTCAACGTTCGGTGGCAATTTCACAGATTCAATGTCCAGATGGGTGAGCCGGATGGGGGATATGCTCGTGGTCTGGTCGATGACCGAATTTTGACCAAGAGTAGTAGCACATCGTGGTTAAGGACCACTGTGGCGGCGGTGTCAGGCAAGGGATTCTGCCCCCTAAAAAACACCATTTATATGTAGAACATTAAGCTTCGAGGGTGGCGGCCATCTTAGGGTCAGGCAGCACAATAAATCATACATCAGATCAGCCCTCTGGACATAGGCAAGAGATAAGCTTCCTGCATCAAGGGCCTGTTGTCCGGTGGTCTCACCTGTCATCAGCGGGTAACAGGGTTTGCCAGAAGCCTCATGTGCGGCAGCCATCTTAGGGTCAGGCAGCACAGTAAATCAAGTAACAGATCTGCCCTCTGGTAATAGACGAACAGAACTTGGCTAGTGATCCCGGACAGTGTCATGCACCCAGGGCCTGGTGGTCTCATCTGTCAGCAGCGGTAAACAGGGGATGCCGGAAGCAGCGTTGTGGTGTCTGGCATATCTTGGGAGCCCAGGCACAATAATCCCCGAGAGCGCCCGCAGACTCAGCTGGGAAGTACGGTTGTGAGAACTCCGTTCAGGGCGACGCCTTCATCAAAAGGCACCCTTAGCCTTCCGAACCTCAAAGCCAATGTTCAGGGATTCCGCCCACATCATCTGAAGGAATGGCGCCGCACGACGAAGCACACTCGGAAGAGCTCGCTCCTGGAGGTGGTCGGCACGGGAAGTGCGGAGAGGCACGTTGGACTCCCGGTGATCGTCGAGCAGGTGAACGGAGCATCGACTCGTCAGCGGTGGAGGAGGTGCTGCACGTCCTGTACACCTAGAGTGCTCGAGTGCTCGATCCGGGAGGAGAGCGGCGAGGAGAGGAGGCAGAAAAGGCGAAAGCACGCCAGGACTCCAGAAGATTGATCCAGCGGGTGAGTTACACTGATATTCAGAAGCCTTGATGTGTTTTGCAATTCGCCCCAAGTGGGAAGGGTATGCCCAGACGTGGGTCCCGTGCTCACTTCGCCACTGGAGTCAGGCTATCCTGGCTGATGAGGGCTGAATGCCCGAAACCGGTCCTAGGATGCTTGATTCCGGTCCAGGGAAGACAAGGCTTGGCAGTTCGGTCTGGACTGTTCCCATGAGGCACAGGGTCAAGACTGATTTGCATATGGCCATGTCTGAACTGGGGTGGCGTGGTGAAGCAAAATAACGATGGATTAAACCCAGATCTGTGACTGGGGGTGAATGTTTGCCATTGTGCAACATTCCGTCCATCATCTTGTGTGTTTTGCAATTCGCCCCAAGTGGGAAGGGTATGCCCAGACGTGGGTCCCGTGCTCACTTCGCCACTGGAGTCAGGCTATCCTGGCTGATGAGGGCTTAATGCCCGAAACCGGTCCTAGGATGCTTGATTCCGGTCCAGGGAAGACATGGCTTGGCAGTTCGGTCTGGACTGTTCCCATGAGGCACAGGGTCAAGACTGATTTGCATATGGCCATGTCTGAACTGGGGTGGCGTGGTGAAGCAAAATAACGATGGATTAAACCCAGATCTGTGACTGGGGGTGAATGTTTGCCATTGTGCAACATTCCGTCCATCATCTTGTGTGTTTTGCAATTCGCCCCAAGTGGGAAGGGTATGCCCAGACGTGGGTCCCGTGCTCACTTCGCCACTGGAGTCAGGCTATCCTGGCTGATGAGGGCTGAATGCCCGAAACCGGTCCTAGGATGCTTGATTCCGGTCCAGGGAAGACATGGCTTGGCAGTTCGGTCTGGACTGTTCCCATGAGGCACAGGGTCAAGACTGATTTGCATATGGCCATGTCTGAACTGGGGTGGCGTGGTGAAGCAAAATAACGATGGATTAAACCCAGATCTGTGACTGGGGGTGAATGTTTGCCATTGTGCAACATTCCGTCCATCATCTTGTGTGTTTTGCAATTCGCCCCAAGTGGGAAGGGTATGCCCAGACGTGGGTCCCATGCTCTATTCGCCACTGGAGTCAGGCTATCCTGGCTGATGAGGGCTGAATGCCCGAAACCGGTCCTAGGATGCTTGATTCCGGTCCAGGGAAGACATGGCTTGGCAGTTCGGTCTGGACTGTTCCCATGAGGCACAGGGTCAAGACTGATTTGCATATGGCCATGTCTGAACTGGGGTGGCGTGGTGAAGCAAAATAACGATGGATTAAACCCAGATCTGTGACTGGGGGTGAATGTTTGCCATTGTGCAACATTCCGTCCATCATCTTGTGTGTTTTGCAATTCGCCCCAAGTGGGAAGGGTATGCCCAGACGTGGGTCCCGTGCTCACTTCGCCACTGGAGTCAGGCTATCCTGGCTGATGAGGGCTGAATGCCCGAAACCGGTCCTAGGATGCTTGATTCCGGTCCAGGGAAGACATGGCTTGGCAGTTCGGTCTGGACTGTTCCCATGAGGCACAGGGTCAAGACTGATTTGCATATGGCCATGTCTGAACTGGGGTGGCGTGGTGAAGCAAAATAACGATGGATTAAACCCAGATCTGTGACTGGGGGTGAATGTTTGCCATTGTGCAACATTCCGTCCATCATCTTGTGTGTTTTGCAATTCGCCCCAAGTGGGAAGGGTATGCCCAGACGTGGGTCCCGTGCTCACTTCGCCACTGGAGTCAGGCTATCCTGGCTGATGAGGGCTGAATGCCCGAAACCGGTCCTAGGATGCTTGATTCCGGTCCAGGGAAGACATGGCTTGGCAGTTCGGTCTGGACTGTTCCCATGAGGCACAGGGTCAAGACTGATTTGCATATGGCCATGTCTGAACTGGGGTGGCGTGGTGAAGCAAAATAACGATGGATTAAACCCAGATCTGTGACTGGGGGTGAATGTTTGCCATTGTGCAACATTCCGTCCATCATCTTGTGTGTTTTGCAATTCGCCCCAAGTGGGAAGGGTATGCCCAGACGTGGGTCCCGTGCTCACTTCGCCACTGGAGTCAGGCTATCCTGGCTGATGAGGGCTGAATGTCCGAAACCGGTCCTAGGATGCTTGATTCCGGTCCAGGGAAGACATGGCTTGGCAGTTCGGTCTGGACTGTTCCCATGAGGCACAGGGTCAAGACTGATTTGCATATGGCCATGTCTGAACTGGGGTGGCGTGGTGAAGCAAAATAACGTTGGATTAAACCCAGATCTGTGACTGGGGGTGAATGTTTGACATTGTGCAACATTCCGTACATCATCTTGTGTGTTTTGCAATTCGCCCCAAGTGGGAAGGGTATGCCCAGACGTGGGTCCCGTGCTCACTTCGCCACTGGAGTCAGGCTATCCTGGCTGATGAGGGCTGAATGCCCGAAACCGGTCCTAGGATGCTTGATTCCGGTCCAGGGAAGACATGGCTTGGCAGTTCGGTCTGGACTGTTCCCATGAGGCACAGGGTCAAGACTGATTTGCATATGGCCATGTCTGAACTGGGGTGGCGTGGTGAAGCAAAATAACGATGGATTAAACCCAGATCTGTGACTGGGGGTGAATGTTTGCCATTGTGCAACATTCCGTCCATCATCTTGTGTGTTTTGCAATTCGCCACAAGTGGGAAGGGTATTCCCAGACGTGGGTCCCGTGCTCACTTCGCCACTGGAGTCAGGCTATCCTGGCTGATGAGGGCTGAATGCCCGAAACCGGTCCTAGGATGCTTGATTCCGGTCCAGGGAAGACATGGCTTGGCAGTTCGGTCTGGACTGTTCCCATGAGGCACAGGGTCAAGACTGATTTGCATATGGCCATGTCTGAACTGGGGTGGCGTGGTGAAGCAAAATAACGATGGATTAAACCCAGATCTGTGACTGGGGGTGAATGTTTGCCATTGTGCAACATTCCGTCCATCATCTTGTGTGTTTTGCAATTCACCCCAAGTGGGAAGGGTATGCCCAGAGGTGGGTCCCGTGCTCACTTCGCCACTGGAGTCAGGCTATCCTGGCTGATGAGGGCTGAATGCCCGAAACCGGTCCTAGGATGCTTGATTCCGGTCCAGGGAAGACATGGCTTGGCAGTTCGGTCTGGACTGTTCCCATGAGGCACAGGGTCAAGACTGATTTGCATATGGCCATGTCTGAACTGGGGTGGCGTGGTGAAGCAAAATAACGATGGATTAAACCCAGATCTGTGACTGGGGGTGAATGTTTGCCATTGTGCAACATTCCGTCCATCATCTTGTGTGTTTTGCAATTCGCCCCAAGTGGGAAGGGTATGCCCAGACGTGGGTCCCGTGCTCACTTCGCCACTGGAGTCAGGCTATCCTGGCTGATGAGGGCTGAATGCCCGAAACCGGTCCTAGGATGCTTGATTCCGGTCCAGGGAAGACATGGCTTGGCAGTTCGGTCTGGACTGTTCCCATGAGGCACAGGGTCAAGACTGATTTGCATATGGCCATGTCTGAACTGGGGTGGCGTGGTGAAGCAAAATAACGATGGATTAAACCCAGATCTGTGACTGGGGGTGAATGTTTGCCATTGTGCAACATTCCGTCCATCATCTTGTGTGTTTTGCAATTCGCCCCAAGTGGGAAGGGTATGCCCAGACGTGGGTCCCGTGCTCACTTCGCCACTGGAGTCAGGCTATCCTGGCTGATGAGGGCTGAATGCCCGAAACCGGTCCTAGGATGCTTGATTCCGGTCCAGGGAAGACATGGCTTGGCAGTTCGGTCTGGACTGTTCCCATGAGGCACAGGGTCAAGACTGATTTGCATATGGCCATGTCTGAACTGGGGTGGCGTGGTGAAGCAAAATAACGATGGATTAAACCCAGATCTGTGACTGGGGGTGATTGTTTGCCATTGTGCAACATTCCGTCCATCATCTTGTGTGTTTTGCAATTCGCCCCAAGTGGGAAGGGTATGCCCAGACGTGGGTCCCGTGCTCACTTCGCCACTGGAGTCAGGCTATCCTGGCTGATGAGGGCTGAATGCCCGAAACCGGTCCTAGGATGCTTGATTCCGGTCCAGGGAAGACATGGCTTGGCAGTTCGGTCTGGACTGTTCCCATGAGGCACAGGGTCAAGACTGATTTGCATATGGCCATGTCTGAACTGGGGTGGCGTGGTGAAGCAAAATAACGATGGATTAAACCCAGATCTGTGACTGGGGGTGAATGTTTGCCATTGTGCAACATTCCGTCCATCATCTTGTGTGTTTTGCAATTCGCCCCAAGTGGGAAGGGTATGCCCAGACGTGGGTCCCGTGCTCACTTCGCCACTGGAGTCAGGCTATCCTGGCTGATGAGGGCTGAATGCCCGAAACCGGTCCTAGGATGCTTGATTCCGGTCCAGGGAAGACATGGCTTGGCAGTTCGGTCTGGACTGTTCCCATGAGGCACAGGGTCAAGACTGATTTGCATATGGCCATGTCTGAACTGGGGTGGCGTGGTGAAGCAAAATAACGATGGATTAAACCCAGATCTGTGACTGGGGGTGAATGTTTGCCATTGTGCAACATTCCGTCCATCATCTTGTGTGTTTTGCAATTCGCCCCAAGTGGGAAGGGTATGCCCAGACGTGGGTCCCGTGCTCACTTCGCCACTGGAGTCAGGCTATCCTGGCTGATGAGGGCTGAATGCCCGAAACCGGTCCTAGGATGCTTGATTCCGGTCCAGGGAAGACATGGCTTGGCAGTTCGGTCTGGACTGTTCCCATGAGGCACAGGATCAAGACTGATTTGCATATGGCCATGTCTGAACTGGGGTGGGGTGGTGAAGCAAAATAACGATGGATTAAACCCAGATCTGTGACTGGGGGTGAATGTTTGCCATTGTGCAACATTCCGTCCATCATCTTGTGTGTTTTGCAATTCGCCCCAAGTGGGAAGGGTATGCCCAGACGTGGGTCCCGTGCTCACTTCGCCACTGGAGTCAGGCTATCCTGGCTGATGAGGGCTGAATGCCCGAAACCGGTCCTAGGATGCTTGATTCCGGTCCAGGGAAGACATGGCTTGGCAGTTCGGTCTGGACTGTTCCCATGAGGCACAGGGTCAAGACTGATTTGCATATGGCCATGTCTGAACTGGGGTGGCGTGGTGAAGCAAAATAACGATGGATTAAACCCAGATCTGTGACTGGGGATGAATGTTTGCCATTGTGCAACATTCCGTCCATCATCTTGTGTGTTTTGCAATTCGCCCCAAGTGGGAAGGGTATGCCCAGACGTGGGTCCCGTGCTCACTTCGCCACTGGAGTCAGGCTATCCTGGCTGATGAGGGCTGAATGCCCGAAACCGGTCCTAGGATGCTTGATTCCGGTCCAGGGAAGACATGGCTTGGCAGTTCGGTCTGGACTGTTCCCATGAGGCACAGGGTCAAGACTGATTTGCATATGGCCATGTCTGAACTGGGGTGGCGTGGTGAAGCAAAATAACGATGGATTAAACCCAGATCTGTGACTGGGGGTGAATGTTTGCCATTGTGCAACATTCCGTCCATCATCTTGTGTGTTTTGCAATTCGCCCCAAGTGGGAAGGGTATGCCCAGACGTGGGTCCCGTGCTCACTTCGCCACTGGAGTCAGGCTATCCTGGCTGATGAGGGCTGAATGCCCGAAACCGGTCCTAGGATGCTTGATTCCGGTCCAGGGAAGACATGGCTTGGCAGTTCGGTCTGGACTGTTCCCATGAGGCACAGGGTCAAGACTGATTTGCATATGGCCATGTCTGAACTGGGGTGGCGTGGTGAAGCAAAATAACGATGGATTAAACCCAGATCTGTGACTGGGGGTGAATGTTTGCCATTGTGCAACATTCCGTCCATCATCTTGTGTGTTTTGCAATTCGCCCCAAGTGGGAAGGGTATGCCCAGACATGGGTCCCGTGCTCACTTCGCCACTGGAGTCAGGCTATCCTGGCTGATGAGGGCTGAATGCCTGAAACCGGTCCTAGGATGCTTGATTCCGGTCCAGGGAAGACATGGCTTGGCAGTTCGGTCTGGACTGTTCCCATGAGGCACAGGGTCAAGACTGATTTGCATATGGCCATGTCTGAACTGGGGTGGCGTGGTGAAGCAAAATAACGATGGATTAAACCCAGATCTGTGACTGGGGGTGAATGTTTGCCATTGTGCAACATTCCGTCCATCATCTTGTGTGTTTTGCAATTCGCCCCAAGTGGGAAGGGTATGCCCAGACGTGGGTCCCGTGCTCACTTCGCCACTGGAGTCAGGCTATCCTGGCTGATGAGGGCTGAATGCCCGAAACCGGTCCTAGGATGCTTGATTCCGGTCCAGGGAAGACATGGCTTGGCAGTTCGGTCTGGACTGTTCCCATGAGGCACAGGGTCAAGACTGATTTGCATATGGACATGTCTGAACTGGGGTGGCGTGGTGAAGCAAAATAACGATGGATTAAACCCAGATCTGTGACTGGGGGTGAATGTTGGCCATTGTGCAACATTCCGTCCATCATCTTGTGTGTTTTGATGGGGGTGTCAGCACATCAGATCTGCTCCGGTCGCACCGAGGAGGCGCTTAAGGGTCTGCGTCTTTTCCTCCCTCGGATCATGGGGGCCGCCATTTTGTGAAGCTCCACGGCGGAATTAACGGCGCGGGGAGAGCCCTTACCCCCACAGCAAGTCGCCTGTGCAGCCTCTAATGGCTCCGCGTCCTTCACGACACTGTTGAGGGAAATTTGGCGATGTTTCCTGCTTCACTGCACCCTTGGGCACCGATTCTCGGCTTCCTCTGACGATCGGTAAGCCCGGAGAATCGGGGACACCAATTAGCAGGTTTTTGTATCTGGGATTCAGCAGGATGCGGCCAGATGGCAAGGGGAATGATCCCTGTGCTTAGAGGGTCACCGGGGGGAGGTATCCAGGGGGAAAAGCCAAAAAGGCAAGCCCCTTCCCGGGAGCTCCTGGCCGGAGCTCCTCACCAGTATATATGCTGGACATGCAAATAGCACGTGGGGAATGGGCTCCACTGCTGCCATACATCCTGGGCAGTTGCTAGAAAATGAACTGTCATTGTGCCACTTAGCTAGTGTCCCGTTAATAGGTAGGGTTGCAAGCCTGAATTGTATATAGTTTCCTGTCCTGCGGAACCTGTATTAAGTCCAGATAGGGTTCCAATGATCTAATGTGTTTGTGTGTTCGGAACTCTATCATAAGTTTTCCCTGGTCGGGCCTAATGGAGTCTTGATGTGCAACCCACTCCCAATAAAGTCGTTTTACTGAATCTTTTTGTAGCAGGACAGAAGCAGTGTGATCCCACATTTCTCAAAGCCCTACGTCAGACGCAAGCTTCCTTACATATTTAATCCATCCCACCTTACTACCTGTGTCCAAGCCGGCTACCTCTATCAGGGCTACGGCATAGGACCGGACCTCTGGGGTCTGCAGAATCCTGGCCCAGAACAGCAAAGGGTAGAGCTTGGCAATATCACTTATGGGATGTTGTGCTATATCTAGGAAAAGAGGAGATTATGGGGTACTTTGGGGCAGCATCACTAGGTTCCTTAGGAACTTGCGCTCCGATCGACTTAATTCGGAAATGTTGTTAAAGCCCCATAGCTCAGCCCCATACAGAGCTGAGCTAACAGCTTCTAGGTTGTAAACCTGCAAAGCAGCAGCAACAGGTCTGCTGTGGGAGGAGTGATGTTCTTTCCCTAGTGCCCCTGTGACACTCTTATGAGTAAGTCATAAGCCAGGTAATTTTGTCGGAAAGTCCGACTCCTAGATAGTCGAAAGTGCTCACTCGCTCTAGGGGAGCCCCTCCTAAAATAGGTTTACCATTATAAGATTTGTGGGGATTAAAAGCCATATATTTGGTTTTTGTGGTGTTTATTACTAAACCCCGAATTGTCACAAAAAAGTTTTAACCTGTTTAGAAGTAACTGGAGCCCTGCCGGGGTTTTAGACACAAACAAGGTGTCTAATAAAATAAAAGGGTTACAACCTTATCCCCTCCCAGCCATGGAGCTTCAGCAGGCTCCTGTGATAAAAAGCACACCACCCCATTCATATACAGGGAGACGAGGGTGGGGGCCAAGACACAGCCTTGGCGAACTCCCCTGCTGACTGGGATGTGGTCTGTGAGTTGTCCCTGTGAGCCCCATGTTATCAGTGCAAAGTTGTCTTCATGCAATTGAATAACCAGTGTGAGGATAGGTAAAGGGATACCCATATCTGCAAGCACCTTCCATAGTATCTTCCTAGGTACTAAATCGAAAGCTGTCTTTAAATCGATAAACGCTAGATATAGGCTACCCCGGCCAATCACTACGACCTTCCAGTAGAGGAGTAGGAGGCTAAATACCTGGTCGATGGTCCCTGTCTTAGCCCTAAACCCTACTTGATATTGTGAGAAGATTGTGTTGGATTCAGCCCATTCCTGAATCTTGGAGAGGAGAGCTCTGCAGAACACCTTTTGTAGTGCAACTATCAAACTGATAGGCCTATAGTTGCAGGGTTCTCCTCCATCTCCCTTTTTAAATAAATATAGGGACCACCTCTGCCCCCTTCCAGGACCCTGGGACGGGGACACCTCTCGCTATGGCGTTGGCAAGAAGTAGGACAGAACGAGCCCACTTGGTGGTGTCATAAAGAAAAAGGTCCCTCGGAATGCCATCAGGCCCTGGGGCTTTAGACTTTACTATTTGGCTAATGGAACCCTCAATATCGTTCAAGGTGAAGAAACTGCTACTCAAGAGCTGTATGCGACATAAGGCACTCTCCGTCTGAGGTGGAGGATCGGCTTCTGAGTAGAGCATATAGAAGTGGTCATACCAAGCAATGCCCTCCAAATTGAGCCCCTGCTTCGTCACCCCAAGTAAATAGAGACCAAAAGGACTTGGGATCTTTATCGGCGCAAGCTTCTTTAAGCGGCTGCCAATGGGACCCGTCCCACACCCTTTTTGCGTGGAGCATAGTTATCTTATAACGCCTTCTGGAGTCTCTGATTAAGTTATTATCCTTTGATTTAATTGCCAATTCTAAGTTGGAGTGTTCAGTTCTGCATTCCCTCGTATAGCAGGAAGCTGGCCCTGCTTCGGGTTTACTGGCCCGTGAGTTACTACTGGGTGCAAGGAAGTGTGAACTTGTTCGATCAAAAAAGCTGGAGTGGGTTTAGTCCACTTCTGCTAATCCTCCTGCACTTTGAACAAGGTTCTGTAGTTCGAGCGTACCCACTGCCAGATCTTTCTCTATGTCCTTAATTTTCCCTTCACATAAAGCTACCTTCCGCCAGTTCAACCTGCAGCAGTCGTTAGTTGGAAAAACTTCCTTCAAAATGCTCATGGGTGGAATGCCAATAGAGAGATCGCCCCAAAGAGGCTTCATACTTAAACAAAGTGGATTGTGGTCACTGTCGGTTGTGGCCCCCACGGCCATATCGACTACATTTCTCCAGAGTCTCAGATCTAGAAACATGTAGTCGATCATGATGGACCACTTCCTATTAAAAGTATTAGCGCCTTGGCTGTCTTATTTGGTTCTCCCGTTCGCAGCCCTTAGCCCATACTCGAGATTAAGAGCATTAACCTGAAGTTCCAGCTGCGTCCATTTCTTTGTTGGTGGAAGGTCAAGAGGAAGAACAGCTCACTTCTGGTCATCCTCGCAAATCCCCATTAGGTCTTCTTGGTCAAGGTTCAAATGTGGTGTTAAAATCGCCTGCTACTATTGTTCTGGCTTGCGAAGAACTTTTGTCCAGTAATTCCTCTAATTGTGTCAATGTAGTAGAGGGTCTGCCCCCTCTGCTCCCCCTCACATATATGTTAAATAGGTTGATGGGTTAACTCAAGGGTCCCTCAATACGGATCCCCAGGATATCTGGGCTACCAGTAGCAAGGGGGGTGATTCGGCCTCCCAATATGATCTTAATCCAAATTATCAGACCCCCTGCCGGGCGTCCTTTCACCCCGGTGGTTGCTGGGGAGCAATAACAAGCATACCCTTGTTTATATAAAGGAGAGAGACTCCAGGTCTCCTGGAAGATGCATATATAGAACCCATCCATAAAAATGTTCCAGTGTGGGAGATGGATTTTGTTGCTCAACCCAGCAACGTTCCAAGATACTATATTCAACAGACAATTAGGTTCTGGGGAAAGATGCTGTACATTATCCAAAAGGGCTGGAGGGCAGCTAGTATGAACCGGTGACGTTTGGTTGGAGCTGGTGCTCGTACTAGGGCCTGCCCCTCTATTGTTCACTGCTCTATGCCTATTTGTGTAGTGTTCACTTCCTGACGCCCACTCATGGTTTGATGTCTTGGTAACCCATGACCCCGCAGTCCTAGTAAGTTTAGAGGGTAAGTCCTTAACCTGTTGATGTTCAACACCCAAAAGTCAGTCAATGCCCCCCAAATTCGAACTACGAGAGAGCCTTTCAGTTGTGGATCGAGAGTTTGTTCTTGGCTGGGCTAGAGGAAGGGAACGAATTGAATCAGAGATGGATCTGGAGGACATGTTCAGAGCTCTAAGGCTAGAAGGTTTTCAACTAGTTCTTCCCCTTTGAGGGTTAGTTCAATGCAATCTGTAGGCTGATCGGGAATTGAACACCTTCTGGCCCTTTTGATATTGTCACAGATCACAGAGGGACATCCCCTAACATGGAGAATCCAATGGATCCCTTTGTTAGTCAATGAGTCTTCTCCCTCCTGCCTCCCTCTCTCCCCAAGCTTAGGAAAGTTAACCATGTAGATTTTCTGTGCTGGCAGCAATAAAGGTGGAATGAAAGAAGGAGTCTGCCTCCTGCCTTGACTTAAGGGAACTCCCTCCAATGCGTATGATTACTTCTAGCCCCTAAATGGTTGTGGTTATAATGGCCTCTCCCTATCATGTTGTTTGAGGGACAGTTGAAGTTGGGAGCCATACTTCCAGGTGTTAGGATTAGCAACAGGCTGAAGTAGAGGACACATATGTATGGGGGGAATCTTGTTTTGTGTGCTGTGCGGATGTGAGGTTGGAGGAGCTTGGCATGGTTGGCTAGATATTCTCAAAACTGGTTCGACAGGGGGAAAAAATATTGGCCGTTATCCAACAATTGTTTCAATAGCCCTGTAAGGTCTTTAATCATAGGTCATAACCCCCAATTCTGCCCTTAGGTCACTAATCTGCTGGTGTGTACTCGGGTCATGGAGGGAGGAGTTTGGTACTAAGTTACTCAACACCCTTGGTCACTGGGTGGTGGTGTCTTCCATCAGATCATCTGTTAGGTCTAACAGTGAAGTAAATCTATTGCTGCAAGAGAGAGCTGGGGCTGGTAGGCTAGAAGGGGGAGGATGGACACTCACGGTGTGTGTAACAACTCCCTGTACACTAAGGGGGGCACTCTTATTTTTGGATCTTTTGAACATATCCGGAACGACTGGCAGACCTCTAGGACTAGTATTGTCGGGGGAGACTTTACTAGCCCCCGTAGGTGCCACACAGCTTCGGGAAGTAGTTAGGGGAATAGATGGAACAGTATCCAAAATGCCAACGCATTTTTTCAGTAGGCAATCAATTCCATCTTCAATACCGATGTTACCAGCATGTTTGTCTAATTTCTTAACTTTTTTCCTCTTCCCTTCAGCCCCAACTCCCACACCTCCATGCTTCCCGTACCTCCCGTACCCTCCACTGCTTTTCTTTTCCCCCATCACATGGAGCAACCCCATCCTGCGACAAGCTGTAGCGGAATATAAATTTTGTAATCTCCTGGCCAACCGGAAATAGTAGACCACAATACGAACCAACCCCTAAATTCTTGGCTTACTAAGCAGCCTTGACCTCCTCAATTAGGGGGGCAATTGAGTACAAGCGGGTGAGGACTGCTGGTGTCACATGGTTGAACACAAAAAGAAAGCACCTTTTGCAAGGAGGTAACCGTTATTCAATAACCCCTGACCTTGACTGGTAGGTCGCTCCCCCACCACACAGCTCCGTCTGTGTGCCCTGCTGCTGCCCCTGATTGTGCTCGTTTTTCCTTTCTGTGCCCCCTTGCTGCCCCTGATTGTGCTCGTTTTTCCTTTCTGTGCCCCCCTTGCTGCCCCTGTTTGTGCTCGTTTTCCTTTCTGTGCCCCCTTGCTGCCCCTGATTGTGCTCGTTTTTTTCTCCTTTCTGTGCCCCCTTGCTGCCCCTGATTGTGCTCGTTTTTCCTTTCTGTGCCCCCCTTGCTGCCCCTGATTGTGCTCGTTTTTCCTTTCTGTGCCCCCTTGCTGCCCCTGATTGTGCTCGTTTTTTTCTCCTTTCTGTGCCCCCTTGCTGCCCCTGATTGTGCTCGTTTTTTTCTCCTTTCTGTGCCCCCTTGATGCCCTGATTGTGCTCGTTTTCCCTTCTGTGCCTGTTTCCCGCCGCTGCGCCCCTGCGGCCCCGCCCCCTCACTGCCCATTCGCTGCCACATTCCCTGCTCCTCCCTCCCACCTCCCCATTTATGGCGGCCGCTGCGTGGCCGCGCCGCTGGCGCGCCGAAGGCGCGCCTAAGGCAAGCCCGTCTGCGCCCGTCCGCGCCGTGACCGCGCTCAGCGCCAGACCCCCTGGTCCGGACATCCCCCGCGCCCGCCACATCAACAGACGTCGATACGACGCCAGCACCCTCCACGCACTGAACCCCGGAAAAGATCACGCCTGCTACCAGGCCACCCCGAAGCGCACCCAAGGGCCCTTCACCTGCCGGAACTGCAGCTTCGCCAGCACCCGCCCCGCCAAACCACCGCCCAGGAAAGAACCCAACTACCTCAGATGCATCCTCCTCAACACCCGCTCCGCCCGCAAACACGCCATCGAACTCTGGGACCTTCTCGACTCAACCTCCCCAGACGTCGCATTCCTGACGGAGACCTGGCTGAATCCCGCTTCAGCCCCGACATCGCCATTGCCATCCCGGACGGATACAAGATCACCCGCAGGGACCGCACCAACGGAGTCGGAGGAGACATCGCCATCGTCCACAGGAACACCCTCAGAGTCTCAACCAACACCGACGACACCCTCAGCACCGCCGAACACATGCACTTCCAGATCCACACCGATCCCAACACCACCCTCAGAGGAACCCTCATCTACAGACCCCCGGACCCCGACCACAGTTCAGCGATTCCATCGCTGACTTCGTCAGCACACACGCCATCGCCTCCACGGACTACATCCTCCTCGGGGACCTGAACTTCCACCTTGAGAACAACAAGGACACCAACTCCACCACCCTGATCGACAACCTCGCCACCCTCGGACTCAGACAGCTCGTGATTACACCCACCCACGCCGCCGGCCACACGCTAGACTCCATCTTTTCCGCAAGCCCACACGTCTCCTTCAACCACACCTCCGAACCCCACTGGACTGACCACCACTGCATCCACTTCACCTACAGGAAGCCCACCACGCACCACCGCACCGAACAAATGCCTCGCCGCTGCTGGAGCAGAGTCACGGAAGACCAGCTAACCACAACCCTCGCCCTGAGCCCACCCGCCGAACCCTCCGACCCCGACACCGCCGCCCGCAACCTCAGACAGTGGATCGACGACTGCACCAACACCCTCGCCCCGCTCAAGAATCCGCCCAACAGCCACACCAGCAAGAAAGCCACCTAGTTCACCGAAGACCTCCAGCCCTCCAAACGAACATGCCGAAAACTGGAGAAGATCTGGCTCCACGAACGGACAGCGGACAGCTACGCCGCCCACAAGAGCGTCACCCGCAGTCACCATCACCTCATCAGATCCGCCAAAGGGCCTCACTCAAAGACCGCCTAGACAACAACGCACACAACAGCAAAGAGCTCTTCAACATCGTGAAGGAACTCTCCAACCCCAGCTCCAACACCAACAACATCCAGCCGTCGCGAGACCTGTGCGACTCACTGGCCACCTTCTTCCACCGCAAAATCGCCGACATCCACGACAGCTTCAACACCACGACCGCCCCGGCAACCACCGAGACCACTGCCCCCACAACCACCAACCGCCTGCTCTCCTGGACCAACATCAACGACGAGGACACCAGCGAGATCATGAACACCATCCACTCCGGTTCACCGCTAGACCCGTGCCCTCACCACATCTTCAACAAAGCCAGTACAGCCATCGCGCCCCATCTCCGGAAAATAATCAACATCTCCTTCGAGACAGCAACCTTCCCGGAAAGCTGGAAGCACGCCGAGATCACCGCCTTACTCAAGAAACCGAAGGCAGACCCCAAGGACCTCAAGAACTTCCGACCCATCTCTCTGCTCCCCTTCCCCGCGAAGGTCACCGAGAAAATCGTCAACAAACAACTGACCCGCTACCTCGAGGAGAACAACATCCTGGACCCTTCCCAGTCCGGCTTCCGCAGCAACCACAGCACCGAAACCGCCCTCATCGCCGCCACCGATGACATCAGGACCCTGCTAGACAACGGAGAAACAGCAGCCCTCATCCTCCTGGACCTATCAGCCGCCTTCAACACGGTCTGCCACCACACACTACGAACACGCCTTCACGACGCCGGGATCCAAGAGAAGGCCCTGGACTGGACCACATCCTTCCTTTCCGGCAGAACACAAAGCGTCCGCCTCGCCCCCTTCCGATCCAAGGCCACCAAGATCATCTGCGGCGTACCCCAAGGCTCCTCCCTCAGCCCAACGCTGTTCAACATCTACATGGCACCCCTCGCCCACGTCGCCCGACAGCACAACCTCAACATCATCTCCTACGCCGACGACACCCAGCTGATCCTCTCCCTCACCAAAGACCCTCACACCGCCAAAGCCCACCTCCACAAAGGAATGAAGGCAGTCGCCGAATGGATGAGGACCAGCCGCCTGAAGCTGAACTCGGACAAGACGGAGGTCCTCATCCTTGGTTCCAACCCTTCAGCCTGGGACGACTCCTGGTGGCCAACATCACTGGGAACAGCCCCGCCACCCACCGACCACGTACGCAACCTAGGGGTCATCCTCGACCCCACCCTCTCCATGACTAAGCAGGTCAATGCCGTTTCCTCATCCTGCTTCAACATCCTCCGAATGCTCCGCAGGATCTTCAAGTGGATCCCCACCGAAACAAGAAAAACAGTCACCCAGGCCCTCGTCACCAGCAGGCTGGACTACGGAAACGCCCTCTACGCAGGAACGACGGCTAAGCTCCTGAGACGGCTGCAACGCATCCAGAACGCCTCTGCACGTCTTATCCTCGACATCCCCCGATGCAGCCACATCACACCCCACCTGAGAGACCTGCACTGGCTCCCTGTCAACAAGAGGATAACCTTCAAGCTCCTCACCCACGCACACAAAGCACTCCACAACTCCGGACCAGCCTACCTCAACAGACGACTCAGCTTCTACACCCCCACCCGCCAGCTCCGCTCGACCAGCCTCGCCCTCGCCACAGTCCCCCGCATCCGGAAAACGACCGCCGGCGGCAGATCCTTCTCCCACCTCGCCGCCAAGACCTGGAACACCCTCCCCACCAACCTCCGACAGACCCAAGACCTACTGGCCTTCAGAAGACTCCTCAAGACCTGGCTCTTCGATCAGTAGCAGCATTACCCCCCTCTTCCCCCAGCGCCTTGAGACCCTCGCGGGTATGTAGTGCGCTTTATAAGTGACATGATTGATTGATTGATTGAATATTTAACAAGTAAAACAATAATTGGAAACAATAAGCCAAGTGACACCATAAAAAAGTCAAAGAGCAGCCAGCAATCTTTATGCCGCACAAATTAACGAATTGTGCGTAGGCGCAGAAGCAAAAAAGGGCACATTTATCACTGATAGAATAATTAATCTGAGGGACTTCTGGAACATGACAAGATGACAGTTCCTCATAAAACCGCAGGTCTTCCAAAAGGCAGCAACAAGAACAACTGCAGCCTCTGTTCTGTACACAATTGCACCCTTAGACTTCACCGGGTTATAAACAAAGCTTGGTCCAAATCCAGCGAATCAACAATTAAGCCCTAGAGCAGTTGCCCACAGATATTAAGTAAAGAAGGGCAATACTCAAAGGTAGAATATCTGAGGAGTGGCCCAGCCCAGCCTCTTCCGGGCTATGACTGGCGCGGCCGGGCCCGCCCTTGGCCCGTGCTTCACCCGGGCGCGGCCTGTGCGCATCCCGTGCAGTGGGGCCCTGTGACCAGCTTTATGCGCCTCCTGGCGCTAAGTAGTGATGCTGAGGAGAAGCGGTGGAGCCTGGGGACTGAAGTTCCTTGCCCCGTGAAGACCGGCACAGCAGAATACGGACCCCACGCAGCGGGCCCTGCAACAAGCTTCATGCGCCTCCTGGCACAAAGGAGTGATGCTGAAGAGAAGTGGTGGAGCTTGGGGACTGAAGTTCCTTGCCCCGTGAAGACCAGCTCAGCAAAATACGGACACCCAGTTGGAGTCTTCTAGATGATGCTTTGGTTCAAGGAATGCAGTTCGGGGGCTTTGCCTTCACTGCATCGTTGAAGATTCCAACCGGATGGTGGATTCTAAAGCAAACATTTATTATTTTTTTTATAAAAAACTGGTCCTTCACTGCATATCTTGAACCAAAGCATTGTCAAGAAGACTCCAATCGAACTGTGGATTTCCGCTCATAACTAATTAACTGTGCTACTGGCACAAACCTCACTTTTAACATTCCAACCGGATGGTGGATTCACCTTTAAAACTCATTCAATATGCCATTAATTTGCCACAACTTCAGTTTTAAGACTCTAACCGGATTGTGGTGTCTCTCCATTAACTAATCACCCGTGATATTGACCGGCTATTAATGATGTCGCCCAATATTTTCAGAAGCTCTGCTGTGTGATAAATACCACAGTAAGATTTGGCTGTCCACATCTGTGTCTTCAGTCCTGAGGAAGACCCGCTGTGACGCATGTTGAACTGCGCATACCTCTGGGTCGAAACGTCGACTTTCTTTCTGTTCATGTCCACCAGTTTCCTCGCCCCAAGGCTATAAAAATATTATAGGTTCGCAGTGAAAACATGGGTCATAAAATTATGAAGGGACAGACCCTCATTGTCTCATAGGATTTATTTGTGCTATTTGTATGTGTTTTGTATAGATTTACCTCATGATATCACTCTATCACTTTATTGCACTTGATTCACGAAAGTCACTTTACCCATTTGTTGATAGAATAAAAATTGTTCATGTGACAGCCATATATTTTCTTCAAAACAGAGTAAATACTGTTTCTGAACTAATGACTTAGTGTTTTTGGTGTGTTTCGTTGGATTTTCTAAAAATATTAGTATTTTTGAATTTGACGTTGACAAAACTTTCTTTGATGTGTTGTATTGATTACTAAATACTAAGCAATAGAGCCACCCGACAGAACCAACTGTAGATTATATTATCAACACCCAGGTTCTTAGGGACGCTGGGTTACCCCATTATCATTAATGGTCTGTTGATTCAGCCCCGAACTCCGATTGTCTTCCTGATATGTAGGCTCCACTCTTGCACAAACCCAGGCCTGTTTATGGCCAGGCTCACAAAGTTTTCAGTGCCTCTGACTGGAGAAAGAGGGTTGTTTCTTGAGAGATAAACAGCAGCATTTCAACTGCCATAGCATGCTCAGGGGTACCACTGATTGATTGTATCTCTAAAGCAAATGGGCCATTGGCTGCAACACAGGGTAGGTGTGTGCATGGGTTTGTGTTCGTATATGTAATCGGTAATAATTGGTCATAGCTAATGTGGGCCATTAAGCGTCTTTTAACCACAGAAGGAGAATGCCGACCCTGAAACTGGAAGTAGTTGACCAGGAGCTTTGACCAGATTCTAATTCAGAAGGGATAGTTGTTAGTGTTGAAAGGGACACAAGAAACGTCAGGATACAAGTTTTTACAAGGAGCTGGGTACCTAGGGCAGAGGGACACACCTCTTAACCACTCTCTTCATAACATACTGCCCTCATAAATCAGTCACACTGAACTTTACTCCATCTTAGAGAACTCCAGTTGTTAGATTGGCAAATCTGGCACGATAGTTCACCTGCATTCCCATGATTTATTCCAGCTTTGTGCTCCACTGTGCCATTCAGGACTTGTAGTAAATTAGTCCATCTCAGCAACTTGGGGTTCTCACACTTGATTGCTATCATCCACTTCAGTGGTTTGTGATATGTTTGTCTACCAATCTTGTACCAAACAAATAAGGCCAGAACCTCCTCGGGCCTACACTATCGCAAAACATTATTTTTCAGTGGCTGCCCAGTTCTGTTCCCCAGGAAGCAGTCTGATAATGGCCACTGGGCACTCTCTACCCTTAACATCAAGTTGAGATAGTACTGCTCCAACTCCCTTATCTGTTGCCCCCGATGCTCAAGGTAGACTACAGAGAACTATTTCCACCCTACATCCTGACCAATAGCTGTTCCAGATGCCTCAGTTGGTTTTCACATGAATTGCAAAATATTGTGTTGGTATCCAGTTAGGCCACACAGAACTCTTCTAGGCCTAAGAAAACATAGCTCACTAGATGCCAAAAAGTAGCTGAAACATTCTTGAGCACAATGAACATGACCCTAAACTTGTCCAATTGCTCTGCTGTAGAGAATGCACTCTTTTCCTTGGCATAGGTGCTAATGCTACCTGCCAATAGCCACTGCTTAGATCAAAAGGTACTCATGAAGGGAATAGCACTCGGCTAGTTCACTTCATCATCCACTCTGGGAATCGAGAGTGCATCAGTCTTGTTCACCTCATTGGTAGTCCACACAGAAATGCAAGTCTTTGGATACTACTTAGGCACAAATACTACTGGACTGGCCCTTGGACTATGAGAATGCTCAATTGTTCCAAAGTACAACATCTTAGCAACTTCTGCCTTGATGCTCTCATGGACTCAGTCCAAAATCCTGTGGATCTTACTCTTTAATTACAAGATGCTCCCTGTATCTATGTCATGCATTTAGACTGGTATCAATATTGGAGTCAGTGAAAAGAAATTGGAAGTCATCTCAGCACTTCTCTATACTTTTTTCTCAGGAGTCAGTTCAAGGGAAAGTAGTACATTTTCCACAGATGCATCTTTCTCATCACTATTAAAAAGGTCAGAAATCAGTTGACTGTCTTCCTCAACCTTTCCTGTCATTGCCATGAGGTTTACCATAGTAACGTCAAAGGTATGGCATAATTCAGTTCACTTATACTCCAAAACTCTTGGACAAGAGGGCTTCAGCTCCAACATCTTCTGACCCTCTTGATACCCGGTCCTTGTCATCTCTGGGCATACCATTCCTTCATCAGCTCTTGAATTGTCTGTTTTTTCTTTCCCGAATCATGTATTGCACCATTAACTTCCTGAAACCAACCAAACAATCCACTACATCCTTCTGAGGTGACTCAGATGTTCCTTTCCACCCTGCTGTGATCAGGGGAAGTGGGCACACACTGTGTACCCAATTAGAAGTTCAAAGGGAATAAAATCCACTCCCTTCTGTAAAAAGTCTCTATAGACGTATAAAGGATATGGCAGGGGAAGATCCTACTTCTGACCATGCTTCTAAGGGTTTTATTGAACTTTTCCAGCAGCCTATTTGTGGATGGTATGCAAAGGGGAAGTGGTAGGTCACACCGGTTTGCACCACATCCCTCTCATATAGGAGGAGATAAAGTTAATTCCTCGGCCAGAAATCGCTGTCTTAGGAAATATAACCCTAGAAAAGATCCATACAAGAGCCCTACCTGCTACCTTAGCTGTTGTGCTCCATAGCAGTACCGCCTCTGGATACCTGGTGGCATGAACCACCACAAGCAAGATATACTTGTTGCCCGATGCTAGGGGTAGGGAGGGTCAAAGAGACCAACAATGTCAATGCTCACTCCTCCAATACTACTACTAGCAGTGCACTAATGGTGCCTTGATTTTACCAACTGACCTACTGCTCAATTGGTAAGTAGGAGAAGTTCTACAGAACATCTCCCTGTCTCTTTGCAACTGCGGCTAATAGAACAAAGGGCCCAACCCTTCCTGGGTCTTGTTTATTCCCAAGTGCGATGATCAGGACTACTCCTGGGCCAGTGACATCAGAAAGATCCTGAGCACTAAGGGAACTTCCTGAGCACTAAGGGAAGCACTAAGGGAGCATGAGCCCTCAGGTTCTGCTCTCCCTGCGTGCAGCTCCACCAACAGCGCTCCTGGGCAGTGCCTCTGCCTGTTCACCGCCGCTGACCGCGGTTCGAGGCCCCGTGCCTTCACTCATTTGCTCCTGTCTCTTTTTTTCCCTACTTTGCTCTTGCTCTTCTTCTGCCCCCTGAAGGCCCTGTGCCTCCACTTATTTTCTTTTATTGTTTCTCCTCTATATTTTATTTTTATTTCTTTACTTTAGTATTGTTCCCCTTCAGCCGTTTCCCGCCACTGCTTCCCCAGTGGCCCCTCCCGCTCCCTCGTTTTCCCGCTCCCGCCTCCCAGCTGTCCCGCCCTCCCCCGACCCCTACTTAATGGCGGCCGCTGCGCGCTGAGATGAGCAAGACCCCTCGGGTTCTGCTCTCCCTGCGTGCAGCTCCACTAACAGCACTCCTGGGCACTGCCTCTGCCTGTTCACCGCCGCTGACCGCGGTTCGAGGCCCCGTGCCTTCACTCGTTTGCTCCGGTCTCTTTTTTCCCTACTTTGCTCTTTGCTCTTGCTCATCTTCTGCCCCCTGAAGGCCCTGTGCCTCCACTTATTTTCTTTTATTGTCTCTCCTCTATATTTTATTTCTATTTCTTTACTTTAGAATTGTTCCCCTTCAGCAGTGTCCCGCTGCTGCTTCCCCTGCGGCCCCTCCCGTGTTTTCCCGCTCCCGCCTCCCAGCTGTCCCGCCATCCCCTGACCCCTACGTAATGTGCCGCTGCCGCGCCAAAGGCAAGCCCATCTGCGCCCGTCTGCGACCCGACCGCGACCAGCGTCGGGAACCTTGGTCCACCAACCTGCCAATGCTACAGCTCCTCAGCTCTCTACGCACTCAACATCGGCAAGAATAAGAACTGCAAGCTCTCCTCACCAATCGACCCTCACGGACCTTTCATCTGCCGAAACTGCAGCCACTCCTTCAACCTCGCCGAGACCCAGGACCCACCTCTACCGCCCAACATCATCTCCATCGCACCCCAAGCCCTGCAATGCATGCTCCTCAATGTACACTCCCTCGACAGACATGCCACGGAAATCTGGGACCTCCTCGACAACACCACTCCTGACATCACCTTCCTTACTGAAACCTGGACGAACGCCACCTCTGGACCAGAATCGCGATCGCCATCTGCGAAGGATACAAAATCACCCAGAAGGACCGCCCAAACCGCCCCGTGGGAGGCATTGCCATCATCCACAAAACCAACCTCCACTTGAGCCCCTACACCGATGGGCCCACAGACCTAATGGAACACCTCCCCTTCAAGATACAGGCCAACCCGTCCACCACCCTCTGTGGCACCCTCCTCTACAAACCCCCCGGACCCCATGCATCTTTCTTCGACTCCATCACCAACATCATCCCCACACATGCCATCATCTCCACCGACTACACCTTGCTGGGAGACCTCAACTTCCACCCAGACAACCACCAGTTTCTATAAAGAAAACTTGAAGGATCTACACAAATGACCCCTTGCTGAATTTGTTCGTTCATTCGTTTAATAGCTTTATTTCGATACAAGGATCATAAAAGCATCGACCAGTTCATCAGAAGTATCAAAATATAAATAAAGATAAAACAGAGTTTGATCACACACAGTCAATAGAAAGACAAAGATAAAATTCTGATAGCAATAAAACGTGGAGCTATTTTCTCATGATTCTAAAATCCATAAAATGTAATTTAAAATCAATACAATTGTACATATTCTAAACAATAGCGCACTCAGGTGTTCTGTACTGGTGGACAATGGGCATACCCGTCAAAGACATCAGCTACTCGTTAACAGAGGTAGCTACCCTCTGTAAAGCCCTGCACCTACTTAACCATGCGCATCCCAAAAATTTGGCGACTCCACAGACATACAGAGTGCTAGGGTCCGAATTCAATATGCGTAAAGCAACTCTATGATCTAGGGTGCCTAGCTGTTTGCATATGGGCACAAGCCACCTGGATCTAGCACTAGCGTGTGCGGGGCATTCAAACAGAAGGTGGGCAACACTCTCCTTTACTGAGCCACACAAGGGGCATTCGGTGGTGGTGCGGTGGGGTGGAAACCATTTTGCAGTAAATTCACGCACAGGGAGGGTGCCCATCCTAAATTGGATATACAATGACCTGTCTCTCGGGACCTGAATAATATCCATATATGGTTCTAGACTTCTATGGTGCTTATGTAGGAAGAACTCCTCCGTGAGTCTTCCCTTGTCAGGGTTATTTAATTCCTTAGCATCAATCCAGGCCCAATAGGACCGTTTGAGGTCCTCTTTGCTTGGTGGAATTTGGGTGTCCCAAGAATCTTTTAGGTCAAGTGCAATTAACAGTGATTTGACATTAGAGATCCACTTGATCTCTTTTCTGCTATCAATGCGCATTGATTCTGTAAGTGCCTCCGCATAATTCGCCAATTCTGGGGTCCTCCTGAGGCGGGCCCAGTAGAGCAGAGGTCGAAGTTTGGCCAAGTCTCTAAAATGGCGCCTGCCCAGATCGCTAAACAAAGGGGTTAAAGGAACTCCACGTGGAAGCATAAGCAAATCTCTAAAGAATTTGTTTTCTGATCTGTTAATCTCATCAAGATTTTCGAAACCCCATAACTCCGCACCATAAAGAGCTGAGCTAACAGCCTTGGCTCCATAAACAGTAAGGGCCGGAGCAACAGGTCTACTATAAGATGAGCGATGTTCTCGGCTCAGTGCCCCCGTAACCCTTTTATGATTTAAGAGCATTTTGTCAAGGTGGGGTCGCCAATGTGCTTTTTCAGATAGACGGATCCCCAGGTAATCAAAAGTGGGAACCCTTTCTAATCTAATCCCATCTAACGTAAGATTATTCCTAAACGATTTGTGTGGATTAAAAGTCATTAGTTTTGTCTTTGTAGTATTTATAGTTAACCCCCGACAGTGGCAAAAGTTTTGGAACCTATTCAGAAGAAGTTGTAGGCCTGCTGGGGTCTTAGAGATAAGCAACGTATCATCAGCAAACAGGAGAGTTGGCACTTTTTTCCCTGCCAGGGCCGGAGCATCAGCCGGTACTTCTTGCAAGTAGCTGACCACCCCGTTCACATACAAAGAAAACAGGGTGGGTGCCATCACGCAGCCCTGGCGAACTCCCCTGTTTACTGGAATCTTCCTAGTGACCTGTCCTTGAGACCCCCATTTTATCTGGGCGTAATTACCCTCATGAAGCCTTTCCAACAGATTAAGAAGTGTCAAGGGGATGCCCAACTCTCGCAGTATGTCCCACAGTCTATTACGGGGGACCAGGTCAAAAGCCATCCTCAGATCAATAAAGGCAAGGTACAAACTGCCCTTGCCGATCGTTACCACTTTCCCATAGATCATGAGGAGCCTAAAGACCTGGTCCACTGTGCTGATGTTAGTCCGAAAACCTGCCTGGTACTCGGAGAGGATTTTCTCCTCCTCAGCCCATACCTGGATTCGCTGCAAAATTACCCTCCCAACTACCTTTTGCATTGAGTCGATAAGACTAATTGGTCTATAGTTCGAAGGGTCTTCCCGTTCTCCCTTCTTGAAAATGGGCACTACCTCTGCACCCTTCCATGATTCTGGGACTGGGCATCCTCTAGCGATCGAGTTAATTAGGAGCAGAACATACTCAGCCCATTTATCCTGATCAGCTAAAAGCAGATCCCTAGGAAGGCCGTCTGGTCCCGGAGCCTTGGCAGGAACCATCTTGCCTATGGCCTCTTTTACTTCTTTTTGCGTGAAAGAATCGCCCTCAATAGGCCCAAAATGAGACCGAGATTCACCACCAGTAGTCATGACAATGGGCCTAAATTTAATTGAAGGATGACCATCCACGCCTGGGCTGTTAGGCCCGGAGTAAAGGTTACCAAAATGGGCACACCAAGCTTCAGGGGTGATATGGTTGGGCATTTGGTCTACTTCACCCCTACCTGTCCTCCTGACCAATGTCCAGAAAAGATTAGTGTCTCTTACAAGGCTCGCATTTTTTAACTCTTGCCATCTGGCTTCATCCCAGTCAAGCTTTGCCCTATGCTGCACCTCCCTATATTCTTTCCTAGCCAAAGTGATTGCTGCACCCTTCTTTATTTTGATTGCTGCGGCTAGTGCCCTCCTTTTAAGTCTACACTCTTTATTAAACCATGATTGAACTTTCCGTATATGAGGAGCAGGGCCGTGTGGTCTGAGTGGTGCCTGAAAGTGTACCCTGGTCTCCTCAATTGTACAGGTATATATGGCAAGAGCGTGGGTGGGATCTTCCACTATCCCCTCTCTAAGCTTAATGGTTTTATCATATAATATTTGCCTAATGGCCTGTAGCTTTGTATCCTGGAGGGCAACCTTGTGCCATTTTAGTGCCCTTCCTGAATTGATAGGTGAAACTTCTTTAGTTGCTAGGGGCGTAGGTGGAACCAATGAGGGGCATACAATTTGCCAAGGCAATCTTAATGACAAACATAGAGGGTTATGATCACTTTCAAGTGTGCTCCCCACTACCATATCTAAAACGTGACCCCAGAAACCAACATCTATTAATATGTAATCGATGCGGGAAGGGCAGGATACTTTGTTATAGGTGAAAGCTCCCTGCAAGTCTGATTTTGTCCTGCCATTCACTGCTCTTAAACCATATTCCACTACGAAAGCATTTAATTGGATGGCCCTTTCAGACCATCTTTTCACCGGGGGTAAAGTTAGCGAGGGTATGCCCCATTTCCTGTCCTCCTCTTCTATCCCAGTTAGATCTTCAGTACTAAGAGGCTCAAAGGTGCTATTCAAGTCGCCTGCCACTATGATCCTAGATTCGGCTGAACAATTTATCAGGCCTTGTTCAAGCAGAGTAATAATAGGGGAAGCTTTACCCCCACTAATCCCCTTGCATAGACATTAAACAAATCAATTTGTTCCCGCCCTCTTTGTCCCCTAATTGTAAGCCTCAAGATGTCAGGGCATAGTGCTGCATAATGTTTTATTTTAAAATTTAGGGCGATTTTAACCCACACAATCAACCCTCCAGACGGTCGACCCTTGCCTACAGTAGTAGCCGGGATATGATAACAGCTATAGCCAGATTTATATAATGGGACCAGACTCCATGTTTCCTGGAAAACACATATGTCGTAGCCCTCTATTTGCTTGTTCCAATTTGGAAGTGAAAGTTTATTACATAGGCCAGCAATATTCCAGGAAATAATTTTTAAATGATTTAAAAGTGTTAGGTCACGTGCTAAGGCTATGCTGGAATCAGTGGAGTCTATTAAACCGGTTGTGGGTGGTTGGGCAGACACTGGGGGGGGAGCCTGGGTTATGCTTGTCAAAGGAGTTGCATTATATAGTCAATCATTAGAATCTAATGAAGAAGAACCTAAGCTTCGGCCTGCCCCGAGTGTATTTTTTGAGATAGAGGGACATCGCTTCAGCTGTATAGCTGAGGAGTCAGGAGAAGAAGTGCGAAACTCTAGTAGGATAAGATTCTCTGCCAGATCGGCATTGCTCAAAGTAAGCTCAATATGATCCCATAAGAGTGAATGCGATGTACACCTTCTAGCTCTGAGGATGTCCTCCCGTATAAGTGAACGACATCCCCTAACCTGCCGTATCCAGTGAATAGATTTATTAATCAATGATTCCTCATTTTCATAACTACCCCCATTACATAACTTAGGGACATTGATCATACAAACATTCTGTCCAACAATATCCAATGAATTCGACTGATGGATCCTACTGGGGGGGTTGACAAATGTTAGACTCTTGGTAGGTTGTTTACTTGAGGAAGCAATGGGATGTTCTGGATTTTGCAAGGGAGCCATAGCTCTAGAATATAGCTTAGTAGGCTTCGAACTTCCCATGGGGTTTGTTAACAGCACATCATTATGTGTTGAATGCGAAGGGGCAGGAGAACTAGCTCCTGCTCGCTCTCTTCCGCTCTGGGGGAATAAATGTGTTTTTTTTACTTGTAAAAGCTGATGGCCATCTATGGATGGGATTACCTTCTGGCCACTAGAAATATTAGTGGCAGTTAGTGTGTTAAT
The DNA here is from genome assembly GCA_963921515.1 of Calotriton arnoldi. Lineage (NCBI taxonomy): Eukaryota > Metazoa > Chordata > Amphibia > Caudata > Salamandridae > Calotriton > Calotriton arnoldi. The sequence continues at coordinate 1,042,919 of CAWUFW010006128.1, read as the reverse complement.
TATATTTTCTAAGTCGTCCATCTTCAATCTCATGGCCCCAATTTCCTGCTTAAGGGAGCTGACAAGCTGATATAAGTCAGACAGGGATGGTGCCGTCTCTCCAATACTCTCTAATTGAGCTAGGGGCGTGGGAGAAGACGACGATGAAGGCGGAGGATCAGTGAGTTGGGCCAGGACGGAGAACCTATTTGCCCATATAATAGGGACTCCGGAATGATTAGGCGCGAGAGCAGTAGATGTAATAATAAGAGGTGTCTCTAAACTAAGGGTGCTTGCTCTCTCTGCCTCGCCTAAATCATGTCTGGGCTCAGAGTCAGAATTTAAGACTGCCTCCTTCCTCTTCTTGTGAAACATTGAGGGGATAACAGGTGGTTGTGATATACTAGGATTCTGAGTAGCCAAATGCGCAGTGGAACTAGTCACAGTTGATTCCGCTCCCAAAATGTCCTCACACTCATGAATGAGGACATCTATCCTGTCCATCACACAATTTTTTGCAGAGTGTCTGTGCAATTTTTTGGCTTTCTTCCCTTTCCCAGGTCCTACTAGTACTGCAGACCCTGCTCCCTCCATTAACTTCCTTTTACCCATTTTATAACCCCGAACAATAGCAAAATCAACACTAGAATTAGCCAAGGGATTGAGGCAAATTTTACAGAAGACTCAAAAGGTTCAGCCGTAAGTCAGTGAGCCCATATAGACAGAGGGCACAGTACCTTTTGAAGTGAGTTCCAAAAAAGCAAAGCAGCCCAGCGGGACGATGAAAGAGGGGTGGCCCAGCCCAGCCTCCTCCAGGCGATGACGGGCGCAGGACGGGCCCGCCCTTGGCCCGGGCTTCGCCCGCGCGCGTCCCGCGCAGCGATGTAGATTCGGCGCTTTTCAGCGCTGGTGACAGAGTCTCCTCCTCCTCCCCTCACCAGGAGTAGCGGCGGGGCACTTTGGGGCTTGTAGTCCCCCCTCCGGGCAGTGGCAAGAACCAGCATTCAGAATTTTGTCTATGTTACTAAAATGTATAGCTTTCCAGGATCCATTATTGCTTTCATACCCATTTCTACTATTAACTGGAAGAAGGTTGAAAGCACAAAAAATAGCAAAAATAGGCTATATCCCAGTAAAATGCCAAAACTGTGTAAAAAATGTTGGTTTTCTGACAAAAGTCTGTCAGTCCCTAAAAGCTGGGAAAATGGTGAATTCAGCCCCACAAACCCTTTGTTGATACCATTTGCATGGAAAAAACCAGACACTTACATTTGCAGCATTTTTTTCCCATTTTTCCCAAAAACCCCAAAATGTAGGTGTATTTTGGCTAATTTCTGGGTCCCCTCCAGGGGAATCTACAAACCGTGGGTACCTTTAGAATCTGCATGATGTTGGAAGAAAAGGACGCAAATTTTGCGTGGATACCTTATGTGGTCAAAAAGTGACAGGGGCCTAAGAGCGAACTACCCCAAATAGCCAAAAAAAGGCTTGCCACAGGGGGGGAAAAGACCTAGCAGCGAAGGGGTTAATGTCCATGCTAATATTTGTTATAATTCTTGTATTTATTTACTTTTATATTATGACAAATTAAAATGTTATTATTTTTAGTGTTTATTTGATAGTAATATTTGTTATATTTATATTAGTTTATTTTTGTAACTATGTTTTATGATGGGAAATATATTAACTTTTAAATAGTTATGTTTATTTTTTAATGTTGTTACATTGGTGTGGGAATAGTAAGGATAGATCTTTCTGATTGAAACAATTTTCTGTGCTGTTGCTTAGATTGGAGTGGAAATAGTAAATATACATCCCCCAAAGTCTAACATTTTCCTAAATATGGTTTAGATTGAAGTGTCAATAGTAAATGAACACCCCTTAAAGTCTACACTTTCCCCAGTGTAGCTTTAACTGGCGAGAGAATAGTAAATCTACAATCCTTATAGGTTAACATTTTCCATACTGTGGCTGAGATTGGCGTGGGAATAGTATATTCACATCCTTTAAAGTCCAACACTTTCCACAATGTGAATTAGATTGGCGTGGGAATAGTAAATTTACACAACTTGAGTTCAACACTTTCTCCAATGTAGTTTAGATTGGAGTGGGAATAGTAATTGTATACCCCTCAAAGTCTAACTCTTTCATCAGTCTGATTTCTTTGGAGTAGTAACATTAAGCGTGCACCCTTTAAAGTTGAACACTTTCTTCAATGTGGCTTAGATTGTATTGGGATTAGTATATCTTCTCCCCTAAAAGTTGAATATTTTTCGTAATATGGCTTAGGTTGGATTGGGAGTAGTAAATCTTTGCCCCTCATGTCCAACAATTTCCTCAATGTGGCTTATTGGAATGGGAATAGGGATCCTATATCTGCTAAAATCGCATTTTTCTATGTTAAGGATTATAGCTGTGTGGGTATAATACATTTACACCAATAAAAGCACAACATTTTAGTATTATGCTTTATATTACATTTGTGATATTGAATTAAAGTTTAAACAAGGACACATTGATTTAGTAAGGTATGTTTTCTTTTACATTTGTTTAAATTTTTTATTTACAATTTTACATTTTGTGTACCTTTTTAAGGTAATGTAATATTTAGCATGATTTATTTCTACATATACAAATATTTTTCTGCTGTTTTTTCATATTTTTGGTACATATTTCAATTTTTACATGTACTATTAATCTTTTTACATGTTTTCATTTTTCACATATTCAAACGTATTTTATACATATATATTTTATATTATGGTTTAAAAATATATGTTTTCTTAATCAGTTTTTGTGATGATATTAATAGTAAGATATTTTTTATTTATAATTTTCAAAGTACTATATATTAGGTAATGTAGTTTTTTAATAGTCCTTTTCAATATATATGTACATTTGTATTGATTTATATTTTTACAAATATAAAATAAAATGTAGTACTTTTTCATATTTTTAATACTCTGTTGGTCCCGGAGCACTCTGAGTTGATACTTGTCTTGAGGGCACAGTGCTTTTTCAATAGCATCTAGTAATATTAACTTGGACTTTACCCCTCCACAAGAAATTGTATGACCCATTTATTTTACCTCACAAACCATACACTTGCATTTATCGATGCCTTCTGTAAGACCGGCCTCCTACAAACTTTTAAGCAACTATTTTAGTACCCTATCATGACTATCTCTGTCTTGAAATGAAAGAATGTCACCCCTGCTAACCCTCCGAATAACTGATGCATGACATATTGGAATACAGCTGATCAAAGGTCAAAAGGCATTTGTGCAAAATGAAATGCACTTTCCATTGTGACAAATGAGATAAAATGCCTAGGGTCAGGAGGCAATACTATCTGATGGTGCACATTGGACAAATCAATGGTGGAATAGTAATGTCCCTCTCTTACACTGGTCATACTAGGTAAAGGATCTCATTCATACTAGGTAAAGGATGGCAATCCACCAAAATGCTATACTTGAGATCCCAACAGTCGACACACATCCTGCTCTTCCCATTTGCCTCATGGACAATGACCACTGGTTTTAACCATTCCAATGATTCTATTGGTTATATACAATTTTTCTTACTCAATCGGTTCAGCTCCACTCTCAAATGGTTTCTCAAAGCCAGGGGCATATTACGTTCCAGTTGGTATAGCTTTTTCCTTCAAAATTGTTTTATGGGCAAATTCTTTCAAACACACCCAATCTTTTTAAGCAAACTAGTAAATGTCTGTATCCATCTCTACATTTCTTCTTAGGCTAACATTAGGAATTGGCCACTGCTGTTAGGATCCAGTGTGATTCCTAGCGCCTATTGTTTTCACCACCCTAACCAAGTTCTACCATTTTCAACTGTATATATTCATCGTGAACCACTTCTTCCTTCAAAAGATAAATCTGCTGTAAAAAACCTGACAGTAGGCAATTTCACACCACAATATTGCCCAGGTTCAAATTCTGTCTCCTTCAAGTCTACCATTCCCAACTTGTTTAATGTATTCTTGTCATTCAAAGTGTGTGGTGAGCATAAACCTGCCCACACTGCAATTTTACCCTTCTGCACGTCAACCAAATATTTCAGAGGTCAATAAGGTTGTAACACAGCATTTATGTTTGTGTCCATTTCACTCTCTGTGTTGCATGGCACTAACACTTCCACACCATCAACAGAATCTGATGCCTCCATACATTTATTGCCTTTTTATCATTCCGTGCATCATATTTACACTACTTCCAGAATCATTAGCCTTACCCTTGCATACCCTTGAAAAATGGCCTATCTTTTCACCTTTATAACATTTCACTTTAGCAGCCGGGCAATTATTATTAGTTGCTACATGCTTTATACTATCACATCTGTAACATGTTCTCTTGTCACTTCCAGATATACTTTTCCATTTTACTGCATTCCTGAACTTTGGACTTGTCTGATGTTTGTAATACTTTATGCTGTGTAGATTTGGATTTAATCCTTCACTTTCAATTCTTCTACATGGTGAGAGGTATTCTCAATGTGCTATAGTTACAGATTTTTCTAAATGTTGGCTCTTTCATGTTTAAACATTTTCTTGCATCTTCAAATTCGACATAGGATTAATTATTTTGTCTTTAATCATTTCTTTCTGGAGTTCTTCGAATTTGCATGCTACCGCCAGAATTCGCAATACTGATACGTATTGATCTATGGTGTCTCAAGACAACTGTGCCCTTGAGAAATATTTGTGTCTCTCTACTACAGCGCTTATTTTCTTGCCAAAGTTTTACTCTAGTGTCTGCATTCCTATTGTTTAATCATCATCTAATTCTTCACCCATATCATATTGATTGCCACCTTGGAACTATGACTATCGCATCCCGGTAATGTTTTAAGTACCTTTCTACTTTCTGCTCCCAAACTGTGCTTTAAGTTTGCCAGTTTCCTCTTTACAAATATACTCAACCTCACTAAGGCCTTTAAATAGGTTTCAAATGCTTTTTGCCAATCCTCCCACTGCAAGATTGGGCCACCAAGAGTGGAAATAAATGTAGGTGGAGGCTCAACTGATTGCATGGCTTGATAATGTTACAATTGCAATCATAAATAATATTATAATATCATAAATTATACTTAAATATAGGATTAAATAACAACAGCAGTCCACGGAGGCTTTGTTCTAATCTTAGTTAAAATAAATAATTTGCATGAAAAAAGTAGTCACTGTTGTCTTAGATAACATAAAACAATAAACGTACATAGCACAAGTGGTCACTGATGCCTAGAATCCACACTTCAGCAGGGATGATTCCAGGTGAAGGAAAACAAGCTTATGAACTTTTAACCAATTATGTTGAGTCTTGCAATAGCCAATCTGAATGGAGACTCATTGACCAATGTGGACTCATTTAGCATGGCTATTCTTCAAATATAGAGTAGAAGAGGTTCTCAGAATTTTCAGCAGCATGGTTAGCCTATTGAATAGCACAGTTTGTTATTAATAGATCATCCTAATAGAGGTTGTCATGACAGAACTTTTGGTTATAGGGTGTCACTCCTGCTTGTTATTTAGCTGTGAACCGTAATTAGACCTGGTAAAAGGAGCATGTTTTATTAAATATTGCTTGCTGTCCTGGGTGCACGATGTAAAACTTCAAGCACTCAGTTTTAAGCAAGTTGCATTGCTTGACGTAGAGTGTGAAGAAAAGGTATTTGCGCGTTGCGCAGAACGTGGCACACGTCGCTGTCTTTTTAAACTAATGTTGAATGCGTTTATAAAACATGCTTTAGACACAGTAAAGCACAAAATGAGCAAAATATTAGAACTCAATGCAAAACGCAATATACTTTGGGAAAGTAGATGAGTCTACCCCAATATCAAAAACAGATTAAGCTGGTCCACACTATGGGCCTAATTATGAGTTTTGTGCGCCGAGGACCGCCAACTCATGGTGGCACAGTGCTGGCGGTCCGGCCACCGCTGCACCCGTGGTCCGACTGCCGGATTACAACTTGGGCCGTCGGACCGCCATGGCACTGCCGTAAAGGCCAGGGATCAGAGATCCTTTGCTGTGGCACGGCAGTCTGAGGGCCGTAATATGCTTGGTGGCATCCTATGGCACCGCCAAGCATATTATGACTTTCCTCACCAGCAGCGGTCTCATGGAGGTTCTTACTCCATGAAACTGCAGGCCCGACCTGCCATTCTGACTTGGAGATGGAGTAAATTGCTCCATGTCCATCACGGAGGGATCGAGATCTAATTTGTAAATGACAATCAAGCAGGTGGTCATTTATAAAAGCATGACAGTGCTCTATGTAGCAGGGTTGCGTCAGCAGGATGCAGCACTGTAGCAAAGAGTATTCTTTCTTTTATTTACAAAAAGACAATCCCACAAGAGATCCACTCTCATCGGAAGTGTCTGCCCCAATGGATCTCGAGTCTCAACCCAGTACCAAGTGGACAAGAAGCGATGTGATGACAGTCTGGGGGTGACTTGTCTTCAAGTCCGAAGTTTCAGGGGAGCACCTACCCTGTTCCCATGCACTTTAAGACTTAGGGCGTTAATGAGTCTGGGAGTGGGTGGGAGTTAGGATCGGTGAATCGCAGCTCATCACGACAGTGTGATCTATGGGGTCGTTGCATCAAAGTGATCTCTGTTTGGTTGCCCATGCCCTCCCTGAGGTGTCTAAAAAGTAGGTGCAAGATCCATGGATAACCTTCAGCCATGCCTGAAATACAACATGTGTTGGAGAGACATTGCCCAAAGCTTCTGTTTGACGTGTCGAATAAATTAAGTTGCTGCTGAGTATTTATAGTGTAGTCTGGAAAGATCTCTGAAGTGAGTGGATTGGAAATGGCGTTTGCCCTGCACACGAGCCTGCAGCAGGTTGATGTTTATCACCTTTGCAATCCTAGGTCACAGTGGTGTCCCAGGATGGGCTTTCTGTGCTAAGTCCCGGGGCAGGCACTCAATTACAAACCAGAATGACAGGGCTCCCTCGGGAGCCAGGATTTGATCTAGGTTTTGATAAAAGCCTCTGGTTGAAGGACCTCAGCTTCCTCAGGAAAGCCCACCAGTCTCAAATTACTACGTTGGGAGCGATTCTTAGCCTCCTCCTCTTGGGCCTCAAGGATGCAAACTATGGATATTAGCTTGTTGACTTTTGTCTTGAGATCCGACAAGTCATCCTCCAGGTTAGACACCCGGCCCGCCACCAAAGTGACCCTCCCAGCTGCATTGCGGAGGTCCTGATGGGGGAGTACAACAGATCCCAACTCAATTCCGGAAATGTTAGGGGGTGAATATGGTCTTTAACATTTTCCAAAATGTACATCTTTTCAGTTGCCTTCCCATAAGACGCATTATCGTAGTATTTTTTTAATTTCCAGTGTATTCTCTCAGTGTTTGTGCTTTCTTTGCTGCAAGTGTATCCCACATGCTTCAATAACAATTTTCCTTGTTTGATATTTTATATATTTTGCTATTTCCGACATTTTGTCTTTGCATTTTTGAATATAAAAATATTTACTAAATTAGAATAATTATATTTGTATCTAATATAATTATTTAAGCATGTATACATTTTTGTACGTTTATAATTTATACTTGCGAATTAGATGCTGTAGTAATTGTTTCTGAGATGTTTATTGAGCTTTTCTCTTATGGTGAATTTTATTTTTATTGTAGTTTAATAGTTTCTGTTGAATACATTAGTGTTGTTTGATTATGAAATGTATTTTTATGGGGATTGTTTACTTAAGTTTCATTTTAAACTATATCTTGGTTATAATTAAATTTTTATTATTTTGTTATATTTAACTTTTAAACTTGTAGTCATGAAGCTTTGTGTTTAGGAATGATGTAGTCTGTATTTTCTTATTGTTACTGGTTTGAGTCTGTTTTGCCATCTGCCATTAGGAAACATTAAAAGAAAAGGAAACATTTATTATTTAGTTAAAGTAACAATTTGAAGGTTTATTGTAATATAGCTATTCTTATTTTATTTAATTTACACTGGAATAAGCTGTGCCTTTTCTTTGAAGGTGAACTTTTCTTTTGTTGTGTGTCATTAATTCAGCAAAATGTTGCATTCTTGCGGTTTTGGATTTTTCTGAAGCAAATTCCTGCACAGTCTTTTGATATTTGATACTATTTTTTAATGTAGTTATAATTAGTAAAGTATCTTATTGCTTAACTTATTCTTAACTTTCATTTCATTGGTTTATTTCCTTGCTGTTTGATTTCTTTTTGTCTTAGCTTTATTGATTAAACATGCTTATGTTGTTACAGTTATATTTTATACGTTATGTTTACATATATTGAATATAAGTACTTTTAATGTTTATGGGCCTGATTCACAACGGTGAACTGAGACAAAAGTCTAACTTTACGAATTTCGGTATTCACAAAGGGCATTTACGAATAGTAAAGTTTGACTTTGTGTCAGTTAACCTTACGTTTTGGTCTTAAGTTAGGACTTTTGGTCTCAGTTAAACTTAAGGCTAAAACTTAAGTTTAACGGAGACAAAAGTCTAACTTTACTACTCTTAAATGCCCTTTGTGAATATCAAAAGTCGTAGAGTTAGACTTTCGTCTCAGTTTACCTTTGTAAATCGGGCCCTATAATTGTGAGTGTGAAAATCAATATTTTTATTATAATGTTTTAATGTTTGTTTTGTATATTTTAACTTTATATATATATATATATATATATATAGTTTCTTTCGCTGAGCATGATGGAATCTGTAGTGTCTTTTTGAAAAAAGCAATTCTTAAATAATTAAAGACTGGAAACTTCGCAGAACCCACTGAAGGGTAAGAATTGCTTTTTTCAAAAAGACACTACAGATTCCATCATGCTCAGCGAAAGAAACTGACCTGCGAAAATTCATTAGAGGGTAATTGAATACAAAGCATGCAAATGAAAATGTTTCTTGTAATGCATCTTTGCAGTTCCAGTTTGCCTATGAATAAGGGGCTGGGGACCCTGAAACGCGTCAGGCAGGATATAATTGATTGGGAAAGAACATGCCGGTTTCCCCTGGAATAAATATCCTGTTGAATCAAACTGCAGTGAGTGCGTCCTTGCCTTTTGGACAAAACATGGAAATATATATATATATATATATATATATATATATATATATATCTATCTTAATATATTAAAGTAGTTCTTAAAACAATATTTTATTAGTTTTAAGTCATGTTTTGCTTGTTAAAAGTTTTGCTATAGTATTTAATGTGTTTGTTTATATTTAGCATGTTTTATGTATTAATGATATTTATTTGAATTATTTGTTTTATTTAATAGTAGCAATATTTTTATTGTTGATAAGTTAGTTTTCAATATTTCCATTGTATTTCCTGTGTTTATTTGTGGTCACAATATTTAGTGCCTCTTTGGTTTTGTTTTGATATTTAGGTATTTTAAATATTTTTGCTGTGATATTTTTGTATTTGATATTAGTGCTTTTCTTTTGTGAGCATATGTTCACGATATTAAGGTTGTCTATGTTTTGTTGGTTATATTTGTGTAGTTTGATGCTATTTTCCTTGATATTCTGTCATAGAAGAGCACACAAGCTGGAATAACGTGTTGACCGGACCAAATAAAAAGTTAGGATACCAGTTTCAAAAGCAGCTACTTAGGGCAGGGGTACATACCCGTTTGCTATGCAGGAGACAACCCCCTCCCATTAAATGGTGTTCTTAGTACATTAAAATTAAAAGCTTAGTACATTAAAATTAAAAGCGTCTGTCAAAGACAGACAAATTAAATAGATGGAGTGTGACAGAAAAATTGATTTATAGGTGAGACAGGTAGGAAGGTGGGACAACAGACAGAGGGTCAGAGATGGATAGATAGACAGATACAGAGATAGATACAGAGATAAATGGGGATAGTTATATGAATGAATGAATGAATGAATGAGAGGAACTTCTAAGTGCACAGCTACTCAAAAGAGTGTGTCAAAAGATAATGACAGGTAGAGACAGACCGAAAGAGAGAGACAGAAACTTGGAGACAGACAGACAGCTAGAGATGGAAACAGTGACAGATCAAGAGATAGAGACTGAAGTAGATATAGATAGAGACAGACTAAGAGACTGATAGGTCAAGACACACAGATATAAACAGAGACAGGTTGGTACGATAAACATAGAGATTTAGATGCATCGAGCAAAGCGATATGACAGATAGAAACAGAAATAGACAGAGAGACTGATGGATCTAGATAGAAACAAATAGAGAGAAACAGATAGCTAAAGAAAGAGGCAGTGATAGTAATACAAAGATAGCGACACAGAGAAAAAGATAAAAACAGACAGGTAATATATATATATATATAACGATAGGTACAGACTTACAGAGATAGGGATAGACATGGATACAGAATAGTTAAGAACATGTAAAGAACACAAATAGATATCCATAGATAGTGACAAATAGAGAAAGACAGAAACAGATAGGGACAGACTTAGACAGGAAAATAATGAAAGAGCCAGGTAGACAAAAATAAGGATAGAAAAAGAGAAACAGTGAGAGACAGCCTAACAGGCAGATCAAGGGAGATACAGATAGATTTGGATAAAATTGAAGACAGATATACAGAGACTAATAGCCTCATATAGATGCACAGACGGAGACTAACAGACATAAGATGGAGAAAGACAAGAAAACACAAGTAAAGACACATGTGGCTAGAGACCTATAGACAGATAGACATATAGACATACAGGGAATGACAAACACAGAGATGAAGACAAGTAGTGACAGGGACAGCAACAGATAGATGTACATAGAGACAGCTACAAACAGACAAAAAACTAAAGGTAGATACAGGTAGAGATCCAACCAGATAGTTGGAGACAGACGGGCGTCTAACGATAGTGAAAACAAAATATTGATCAGCTGAAATAGCAAGCTGAAGCATGGCGCACTGTAAAAAACACAGATACTCTAAGGAGAAAAAACAACTGCAACAACCTTAACAAACGTATTTTAAATTATCAACAATAAAGAAAGCGAGGTATAAGGAAACTCATTTAGCAAGTGCACATTGCGCATACGACGATAGTCAAATCAACATATCCAGCAGGAAAAGAGCAAGCAAAGGTCAAAAGCACCATAAAAACGTCATGCTCAATTACTGAGATTTGCCTGAGCAAGGTAAAAATAAACTGACTCAAAGAGCATATGACAACAGTGAAACCAAAACAAGCAGTACCTAACAAAGCAAAGCAAGTGATCAGGTACACCATAAAAAACAGTAATAGCGTTGCATTTACACTTCCTTATAACAATGTTAACCACTGCTTAGTCAAAGTATTTGATTACAAGCTGAAAACAGAAAACAAGTTTCACCGAAAAAGAAACTATAAGATATTGTCCCAGAGCCCACAGGCAAGTAAAACACATCACCGCCTGCCCATGAAATATAACTCTTATGTGCACAGGCAAAAGGTTGTCACTAAAATTCAACAAAATAGCAAAAGATCTCCGACCAAGTGTTAACATCAAACTCCAGGAAGCAGTGCCCAAATTGACTACCTAATATAAGAAATTAAGGAAACTGGAAATGAACATAAACCTATAAATGCACCTAGGGAAAACTACCAGAAACCCTCAAAAGCCTCTGACTGAAGCAGTGAAGTCTCTCAGGAAAGCTCCACAAACATCCTGAAGAGAGTTTCAATCTTAACACCAGGTGAGAGGAAGGCAGCAAACCGGAAGCCTACAGGGAAAATAGAAGCAAAACTGAGGGGCTTATTTACATGTCCCTTGCATCGCCGGTGCGTCACTTTTTATATTGGAAAAAGTGATGTACTGGCTGCGCAAGGGGCTTGTAAATAAGCCCCAGAGTTTCATAACCAAGCGTAACTTTCCTTGAGTAGTTCAAACATTCTAAGCACACATACTTATGATAACTAAATCAAACAAGCATTGGCAATAGCAATAGGTATGGCTCATAAATGAAAGTGCCTCTTTAATCATTGATGGGTTTAGGTACTCAAAAATGAATAAATCATCACACATGCACTCTGTCACTCATCCTTGCACAAATGCATCCATTCATTCACCAAAGGACTCATTCCTGCATTCACCCACTTCTACCCCACACACATAAAGTCAACAACTTATGCAAGATAAATTAAAAGTCTAACAATAGGAAAAAAACAATACGTTGCTTCATGCTGCACACACACACACATATATATATATATATATATATATATATATATATATATATATATGCGTATACTTGCAATAACAAAATGAAACATAGGAGTGAGTGGTCTCCTTGTAATGGTATTGAACATATTGAACATAGTGCATAATTATTTGAAAGTTCCAGCATGGCTGCCACATTTAGAACCAACATGAAGCAGTATTCTTTAGAAAATGAAAATAAAAAGAGGGGAAATAAAGAAATGAAAGGGCACCTATGAAAGGAGAATATTGGAAAATGAAATGAGTGGCCCACCAGCTCTGGCACTGAAACAGGCAGATGTGTTCACATGATTAGATAAAGGACATCACTCACAGAGCAAGAGAACCGATGGCTGTAGTGAGCTAACTCACAGGCCCATGCTGCATGCTGTTACGGATGGACGCAGCCAGGAAATGTTACTCATGAACTCCAATGGCAGAAGAGGGCAGATCCAAAGTCCCCCTCTGTATGTGTGTATACATGAAATATAGGTTTGCATGTTTTAACACAGTGCCTTAATAATTCACTCTTAAAGGCATATTGACTAACATATGGATTTCATAATAAATAATTCAGGCCTACTGCCTTGTCGTAAAGTTTCATAGTAAACAGATCAGAACTTTGGCATCTGAAATAATATTTTCCCAATGAAACAATCAGGCATATTGTCTTTATTATTGGATTGCCACCATAACCAACTCAGACACAGGTATAATTTTTCCCACAAGGCAACCAACAGGTATTTTGTAGTGAAATAAAAATAAGTGCAGTTGTCAAACCAATATAAGATCCCTTCTAAGAGGACCCAATAAGAATTATCATAGGACTATTCTACTTTTCCACTGGCTTGCTCAAGTGAGTCATCCACACCAATCCCCTTCCCAGCTAGGGTATTCTATGAGATTACATGTAATAAAATACATGCCGTCAGGCTTCAGCAAAGTGTGATAATCCCACCCCTAAAACCCTATTGCCTTTAATGCATGCTTTTCAAAATATGTTCAGTCTACTGGTTTTGTCATAACTTTTCATAATAACCAGATCACATCTGTGGACTATGTCATACGTTTTCCCAATGGACCAATAATACCTATAGCCTTTACCATTGGCTTGATGCTACAACAAACACAGGTCTACTGATGCCCACATAAGTTGGCAACCATCATGCAAACAGTTATAGAATTATAAATATCTGCAAAATAGCAATCTGCAAAACAATATACTACCCTTCTCAAAAATGCCTAAGGTGACTTTTAGATACATACAAAGTAGCCATGCCCTAAAAACTGCAATACCGGGGGAGGCCCGCTACCCCGAGGCATCCCCCCTGGAAGACAGATTACTCTTGGACCCTATGTCTAGGAAACTTATCTCACTAACATATAAAAAACTGCTTAACAATCGACCAGACCCACTGATACCTTTAAGGCAACAATGGGAGCTAGATTTGGGTGACCTAGAGGACGATGGTTGGCGAGATGCACTCACCTCACCCCGGGAATTCGCAATTCCCATGAGACTTAGACTCGGTGTAGGGTTTTGAGCTGAATAAGTCTATCAGCGATAGTCCTGGCTAAGAAGAAGAGGAGAGCTGACACAAATTGCTAACGAAATTGCTCCCATGAGGGAACCTTCTTTCACACGATATGGGAGTGCCCAATCATTCAAAAATACTGGGTGGCGGTCAAATCAAAAATGGAAAATGCGGGGGGAAAAAACTCAACGCCACCCCGAATCTCTGTTTATTAAACATATGGGAAACCACCGACCTAACACAAAATGAAAAATCATGGGCATCTTTGGGATGAGCTCTCGCAAAACGGAATATAGCTCAAAAATGGGGCATGGGAGAACCACCACTAGTAATAGGAACGGTGGCAGACATGGACAGGCCATGATAGCTGAGAAAGATGTCTTTAAAAATAGGGGATGCCCCAAAAAATGGGATCGAAAGTGGGCGGCATGGAATGCATACAGAGGCGATATCTGCTTGTCCCCAGCGGCGGAGCTAGACGGGAGGGAGGCAAGGTTGGTAGACTTACCGAATTAAAAGGGGTAGGCACACACTATTGGAAATATCTCAGATTGCAAAAGTAAACATATGGAATGCAAATGTTGTAACCCACCAATGTCAAGCTAATAACTGTGCAGTTGTGCCTTTTGCTGTTTTGTTCAATAAAAAGATTTTTTTTATCACAGTGAAAGTTTCCCTTTCATTTGGGTTTGTCAAAGGGGGGACTAACACCAAAACCCTTACCTACTATGGGAATTGGTGAGAATGAAAAATTTCCTAGCAATCGGAACAGAAAGTTTCAATTCTATTAAGGACTTTGAGGAGAGGATCATGCTCAACTTTCTTCACCTTGTTCTCTCCAGCAAACTTATAATATTTCAATAAAACTGCCTTTCCATTAAACACTTGGGAAAAGGTGAAACAAAATGTCAACCAATCAGCACACATGTTGTCCCTCAAAGTCATCTGTTTGTTGTCATGCTCCCTGTTTCTTCGTGCGACAGGAGATAATGCTGGAGAATCATTCAGTTCTGCTTAGAGTCGTAATTTCCTGGGCAGAGAGGTAGCAGTTACCATTGTATACCTGTCTTATTGAAAGTCACTCAATAGCACATAAACAACCATCACTGGGATGAGTCCCTCAAAACATTTCACAAAACACATTGTCATTTGATGCAAACAGTACTTAAATCACAACAAAATTACCTACCCCAAAAGGAAAAAAGGTCCTCGGACTATATTTAGTTGTCAATTTACACATTTGGGAGGGAGGAGTACATCCAGTGCTCGGGTGGGATAATCCTAACCTCCGAGTCCTTAACAGGATTGAAACTTTCCGTTACGATTGCTAGGATCATTTTAATTCTATGTCATGACCGGAGGCAAGGATTATGCTGGTTCAAAGCTTCCTTACCACATTTGCAACTGGTTTGAAGTAAAACCTCTTAAACGTAGAGTCTGAGGACTAGTCTGTAGTATTAAGAATATCCTGCAGCCTGGCTCTCAGAGTAAAGGCCTTAGAAGCCATGGCACCTCTAACTGAGTGTGCATCAAAAATCAATACCGGCTTCCTGCATAACCCAACAAACCCATCTGGCTATCGTGTGCGAAGACACTGCCTTGTGAAGCTTTCTAAGTGTAATCAGCAATTCTCTTCCCGCAGGAGGGCGAATGCCCTCTTTCATACCCTTGTATTCTTTAAAACACCTTACCACATAGTTTTGGAACATCAGGCACATCAGAGTATGACACAACCTTAGAGTAATTCTTTGTTCGTCTTGAAATATAAAAGGTGACCCCTTCCGGAGTGAAAATCCTACCTGTTATATCTAGGGCTCTGATATCTGAAAGGCGTCTACAGGAAATTAGCCATAATAGCATTGCCAGTTTCCCCAATATTTCTTTCAGGAGAGATCCTTTTTGTTCCACTATACAAGAAAAAGGTTTAGAACTTTATTTATGTCCCATAGATTGTAATAGCGGGGTTCTGTTTAAAGAGAAAGATGGATACTCTTCAAGAGCTTCCTCACCAAAGGATGGTCTCTCACTGGGTGGCCGTCCAGGGGAATGTGCCCAGTGGAAATGGCTGACCTAAAGGTGTTTATGGATCTGTATGCCAAACCCAGTTCTGCCAGGAAATTCAGGATATTCACAATGCTTGGCTCCAAGGGATCCAGCCTCCTTTGCACACACCAACCCAACCATTTCGACTAGACTGATCTGTACTATCTGACTGTTCCGTCTGCTCATGACTTAGAGAGGAGGTCCTCAGTTTGTTGCAAAAATCCTGGGACATTCCAGCATTACCAGTAATCCGCTCTACCATGATGTGGAGAGTTCCTTCTAGAATCATTCTGTGGAGGTTCCCTGATGGATTTTGAAGAAGAGTCGGAAACAGGGGAAGAGGGATTGGAGAATCCCAGGACAGTTGCATCAGAACTGGATACCAATCTTGAGAGTTCCACAGAGGGGTCACTATCACCAATTCTGCCTTATGTCTACTCACCTAGGCAGAGAGGTGAGCTATCATGGAGAATGGGGGAAACGCCTTCCCCCGTTCCTTTGCCCAGTCCTGTAGGAATGCATCTGTCACCACTGCCTTGGTGTCTGGCCACCAGCGGAAGAATCGCTCCAGTTGGTGGTCCAGGCCCGACGCAAAAAAGTCCGTTGAGAATGGGTCCCATTTGTGTTATAGGGAGAGAAACACTCTCCGATCCAGTTTCCATAAGCTGGAGTCCTGGATGTGTCTCGATTCCCAGTCCACCACCTTATTGGATGAGCCCGGAAGATACTTTCAGGGACTGCTATCTGGTTCTCTAGGCAAAAATTCCAAAAGTATTTGGCCAAGTCCAAGAGGGACCGAGACCTCGTGCCTCCTAAGTGGTTGATGTTTCAAACCACAGTCGTGCTGTCCGTCTAGTGAAGAACACAGCACTGGACTTTGCACTTGGTCCAGCATTGGACAGAGAAGGACCTCGCCTGCAGTTCTAGACACTTGATGTGAAGTTGTGAAGCTGTGAAGCAGACTACTCTCCTCCTGTAGAGAACTCTCCATATTTTGTGCTTCAGTGTGCCCTGCTGGTGTTCAACTCTATGATAAGTGTGGCTGGGAGCCAAAAATTGCTCTCCCATTCCAAGCTTCCATATGGAAGAGCCACTATTCTGTCTCCATTCTGGCTTCCTCTGAGAGCGGCATTACTTCTGAGTAATTGAGCCCCTACCAAGATGGAAAAACTTTATGCCTTCCAAAGGGGCCTGTAATGGAGAGGGCCCGGAAAAATTGCCTGAATGGAGAAAGAAAGCTGGCCCACCAGACGAGCAATCTGGTGTAAGGAAGATCTTGACCTATGCAGAGTTTTCCTTACTTCCTGTCTGATCCTCGTCATTGTTTTGGATGGCAAGCTTAGGGTCGCCATGACTGAGTCTATAATGAAAACCAGAAACATGATCCTGTGGGTCAGGGTCAAGACTGACTTTTTTACGTTGACCACAAATGCCTAAGGATTGCAGGAGGTCGTTGGTCAATTGCAGCTGCTCCAACAGATTCGCAGGGTACTATTTCATAAGGAGTATGTCATCCAATTATATTATCAGATGGATCCCCAAGTACCTGAGGTGCTCTACCCCTGGTTTCGGCACCTTGTTAAAGCACCAGGGTGTGAATGATAGGCAAAACAGGAGGGTCATGAATTTGTACCACTGGAATTGAAGAAACCGCTGGTGTGGGGCGTAGATCCGAACTGTAAGGTAGGCATCTTTGATATCTAGGTGGACAAGCCAATCGTTGGGCCTCAAGATGTCCCAGAGGAGGTGGACTTCCTTCATTTTGAAGTGGCTGAATACCAGACACTCATTGAATTGTCTGAGGTTTATGACAGGACAGTGTTCTCGGTCCCGCTTTTCCATGAGGAAAACATTGCTGAGGAATCTGCCCAGGTGTACATGTGTGGGGATTACCGCACCCTTGGCCAAAAGTTCTGATAAATCTTCGCCAACCAAAGAGGCACCAACGCTGACATGGAGAAGGGTCAGGGGCTGTTTTGGGGAACCAGAGAACTCAATGTGGGAGCCCTATGCCGTCCATAACACCCAGGCATCAGAGGTCAGGAGTTGTCCAATAGGGTAGAAAAACTGTCAACCTGCCAGCTAATCTTAACCGTGAAGGAGGGTGAACACTCACTGTTACTGGATCCAGTATCGCCGTTGCATCCGAAGGTGCCTCTGGACCCATGGCTGTAGTTGAAGCCTCTAGAAGTGAAGAAACCTGCAAATCTGTTGTGATCTTGCCACTGTCCACATCTGGACGCTTGTCCTCTGGAGGAGGCTTGGAACTGGAAGGCACCGACCAAGTACCCCCTTCCTCTGCCAGCCCTGCACAAAACCTTGGAGGTAAAGATCCTCCTCATTGATGCCTGCCCCTTGTCCCAGGAGGCAGTAGAGCTAGCTCAGTTGGCATTGCCAATAAAGATGACAGCCCACTATGCCCAGCCAGATAGGATCTCAGGGGAGAGGAGGGGACCAGATTACTGGGCCTCTTCGGCCAAGTCAAGTATCTTTTTGTTAGGGGCTCAATGGCATCTAGAAGTTTGTCCTGGCATAAACACCAGGAACAGTCTAAACCCTTTTTAGGATCACGGATATTCTTTACCAGAAACATGGCTATACGTGTGTCTATTTCAGAGGTACATGCCACTTTTCCTTCCAGGGATGGACGGGGGCATTCCGCCCGTTGGCACTTATGGATCTCCTTATTATGAGATTTACGTCACCTGCCCACCATCTATGTGGCCAACGTATCTCCGGGAATCCATTCCAAGGAAAGGGGTGGAGGATGTCCTCCGGATCCAGCATATCATACACTGGGTCGGTGGGGGGTGGTGGTGTTTCTTGAAGATGGCCACCAGGGTCTGTCATGTCCTATCTGACCATCTAGGTCTCTGTGGGAATCGCCCCAGTGGGGGAGTCAATAGGAAAAAGGTCAGTACCCTTAGTGTCGGCCTTGCTCCCAGGACTCTGCCTCTGGTTGGGATGGGTGAGGGGGTCATCCCTTAAAGGCGAGGAGTGTGCAGGAAGGCTCTCTTCAGCCTATTGAAAGCATTCAAATAAACTCCTGCTGTGTGATGCTGTTTCTCCCCTACTTTGGAGGGAACTGAGCTAGACTGCCCCTGAGGTTGGGGGAACCCTCGGGGTCCTAGTAAGTCTTCCCTCCAAGGGAGGGGTTCAAAGCATTGCTGTGCCCATTCCATCAATTTTTTCTCTAGGGCAGCCATGGCTTCTGTCACAGCTCTATGTATGGAGGCACAAAACTCATAATCAAAAGGAATATAGGAGGTGTATTCCTCCTCAAGGCAGGCCTCATTGGCTACAGCAGAGTGTTGCATTCTGCCTAATGATAGGGGCTATGTATTACTGGGGAGGGCTTAGCCAATATAATGTATGGAGCCTGCAATACTCAGTAGGGGCTAGTGCCCAATAAATCTGGCAGGCCACACTCTTTGTTAGAGCAGGCAGCGGATGCTCTCCCTCATGCCTGGACAGTGTCCAAGAGCTCTTATGAGCCACTGAGCCAGTAAGGACAGCATCCCTCAGGTCTATGTGAGCAACAATTAATATGGTCCCCCAAGGGGCAATCTGACTCCAGGAGGTGGGCTAAGTATATAATTTATGCCAAAATGCTGCAAACAATAGCCCCAAGACTTGCTCACAGACGGGTGCTGCTCTGAAATGTCAGTTACAGAGAGGATCCCTCAGAGCAGTCAGCGCACCTTTCATGAGGAGTGGAGCGAATTGGACGGCTGGGATTAGTTCAGACACCCTGTTGCAGTTGGCAGACCACTGCCGCGCACCTGCTCATCTTTCAAAGAGGAATGTAAGCGCCATCGAGTGCGTCAGGGCTCCCGCGGTAAGCTGTGGAGAAAACCGCATCAGAAATACAAAACATGCAAAGAATGAACCATCAGTACAGAAAAATGTATACCCTGACTGGCGTAATAAAGAGAGACCCTGGGAGTACTTATCTCTGGAGCAGCAGAGAAAGAGGGAGCAGGACAGCAAACAGAGGACTTTGAGAGACAATATGTTTGCTGATTGCTTGACAGTTTGTTTAACTTTTTCCAATTATTTCATGAGAAATGTGGGTTTCCTGAAGATTTATATGGCTGCTGGAGAGAATAAATTGAAGAAAGTTGAGCATAATCCTCACCTCCAGTCCTGACATAGAATTCATTGTCACAAAATACGTGTGATAACAATTCACTATTAAAGGCCATTTGGTGTTAATAGATGCTTTCTAACTAAGCCAGGCTTACTGTCTTTGTTATCACTTTTTATAATAGACACATTAGACATCTGGCATTGGATATAACTTTTCCTTGTGCACCAATCAGGCCTATAGCTTTTCATCATTGGCTTGTCACCATAACCATCTCCGGCCTATTATATTGAGCCTAAGTTTTCCTGTTAAGACAGCTATCAGACGTGCTGTCATAAAATGACAAAGGAATACAAAACTACATTAGCAGAAAACGATCTCTCCTGAGAGGGCCTAACAAGGATTGATGTAAATCAACTATCCCCACAGATTGTCAAAGGGGGAAAACTAACACCAAATCCATTGCCTACTGTATGTGCATTTGATATAACAAAGTATTTTTCTGAAATCCTTAATCCATCTTTAAATGTCCATTAACTGTAACATATGCTTTTCACATTAAATATGTATGGCCTACTGTGTTTATTGTACATTGTACAAAATGATCAGGCCTATAACTTTGATCATTGGATTGTAACTATAACTAGCACAATCCTGCTGCATTGCATTAGCATAAGCTTTTGCGCAAGGTAAAACATGCAATACAATCACTCTTTCTCAGTAGGAGCACACAACTTCAGTTCAATAAAATACTGCGCTCAAGGTAACCAACATGTGGGCGGAGCATAAGCCCCTCTCTCAGTAATACTCCTGAAACATTTTCTTCTGTTGATCATAGAGTCTGGGATCAGCTATGCTGTCAAGCTAGACTTAAAAACAGTGGTGACTACTCCTGGAAAGCAGTAGTGGGGCGGGGAGGGGGCGGCGGTTAACAAATTTCTTTAAAAAAAGATCACTTACCTGCCGGCCGGTGCCTCTTTTCAGTCCTCTTCGTCCTCTTCCCGGCTTCTGTTTGAGCAGGAAGCACCCAGACTCCCCTAAGCCAATCACAACGCTACAATGCAGCGTTGTAATTGGTCTGAGTGCTGTGGTTCGGCGCTCAGATGGGGAATGGGAGCCTGGGCATGTTCTCCACCCAGGCTGTAATGCAGCCTGGGTGGAGAACATCTAAAGTGTGCATGACTGTTTTGCCTGTATTCATGCTCACTTAGGAGGGTGCTCAACACTCCCCCCCACCACCCGCGCTGCCCAGCCCAGCAAAACTGCCTCAGCATGGAAAAATAAAATGATAATAACAGCGCATTATTATCATTTTATTTTTCCTTTTTTGCAGTGCTGAAAGGCTGTGGGGCGACGCTCCTCTGCCTTAGCGGAGGAGCCGCCTCTGCTTAAAAACAAGCCACTATGCCCAAGAAAAACATCGACACATCTCAAAAATTTCTTTGGACGTCACCAGAACCAAAGGCACTATTTAATTTGAGCACTACACTGATGGACCTCTTGGAAAGAAAAGACAAGCATTGACAAAACTAATAGGCTAAATTTATGTACTTGTGTAAAAAAGAAGGTGTGTGTTTAGCATGAAACATTTTTGTGTATCGTTTTGTTTTACTGTATGTGTGAGAGTGTGATAGTAAATAAGTGTTTGTGTATGTGTGTGTGAGAGTGAGAATTGGCAGTGCTGCAATATACAAGTTCTGATCCCATTTAGTTAGCAAGGATTTTTCATTCACCTACAGTAGAGATGTGTGCATAGTTTTTGTGTAAGCCGCAAGTCACCCATTGCATTGCAAGTGAGATAGCTCTGCGAGTTGATGCATCTGCTGTGTAATGTGTACGACACAGGTTCTGCTCCTGATGGGGCCAGTTGGTGCCTTCATCCTTCGAGAGTCAAGAAAGCAAGTTCTATTGAGTTAAGTTAGTAATGACATCTAATGTTACAAATGCCATAAGTGCTATATAAATGGTCAGTGTGCCTTAGTTCAATGCCTCACCTGCAAGATTGCTTAACTGTTTAACATGCTTGCTGCAGAGTTATGTGTGTAAAGTAAAGGCAACCTGTTCAAATCTTTCCTTCGTACTCCTGAAGTGGAGTTAATGGTCTCCATTCAGGTGTGCTACTGAGGAGATTTCCGGACGGGATGGTACCTCCGAAAGTCTGTCAGTCCATTTTAATTCCAACAAAGGGATAAGACTCAACTGGAATAAAGTAAACCCCTCTGAATTTGAGGCAAACACCGTTATAACTAACTATGACTTGATTATGAGGTGTTTATCCCATGAGTTGCCCCCATCTGAGATTATTCGGGAATTGGAACTGATTTGCTCTGATGTAGCCAAATATTTGACCAAATCAATTGAGCTTAAGGACCTCCCAGAGAAAAGATGGTTTAACAAGGAATGCTCAAGAGCCCATAAAATTCTAAAGCTGGCGTTGCACGCAAATCCTCGAAATAGAGCTCAGATTAAACATGCTCGGAAGGCTTATACAAGTATAGTCAAGCAGAGGAAAGAAGAACTGAGGTGACTAGCCTGAGATGACTTGTAGAGAGCTAGTTCCCTTAAGGACTCGAAAAGCTTCTGGGAAATCATAAATCGCCCACTGTTTAGTGAAGAGGTGGGCAAAATGGATTCCCTGATTTTGGGAGACGCCTGGGAAGCTCACTATGTGGCTATATTTAACCCTAATGGCCGGCAGCTCGAGGTAGCCAGTGAGGATCTGCCCCTAGATTTTACTTCGGCCTTTTATCTAAGCGTGTCAATTTCAATAGCCGAGGTTGAGGAAGCTATGGCAAAAGGAATTAGCATGAAAGCTCCAGGTCCGGATGGAGTGCCATTAGACCTTTTTAAATGTAATCCTAAACTGTGGGCCCCATTATTGACCAACGTGTTTAAAGCAGTGGTGACCGGTCCTATCCCAACAGCCTGGAAGGAGGCCCTCGTGGTCCCTGTGTTAAAAAAAGGTAACAGAAAAGACCCTGCCTGTTATAGGCCAATCTCCCTTATTGACGCCACAGCGAAGCTATTGGGAAGGGTCGTTTTTGCCTGACTTGAAACCTGGGCGTTAGACACAGGGGCGTTAGCAAGAACACAGTATGGCTTTAGGAGGGGAATGGGCACCACTGAACAGTGCCTCAACTTGTCCCTGATTATGGGCAAGTACATGAAGGCCAGAAAAGGTTCTATCCATCTGGCCTTCATGGACTTGTCCAGTGCCTTTGATACCGTGAATCGGGACAGGCTGTGGGCACTCATGGGTAAAATGGGAGTTGAAGAAGCCTTAATTTATCTTCTCCGTAGGCTCCACGTGTCCACATCTGTTACTATAAGATACGGTCTATATGGGGAAAAAACTAGACCTATTGCCTCCACAGAAGGTGTCCGGCAGGGATGTATTTTAGCTCCTTTCCTTGTGTACGTTGTGGGGGCTAAGAGAATTGAAAAAATGAACAATTTTAATTATCTAGGGAACCTTTTTAATAATAGGCTGAATTGGGATTCGCTTGTCACCGCAAGGGTGCAACATACGAGCAGGGTTGTTGAGGGGCTTTTTTGTTTTGCCTGTAAACTGGGCCACAAACCAGTGACCGAGCTAGTTACACTCTACAAAGCCAAATGTGTGCCTCTGGCAACATACGGAGCTGCAGTATGGGGTTATCATAACAGCCGTCAGCTACAAGTCATGGAAAATAAATTGACTAAAAGGCTATTAATGACTTCAAATAGTGCCCCAACAATCTTTTGTCATCATTAGTTGGGGCTTGGCTTTGTAGAGGATTGTATAGGAATTGCCCCCCTGCTATTGTGGGTTAAAATCTGGTTATTGGAGGAGTTGGAGTTCTCCAGAGAGATTATAAAAGATTGTCTTAATCTTGATGGAGCACTAACCATTCTTTGGCTGCGATTTATCAAGGATGGCCTTGACAGGCTAGGCTTGGGTCAATATTTTGAGTGCCCAGCCAGCATTCATGTGAATGCGAAAAACATAATAAAAGAGGCGCACTCAGTAAGGGCAAACATACTCTGCTCTCAACTCGAAGTAGCAGGCCCCCCCTGTTTATTCCCCGCCCAGCGGCAATTTTATTTAACTTTCACTATAAACACACAGACACGATTTTATTTAACAAGATTTCATTTACTCACTCAGCATTTTTTAGTGGCATTCCCGAAACAAACTGGGTGGGCAGACAATCTGGTGCCCTGCAACAATCTGGCAGCCCAGAGCACACTGCACTTTATGCTTTTTTGCACTCTGTATAAAAAGCCAAGAGGGAAATGTTTAATCCCGATTTTAAAAGAAATTAGGCCATGTTTTTATATTGAGGGTTTTAATGACTTGCACTCTTTGGCCACACATGATATATGCATTAAGGTCTCTAACTACATTAAAGTTGCAATGGCTATTAGGAAACGGTATTCGTAACTGTAGTTGAATTTGAGCCGTTCGATCTTTCATCATATACTCTAAGCTTCCATGTATTTTTATGGGGAAGGGGCGCGCTTTGACGAGGTACTAAGTGCCTCGCAAGGCAAATGGTTTTATTTTCTTTTAATATTTGAACTGTATGAATTATCCTTCACGCTGCTTTGTAAATAGGCCAACGAAATCATAATCTGTAATGTCGTTTTTATGCACTTTTATGGTTTTCTTCTTGGAACCGAATAAAGTTATTTTGATGATGATGATGACTGCTGAACTGTTTAACATGCTTGCTGCAGAGTTATGTGTGTAAAGTAAAGGCAACCTGTTCAAATCTTTCCTTCATGCTCCTGAAGTGGAGTTAATGGTCTCCATTCAGGTGTGCTACTGAGGAGATTTCCGGACGGGATGGTACCTCCGAAAGTCTGTCAGGGCTGGGACAGAATCAGTCTCACTTAGTGTCAGCCCCAGGCACAGGGCAGCTGGTGAGTCAGAGTGTAACTTAACCGCTTAACCGCGGCGCGAATTCCGGCGGTTTGAATGAGTGGGCGGGGCCGCATCGGCCAACGGACGTGCGCAGCACTACCGAGGTAGTGCTCGCGACGGCCGCTGGCCGACGGACGCAGCGAAGGGGTTAAGAAGACCGGATCCACTATATTTAGAGCACTAGTAAC
Organism: Calotriton arnoldi; assembly: GCA_963921515.1. NCBI lineage: Eukaryota > Metazoa > Chordata > Amphibia > Caudata > Salamandridae > Calotriton > Calotriton arnoldi. Next base: position 1,017,989 of record CAWUFW010006128.1, on the reverse strand, counting down.
GAGTACCTCTCCAACTGTGGTAGAAGCTTGGATCCCAAAAGGGTACTGCCAGAGCTCCCACAAATACACCATAATGAGCAACAACAGCTCAGAGGTATGAGCAATAATGAATCTGTAGGGGCATGAGAATGACAAACAGAACCGGATGATGAGCAGCAGAGCTTTGGGTAGGATGGAGAGTGATATACCACAAGGCAGATTGTATTACCAATGTTAGGACACTAGGTATCTAGAATAATAATACCACGGTCAGATTAAACATAATACTCCAGAGTGACAGAACAATAAAAACTCATGCTAAGCAGCAATACCCGAGAAACCGTGAGCAATAATAGTCCAGACAGCATAAGCAGTAGTCATATCCAATAAAGCATTGAAGTAAAATCTCAGACAACAATTTCACCTCATCCTTTTATGAACAGCAGTATCCTAGATGGTGACGGCAGTTATAAACCAAGGCCACTGAAATTATGTGGTTAGGGGAGGACCAAGTTATGTGGCAATTGAATAAATAAGCAGCAAAATGAGCCAAATTATACGGAGTAGTGCAGCATATATTGTGATAGTATTACTTTATTATTTTGTCATTTTTGCACATGTTAACACTGTCTTTGCAAAGCTTTCACCAAAGTAGTACAAGTTTAAACACTCAAATACAGCAATAAGAAGCAGAGAGGTGACAAGTCAACGTTTTTGGCCTTCCACTGCTTGGCAACACTTGTCACTGCAGTTTTAGTAACTTTTCATCTATTTGAGCTAGAAGCAAAATACATTTTTGTTAGACTCTGCAAATTCTGAAGCAAATGAAGAATTATGTGGCATATGCGGCAAATCCATATTTATATAGAAAACCCCAAAGCCACAGAATTGCATAACACCATAATTCCAGTGGCCATGAACATACCCCAGGCAAGAGCTGATGAAAGGGCTGGACAGGGAACCAAAAGAAACCCTGGAAATATTCAAATATCAGTTTCACATTGCAACATCTGAGAAAAAGTATCAAGTTAGGCTGACCGTTTCCAGGGAAGCCGAGCCCTCATATAAAATTGAGACCAGACTGTGCAGTTTTCCAAATGTAGGTGCTAAAGATCAGATGTTTTCTAGGCATTTTTGATAAAACATTGATAAAATATCACGGTATTTCACTGGCCTGTGGCATGACACAGGAGTAGTATTGGTCGATAGCAGCAAAATTATGTACATGCCAAAAGGAAAATTGTGTACTCAGTACGAGTAGACAAATATTTGTGCCATGGGAAAAGCAGCTGCGAAAAGAACAATTGAGGTTGAAATGCTGAACAATGTCAAACATTCACCCCCAGTACAGAGATCTGGCCCTAAATCCATCATTTCTTTGCCCACCATGCTATTCCAGTGGATTCGAGCTAGCCTGGCTGATGAGGGGTGATACCCCAAAACCGGTCCCAGGATGCTTGTTTTCTGGTTCAAGGAGGACCTGGCCTGACAGTTCGGGCTGGACTGTTCCCATGGGGAGCAGGGTCAAGACTGATTTGCATATTGTTAGGTCCAAACTTAGGTGGTGTGGTGAACAAAAAAAACAGATGGATTTAACCTTGATCTGTGAATGGGGTGAATGTTTGATTTGTTCTGTATTCCGTCCATGATTTGTGTGTTTTTTTGCACAGGAGAAGCGGTGCATATCTAGTAAAATGCATTTGCTTGAACAATATCCATTGATAATGGTAGAACATAATGCCCATCTATTAGTACCATTAGTAATCATTTATTTCGGGCACAGCCCATAAAACACATCAGATTAATACAGCGAAGATACGTTTTAAATACATTAAAAATGTATGAAATATGAAAACATAAGACATCAAGGTACAGTTGCCTTACTATAAAAGCAGTTAAAAATAATTACATCGAGATAAGAAGTAGGAAAGATGGAACGTCATCTTAAAAACAAGTTGTAGATCTGGCAAGGTAACCAATTGTGCATTTTGGTGACTAGTATTCCAACCAATCATAAAATATTGAAGTAATCATAGTGGGGGTGTGTGCAAAATAGCTATCATTGGGGCTATAAAGAAGGAAAAGGTTAACAGGATAAATATGTGCATCATTTCATAATCACATGTTAGATGGAAGGGAAGATGAGGCAGTTCTCTGTCAGGATTCGGTTTTACAAATGGCCTCCTTTCTTAATGCCCAAGCAATATGCAGATACTTAGAGACCACAAGAGCTAAAAGTTCTCTAGTATCGCTCTTAAAGAGTCTCTCTGCTTCCCAATAGTGTCTCACACCCATGTGGTTACATAGAGCCACCAACCATTTTTTTCGGACCTTCCTTTATGAGGGACAGAATAGCATGAAGTGGGACTCCGTTTCCACTAAATTCGGGCAATTTGGACAACAATCGTTCTGGCAAGTTGCATTGGCCCATTTGGAAGTGTGTGATCTCAAAGGCAGAACCCCACACCTATATTGTACGTACAGACATTTTAACTGGTGTGGATGTATTCTGTTCAAATATGGTTCAAACCTAGGCATACTTTTATGATTCAGGAATTTGCCTGTGAGCGAGTTGGTCTGATGCATTTCCCACGTTTGGAGTAGGTCTGCCTCCCAATAAGACTGTTTTGCTCTTAAAGTATCTACATAATGCCCGTCTATTTCTTGTACGCATAGCCCTGTTGACAATCAAAGGCTTCCGACTGGAAAAAGGGGAGAAGGAAGGTTAACGAATATAGTATAAAACAAATGTGTCTAGTTCAAATGGGTAAAACGTTACTAAAAACGCAGTGACACGTTGCAGGACAGTGGAAGTTCCTCTCACAGGTTGACTTGCTGTTGCTTATTGCTGTATTAGGGTGTTACATTGGTACTTATGAGGTGAAATCTTTGCCCAGACAGTGTTAACCTGTGTAAAAAGTAATACATTCACACAATGTGCCATGCCACATTATGGTCAAACACATAAGAGGGTCCCTGAGAGGTTAATTTATGAGGGGAAGAACAGGGAAATTACAGTAATAAACAACAGAAGACACTTCCCCTACTTAATCTGTTAGAGTTCGGTAATCTATCCAAAATAACATGCCCCACAGACTTGTAGTTTGTTTCATTTATTATCAAATCATATTTATCATTTTATAAAAGTTATTTTTTTACCAATGTTGAAAGTACATTGTACAAAGTTGCTACTGTGGTCGGCACTTGTCTGGGCTTAATGAGACAGTTGCGGAAACTTGCCCCTCTTCTCTCACCCACCACTCTACAGAGGATCGTGTCGGCCATGATTGTGTCCAGGCTGGACTATGGCAATGCCTTATATATTGGTCTCCCTGAGATACTAATCCGCAAGCTGCAGGTGACCATGAATGATGCAGCTAGGCTGATCTTTAGGCTCCCTAGAAGGGCTCAGGCTACCCCTCTGCTGCACAAGTTGCACTGGCTCCCGGTCAAACAGAGAGCAATGTTTAAGGGCCTCTGTATTGCCCATAAAGCCATCTACGGCCAGGCCCCAGCTTATATCAAGGAGCGCCTGGTGAACTATGTGCCGGGACGCACACTTCGATCATCCGAGGCAGGCCTCTTGGCCTACCCACGGGTCAAAACTGCATCTAAAGGTGGCAGAGCTTTTTCTGTTTTAATTCCCCAACTTTGGAACCAACTACCCGAGAATCTCCGCAAGGAACCCGCCCTTCTTCCTTTTAGGAAATGCCTCAAGACTCATCTGTTTAGGGAGGCACTGGACATTGTCTAACTCCTCCGCCTAGGTGCTTTCGGGATTGGCAGAGGGCTCCTGGGTCTTCTCAACAAGCGCTAAGAGACCTGCAGGTGACTATGCGCTATACAAATTGTAGTTAACATAACATAACATTGTATACATAAAAACAATCATAAATATTGTACATGAGTTACAATAGAGCCCCAGACGAAATTATAGAGAAACCATACATGATATGTACATGTCTCCAACAATACCAAACAGAAAAACAACCATGAAATGTGAAAACAAAACAATTATACATTAAACTTAAAAAGACATACATATAAATTTACATACAGCGTACAAAAACACAAGAAATGCGCCGACGCGCGTTTCGGAGGTACCATGTACTTAGACCATCCTTCATCAGGGCGCTGAATTCATAAAGTGTTCAGTGGTCTGAAACCATTTGTAGCTTATGCTTCAAAATATCATTAAATGTAGTACACTGGGCTCTGTACAATATAAACACACTACTCTGTGGGGACAAACAAAACATAGTAAATCTTTACATACTTTAATTTCATAATGGTTTAAGAGATGGAGCAAGGTAACAAGGCCATAAGTCCCAAACACCGAAATGGTGCAATATAGATAAAAACACCGTCACTCTACGTGTAGAGTTCAAAAGATCCAAAGATAACCAGGTGATGAGAGGATTATCCAAGAAAAAGAAATAGATACATAGGTAAAAAGGTAGAAACAGGTGAAGCAGAGAATATATACCATAAAAAAAGACTAACATACTTTTCAAAGGCTGTATTTATTCCAAATAGACTGTGGCTCTAGGGGATTCTTGAACACCCCGAGCACAAGCAGACTACCTCACAAGCAGAAATCGATTCTGTAAAGAGAGATAATTGGTAAAGACCTCTATCCCCTAGGTGTGAACTCAAAGGGTAAAGAGGTGCTAATATGGGATGCCATACATACTTTCGCTGTAAAGTTGTCCAGGATCCCCTAGGACAGCCCAACCATGGATATGGTCTTTAGAGGGTGACACTATAAGAACTAGGAAATAAAGGACAGTAAGAGCATGATTATGCATTCCTCTTCCTAATGGACTATCAAGAATGTATAGAAGGTAATTCGCAGTCATTCATACATACATAGTTGTTCGAGGAGGTGGCCCCAGTTCACATCCAAAGGGCTATGAGGCTGCGGTGAAATTGCGGGTAACCGTCAGCGCAATAAATACTAGGGAAGATGGAAGATATATATGTAAATCAGTCGCCCGCAGTATGGGAATTAAGACCCAAAATGTATTAAACGCAGTCTAACTTACAGGTTAGAAAACGGCGAGCCGTATAGACCAGAAACTGTCCTTTTACGACAGGCTCCGGTCGCCGTAAGTGCCAAGGGCTCAAAATCCAAACTTATATGGCAAATCTGTAAAAAGACAGGGAATCGATCGGTCGATCGTATAGTAGGATGAACAAATGCCTATCCAGTAAAGTAAGTGTCCTGCACGATGGAATTAATACCCTCCCTTCTCACTTAAAGTTCCGGGACATGAATTACTCACAGAAATCGGGCAAAATTCTGCCAAAGATCAATGTGACGCCATCCGGGTCGTCGGTCCTCCATCAGAGCGAGCATTAAGGCTCTGCAAGATCGGCCCTTATATCCTGTAGTACGCCGTAATACAGGGGGTTCAATGAGTTCCAAATAGGAAACACCTGCCACAGCAGTGGCATAGAATGTCACACCAAGCAGTGCGGAGCCGAGATGGGGGCCATATTGGAGTGACAAGCGCATAGGTGGGGAGGGGCAAGGAACGTGAAGACGCATAGATCCTACATCTGTACGGGGGCCATATTAGAATGGGGTAAAAATCAACTAGCCTATATGGGTATGAGTTGTATCCTGATCCGGCAGCCAAACAGATATAGAAATAAAGTTGATGTTAAAATGTTAAGAAGGCGTCAATATATAATGCATAATCACTATTAAATTAACTGTTTGGGAATAAAAATTACACCAGCTCCTGGGGCGAAAAAGGCATGAAACGTATGGCGTATAACATCTAAACCAATGTGGAGGCCATATTGAAATAAGGAAAAGGTCGAAAACCCAAAAGAATCAGTATATGAAAGCGGGCCATGTCGGGATCAGAAGGTCAGATATAAAGGTAATGCCAGTATCCGTATAACAAAAAGGAGTCAACTCCAAGTGTCAAAATCGAGAGACCAGCTAACTGTCAAAAAATGACAGAGAAACAATAAAAAAGAGCAGTCAGTCCCCCGGGGCTCATCGGGTAGACCAGATTGGAGTCGATAACAAGAAACAACTTACTCATGGGCATGTGGTCGAAAAAAACATATGCTACTGCACATAAGATCCTACAAAGGGGAAAGCCTAGGAAGAGTACCACTTCCCTATGGGGGAGTAACATAAACCGCCCTTCAAGATAATATGCTTAATTTCCTAGGGGTGTATGTTCAATATGGGTATTGTGTGAATACTAAGCGTGACTAATAAAGAAACATATCACTAAAGCCATAGAGACTGCGGATAAGCTATATATCCCCAATTCCCATCCGGGAGACAACTCCATGTCTTTCATTCAACGTCTCAGCTAAACAGCAGTGAGAAAGTACCAGTCCCCAGCACAAGTTCAGAAATCAAAACAGGATGTCTATATCTTCCTGTCATTGGGACCAAATCCTAAGAGAAAACCAATGGGCCTCCTGGGGTAAGTCCTAAGGGACCTGAAGGCTCATAAGTAGTGATTAAAGGAAAATGTTCACACTATAGCATTCTCCCAGGGGAGGGATTCATTGAGGCCTGTGGTAGCTGTCTGTAGAGTATAGATCCAATATACCTCCCTCTTATGTCTAAGGGCATCAATATTGCCATCCTTAGGGTGATGTATTTGTTCCAGTATGGTCCATTTTAAATCCTTTACTGCATGTTGTTGTTCCAGCCAATGTGTGACCAAAGGAGCGCCTATCCGTTTATTATGGATGGCAGATTTATGCTCACTAAATCTCACTCTCAACTCCCTGCTAGTTTCACCGACATAAACCTTTTTGCAGGGACAGAAGATGAGATACACCACGTTGGCGGTTCTACAGTTGGTCATTTCCTTGGATAGGAATTTTTTCTTTCCCCATTCAAGCACGGGCGAAACAATGGCAAAGTCGCACACATGGCAATTGCCACACTTATGCGTGCCAAGTATGGGGTTAGTGCCTGTGATGGATCGCTGGATAGCTTCTCTTCTGTCAGGTAGAACCGATTTAACCAATGAATTCCTTAGGTTTTTATTCCGTCGGAACGCAAAGATGGGTTTAGGTAAGACGTTGGTATGGTTGCCTGAGTTCAAGATATGCCATGCAGAATTGATAACCTGGCGTAATTTGTTGTTAAAGTTGGAGTGTCGGGTGACACATACCAACTTGTTATCATTCTTGTTGCTTTTGTTTTGGAAAAGTGCCTCCCTGTTATAGTATTTAGCCCTCTTGTAAGACTCCTTGATGAGTCTATAGGGGTATCCTCTGTTGAGGAATATGGTCTTCAATTGTTCTGCATGGAAATCATAGTTCTGAATAGTCGTACAATTTCTGCGGAGACGCAGGAATTGGCTGAAGGGTATACTGTCTTTCTGGCAGCGAGGGTGGTAACTCTCATATTGAAGGAGACTATTGCGTGCCGTGGGCTTAGTGTACAGTGAGACCTCGATAACTCGATACACCACTTGGATCCAGACAACTTAAAATTCAATCTTGTCTTTACTCATGTTAGGGCTAAACTTCAAATGGGGGTCACACAAATTAATCCATAGGATAAATTCTGTCAATTGTTCTTCTGGACCACTCCATATGAAGAAAATGTCGTCGATAAATCGATGCCAATGTTGGATGTTCTCAGAAAAGGGTGCAATCTCGTTGAAGATAAATTTATCCTCAAAGGCACCCATATAAATATTGGCCACATTAAGTGTGCAGGCCGCGCCCATGCTTACGCCCTGGGTCTGTTGGTATATAGATTTATCGAATTCGAAATAGTTTTCCCGTAAAACTATGGCCAGACATTCCAAAATGAACAAATGGTCGCCTTGGCTGCTGCTTCTTTCCAGGGCGCTTTTCACAGTTTCCAAAGATCCTATTTGAGGAATGTTTGTGTATAACGCCTCGATATCCATCGAGACCAACACATCAGTGTACGAATTGAAGGCAATGCCTTCTATTTTTCCAATCAGATGGTCAGTATCCCTAACATAAGCCGGAAGATCAGAGACCAAAGGTTTGAGGAACACGTCCACATATTTGGACAATGGTTCAGTAAGTGACCCTATAGTTGATACGATGGGCCTGAAAGGTGGTTTGGTGATATCCTTGTGGGTTTTGGGTACCCCATATAGAACCGGAATGTTGTGGAAAGGTCTATTTAGGTACTCAAACTCCTGGGCACAGATAGAACCTCTATCCAGGGCTCTCTGAGTGATATCCAGAATTGTAGTCTCAATCCTCTGTTCTGGATATCTGTTGGTTCTAGAGTAATGTTCAGCAATCGCTAGCATAGTCTGAATTTGTTCTTTATATTCAGTACTGTCCAATACTACAATGCCCCCATCCTTGTCACTGGGTTTAATGGTGACATCATTGTTGGAGGATAACTTTTTAAGGGCTTGGTATTCCTCATAATGGAGATTATAAGGTGGTTTAGAAACAAATCTCATCATGTTTTGAACTTTAGAGTACACTACTCTCTCAAAAATGCCCACTTCAGGACCTACTTCGTCCAATGTGGGAGTAAACGTGGAGGTAGGACGTAATCCCAACCTATTATCATTGCCTATCATGGTTCTATTTTCGAAAAAGAATTTTAATCTAATCTTCCTGAAAAAAGCTTGAAGATCTTGGTTCAACTCAAATCGATTGAGATTAGTGCTGGGTACAAACGATAGCCCGTGTGCAAGTAAGTTCATGGACGGTTCATCCAGAGGCATTCTGGATAAATAAAAAATAGGAATCGGATCAATATGGGCAGGTGTAGTTATTCTCTCCAATATTGATTCCGTCTTGTCTGAAGATATTGAGGGGGATTCTCTGTCTGTTGGTATCGTCCCCTCTCTTGGGTTCTGAATCTCACTCTCGTGGTTCCTCGTCGGTTGCCTAAAAAACGGTTCTTTCTCATGGGGCCCTCAAAGGGCACTCTCCGATTCCCATATCCATCAAAGGAATTAGGGCCCCCTTCACCATCGGATTCCGAGGTATCCGAAAAAGTGAGGATTTTTTTATTACACCAATGTTGATAATCACCTTGGTTGGTCTGGTCCCTAGTGGTGTTATAATATTGGGCCCTTAGATAAGGATATAACTTTTCCTCAGAGAAATATCGGATATCCTTTCTTAGTTTTTCCGTTTTTTTCTTTATGAGGTAGTCACTAAAGGAATTCAATTCTGAATTGACCTCCTCTAACTTTTTCTTAGCTTCCTTCACAGGATTGTTTTTCTTGAGGGTTTCCTCGATATCCGCAATTTCCTTGAGGAGGGTTTCCACTACCTCTCTGGCAGAATCAATGATAAGAATCATGAGGTCCCTGGAACACCTGTTGGCGATCAAAGACCATCTTTCCAGGAACTTCCTGATTTCAACAAATAAGCCAGGGATATTCCTTATTCTGAGTCCATTGGGGATAACCCCTGCCTTAAGATATTCAAGCATAAATTCTGCATGGGACTCCGTTCGTCTGGATTTCTTTCTCAAATTAAGGAGTTTCAGCCACTCATCATTGTTGCCTCTATTAATAGAAAAAGGGCGATCTGAAGAGGAACTCTGTCCCAAAAGTCTCGAAAAATCTTAATCAGTAAAACCGAAGGTTTTAATACTGTCCATTGATATTCAAAAAGATCCTACTCTTACGCCATGCAGGGGCTAATGAAGCCCACAGCATAAAAGATACAGAATAAGTGAGCAAACCACCAACTGAGTGTGCAAGACAAATGAGACACAATATCCCAGATGTCAAGAGTGAAAAAGAAGAAACTAAATGAAAGATAGAGTGTAAATAGAAACACAATATAAATCTTGCTCCAAAGAACACAATCCTAACTACCCTCACAGCAAAGTGCCAGGAATTACAGTCAAACACATAAGAGGGTCCCTGAGAGGTTAATTTATGAGGGGAAGAACCAGAGAAATGACAGTAATAAACAACAGAAGACACTTCCCCCTACTTAATCTGTTAGAGTTCGGTAATCTATCCAAAATAATATGCCCCACAGACTTGTAGTTTGTTTAATTTATTATCAAAACATATTTATCATTTTATAAAAGTTATTTTTTTACCAATGTTGAAAGTACATTGTCAAACATTGTATACATAAAAACAATCATAAATATTGTACATGAGTTACAATAGAGCCCCAGACGAAATTATAGAGAAACCATACATGATATGTACATGTCTCCAACAATACCAAACAGAAAAACAACCATGAAATGTGAAAACAAAACAATTATACATCAAACTTAAAAAGACATACATATAAATTTACATACAGCGTACAAAAAACAAAAGAAATGCGCCGACGCGCGTTTCGGAGGTACCATGTACTTAGACCATCCTTCATCAGGGCGATAGGGGATAGAAGTCTTTACCTTATTATCTCTCTTTACAGAATCGATTTCTGCTTGTGAGGTAGTCTGCTTGTGCTCGGGGTGTTCAAGAATCCCCTAGAGCCACAGTCTTTTTGGAATAAATACAGCCTTTGAAAAGTATGTTAGTCTTTTTTTATGGTATATATTCTCTGCTTCACCTGTTTCTACCTTTTTACCTATGTATCTATTTCTTTTTCTTTTTCTTGGATAATCCTCTCATCACCTGGTTATCTTTGGATCTTTTGAACTCTACACGTAGGGTGACGGTGTTTTTTATCTATATTGCACCATTTCGGTGTTTGGGACTTATGGCCTGGTTACCTTGCTCCATCTCTTAAACCATTATGAAATTAAAGTATGTAAAGATTTACTATGTTTTGTTTGTCCCCACAGAGTAGTGTGTTCATATTGTACAGAGCCCGGTGTACTACATTTAATGATTTTTTGATGCATAAGCTACAAATGATTCTGTTGCTTACTGCACCAAAACCCCCATGTCCTGGTATTTACCGGGTCTTTTCCCTCTGCCACAATTTCACAGGGAAACAATCTGACATTGCGATATTTCTCACACTCGGCAATTGCCAGGTGCTATAAACATCACTCCACTGATTGCAGTGATCTCTTTGATAAGAGGTGTTTGCACAGGGATCGTTATTTTATGAGGAACTTTGTGTTAGTTGTGGGGAGTTGGTTTGTATAAAACGTTGCCAGACAACAGTCATCTCCTACTTCAAAGAGTTCATCTTACAGACAACAGGCCAAACCGGTAATTTCTACGCAGCTCTTCACTGCTCCCACGCTTCATTGGCCATTAAAGATAAAAATAAACAAAGAGTAAAGGTAACAGGACTGGGTTTACTGTGCTAGCGCATGCAATGTAAAGTACATTAAAGCCAGATGAAGAAACTAAAGCCAGTCTGTGTTGAAGGTTACCTTGCTATATCATGGCAGGATGGCGAGGGACTGTTCATTATTCACTGCTTAATTTGTAAAACAATAAGTGCCAGGGCCTTCGTCAGGAGACGACCCAGCTTGCACCACCCATTTCCACTGCCAGCACTGTCAATGACAGTAGAAAACACAACCACTAGCCATCACAATGCTACAAGTGTGACAATCCAGACTGTTCGAGGCCTCCCCAACGCTATAAGAATGGCTTGGGAGGCAAGTATTAGTTGTTTCAATGTCTGTTTGGTTAATAAACAACTGTTGGTGTGCTCAACTCTATATTCTACAAACAGCGCCACCATGTGGCAGCTGTCGTAAGTGCCGGTGCTGACATTTAAGTGCCAGTGCCAGGCACCAGAAACCACAGGCTCAAATTCAGCACTGATTTAAGTCCTCCTTTAGTTTCAGTGTATGTATGTTGGTATGTGTATAACACAATCCTATCTGAAAGGCAACAGAGCGCTGTGCAGGATTAAAAAGCTAAGATATAGTCATAGTGTGACTAGAAGCATAGCTGGTTTCTTGTTACTGCCTCATGGCATAGCAACAAAGGAAAGAGTTTAATGAACCCCCAACCCCATATAATCACCTGATCTTGTTTTGGTTTAGAAACAAAAAAAAAGGACGGAATTGATGGCAAGGAAGCCTTCAGTGTAGTCAGTCTTTAGTTTCTATGAAATGGGAAAACAATACCCAGTCCTGGCAGCACTCACGAGAAACGAGCAAGAGGAAAGGGCAGGTGGGGGTGACAAGGAGTGCAGAAGGGAAGGACGGATGCGCATGAAGGATTTGCAACAGGGCGGTGAGAATGAAGAGAACACAGGGGAAGGAGGTAGAGTTTATGAGGGAGCAAGATGAGGTGGCGGGGGGGTGGAATGCGAGTACAGAGAGAGTCAAAGTGATGCATATGTGAGGAAGCCAACAGGAGCAGACAAAGAGAATTATAGCTGTAAAGTAGTCCCTTGTGCATTTCATTGAAAGCTACTGATTGGAGATGGAATGATACACTCGAACAGCCAATAGCATTAGATGGTAGAAATCTGCCACAGGCTGATCCAAAATGTGAGTCTCAGGCCAATGGTTGAAACTGGCTGGTCGAAAGAAAGCCTATTATTGAAAAGGATGGGGCCAAAGCCCAGGGGCGGCCGGCATGGCTCGCGGGTGGGGGGGGCGGATGCGTAGGCCGTGGGGGTAGTCGCGCGGGGGGGAACGGGGTTTAGACATAAAAAACGTACCTCGAGGCCGGGTTCCATGTCTTCTGTGCTCCTGCTCTCCAGAGTCCGCTTCCAGGAACAGGAAGCAGGCAGCTAGGCTCCCACCCCTAAGCCAATCACAACGCTCTTGGTCTGAGCGCCGTGACAGGGTGCTCAGCCTGGGGCTGCAGGGGTGGGCATGTTCTCCATGCAGGCTGTAATGCAGCCTGCATGGAGAACAGGGAAGTGCGCATGACTGTATAGGGCGGCCCGAGAGGGCCGACCAAACAGTCATTGCGCACTTGAGTGGGAAACCCACTCCGCCCCTGCCCTGCTTCGTGATCAGAGCAGCCCCGCCCACCCTCCCGCCTGCAAAGGAAACATACCATGATAATAACTGAAAGTTACTATCATGTTATGTTTCCTCTTCTCGCACTGCTAGAAAGCAGTGGGGTGATGCTCCTCCGCCGTAGCGGAGGAGCCGCCACTCCCAAAGCCCACTTTGTGTCTAATAAGTCTGTTTGATATTTGAAAACAATGTTACACATATATATCATCTATTACAGTTTAATATTACATTTTTGGAAACACTAACTTGCCATAGCCACCAACACGCCACACTTCAGTCCTTTAACATGCTGTTTTATCGCAGGATAAAGGCCCAAACTCCATGTGCTGACAGTGTAGCAGGCAGCGGTCCTGCTCTGTGGCCAGGTCAGGCCAGGAGGGGGCTAAATAAAGGGAGTGGACCGCTCTGGGTCCATCTCCGATACAGCCTACCACTGTGTGTGTGTCAGTCATTTAGAAGGCAGTAGGGCACATAAGCGCATGCAGACAAGGCTGCCGTAGGTACCTGGAGCAGCATCACCACAGACAGGATATGCACATTTTCCCTGTGGAGCACAATCTTTTTATAATCCATAATTTTCCATGCATGTATTGACAATCATTTCTAGCCTATTCCAATGTTACCCAACACGTGCTCGCAGGGGTTCCACAGACAACCATGGAGTAATATATTGAGGGAAGATAAATGAATAAACTATAGAAGAAAATTTTGAAATACCACAAACAATTCCAAACATCTCTTTGAAATGCTGCAGGAATGTGGGTGGCAATTAGCAACGCTTGAGTAATCTCTGTGGGCAATCACTTGTCTCCTTGATGTTTTGATCAGTTCTGGTTATAGTTAGTTGTATTGTGCCTTTGTTTGTTAGGGAGGCTCCTCAACAGTGGTTACAGAAACGCAGACCCTGAGCTGCCAACAGGAACAGAGAGCAGTGCGGTGAACAGGACGCAGTGCCCTCATCTACAGACCGATCACTGAGAATCCCTTTTTTCCCAGAATTCTCTGCTTCTCTATTCTTTTTGTTTATCTTTCCAGATTGTTTCAGAAGCGTCATATTTTTTAATTGATAGTAATAAATGGGCAACCGAGTCAGTCTTTTATAGATTATGTGGTGGATGGTGATAAGATGAGATAGAGATACTCGGAGTAATTTATTTTCAGGAAAGAATTCACGAGATCTGTTTAGTGATTATTGTGGTCATTTGAATACAATAAGGCAGTAATTATCTGCACTAACTGTTTCTGGTCTGTAAATGTTTTCATATCTAGGGGTTCCTCAGGATGGGAAAATTTCTTTTAGGGGTTCCATGGGGAAAATGTTGTCCCTCTATAATCTATTCACATGTTAATTTCAGCAGCTCTCAAAGATGGTCAGCTATCACAGACATATTTCACCTTCGGGGATCATCTCTGTGATGCAATCAGCATATTGTGATGTCACTATACCTTGACATGTTGCTGGTACCAAACAAGATCAACGAAATGGCGAGTAAAGATAAAAGGAAATAATCACCCAGGCGGCGAAATATTGAGGTACAGGACTATGCCCCAATAGAAGTGAATGCTGAAAGATTCTTAACCATCCACAATGTTCCACTGTACAGCAATGGTTCATTCTTCCGGACTTGCTGTATCAAAAATATCCACAATCCAATCTCGATTTCTGAATTTTAATTGTTTTATACTTCCATTTGCCAAATATAGTTATTCCAGAAGCAAAAAGAGGACTACAGACTGTGTCCACGCCGTCCTATATTTATCTGGTAGTTTCTCATCGAATAGTAAATACCATGTAAACTCTAGTCAGACAATGTAACCAGAGACACAACATTTACAGTGCATTGTTGATAGCTGCCATTAGTTCATATTGCATCTTTTTCATCTGCCAAATGGCCCCTCTATTCAAGAAAGTGTTGACAATGGGAAACATCTATTACAAAGCATGCATTACAACTAAGTGCCTTTACAACGCAGTCAGTATCACGACTGCAACATTACCATGTGTTCCATTACAACGCAAGTTATTACAATGACTTGCTTTAGGGAATGTAATGTTGGAGTGGTGTTAAATTTTAAGTCCAACACCTTCCCTACTGATACACCGACTGGAGTTGGAATAGTCATTTAAACTATTCCAAAGTCTAGCATTTCCCTAAAGCAAGTCGTGGTAATGACTTGCGTTGTAATGGAACTTGTGGTAAGGGCACAGTCGTAGTATTGACGGCATTATTAAGCCACATGTGGTTTTAGCATGCGTGGTAACAGATACTATTCATAATCACTTTCCGGCGCAAACACCGTCTTCACACATGCTAAGTGTGGAAGACTAAGGAAAGGGCAGTGGTCCAGCCCCACCTTAAAAAGAGAAATGACCGCATTGATTCGCTGTAGTGTAAAATGTTATTCTTATGTAAAGAAAAAAGGTATTTCAATCTCATTTCCACTTACAGGTCTTCTATTCTGATCTCTCCTAAATAGTTTTGAAATATTTCAGACAGACGTAGAGGTTTATGAAATGTACTTTCGATTGATAAGCAAAACCCAAGACACGAATAGTTAATAATGTATCAGCAAAGGATGTATATTTAGAGACTGTAGTAAAGATGCTGTCATTTACATGATTTGCACATTACACTATACCAGTGGTCTTCAAACCTTTCAATGCTGCGGCCCCCCCATTGGAAAATAAAGTCTTGGGGGGCCCCAACAGAGTTTTTCACAATTATTCTATTAAATTGGCAAGGTTTACGTATGTCTAGACATATCTAAACATTGCAGTCAAGTATCCACAGAGTGATCATTCGAAATGGGGGTGGGGGTGTTGGACAGCCCAAACTACACATATATGTCTTTTTTTCAACTGTCCATAGGGAATTTTTCCCCTTCTTTCTCCGAGTAAGTCATTATCCTTCAGGAACTACTACTCTGACTCATAGACAGACCATATTAGTAAGTTTTTTTTAATCTACCAATTAGACAAGTCTCAGATGCTCATTATCTCCTCAGCCTGTTGGTGACCTATAGATTCATCCTAATGGGTTGAAACATCAATGCCAACAAGAGGACTGTTGATTACTCAGCCATTAATTGGCTCCTATAAACAAAATTATTCTTTTCTCTCTATATATATTATTATGCCACTTGTAATTTGCTATCATGGGTGGCAATTACCAGGCTGGTATTGGGCTTACATGAATGGGTGTTATAGTGACTCATCTAACTCCCTCTATCCAGAGAGCAGCTGCTGGTGCTCAATTGAGTTTTTCATCCTGCTTTCCAGTAGAGGTTTCAGAAATGTCATGGATCTTACTGGCTTAAAAGGTAAGCTTGGTGGCACATAGACTTAAATTCGACACGGCACCTGCGGGAATTTGGTTCTTATCGGTTGCCATATTTTGTTGCTTACAGGATCGTGCAATATACGTTGAAGCCAAGTGAGAAAAGCCGTTGATTGTGAAGCACTATGCCATTCTTTCTATAATTATAGGTAATATTACTGAGAGTTCCTTGTGTAGCTCTGTTAGAACTAAGCTACAACTTTAATCTGATTGCAGTTTATTGTCGTTTTTTGACATACAGGGTTGCTTGATTCAACTCCGTTCTATAAAAAGAGAAGATACCTCAAATACTGGAAAGAGGCAGCCTTCGAAGTCTAGAGAATTAGAAAGGTTAGAAGGAGGATCCACCAATATTGTGTAATTATGCGGAATTTCATCTATAAGAGGACTACATATCGCTAAATTCTATACATATCTTTATGTCTATAGGATATTGACTTCTAAATATCGAGCTATCAGATGGATCCTCTTCGTTTATATTGATACAGTGGACCACATTAAGTTGAAAGATATCAGGTAACATCAATAGGAATCTCCCCCATATCATCGTGGCTTGTACACGTGATATAGCCATCTAGTTGGTTCCCTCTTGAGGAAAAAAGGTTTCTTTCCTCCTGTTTTTTGGTCTTTTAAGTTTTGAGATCGCTATATCATTTGTTAGGATACTGAGGACATACAGAGTTTGGGATATTTTAAAAAAAAATATATATTTTCCAGCTGGACAAGATGGTTAGCATTTCTTTGATAGTGTGCCTCCATTAAAAAGGTACATAAAAAGATCGCTTTATAGGAGATATTGATAGTTGTGTAGGCCTATTGGTATGACCTAACAATTAGAGGTCCTTGATATCTACACAGTTTATTTTTTCAACAAAACATAAATATGAATGAAAGTTTTTTACCTAGTTTAGAAGAAAGTAATAGATCATCTTATTTTCGAGTTAAATACTTGGAATAGGTTAGATGTGGCCTGCTAATGTGTTGCATATTATGGAGAAATAGATGTTTACTATTATAACATTTAAATCTCTTATGCCCTATTTCTTGCATCTCTCTCTATCATTTTCATTTCCAGAATAAGAACTTTTGGGAATGTCTGTACTACTGAAATAACGTTGCATCTCTTAAATTTTAATGTGACCGGCTTTATTTTAAGATTAGAAAAGAAATATAAGAAAGAAACCCTCCATTTAGTGAATAGAAAACTAACTCTACAGACTGGTAAGAGAATAAAAACTTCGAATAAACTCTGTAGATGATTGATTACAACTTAGAAATAAGACTTGCGCATTGATATGAGTTGTCTGTTAATATTAGCTTCAATGATATGAAGCACAATGTATGCAATATCCTATACACAACTACCATAAATAACCCCTCAAATAAACAAACCTCCCCCCTTTCTCGTCCTTTTTTTTCTTTTTTTCTTCTCTTTTTTTGCTTTTTCTTCTTCTTCCCCCCTTTTATTCCTTTTTTTCTTTTCCTTCCTTTTCTCCCCCCCCCTTTTTTTCTTTTTCTTTTCCCTTTCCCCCCTTTTACCTTTCCTTCCCTTCCTTTTTAACTCCTTTTCTAATAGATCATTTATGTGAATTAGCATGTTGAATATACACATTAGGGTGTTTTTTCTGGGATTATACTTTTTGGGATATGGATATTTTCAATCAAGCGTCAATAGTGCTAAACATGACGTACTTTTTTAGACACTTTTGTGACATAATTGGTATGGTGTTTAGTTTTAGTATTTTAATCAATGGGCACCCAATTTCAAATTTTAATAATGTGACTATGTGTTTTCATTCAGTGACTCGTTGAGACGGAACCCTGATGAAGGCTATGCCGAAACCCGCGTTGTGTGTTTAAGAACATACCGTCAGTCCCTGATCATTGTGTCTATCTGTAAATAAATTGTTTTATAACTGAGAATGTATATAATATGAATGTATTGTCTCTGATATTGTCTTTTTTGTTATCACATCGAATGTCCTCTTTGAAAAAGAAAAATTGTCTATTTTTATGTATAAAAAATAAATACTCAATAGATCAATAAGTTTGACTATATAAAATATGAAATAATAACACAAAAAAAAAATACATCTATACAAAGGATATTATTTAAAAAAAAGGTTTTTTGTGCATATATTTATGAAATAAATACCTATTTTTTGAATATAATGTTTGGTGAATGATTGTCATTTGGTTAGTCACATTGAAATTGTGTTGCCCATATTTGTTGTTATTAACCCTGCCCAGGTTTCTCTTTTCATAATTTCTTACTGGCTTTATTGCACCTTCCTCATCACTTTTGATGCCTTCCGCGAGATAGCTTTCTGGGAGTTTCCCCTCTTATCCCTCCTGCCTCCTTTTCTACTGAGGCTGGTGTACAGCTGTCAGTGGTGCTTCTTATGGTTCATTACCGTGTTTGTCCTCAGAATTCCCAGATTATAAGGCCTACCAGGAACATGTGCATCTATGTTAATCTTTGCTCAATCAAACAGTCAATAAATCAATCAATCATTTATAGAGCGCAGCAACTCACCCATTATAGGGTCTCGAGGTGCTTGTTGCTACACATCCAGGTCTTGAGGTCACTTCTGAATTGCTGGAGTGAAGGGGCAGTCCTTAGGTACAGGGAAGAGAGTTCAATGCCTTGGCTGCTTGGTGCGAGAAGGAGCGCCCTCCTGTGAGGAATCGGGAGGTGGATTGAAGGTGTCTGGTTGGTTGATGGAAGATCAGTCATTTGTTGAGGTGTGCTGGAACTTCTATGTGTAGGGCTTTGAGGACGTGGGTCATCATCTTGAACTGGCATCTCTTCTGTATCAGGAGTCAGCGTAGTTTCTTGTGGTGGGGTGTGATGCGGGTCCTTCTGAGTAGGCCGAGGATGAGTTTTGCTGCTGCGTTCTGAATTGTCTGCAGTCAGTCTTTGCTCAGGAGGTGGGCATTGCGTTTTCATCGACACATTTATGCCTGGCTCGTTTTCTACTGCTGAGGGTGTCCTAGTTGCAGGATTAACAGCTGGATTCTAGGTGCTAAACCTTCAGGTTCCTGGTACCTTTCTGGTTAACTTTCAGCTGGCTTCCCCAGGTTTCTTCTAGGTTTAACATTAGGGTTTCTTTCCTATCATCAGGCTGTCCCCCAGTGATTCATCATCTTGCAGTGGCCAGCTCTCACTGCTGCTATATTGCTCTGGATGCAGGATCACACATTGTGTAGATCCTGGGGGTCTGGGTCTTTTGAAAACTTGCTCTGTCCCTGTTGTTCTCCTGGCTTTGTTCATGTTGAGTATTTTTGGTGGCCTGTTTTTTTTGTATGTGCCTCCTGGATTTTTGTTTTTGGCTTCTCTAATCGTTCGTCTTTTTGCCATATTGGGGTTCAGCATCCCTGGTCTTCACCTTTCATTTTCTGGGATGGCAGCTGTTTAAGTTTCAGTTTCTATGAAAGTAAGAGTACTTTAGCCTGATGTGTTTTTCCCCTAGGGTGTCAGGCTGTTTCCCTTGCCATCGATGTTCTCCCCATTTGTACTTGCCCTGGTGTGGGAGTTACGCTAGGGGTCCATATTATGGGTGTGGTGCAAACTGGGTTTGCTGTCCCTCTATTTTCATCTGCTCTTTGTGGGATGAGGAAGATACAGATGAGAGTTCTTTGTATCGCCTCTTTTTAGGGTCAGGAGTACATGTCTTCCTCTCCCTTTCTGGATGTAGTATTCCTGGGGCCATATTGCAAATAGGTGCGCTGCGCGCAAACAGCGCTCTATTACAGTGAATGCACTGCCCCCAGGACAGCTGCGAACTCATGCTGTCTTGGGGCAGCGCATTCAAGTGAAATACGGAGAGGCAGCTTCAAAGCCACTCCGTGTTTCACTGTGCAGGCGGCAACCCACCAAGAATTTAAAGATTAGAGATCCCTTTGCAGGTAGGTGCAGTGAGTGACTGCACCCGCCTGCAGGGGGATGTCCGGAGGGTCCCTTTCCCTCTCTGGAGGCCAGCCAAGCAGGGCGTGCACTGACAGTGTGCCACCTTTTTGTGGCGCACTTTCAGTGTGCCTCCTGGCAGCTTCTTTGGCTGTGCTCCCAAGTCTATAAAATGGCTTGGGCACGGAGGAAAAGCGATTACCTCATTTGCATGGGGCCACACCCCCATGCAAATAAGGGAACACCCTCTTGAGATAGTGCTGGCTCTACATGGAGGAGGAGCCAGCTCCCATCATGGCCTCTCTGAGCTGAAGCTCTGTTGCGAACCCTGTCTCCAGCCTCCAGAACGCC
Organism: Calotriton arnoldi; assembly: GCA_963921515.1. NCBI lineage: Eukaryota > Metazoa > Chordata > Amphibia > Caudata > Salamandridae > Calotriton > Calotriton arnoldi. The sequence goes on along the minus strand of CAWUFW010006128.1, from coordinate 997,552 downwards.
GTTTCCACCGCATTGCTTTTCCAGCCTCTACGAAGTTTCCACAACCGGAAAGTATGCGGCTCACCCAGAGACCAATTTCGCCCTTCTCTGATCGATCTTCGCAGAAATATCTGCTGTGACGTCCCTCCCATTGAATAAGCTAAGATGGTGCCCGGGGAGTTATGAACAAGCGCCTGGTGCTGAATGAAGTGCACTGTGATGCCACCGACCTCCGTTCCAATCAGCAATCAACGCCCCCGCCCATCGGCCCTCACCTCAAAGTGTCTGCTGACCCCACTGGGTGATTCCGCCACTTTGTGCTATCTCGCGTACCCGCTCTGCTGATAAGGTACGGTTGCGGCTGGAGAGGGAGGGGCACTCGAGCTCGACCTGCAGTGTCCCCCGAGATCCACAGCCAACACGCTTCAGAGGCGGTGAGTGGGGGAGCGGAAAAACAGCCACATGCAATCCCAGTGTTGGTTCAGAGGAACTGTTGGTGCCTAACTTAATCCCCTATAAAACTCGGCAAATTCTTTTAAATCGGAACTCGCCGAGCCTGACCCCAAAATGGCGCCCGCCAAGGTATCTCCACCGGACAGGGAAGATGTCCCATTAGACGAGGGGGTCCCGATGTTCTATCCGGATTAATGGCATAGCTGAGTAAACGAACCACAGAACTTGAGACAAGCCCACCTGCAGAGTCACGGGGATCGACAGACTCAACTTGCCTGACTGTAGGATGGCAGCCAAGCTACATACCCTTTCCTATCCTGCCATCCTCGTCATCTCCACTCTCCCGTTTCTGGACTCAAGACCTTGGGTCACTTCATGATCTTCATTCTAACCCGGCGGAGCCCGAGCCACATGGCCGATTTCCGTTGGAGCTGCACCGACAGCTATAGGGGAGACTGGCTCCAGCTCACCGCTATGGCCGTCACCTACAGAGCCGGACCTCGGACATACGTCTCATCTTTTTCACCACTGCTGTCTCCTCCCTGTGGACTTCCAGCTCTCTTGGTCTTTTTGGGTCTTGTTTTTTATGTTCGCTAGTAACTTCTGTCTTGACTATGTAATCATTCTGTAATTTATGTATAATTCTGTAACTTGCAACTCGCTGTTTCCTTATGTAAAGCGCTCTAACACCTCGGTCTAGCCAGCGCTATATAAAACTCATCAAATAAATAAATAAAATAAATGCATGTGCGCCAGTGCTATCTGTATTACAGAAGGGGCCACACAAGTGTCTGCAGTCCGTTTGGTAATATCAAAGTGCCCCGGGGGCTTACAAAGTGGGTGCACATGCCCTTTGCACTCCCAGGGCACTTTCTGTAATACAACCCCTGGAGTGAATGCTCCAGATGATGCCCTGACCTTTCCATCATTCATCACCTAAGCAACTCCGGTGCCTCTATACATGAATGTGGTGCAGGGTAGAGTTCCTGGTTTTGGCCTTTTTGTTCCTACACCATTTTACTGATTGGCCCTCAATTGTCTGTCCATTATGTAGTTCCATGCCAACCCTTGGGGGTCCTCCATGGGGCTATTTCTTTCAGCGCCTGCTGACTCCCTCCCTGTCTGTTGTTCTTCGTTTACCACCTTTTAGAAAATTCCTCTTTTTACATGATCACTCACATTTAGTTTAACTGATGCTACTGCTTTTTGGACTCTGAACACTGAGACCCTGCTAACCAGTCGCCAGTACATGCACTCTGACCCCCAAAAACTTGTTGGATTGGTTAAAAATCCTAATTGTTACATTTAGCTTCCATATAAGTCCCTAGTATATGGTACCCAGGGTTTGTAAGTTAAATGTCACTAGAGGACTGAAGCACCTGCTGTGCCAACACTAAAGTGACAATGCAAAGCATGTCTTCAGGCCTGCCCCTGCAGCCTGATGTGCAGTTTTAAAACTGCAAATTCAACCAGGCAAAACAAACATTTTGCCATGCCCAAGCCTGCATTTTAGTACTTATATACTTAGGTGGAAGCCAGATTCCCCTGCAGGAAGCTCTCCTCCATCTGACCAGCTGAGGGCACGGTGATCAGTTTGATCACGGCAACATCGAAGCTTCCCTAGATTCTATAGTATGCGCCAAAGCCCCAGGCCCAGGCGGCATACCAGGAGAGATATCTTCTTACAGAAAAGGAACAACTGGTCAAAATGAATTTTGCCATTGTCAAATGCAATTGCAAGAGGTGCCCCAGTGCTTAATTTAAGCTGGTGGTTTCTGGTGCTCAGCACTGGCACTTAATTGCCGGCACCGGCACTTAGGACAGCAGCTCATTTAAAAATTAGCAGAAAAACAGTTGTTCATTAATTCAATACACATTTAAAACAAGTAATACCTGCCACCCAAACCATTCGTAAAGCTTGGGGGTCTAGAACAGTCTGAACTCTCACACTTGTAGCAGTGTGATGGTTAGTAGTTGTGTAAGTTCTGTCATTGGCAGCGCTGGCAGTGGCAATATGTGGTGTAAACTGTGGTGGCCTCATCACAAGGGCTCTAGCACTTTTTTATTTATTTTTACAAATTAAGCACTAGGTTCCCCAATACCTGGGTCCTGGAAAGGCACCGAGGTGGTACCTACATTCAAGAAGGGAGATAGGAACTTATCCATCATCTATAGGCCTTTCAGTCTCATTGACGCTATTCAAAAAGTATTTTGTCGTGCTATCTTGTCCAAGATTCAGGATTGGATCGATGCAAATGGCATTCTAACACCCTAGCACACTGGATTTAGAAAAGAAACTAGTACAATTAACCAGGTTTTTCGCTTCCTACTTTTGTTTTGGAAAACCGTTGCAATCGGCAAGGGGAGCCTTTACGTCACCTTTGCAGACCTAAAATCGGTATTTGACCTGGTCCCTAGATATAAGCTCTCGCACATGCTGCACGACATGTGAATGCCACTGTACATTTTATCTTTAATCATTTGCCCACACGGGGGCAATTTCGTCAGAAAAGGCTGGGAAGAGCAAGGGCAGCACACTGAATCGATCCATGTAAACAAGGGCGTCCGCCAAGGATGTGCCTTAGCCCCTACTTCTATTTTTATTATACCTGAACAATGTAGTCCAATTTCTCTCCTTATATCCTGCAGATGCCTCCTCCCTAGGTAAAGCAAAAATCCCCATGCTTCTTTTTGCCGATGACACCTTACTGGTATCAAAAACCCCAGGCGGTCTCCAGCATTTATTAACCCATTTCGAGGAATTAGGCTCAATGCAAGGCCTGGAGATAAATACGTCTAAGACCAAATATGTGGCGATTAACCCACATAAATCATACAGGGGGAGGCCTGGATCAGCAACGTAAGAAAGCTGTTATCTTCTCTGGGTATGCAAGCGGTCTGGGATTTTACCCCACCAGAGTCCTTTACCTCCAAAGAACAATTGAAGGCACAATACTGGGATAGGGTAGTGTAGAATGGGTCCAACACTGTAATCAGAGGCTCATTAACTAGTGGGTTTTTGGACTTCAGACAAGATAGCGTATTGGAACATTATTTTGATATTATCAAAGTCCAAATGAACAGGAGGCTCTATTATAAAGTTCAGGGTAGGCTCACTTCCCCCTAACGCATTTACTATCAGATAGTCAGCAAAGTTATCCACATCCATGCTGTGCCCAGGCTGCAAAACCACCAGCGAAACTGCAGCACATGTTATTTTTGCTTGTTCAGCATATAAGTGCCCCCTCTCTAACTGGATTAAATTAACTTGCAGACTTCTGGGCACATGAAATCATGCAACTGCCTTGCTAATATTAAGATCTGATCCCAGCTCTCTATTTGCCTGTGCTATTTCTTATTTCCTGGGAAGGATGTGGATTATTAAGAGGAATGCCCTAACGACCCAGGTGGAATGTTAACATAGCCTACATTCCTCACACGCCCACCAAGATCATACGTTTGGCTCCTGCTGACACTGGGGCTCACGCTCCTTGCACTACGCACTTTACTCAATTTGATAAATAGACAAATGCTGTACTTGATGGGGCTAAGGCCATTAATACTATGGAATGGATTTGCGGTTTTAATCAATCGGCATTTGGATTGCTCGAACTGTCTAAATTGTACAGTTATTGTTTTTAGAGAAATCTGTTTGAACTTTCAACCAGCCAGCGCTTTGCTGTTTTAATGCCCTTTCTTACGCTGAACTTTTTAATCTATGTTGTATGCATTTATTTTCTTCCTGATGTATGTAATGTGATGATGTCCAAAACTTTTATGGCACTGGTTGCCGAGATAAAATTATTTACTACTTATATGTCACTTCTAAGGTAGGTATTAAATTTCCATAAGGCAGGATGCATAGTATTTAAAAAGTAGGACAAGTTTACTGACGTTTTACATGTCCTGGCAGTGAAAAATTTCCAAAGTCATTTTTCACTGTGGCCATGCTGAATCGCCCAAACAAAAGTACTGGGTTACATTATAACACCTTATAATGCATAAATTCAGTTTGATTCAGGGTCTCAAATTAATAAATAAGTCCAAACTAATAAGTAGGATTTTGAAAATGCCTCTATTAGAAAGTTGGAATTTTCCTGCCTAAAACCTCTAATAGCCTTTTCAGAGTTAATCCTCAACTGTTACATGGCAGCTTGCTGGGAGATGTGAATGTCTCCCTAAAAAGGAAACAAAAGGGCATTGGCTTGTAGGAGGTATGAGTATCAGAGAAAGGAATATTACCCACAAGTAATCCATCCATTTTCCTGAGAAAGAATGGCTGAGTCTGCTAGAGCCCTAGGCACTGCTGTGTTCCCACAGAAGAAAAATACTCGCAGTGTTGTGGTTGAGGCTGCCCTTTACAGAGTATTACTGATGATTTTATGAATCGAAACTGTTTTGCAGAGAAAAATGGCATAAGCTGGTAGATGCTTGTCAATGACATAAGGAATTGGATGAGGAAGTAATGGAGCTCTGCAGGTGCCAACTCCGGGCCTTACAGAGCCTAGAGAAAGGCTCACATGGGTAGAGCTCTCCTGACCACAGATGTGTCTGTCGAAAAGGGCATCAACGCAAACACACTTAAATCCAGGTTCCTTCGTGTGTTTTTCAATGGAGATATAAATACTTGAGATACAGGTATAATGTCAATGAGCTTAGCTGTTGATTGTCACTGGCATTATGGATGTTAGGGCAAAGACTTTTCTGACTGTATCCTTTATCACAGTGCTTAATTTGTAAAAAAAAAATAAGTGCCAGGGCTCTAGTTAGGAGGCCTCTGCAGCTTGCACCATCCATTGCCACTGCCAACGTTGCCAGTGACAGAACCTACACAACTACTAACCAGCACACTGCTACAAATGTGACAATTCAGCCTATTCCAGGTCCGCAAAGCTATAAAAAAATAGCTTGGGCGGCAGGTATTAGTTGTTTTTGACGCATGCTGAATTAGTAAACAATTGCTGTTCTGCTCATCTCTAAATTATACAAACAGCGCCACCATGTGGCAGCTGTCATAAGTGCCGGGGTCAACAATTAAGTGCTGGTGCCGAGCACCGAAAACCACCGGCTCAAATTAAGCACTGCTTTATCCTCATACATCCTCGACTGCGAAACTCCTTGTGGCCCAATGCATCCTGAACATATTGCAGTTCTTCTCTGACTGTCTTCCCCTCTCTGAACTTTCTAGTAGTTGGTCCTAAAAGGAGCCTTAAGGTCACAGCCATTTTACTTACGTTTTATGGTAGCAGTGAGCCGCGGACAGCACCCAGCGGTTTGTGATTATGCTTCCTCCACAAACATGCTGTTTGTAAACTTGAACGCTGGCTTGCCATGGCCACGCCCCTTCTGCTGCATCTTGTCCACCCACAATCCGGCTAGAAGCCAATGGTCGCCCACAAACTAGAGAAAACAAAAAGGAAAATAAGAGTTGCTTCAGTTTTTAGCCTGACATTCCACTCAGGCCCAGCAGGACAAGAGTCACACTGAGATTAAAACCACATGTAGACTAATGGGAAATGAATGCTTAAACATGCCCTTGTACTGCATTGCATCTTAGCTCTAAAGGCATCTCATCTGCATGCAAGTTACTTCAAGATCTGGAGAGTTAGGATGTGACACACAAAGATGAAGCAAACAGCTATACTATATGCAGTAATCATTAATAGTTTAAGTAATAATCATTTTCCAGTTTACTCTGATAACAAAATCCCTAAAACATCACAAATTCATAGATCAAATTAGACTTGATCAATATAAAATAATAATTTGTAACAAAAATGTGAAAATATTGTGAATACTTGATTTCATTTATTGTATACAGCTCTAACATTTCTTATACAGAGTCACTATGGTAGGATCTTTCTAAACAGTATTTCTCAGCGGAGGACCTTTTAAAGATTGCAAAGAACTGCACCTTCGGTGGGATCCCCTTAGATTAGAGGCTCTTGAAACCGTACCTCAAAGGGATAACACTGTGGAACCTCAGAGACAAAGTTTAAAAAAATGGCAAAAAATGAAGAGCTGAACAGATGGTTGGGGGACTTTCATCCTTACAGCAACTCAGTTGAACTTGTGCAAAATACTATTTTCAAGTGCAGCGCTGCACTTCCAGAACATGGTTCTGAGTGTACTTGGATCCTGAGGGCTAGGAACAAGCCTGGATGGAATTTGTGAAGCTCTGCTGCCCTGGCCTCCTGAAGCAAATAACCTTGCCTGCATAGATGCTGCAGATCCTCCAAGGAGTCCAGAGATGTGGAGACAGTGCCTAGACATTGCCTATATCCATGACTGTGCCATGCAAACAGACTTCCTCACAGTAACACTTTTTAATGTTTTTGTACTTCCTTAATCCAATCTTTTTGTGCAGATGTCCAGCTCTTGGTTAACCTATGTTCTAGCTACATAGAGATCTGGGAAAGGACTTGAGCGCTTCCAGTGTGTACACTTGTCCATGCGAGTCAAGTAGCCAACAGCCGTCCCTTCAGTACAAATGTGCGTCCCCACTGACAATTAACTTGGAGTTGCTAAGATAGACAGGTCAGAAGATGTCCACATTTTTAGGGTATGGCAAACGCTAGAGCTAAACCACGAGGTAAGGTTATCTTACGGTTCCCTCAGTCTGAACACTAAAGTTCGAGACTCTTTACTCCCATTGTGCTAAAGTGTTTCTCTTGTTTCTGTAAGTTGTATAGTGCCCTTGCTCAGTTAGTGATCACAAACTGCATATGCTTGCGAACAATAAATATAAAGTAACCAGGTGTTTGAAGGAAAATGTGACTCTTCCGTATTAGAGACAGCACAGTATTCGTGAGCAATTTGACTGTTCTCGTGAGTAGTCAGGGAAAATTAGCAAAGAGTAAGTCTGTCCAAGCCTCGACAAAAGAGGAGCTACAAAGCAAATTGAAAGAAGCTAAGGGGATATTATCTGATTATCTGGAGGGACTAGTGAAACAGAGATAGGAAGCTAGTAGGCTGGCGAATCACGAATATGGGGAGGGATGCGAGAAGATGCTAGCATGGAAAACAAGACAAGACCTGATTAGAAATGACATAAAGGAAGTAATAAATAATAAAACAGGAAGTAAGTGTACGGATGAGAGGGCAATCGAGGAAGCTTTTGTGAGCTTATTTCAGGAGTTATATACTGACGATGTGGAAGGGTCGCAACCGGAGATAAGAGATTGGCTAAAACAGGACAAACTCCCCTGCCTAAATGTCACTCAGAAGACACCACTCAACCAAGAGATTTCCACGGCAGAAATAGATAGTATCATCAAGAACCTAAAGAATAGGAAAGCTCCGGGCTCCGATAGCCTTCCCAATGAGATATACAAAACCCTGAAAGAGGAAATCACCTCCTTCCTGGTAGGGATGCTTAACGCTATATACACACAGCAAGCACCCCCCTCCTACATGGAGTGAAGCAGTGATTACTCTAATACTCAAACTGGATAAGGACCTGAAAAAATTTGAATCTTACAGGCCAATGTCTCTGCTAAATTCAGATTACAAAATTTACTCACAAGTCCTGGCTAAACGATTGGATAAGGTCCTAGGCGATGTAATAGGTGCAAACCAGAAGGGTTTCATGAACGGGAGGCCGCTCTCTGATCTGACACAGGACCTGGTGTGTGCGATAGATGTAGCCTCTGTGATGGGGTCCCCCTTATCTGTTATTAAGGCTTTCGACAGAGTTAGTTGGCCCTATCTGTACGAAATTATAGAACAAAATGGTCTTGGTGGTAATTTTCTCCATGCTATCCAAGGTATATATGCTGCCCCCACAGCAAAGATACTGATCAACGGCTCTCTAACCACTAGCGTTCGGATAAACAGGGGAACCCATCAAGGCTGTCCACTTTCGCCGCTGTTGTTTAATCTGTATTTGGAGCCTCTGGCAAGGAGAATAAGAGTAGACCAAAGAATCCCCCCTTTCCAGCACGGGGACTGGTATAGGAAAGAGTCCCTATACGCAGATGACTTGGTAGTCTATACAGCTAATTTGTAGACATCTTTACCAGTAGTCCTGGAATTAGCGGGCAACTTCGGGCGAATCTCGGGCTATCTAGTCAATAAAGATAGGACTGAGACTATGTCATGGAACAACCCCGTCCCCACCCACCTTAAACACTTGGATAAGACAGAGTTCAGATACCTAGGAGTACGAGTGACAAAAGACTTGGACGAAATGGCGGATATCAACTTTGCTCGACTTATGCAAAAGACTAAAAAACGTTTGCAAAGCTGGGCCTCCCTTCCGCTCTCCATTCTAGGAAGGGCCAAACTACTTAAAATGACAATTCTCCCTAAGTTTACTTTTATTTTCAACACTCTCCCTTTGTTTTTTAAGCCACTCAGTAGATTTTATTTAAATTTTGCCACACTAAATTTTTCAAAAAAATTAAATTTAAGACCCTAAATGCAACATGCAGAATTTGGATTCAGGTCCAAAAAATTCTTGAGATTCTATACTATAGTTGCATGTCACCAATCTGGAACACCCCAGGAACCCCTCTATGCTTGAAGGACAGCCTAGCCTCCCCACTGGTAAATGCTGGTATACTCAGATGGGGTCAATTCGCAGAGGAAGGCACGCTTTTAACATGGGCTGCTCTTAGCCAGAGCACAGACTTCAACATATCCAGATTCAAATAGTACCAGTTGGTCAGATTGGTCGCGATCCCAATTAAACCTCGGGCGGAGTCGGAAGTCGAGAAGGATTTTGTGAAGATACAAACCTACAGGAAGGAAGTCTCAAAGTGGTACTGGGCACTGGTACAAGGAGATGATAGCGGGAGGACCCTGCCCGAAGAAATCTGGAAGCTGGACATGCCAGGCTGCGACATCCAAAACTTATGGCAAGTATCTGCTGCTACACTATGGGCTTCAGTGACCTCGGCACCACTCAGGAGGAATCATTTGTTTACCATATACAGGGCCTACTGGTCTCACAAGAAACTCGCTAAGATGGGAGGAAGTAAAAGAAGATGCTGCCCGAAATGTCAACTGGAAAACGCAGATGATGTGCATCTGTTTTGGCAGTCTCCAGCTATCCAGCCCTTCTGGTGAGATGTGGGTAAAGTATTTTAAAAAATCCTGGGTCGTGACATTGAGGTAAGCCTTCCTTTGGTGATATTTGGAGTAAGGGAGGCAAACAAAACAGTCTTGGGGAAAAACACTACATCTCTGCTTTTTACTTCAATAACCACCGCACGCAGGGAAATTTGCCTAAAGTGGGTCTCTGAACTCCCCCCTACCTGGGCGGGCTGGCTAAGCTTTTCAAGACACATAGCTAGATTAGACTGCCAGATGAGCTCGTACAAGAAAGAAAGAATGTGGGCCCCCTTTATTTCACTTGGTCCCTGATAACACTACTTCCAGCACATTCTTTTTTCTTTAGGGGGTTGTGAAATTACATTTTTCCTGGGTTGCTTATTTCTGCCTAGTCCAAGTGTTATATTCTATATAGGTACCATAATATAGGCCCCGGTAACTTCATTACCCTTCACCTATATACTTCCCTACATTACACTTGTCACGGTATACAGGGACTGACCTTTTACCTAGATACGACACTGCATTCAGAACGCAGGTTTTCCCTAGTTCGAAATCTCTTACATTATGCATGAGGATTCTTGGAAGCACAGCACGATTACCATCTCCTGTATAAAATCTATGTACAAAGTTCATGCCCAACGTCATCCTTAGGCCGACACAGTAATACAGCAAGGTAGGACCCCTGGGGAGACCTATGGGTATATATGTATCACATCTTGCTAAGATGAGACAGAGGAGACCAAGACTTCCTGGCCGATACACTGACCAGAGACGCTGAGGTTCCTGCATGCAGGCACTCGAGCTCGCAGTGGTCTAACATCCCTCGGGGTGTCCAACTCAAGACCAGGACGGGGTTCCACAGTCTCTCACTTCAGGTAATGAGGTTGAGTAAATCCTAGAGGGATTCTTGGCTTAATACCTACACACATGATAGATACACTTAGGTACATCTAGTAGGGGAAGCATTGTAGGAGTACGCATCTTTTTATCATGTGTTTTATATACTCGGATGTATTCATGATTATTGTAAGATGGTAGAGCTCTACCATCCATTTATCTTTATAGTACTGCTAATCATTTAAATCTTATACTGCCTAACGGTTGTTGCAGCTCATCTATTTTACACCAGAATAATAACTGTTCAATAAATTCTTATTGAAAACGCCCAGCCTGTTTATTCTGTGTATTTCTCTGAGACAGAGTAAGTAAGCACGAGTGACTGAGCAAAAGGTAGTATATTGTTCTCACGGTCCTGAGGGATCAGGGTTGTCATGTTCGATGGTTGCCAAAAAATATTCTCTCCTTGGTAAGAGGAGATTCTAGTGGCACTGTGAGCTAGTTGGTACAAAAAGGGCCAACATACCCGGTGGGGGTGATCAGAGTTTGTCTGACACCAATCCTGCACTGTATGTTGTCTAAATGCGCAGATCCTGTATTTCTTATAGGAACTACACGACACAAGGATTAAGACAAGCTCAAAAAGTTGACGAGATTAGTGGTGGCTGCCGTTAGACCTCTCATCAACTGCGAGTGGGAAAAGGCTGGCTCCCGGTTGCACAGATCTTGGAAGGTGCATGGCGCTCAGATTCTTCAGACCTTCGGTTAGATCTCGCTCCCTGCCTTTGTCAAATATGAGGACTAAAAAAAAAAAAAGAAAAAAAAAGAAACTGTATCTTACCATTGATAATTCTTGATTTTACATTGTTAACAGTCTATAGTGTGTACATCTCAAGTGGGCTCTTTTTTCCTGATAGATTTTCAATCTGTATTTGATTTACAAGATTTTACTGTTTGATAGCAGTTTTCACTGTGTACATATTTTTTATGTATTACTAAAATGTTGTACTTTTATGCAAAATAACTTTGACTAGCCATCCCCATATTTAATGAACCTGTGATTATTGTATTGTACTTCGGGTCAACCTGCACACCTCATTCTTTGTACTAGGCGTTGACTGCTTGACCATGGTATTGCGTAATTCAAGGAAGCCTGGAAGTGTCAATGTCCTGGTTAGTGGTGTCCAGTAGCTCAGTAGCTCATCAGGTTGCGGATGGGCTATTTAGGAGCAGGGCCAGATAAGAGTGCACCACCACCCAAGGACAGGTCCAGCATTGCCAGCAGCATTAAGGATACATAAATAAATAAATACTTCAACCTTAAGGGAGTGGCGGGACAGGAGAGCCAACATTTAAGCCTGGCTCTTAACCATTTTAAACTCTTAACATGTTGTGTCCAACAAACCCATTCTGGCAGTGCTTATGTTGTATAAAAGTCCCTTTTCTTTAGGCCACTGCAGCTTGCACCACCCATTGTCCCTGCCAACGCTGCCAATGCCTGTACCAACCTCTAGAGCTTAGAGAATACGCCTGTTTGATTTATTCAAGGTTGCTGGAGCCATCCTAACTTCATCCAACTTCAGAAACGCAAACCCTGACAAGACTAGGATTAATCACCACAGTATTTCTTAAATGACAGATGTGTCTCTATAATATGTCATATAAATTATTAAAGCAACATGAAGCCTTAATCCCTGCTAGCTGGCTAACCCTAGATTTTTACAATGATATTACTAGGGACCTTCAGCATTATACACACCTGCAAAATTACTTCTGAGTAGGCCTGGGCGGTAAATTCCGTTCCGCTCGCGGAATTTGCAGAATTTGGGTAATTTCGCGTTCCAAGGAGAACGCGGAATTGCAAAAAATTCCGCGATCCGTGGCTTCGCGGAATTTTTTGCTTGTTCGCGCTTTCAAAATGCGTGTTCGCGAGATATTTCTCCCCGAGCACGCAAACAGCGTTTGCAAACAGGAAAAAAGCATCGCGAACGGTCGGAACAAGCAATTCCGCGTGTTCGCTGAACTTTTGCGTGCTCGCGGAGATTTTTTACCGTTTCGCTGAACTTTGCGTAGCGCGACTACGCAAATTCCGCCCACCCCTACTTCTGAGCCTTTTATTTGGAGATTAAAAAGAGTTAGGGTTGACACGTAGCCTAAGTGGACATGCTCGTCACAGGAATCATTTTAGCCATCTCCCCACTGGAATCAAACCCACTCTTACATTGGTTTCATAAATACATGTTTACTACCTCCATGAGTCTTGGTATCAATATAGCATTCTTACTACCTCCACAAGGCTTGGTATCGTGATAGCATTCTTACTACCTCTACAAGATTTTGAATTAATCCTAGATCCAATATATCTATGACCTTGCTTCTATCAACCTCATCAAATGATGATTGATGAAGAGAGGTGTGGCGCAACGGCCAGGGCGGCTGACTCTGGAGAGCAGGGCTCACGGTTCGGTCCCCAGCAGCAGCTCAGCTCAGCATCATGTGGCTCTGGGCAAAAGCTTACTTAATCACCCTGAAGGCCCCCCCCCGCCTGGATACTCTAAGGGGTAGTAAGTTCATACTTTACAAATGTGGAATTATAATTATCATTTACCATAAACAGACTCCCAAAAGGAGAAACTTGCCCTGTTGCTAACAGACAGTATTGGGCAATTACAGTATATAGTTTAAAACACTGACTGATCATACTCTGGCCTGGTCTAACCTGGCACGAGGCCTGGAAAAATATTTTTGGTGATCCAATCATGGACTCTGACTAGAACAGCCTTTGAAAAAACTTTAGGATAGATATAATGGAAAACACTGGTCTGCAGTCTTAGTCCCCTTCATATGCAAGTGGCTGGTCCACCCACCACAAACCCCAAGTCTCAGAAATATATCCAACCCAAGGGACAGCATTACCACTTAAGAAACCAATCTTTATGCCGTCCGGAGCAGGAGCTTTGCTACATCCCTACACTCTCAACAAGACTAAGGGAGTTTAGGGGAGTCCCAGGGCAGGTCAGGATGACTGGGCTCAGATTATGACACTCAGAGCCTTTTGCCAATGGAGTCCAATATTCTTCTTGTAGATGGGTAGCCCTACCATGTTACTCGATAAATGCATTAGTTTGCAATGCTCAATACCTCTTAATCATTCTTGAAAAACTCCCAAGCCCAGGCAAAACATGTGTTGGCCGATGTGATGAAAGTCTATTCCATTCACAAATAAAAACTTTTGCCTGAACAAATTAGAATACATTCTTTGGATTGCAATCAAGATGTTGATAACTGTCCTTGAAAGAATAACGTCTTTACTGAATGCACACTCCATTTGTATGCTTATTTGCACATTGTATAAGTCTCTGGGGTTCAGATTGTCCACTGAAAGAGTGTCCTGGCTTGGGTCAAAGTTTGTGCCCCCTCCCTCCCCTGTCGCATCGCCCTCCTCGTCTGCATTGTCTGGTGAAGAGAAGGTTGGATTGGAGTCACAGAGCTCACAGACCAGTGGATCTTGCACATTGGATTCCTCATCAATGCCAATCACAAAACCAAACAGGCTAGGTGCCCATCCCAGCTCGTAGGAGCGAGAACTCCGAATATAATGCAGGCCTCTCCATTGCTGTAGTATCTCCTAAGTCACTGCAGATCTTTGAAAGGGAGAGCACAGATTGTGGCCAGGATTTTATGGCCACTACAAAGGCTCACAGGAATGCCCTAGAGGAGCCCTGCTCTTCACATTGCTGTCCCAGACTCTGCCCATCCTTGATACCACTTGGATCTAGGGAAAACAAAATGGATCCCATCATGTCTATTGCCATATGTGTCGCACACACTCTACACACAGAAGTAATGCACACACACGCAACGTTCACATCCCACATGGATGGGCAAAGGATTTGATAGCAGGGGGCTGAGAAGCGAATCTAGAAATGAAGGAGAGCCCAGTAGGTGCTCACTCAGACCAGGACAGCTAAAAGGGTCTGCCTTGTGACTACAGTCTCATCGACGCCACCAGTGTCAGCCCTCTACAGCCTGTCACGCTGACAGCAGTCATACATGATAAGGAGGGTGCACCTGGTTTGCCCTTCCGGCCCACAGACTCTTGCTCTGGATCTCAGTTCAAGTCACTAAAATGCCTCCAGCACACATTCTTAATCAGTGTGTGCCGAGGGTTACACATTTAGAGCTTGCTATGATGAACTCAAGGCTTGGGCACAGTCTTCTCAGAGCCCCGAAGAGGACCCTTCTCGCCCCAATAGGGTTATTTAGAATTTGATGGATGAGGACCGCTGTCAAAAGGATGCCCTGTGAGTTGAGAGTGCACTCAACGGACTTTACTCATCACACAAATAATAACAGGGGTTTACGGAGTGGACAAATAAGCCTCCTGGGACTATACATGACAATGATGGTCTGACGAAGGGCAGACGAAACAGTGGCGCTGATAAGGGGCCAGGGCACCTCTGAAGCATTAATTGGTCCCCTTGACACTATTTGCCATAACAGTTTGCTATCATGAAGTCATTATGCATATCACCCGACAGCTGTGTTATGCATAATTTATTAAATGATAAGTGGAGGCCCCCAAGGATTGTCTTAGGAACCTGCCGCCGGTGCTGCTAGATGCCAGCGTTTGCCAATACCAAGTGCTGCCTGGGCATGATTCCACCGCATGCCTCTTTCTTCCACCATCCTACTCTTCCCATCTCTTTATCTCGCCCTTGCAGCTTGTTTTTCATTCCTCCTTTCTCCCTTTGTCACCGTTTTCCTGTCTTTCACTTTCTCCCTTTACTTTCACTGGGTGAAAGGTGAATGTTTGCTCATGAAAATAAGTGTTGGTCCCAAAAAAATAATGCCAACTGCACGAATAAACACATACGGCTAAGTTATTTATTTGTATCTGATCTCTGCAAATTGAAACAGCAAATATCTTTATTTCTAACTGCAAACAGCATTTTTTTATTGGTTAAACTACACTTTTTGATAAATTAGGGTCTGTGCCCAGACCCCCTGTTAATTTGCATTTCCTTTTGCCAAGATTTGGAAACGACCTGTACACCTTATCTTTAAAATCACTAAACACTCCCAGGGGAACTCTTCTGGTGAAGCCTCTGAGAGGGCAAATTCCAGTACTGCAAACATTCCAGAGATAGCGCCTGGTAAAATATTGTCCAACTGACCGGGATTCCACATTCTGTCGCTCAGATTCAGTAGCGCTGATAGCTATGTTTACACCACATGAGGGAAATAAATGGAACATCAATTAAAGATGGTGATATGAGAACCGATTCAACTGTTTAAAGGAATTAATAGTGCCTACTACTGCTGTACACGTGCCAAAAGAGCCCTGACGAAACCGTTTAACGGCCCAAATCTCACACCGTACTCCTGAGCGGAAAGGAGCAGATTCTGAGCAGAGGTTAACACCACAAATCCATATCTGCCACAGGTGAGCAATCTCCGGAGAGACATGGAAGCAGCTTGTCTCTGACGCCCTTAGATGCAGGTCTCGGGACTATTCACTTCACTGTGGAAATCTTATGTTTTCCCAAATCAGAAAACAATGGCACCACACAAATGAACAGAACAAAGGAGGGCGAACCTCCCTATGTGGACAGTATCATTGCTACACCCAGGAAAGGCCTGGACTAACTGTGCACAAGCAAAACTCCACACGTCATGAATGACACTTGCAATCAAACTATTGCTGATTCCTGTGGGCGGTCTATATGATAGATAACTAATGGTTGTTGGGGCTGAGTTCAATGCCCTCTTCCTCGTCATAGGTTGCACGAGCTCTGTGTGAAAGTTAAACCCGCCTCTGCCGTACCCAGAAAATTAGGAGGTAGAACTTTGGAGACTTTGAAATGAAAGTCACAGAATTAACACAACTAAACATTACAAAGCCCTCTGCACAGACAGATGCAGAATACCTGCAGGCATCCAGAAGGGTAAGACACGCCAAGGCCCAGAGGTATACATGAGGATCTGACATGCTGCACTTTAACACACTGATCCGATATAGATCTACACCATCAAAAAGGCCGGATAGGCCATCAGATAGGCCGGGTAAATACACGAATGGTACACGAGAGAAATCTTCAAGTGAGACATAGCTTTGATGACTACTATTTTTATTTCTAATTATGCAGCACTTAAAGCTGGTTTACACTGGCGATGCCTTGGGAACAAAGTGCGTCATCGAAGGTGCAACACTGAGTAATGGATGCCGCACACTGTCAAGATCAGTTGGATGTCTACTGGGGCCTGATTCACAGAGTTAAACTTACACTTTTGTGTAAGCTTACTATTTTTTTTGCTATTAGCAAACTCCGAATTAATCGTAAGTTTACGGCTGCGGATGCTCCGCAGTTGGGGTGGAAAACTCGATGCATAAACAGATAGACTGCGGAGTCTGCGAAAGTCATAAAGTTATTATTAAATCATAGTTTGTGAATACCGAAAAAGAGTTACACAAAAGTGTAAGTTTACCTTTGTGAATAAGTCCCCTGGTCATTAATAATTTGACAAGTGTTATGGTGCTATTAGATTTATCAGGACATGTACCTCACTTGTATCTGCTGCATGTGGAAATGGTGGGAGAATTATTGCTGTATGACTTCACTTTTAAAAATCAACAAACAAAATCTGGTTTACCTTTGATTCAGACACCACAAGAGCACATACAGTGATAATGTACTGCATTGCGAGTAGAATACCGCTGTTATGTTTTCCTTTACATTTCAGCTCGTGCCCATCATGAGCCATAATTGTTTTTTCTACAACCCACTCACTGTTAGTTCAGCTTTGATGATTGTTGGTGTTAGGGCTTAAAAAAACGTGTCAGAGGTATTCAATCTGCCCAACCCATAGACGAGGGATTTACAAATGGTCTCCTAAGCGAGGAGTCTGACCTGACACCAGCCTCAAAGTAATTCACGAAAACACGATTTTCATGTAAAAAAAGGAATGTGCCTACCCAAAATCTCATAGAAATATCTTACCTAATGGATCTATTTCCCTTAAACGGAAATCAGTAAATGTAGTGCTAAATTTGTGAAAGAATGAGTGCCGTTGCCCGAAGCTGTACTCAGAAGCCTGCGGCTGGTGAAATTAAATGTTGGAGCACTGAATACCAGTCCTACTAGTCCGAAATCAAACTCTGTCCTCTTTAAATCACTGCCGGACACTCCCTGTCCCTTTTCACTCCTGCAGTTCCTCATTTCGCCCTTTGTGATGTTCTTTCGTCATTTCCGTCTCATGCTCTCCACGAATATCTGATGCAGAAAAATAAGTGCTGGTTCACAAAAATGAGAACTGTGCCCCCCACCGGCAAGTAAGTGGATAAAAATATGAATAATGGCAAATATTTCTGAGTTGAAAGAAGTGATTATTAGTTGTCAATTTTCTACAATTGCCTTTGTGAAGTCAGTGTTTCAAACTTGGACTTTCTTTGACAAAGTGGCCGTGATGGGAAGAATCCAATCAAAAATGCAGATTTTAAGGAACAAAGAAGGGAGGAGACTGCAAGTGCTAAAGTAATGTTATGTTAGGCTGTGCTTTTGTTATGCTTTGCTATATTATGCTGTGCTATGTTATGTTATGCTATGTTGGCTAAGAGTGTGCAAAGGTTTTATTACCCAAGTGCAGGCTCACTGTGTCGCTGGTCACAGAGGGGAAACAGTCGGAACACCGCGGTCTAACCCACGAGTGTTCCGACTCCTCAAGCTTAACCACGCTTGCCTTAACCACGGGGTGAGTTGGGGTACTTTTGTGGGCTGGGAGGGTCAGGGGTTGTTTTGTGGGCTGGGTCTGGGTTTTTTGTGGGTTGGTAGTTTTCAGGGCTGGGGTTTGGAGTCGTTTTTAGGGCTGGGGGAGTGTTGGGGTAGTTTTTTAATTAGGGGTTAGGGTATTAGGCCTCAGGGCAAGGGGAGGGGAATGGGTAGTCGAGGTAGTTTTTAGGGCTTAGTGGAGGGCGGGCAGTTTTTAGGGCTGGGTCAGGGCTGGGCTGGGTCAGGTTAAGGGACAGGGTTATAGGCATCAGGGCAGGGTGAGGGCACCCCGTGGGGGTTGGGAGGGGGCAGGGGTATTTGCACCTCAGAGCAGGAAGAGGGCAGGGGGGAGTTTGTACCTTAGCGCGGCGGGGACGGGGTAGCGACCTTAGCCACGCATACCTCTTTACCATTCATGCCTTTACCACGAAAATTTGTGGTAAAGGCATGCGTGGTAAAGGAATGCGTGGTTAAGACACGATCGTTATTAAGACCGTGTTGTTTAGGCATGCGGGGTTAGGGAGTTCATGGTTCCATCATTCAACCAGGGACAGAGTCTCAAGGTAGTCAAGGAATGAGGCAGAGAGAGAAAACATGGTGGGCACAGCTGTAAGGATACAAACACCAAGGTTTAAGAGAGACAAGTGCAGACAAGTGGAAGGGAATGCACAGATTATGACACAGTAGGTCATAGGGCTCTTCAAGGGCCTATATTAGACAGAGGCAAGCACAAGTAAAGTATAATGTCCCTCGTCCCTGAAATGTGGCGCACAGCCACATGCCAAAGATGTGAGCTGCATAACCAGCAGCAGTTGCTGCTGCAAGGAACAAAATTCGGTGTGCTGGTAGAAATGGAAGACACCATGCAAGTGCACAATGATTTGGACTGCCTTTGCGTGGGAGAGGTGTGGGGAAAGGCATGGGCCAATTTTATCAAAAGTCCCCCGGAACTTTATGGGGAGGACAGCAGCCGTGGTCAGTCTGTAAATAACAGTATTTTAGCTTGGTCTGCATCTATATTCTTCTGCACCTATATGTCTTTGCGCTGTTCTCATCACACTACACTACAGAACCTGTGTGAGCGCATTGAGAAGTGGAAGCGTCTGGCCTATGTGCGTGGTGAACATCATTGACTCTGGCGGTGCCAGGCAGAGGGGAAGGACTGGAAAGACTTGGCTGCGTCTTCGCGGATGTAGCGCAGTGAGTGGTGTCAGCTTCCGTGGCGTCCTGAGGTGTATTTGGGGTGCCCGACAAGGACTTCAATGTTTCCTGGCCAATGTAGAGTCCTGCCAGCGCAGCTTGCTTCTCTACGTGTGTGTGAACCATGGAGTACTGTGTCCCATCCTGGTTTTCATCTCCTCCTAGGATGGGGTCATAAATGAGGAGGCGAGATCCCTGTGAGATCTTGAAGAGAGGATTGGGAAGCTGATTGCAGTGAGATGCGGTTTGAAACAGACAGAAGGGCAGAGAGAAGTATGTGTGGTGTTCCTGAGCCCTGGCTTGAATGATTTGGATATACTATCCTACATCCTCATAGCCCTTACCCCTGGATGAAGTCCAACACTTCTGGTGAGATAGCAAACTAGAGGGGCTTGATTCTCTGACTCCATGTGAGAAACCAGGGCTTTTTGCAGTGTCCCCCCACTTTTTGCCCCCATTTCTGGCTTGATATTGGTGTTTACTGACTCTGATTGTGCCCTGGAACCTGCTAACCAGGCCCAGTGCTCTGTGTAAAAGGTATATTGTGATTAGGTGCAATTACAATTGGTATACAAACCTACCTGTAAGCCACTAGTATATGGTAGGGTATGTAGGTTTAGAGGCCCTCTAGATTTAATGCACTTAAGTGTGCACTGCTGTGTTGCCTACTGCCATTTTAAAGGCAGCCCTGCTTTGCAATCTGCTTTTAAAATAGAACTGTGTCCAAATTTGACTTTGGAGTTAAAGGTACTTCCAAAGTCTTAAACTACCTATTGTTACATTGAAATCACCCCTAAGGTCTACCTTAGGTTCTCCGAGGATAGGGTGCATTTTTAAAATAAGCAGGGACATTTAAAAAAATGTTTTATATGCTCCGGTGTGGGGAAAAACTGCCAATTTCGTTTTTCCCCATTGTAGTACATTACATCCATAGCCTGAGATGGGATGGCTTTATTAAAATTTAATAAAATCTAACTATTGACAAGAGTGGGCTAAAATCATACTTTAAAGTATGAAAAGGATAGTTACAATAAATCCAGCAACTTGCCAAGGTTGGATTTATTATGACTATGACAGAAAGGAAGTTTAGGACTTGCTTTTCTGATGTGCCTGAATCCAGCTCTGGAGCAGCCCCTCCTGATTGGCCAGCCTTTGATAGACTGAGCCAAACTGGTCTGAAGAGGTGTGAAGTGGCCTGAAAGGCAACAATGAGACATCTGCTGGGAGGAGAACTGCAGGAAGGGGGTGTGGTAGCCAAACAGGTCTTCAAAGAGAATGCAAGACCGTAAGGACAGGAATCGGGACCTTTCCATCCCCCAGCCAGATGGGACCCCCTGTAACTGAATAAGCAAAGGGGCTTGAGGGGGAGTGTAAGGGAAAGTTAGCCACACCCGTGGGTTGGCTTAGCCAGATTCTAACCTCCAAGAGAAATTTTCTCCATTTTGGATTTTACTGAAGAGAGCCTTCTGGGACAAGATTCTGCCACACTTCAGGGGAAGTGGTCATCATCTGGCGTGGCACCCTGCACCCCATTGGTCAGGGGTGCCCCTCTGCTTGCCAGCCCAGAAGCCTGGATAAATATGGGAGATCTGCCCAGCAACTCAGATTCCTGCCTGGGAAAAGCAGGAAAAAGGACAGCCCTGCTGAACACCTGGCCTGCACCAAGAGGACTGCACTCTTAAGGACTGCACCTGCTGCACACCAAGGGCATCATCAACCCCCTGCTTTAGCAACTACAGTGGGGGTCGTGTTTTGATGGGCCTTTTCTGGCTGCAACTCGGCAGACAAAGGCTCATAATAAACTCGAAAGGGTGGGAAGGTGAGTGAAAGGATGGATGGAAGGAAGGATGGATGGTTGGATGAGAGAAAAGATAGATAGAGTGAGTGAAAAGATGGATGAGTGAAAGGGAAAATGGATGGTGGATCGTGGATGAGTGGATGGATGGAGCGAAAGGCTGGATGGATAGACAGGTTGAAAGGGTGGATGGATGGATGGATGAGTGAAAGCATGGATGCAAGGACGGATAAGAGAAAGAATGGATGGATGTGTGAAAGGTAGGATAGGTGGATGGCTGAATGAAAGGGTGGACAGATGGGTGAGTGAAAGGGTGAATGGATGGATGAGTGAGTGAAAGGATGGATGGATAAGAGAAAGGATGGATGGATGATGAGAGGATGGATGAGTGAGTGAGTGAAAGGATGGATCGATGAGTAAAAGGGTAAATGGGTGGATCAATGAGTGTGTAGATTTACAGAGTGAAAGGGCAGATGGACGGATGAGTGAAAAGATGGATAGATGGAGAGTGAAAGGATGGATGATGGATGAGTGAAAGGATGGATGAGTGAAAAAATGTTTGTATAGATGGATGAGTGAAGATTGGATGGATGAGTGAAAGGGAGGGTAGATGGATGGCTGGGTGAAAGGGTGGATGGATGAATCAAACGGTGAATGGATGGACAAATGAGTGAAAAGATGGATAGTTGGATGAGTGAAAAGATAAATGGATGGGGGTAAGTGGATGAATGGATTGAAGGGTGGATGGATGAGTGAAAGACTGGGTGGATGACTGAAAGGGTGGATAGATGAGTGAATGGGAGGATGGGTGGATGTATGAAATGAAAGGATGGATAGATAGATGAGTGAAAGCGTAGATGAATGGATGAAAGGGGGAATAGATAAGTGAAAGGATGGATGAGTGAGTGAAAGGATGAATATGTTTGATGGATAGATTTGAAGATAGATGGATAGAAGGGATATGAACAGATGGACGGAATGGTGACAGACTGAATGTTGGATGAAAGACTGAATGGATGACAGAATGTAAAGCTGAAATTGTGGATATGAGGAGGTAGGTGGAAGTATGAAAAGATGAACTGATAGATGCTTGAATGGAAGAGACAAGCAAGCTCTCCTGGGGAGGGTCTCGATGACTTGCTTCGCTTGCTTGGTGACATAAGAGTTTTGGTTCGAAGTGGAGGGTATTTTTGTTTTCTGGCTACGCCCCTTGCTGCACACTTTGGGGATTCATCAAAAGAAGTACTTTGCCTGACTCATAAAGTATGAGTAGTGGACTCCCTGAAAGCAACAGGTTAAAAGTAACCCACCTGCATCATCTCTACCAAGAAGAAACCAGGTAGACAGCGTCCAGTGGACCTGTATGGATTTTCCAAGGTGCATTGTAGGTCTTGTAGTCCCAACTTCCCAAGGAGCAACTCAGAGATTCTGGAACCTTGGTTTGGTGTTGCGGACACTTCAAAGGACTCAAAAGACCTTCTGGAAGAAGATTCAGAAGCTTGGAATCAGTTGGAGAATTTGTGTCAAAAAGCTACATAACTTGATCGACCCGTCGTCGAGAGTCAAGCCGCCGACGTTGAACGTTGACCCGGCCTGAAATTGAGGTCCGTCCCTTTGAAAGGGCTGGAGATCCAAGACCTCCAGGATTTCACAGAGACCTCACACTGAAGCAGGCCATCGACTCGCAGTGTGGCCTGACAAGGTGCCTCGTGCGGCGTCAAGAGAAAAAGCTCAACAAAAAAACGACTAAGTCAGAAGGTAAAACTTGACTGAGCCCAACCGCTCATCGTATCCAACCCGCGCTCCATCGTGGTCGGCCTGAAACCTTGACTTTGTCCTGGTCAAACGCAACCAGATGTCCCAAGTTGGCGCTTTTGGTTTTTACGCACTAGAAAGTATTTCATCTTTAAAATTTCATATCTCCGGTTCTCTAGATTGGATGTTTGTAATTTTGGTGTCATTTTATTCATACAAACACTCCCCAGTTTTATAAATTGGTGTTGGATTTTTATTGTGTGTTGTGTCTCTTTTATTTAATGTATTGGGGCCAGATGAACGACCCTATTTTGCATGCGCAAACGGATTTGCGACCTGTTTGCGCATGCAAAATCTAATAGGGCCATGTACAATCCCTATTTAGCGAGTCGCAATTTTTTTGTTGCTATTAGGAAGGGGCATTCCAAGGGCGTCCCTTCCTAATAGCGAGTCAGAGGCCTATGTAAGAATGTTTTGCGACTGCCATTGCGGTTGCACAACACTCACAATTTACCGCCCTCTTCAAGAGGGTGGTAAAGCACTCGCAAATGGGGAGGGGTCCGCAGGGGACCCTTTCCCCTTTGGGAATGTAGGGGAAAATATTTTTTAAGGGCAGGTAGTGGTCCCAGGGACCACTACCCACCTTTCAAAAATGAAACGAAAACGTTTCATTTCTCTTTTTTTAAATGCATCCCGTTTTTTTAAGGAAAACGGACTGCATTTAAAAAAAAAAAAAAACTGCTTTATTTAAAAGCAGTCCCAGACATGGAGGTCTGTTGAGCCTAGCAGGCCACCATAGCTGGTTGGGCCAGCCATTCCAAATGGGGTCGTAAATTGTGAGTGCCTCATTATTATGCATCAGGCATGCAATTTGTGACCCCATTAGGAATTGCTAACAGTGTCTCAGACACTGTTGTACATGGAATTTAGCGACTCGCAATTGAGCGCAATTTGCGAGTCGCTAAATGACATGGTCGTACATCTGGCCCTTGGTGTTTTTAAATGCTTTACACACCGGTCTCTTAAGTTAAGCCTGCGTGCTCACAGCCAGCTACCTAGGGTTAAGAAAGGGAATCATTTATTGAGACCTTGACTGGACCTTATGTTGTGATTGCGGCCTTATTATTAATGGTAGGTACCTACCTACACCTACTAATAAACCACTCTCCAACATTCCATTTTACCCAGTGGGTATAAAAACATATATATTGCTGTGATCAGGCGCACTGGAGATGACAATAAGGAAGCAGGGTACACAGGCCATCATACCCAGGCCCTCCCAGAGGGTTTTTAACAGATTGGTGGACGTGTTGCCAAAGGGTTATGAGGGAGCTTCTATCTATCTGAGTAAAAAAATTAGCCCTTCCTAGTACACTCTCTGGCACTAGGGGACATGTTACAGATTTCTCATTATCTGACAAGTAAACAACCTGAGATTTATTAGAAAATAAATTCAATCTTGCCTATAATTCAGACTGGTCCCCAGGAAGTAGAGGCAGAAGGAGAATTTCCTACTGGACATTGCCAGGAGGGTGAAGTAAGTAGTAATTACTCCCAAATATTAATGCCCATGGTAACCGAGGGAGTAAACATACAGAATAAGACTTGCGCATATAACTCATTGATCGTTTATCCCTGAATAATTCTGGTTTTGGAAAGGATACTGTCTTTAATCTTTGACTTACTTGAGAAATTTTTATTAGACATAGATCCTGGTTCTTCAATAATGACTGAGATATTACACACCCTGACCAAAAGTGTGGGGAAGAATTTTACACAAGACTTAATTCCTAAAAAGAAAGCAATGACCCAATCGTATGGAGTTTATACTACGACAACTATCGCAGCAAAGTGCGTTAATAACTGAGGTACCTATCCTGGCAAATTAATAAATAATTCACCACTGCTAGCAAAGAAATACAAG
The DNA here is from genome assembly GCA_963921515.1 of Calotriton arnoldi. Lineage (NCBI taxonomy): Eukaryota > Metazoa > Chordata > Amphibia > Caudata > Salamandridae > Calotriton > Calotriton arnoldi. Next base: position 972,783 of record CAWUFW010006128.1, on the reverse strand, counting down.
GATAGGAAGCCTGCTTTAGAGCTGACTGAGTGTGCGGGCTCAGGCACAAATTGCCTTGCCTAATATGGTGAGGAACATCGAAGGCCCAGTATGGAAGGGAAAAAATGCATGAAACTTGAAAGGATTAAAAGGTGTAAGAACACCAATGATGCCGTTTTTTCACTGAAGTAGACTTAAATAAACAGGAAGTCCACAACACGCCACAACACAGTAACAGATGACCTGGCCCTGCCTTGTAGAGATGCTCCAATTCCAGCAAGGACTGCGTCACTCGATGTGGCAATAACAGATAAGTATCCTATATTTTCATGAGAGAAAAAATTGCCATTAGTGGATTGAATACTAATATTATTATTATGAAGAGAAAACAAAAGCAAAGACAGATCCCTAAGAGGGGATGTTCAGAGTGAGGTTTGATTGCATGCAGGAGGAACTGGACAGTAAGAATGATGGGACTATGTATATAGATCAAACTCCAGCAGATGATCATCAGTTTCAGTCTGTTGGAAGGATGTTAGACCCTATTTCTCTTATCTCTTTTTCATCTACCTCCATCCCCTTTGGCTCCACTATCACCTGTCACACTTGTAGAGTCTTTCCAAGAAACTACACAAGATGAATTAATGAATCATGATGAAAGTTCAGGAAGGCCCCTTCTTTATTGTGATTAACTGGTAACTGGTATGACCAAGAATGCTGGACTGTGAAGAGGGAATTGTCACCTGCCTTGGTGAGACATTGCAAGACTATTAATTCAGAGCTGGTCTTTACTAGATTAAGACAATGCTATAAAAATATGATCTGTGAAAAAAGTTATCTATGCGTCATAAAATATGGAAAAATATAAAGCAGGTGGCTACTGCTAAAATCTCTGGAAGATTCTGGAACTTTATTACATGGTGCTAAAATGGACCCAGTACTAATCAGGGTTCATGTCTAGGGCTGCATGATTGAGTTTATCACTTAATGAGGCTTGGTACCTTTAATACGATCAGAAACAACACTAAATATGGTATAACCCAACAATGTCACCCCTGGGATGGGTCCTAAACTGCCCAGAGGGCAGGGTGCACTGTATTTAAAAAGTAGGACATGCACTTATAAGTTTTCCTGGTAGTGAAAAACTCTTCAACTCATTTTTCACTACTACAAAGCCTATCTCTCCCAGAGGATGATACTGGGGTTACCTTATTTCATTTTATAAGTGTAATTTCCAAATGGGAAAAGGTAACCAGTTCGTGTTTTGTGTCTCTGGAATTGGAATTTAAAATTCTAACTTAAGTCGGATTTTAAATTACATTCTTGAAAGTGACACTTTTAGAAAGTTGGCATTTTGCTGCCTTAGCCATTTAGTGCCCAAAGCCTGTCTCTGGTCACATGACTAGGCGTAGCTGAGAGTTCATCTTTGTGCATTCTTCCTAGACAGCCACACAAAATATGGAGCTTAGGTATCCCTGGCAGGATGGGCGGGAGTAGCTGGGCACAGCCCCAAGTACGCTTGAATAGGTTGTTTCCTGCCACCACACAAAGGGCTGCATACCCCCTGAGTTAGTTTGGAGCCAGCAGAGGCAGGATGCATGGGGACTTCAAAGGGAAACCTCTAGAGGCTTCTCCCCCACTTTAAAAGCACAACTGGGTATGACCTGTGGATATTCTGCCAGGAAAAAGGACTAATTTTCTGCTACAAGGACTGACACTCTGCTGTACTGCTGCTCTAAAGAAACTGCTGCTCTAAAGAAACTGCTGCCCTGCTGTGCTGACCTGCTGACCTTTTGCCTGAGTTAGAAGACCTGGACTTGCACCTTCATCTTGTACCCAGGACCCCAGAGTGACTCCAAGGGCTAGTCTACTGGCCTTCTGATCTGAGACTCAGGGACGATGTGGCACGAAGAGCTGGCTGGGACGATGCCAGGCCAGCTCTTCGTGCCACATCGTCAACTGCCTGCAACGCTCGCCTTGCTCTCCGTGACCCTCTCCAAAGAGAACTTATCTCTTGGCACAAACCTCGAACTGTAACCAACCCACACTCCATCGTGGTCAGCCTGAATTTTTGACTTTGACCAGGTCCAGCGTGACCAGATTGCTGCACTTGGCGCTTTATGCTTTTAGGTGCTATTTTAGTGTTTATTCTTTAAAAATCAATAACTCAGCTTCTACTGATTGGATGTTTGTCAATTTAGTCTTGTTATATTTATTAAATTGTGCTCTATCTTTCTAACCTGGTGTGGGATTTTTTTGTGTGTGGTGTTTTCACTGTTGTACTGTTTGAAGTGTTGCACAAACACTTTACACATTGCCTCTAAGTTACGCCTGAGTACTCTATGCCAAGCTTCCAGAGGGTTGAACATAAGTTAATTTGGGGTTTGCTTGTGCCTTACACTGACAAGGATTGTGGTTGCTGCTTGACCAGGACTCACACCCCAGTCAACCACTAAACTAACCCAATTTCTTACAGACAAACATCAATTAAAGTCCCTGGTCCTGAATTTGTACCAGTAGATCTTTATAAAGCGGATATAATTATGGGTTCCAGTCCTCACCAATTACTTTATTTCAGTCCTAAGGAGTGGAAATACTCCTGGATCATGAAGCATGGTGACAATTGTCCCAAAACATAAGAAAGGCACAAGAACTTACCTCTCCAACTACCACTCGATATCATTATTGGATGTAGCTGGTAAGATTTATGGGTGCGGTCTTTCTAAATGTATGCAAGATTGGATCGACTCTGAAAGCATATTGGCTGATAATCAAGATGTTTTATGAGGGGTATTGGGACGATCGATCAAGCCATGCATCTATACTTAACTTGTAGAAAATATGTAGGACAAAGGGAGTACCTCTCTATTTAACATTCATTGATCTTAAATCGGCCTTCGATTGGGTAAATAGACAATTGTTATGGCTGGCATTGGAGCAGCGGGGACTGGACTATATAAAGCTATGATAGCTTGGGTACGTTATGGGTCAAATGAGAAAAATGCAGAGAGTTTTGTGATCAGTACTGGGGTGCGCCAAGGGTGCGTATTAGCCCCTTTACTTTTCTCATTGTTTCTGAATTATGTTGGCTCACATCTAGGCAATTTGATATTCGATAACCCACGACTTTGTAACCCAAAGATACCTGTACTATTGCTTGCGGATGGCGCGGTCCACCTGTCATTGACTGAAGCTTCTATGCACAGGTTGATCAAAGGTTTCATTGAACATTGTTTGGAAAGGCAGTTAATCATTAAGTCTAGTCTGTGTACACTTTCATTAAAAACGTACAATGCCAGCTGGACAAATGTTACGACTAACAATGAACTATGTGAATGTGCCACAGGGGATAAAAAAAAAAACCATCATGCATTTTATGCTATCCTGTCCCAAAATTTCACCTGCTCGTGCGAAATGGCTTCTCCCCTTATTGGATTCTTATAATGCATTGGATGATGCCGATGCCTTAGACTTGTATCATAGGACGGAAAAGCCTGAGGTTTACCATGAGGTCTCCACTTATATCTGGACTGCTTGGATTGAGACTCGTAAATTCAAGTTCAATGGAAAATCAGGCTGATTTAAGTTTGTTTACTATTTTTAGAGCTGTAATGTACATTTGTTGCACTTTATTATGTAAGATCTTATGATTAATAATTTGGATTTGTAGTTTCTATGATCGCGCAGAAAAGGATGCTAAAGTTATTTTTTAATGTATTTTTCAATTTTTTCGGTGAAATAAATTGATTGCATTGGTTTTATTGTTTATTGTTTTATCGAATATATTATTGTAGTGTTTAGTGACCAATTATGAATTTTTATATGTATTACAGTGATTTTAATATTTGTATAATTTATAGTGTTAAGGCATGTGCTGACAACAATGAATAAACTTTACATGTATCCCTGTTCCACTAAGAAGGACTGTGGGAGTTGTTGCCTCTTGTTTCTGAACGTGTTGGATTCTAGCATTACTACTCTTCCTAGTTCAGAGCAGCCAGTGGCCCCTGTATTTGGCCTTCCCACCTTCTCTTATCTGTGATAAATGCAGTAGAAATGTCCTAGTGAGGTAACTCCGGTGCATTGGGCCTGGAGTAGGAGGAATGGACATTGGTGTGTGTCAAGTGACAGCAGTAAGGAGACTCCTAAGGTTTCCCAATACTCCTTGTTCAATCAAAAGAAATTGTAGGCGCTTTGTAATTAATACCTGATTGTTGGTCAGTGATCCATCCCCCGGACTAGTGCAGCCATCCTGTGCGCGGCGACTGTTCATGATAGGGTGTTTTGGCAACTGCCAGACCAGCATATTCATCAGTAAAGGCTTTGACCCAAGTAATGTTGTGTGTTGATCCAGGGTTGGAGATGTTTGTTGACAACCATGTTGTATAGCATGGAGCAGACCTGCAGTGCTACCCTTCCTTTGGAAGCTTTACTTGATTACTGCATGTGCCCGTATACTGCACGCACATGAATTTCAGAGCATCTAAAGCCCTGTTGATGGTGCACTGTGTATGAATATCTAAAATGGTTAAAGATTCAAGCTTTATTTTAAAACACTGAAAGATGCATGCTTTCCACACCTGATGAAGGGAGAACAGCAGGAAAGACACAACCAGCAGCAGGACTGATTCTTCGTCAGGCCATTCGGGTGCCATGAAGCTAGCAGGATTTACTGGGGCACAGCCCTGTGGGCTGGTGCGATTTGCTTCTGGTGTCCTTGGGTTCATCCTACTTTGGCACTGGAAAATGGGCAAAGTACAACCCCTTCAACATTTGATTCTCAGTGGTAGTGATGTCATAGGCTTCTCAGGTAGGTTAGTGTGTGTGTGTGTGCAACAAGCTCAGCACTCAACAGATACACAAACGTGTCTTAACGTAATTGTCTAGGCCAGCACTTCTCTTTGTAAAAAGAGAAGTACTTTAATACATAGTAAACCTCTGTACTACCTACTACACAAAACGCGTCAGGTACTTAAAGTCTCTGGTACAGGACGTCTACCTCCTAGTGAGAATTACCCCTCTTCCCTCTTCCACCTCCCTTAGTCTAAGGTAGACCGATGTAGGTTTCAGCACTAGTACAGCATTCCCCTCTTTAGTCTGTTATGCACTAGCAGGCACTCAGGTTCTCAGTCTTTGTCTGACCCACAGTTCGGATCCATGTTAGGCAACACTTCAGCCTCCCGTTCTTCAGTCCTGGTCCTCCCATGATGGAAGAAGACGTGCTGGCCGCAGTGTGTCAAGCAGCTGCTTCTCCCATTCTGAGCAGGTGCCACCGAGCAGAAGTATCTAGAGGCATGAACAGTTATGCAGATATCTTCAGTCACCAGCCCTCTTCTGGGCACATGAGATCAAAGGCAGATGCACCCATAGGTCGAGGCAAGTACCTTGTTTCTCCCTGGATCAAGATGGCAATACAGTCTGCTTCTAGTCACTGGTCCTGTGAGATGGCTGAGTCTCTTCAGTGTAGCAATGCTGGGTTGGTCCGATTGGGAACAATTACAGTCCATGCCTCGGCAGCCGCACAGTCACTCTGGCACACAGTGACAAGTGCCTTGTGATAACAACTTCACTCCTAGCAGCATGGTTTGTATGGGCACACATTGGGCAAGTGCCACAAGGATAGCCAGAATGAAAGTCCATTTGGCCACACTTGAGGCAGGTGCCACAGGCTTACAGAGGTCTCTTTTTAACTGGCCCTGATTGTTCGGGCACACTTTGACAGTGCTGTGAATCCTCTGCTTCAACAATAGTGACTGGCTCAAGCTGGGAGCACACAACTCATGCTCCCATGAGTCTCTGTCAAACGGATCCACAGGAGTGTAGTCTACTACTCTTGACCACTTGTAGTCTGCTCCTCTTGCATGGTTGGCTTGCTCCTTCCATCTTATTCCAGGCAGGACCATCCAGGCATTCAAGGAAAGGAAGGTCTTTCAGGTCAGACTCCAAGTGATATTGCCTCACCTTTTGGAAGCTGGCTGTCAGACACCAACCTTGGTTTTGCAGTAGTCTGTTTGTACTCTATGGAGTACCTCCTCCTTGGTCAAAGACAATTTGGAACTGGACCCACAAGTGGGATAACAGCTTCCACTCTTATACATGAACAGCAGACAAGAGATGTGCACTCTCTGTCTTCACTTTCACAACCGGTTCACATCGGGCTCTTCTTTTATGCGTCTTTAGGTTGTTGTCCAGGCTCAGCCTTTGCTTAAAGTGATGCTCCTCACAAAGGGGTCATCTCCAGTTTGGAGTATCCACAACAGAGGCACAAAGAGGTGTGAACATTCTGCCCCTGGCTCTTACAGTCACACCTGACAGTGATCAAGAAGAGAGACAAATGGCTGACCCTTTTTTACAGGTTCCTTTCCACTCTGACACCAGGAACTGCCTCTACCATCCACCAAGTGGCATACTTAGGGAAACTAATCAACAGCTCTCTGCAGCAAAATGGCTTGCACTCTCTCTCTCCACTTCATTTCCTATATTCCCTCCTTCTGGTCTCAGGAATGTCAGCAATACACTTCCCCTGTCTGGGAAAGTAATCTCACCTCGTTGTTCAGATGAACTGGCAAGGAGCTTTCAAAATGGAGTTCACAGGCCTTCCCTATGGGTCACCCAAACATTTACAATGTGTGTAATATGTAGACCACACACAAACATAAACACGTGCACCTGGGTTATCAGCACAGGGATTGGAGTTTACTTGTGGCAGCAGAAATGTATACCAATGGGTTAGTAGGCTATCACTTCTGTGACACAGACAAAAGGTCTGGTCACACTGAGATCAATAAAAAAGAGCTGTCACAACTGCATTACACACTTGAACCAATACAAGAGACAGTGCTTCTCTGTCACTGTGAAGATTGTGCTTTGTGCACCTCTACAAGGGACACGCCTAGGCCTTCACATGCAGTCTAGTTTAGACTGAAGCTGGGGCTAAAAATCCAGAAACCAGGATACATAGAGCTCACAACTGGCCACTCAGGGGAGGGGACATGCAGAGGACATTCTCATCCCAATAACCGTGCACACAGATTGTGTCTCTGGCAAGACCAGTGTGGATACTGTGCCATAACACTGTAAAGTGCAAAGCAGCTTTGGCTCCACAGTCATGGTGTGAGGTGTGATTTTTTGTGTGGGTGGTAGAACATGATGAGATGTAGGAAATCCCATGTGGTGCCTGGTTCTCTCTGAATCATCTCTTCGTTCCCCGTATTGGCATAGTCCATTGTGTACAAGTTTATTCTTACATTGGAAATTGCAGTTGATAGAATTGGCTGCTAATTTGTAGTTGCTGCAGGCAATAGAATTTGCTGTGAACATGTAGTTGCTGTATTCCCAAGTGCTTTCCAATCTGTTTTATGATGTTCACTGATGGTGATGTGGTGATTCTCTCCTGTTGGAGGTCTCACCTCTCTTGATTTATGCTTTCCTTTTTTTCTGCTATGTATATTTTTATCAGTTTATAGCTTCATGTGTGTTTTGTTGAGCTAAAAGTTACGTTTTGCTTTATATGTTGTGATAGTTAAATTGGAATTCACACTCTGAATGTCTGCATGTTTGGGTGTGTTGAGGTTTTTTGTGCATTTTAGATTTTGCAGATGCCTGTTTCTAGGTGTACTTATGTGATTCAGATATCCATACTTTTTAATGCCTTTTTCAAATAGCTTAATTGCATTTTTTTTTACCTTGTGTGACTTTGGCCATGCAAGTGTGATGGTAAATATGCCATTGGGTCTAATTATAAGTAGGACTGGTTGGGTTGAGGTATTTACACACCCTGTAATTACCATTTCCTCAGGTTGAGGTATTTAATAGTTGTGATAAGTAACTCATATTGCAAAGTTTGTCACTTAGAAATGAGACATAACATGTGGACTCGGTCAACCATCCAATGCCCTACCCTCTATTTTACTTAATTTTTCATTTTCTTACAGTGTCATAACCTGGGCCGAACAGGCTTTTTTCCACCGGGCATTTCCCTGGTTGGCTGGAGCCCTCGGAGACCAGTTTTCAGCTCAGGGCTGCTCGGTGCCTCTGTCACTTTCCTCAGCTCCCCAAGGTTAATTGCAGCAGGCAAGGGGATGCTTACAGAGAGATAGAATAAGATAACTGCAATTGTGACTGCCTGTATAGTAGTAACATATAACAATATTAGGTGTTTAGAGGAGTTCTGACTACTTTTGGGCCCGGTGCCAGTGCACCTGCTGCACCATTCAGATCATGACCCTGTTGTCTACAAGGTAACTACACTTGTGACTGCCTGTTTTGTAGTAAAATATAGCATATTAGGTGTTTAGTGGGGTGCCTAGAGCTTTTGGTCCTGGTGCTACTGCACCCGCTGCACCATTCAAATCATGACCCTATTGTCTGCTAGATAAATACACTTGCGACTGTCTTGTTTAGTTTTACATTTTAGAAATAATCTGGGTTTAGTGGGGTTCGTAGAGCTTTTGGCCCCAGTGCCACTGCACCTGCTGCACCATTTAAATCAACTCCCTTTTAACCGCAAGGTAACTGCAATTGCGACTGCCTGTTTATTAGTCAAATATAGCAGTATTATGTGTTTAGAGGAGTTCTGACAACTTTTGTGCCTGGTACTACTGCATGCTGCACCATTCAAAACATGACCCTGTTGTCTGCAAGTTAACTGCACTTGTGGTTGCCTGTTTAGGAACAAAATATAGCAACATTAGGTGTTTAAGGGGATGCCTGGAGCTTTTGGTCCCGGTGCCACTGCACCTGCTGCACTATTGCATTCATGACCCTAGTGCTTGCTAGATAACTGTTTAGTTGTAAAATGCAGAAATATTAGGAGTTTAGAGGAGTTCTGACAACTATTGGACCCGGTGCCACAGCACATGCTGTGTGACCCTGTTGCCTGCAAGATAACTGTACTTGTGACTGCCTGTTTAGTAGTAAAATATAGCAATATTTGGTGTTTAGTGGAGTTATGACAACCTTTGGCCCCAGTGACACTGCACCTGTTGCACCATTTAAATCAAGCCCCTTTCAATTGCAACGAAACTGCAACTGTGACTGTCTGTTTAGTAGTGAAATATAGCAATATTAGGTGTTTAGAGGAGTTCTGACAACTTTTTGGCCCGGTGCCACTGCACCTGCTGCACCATTTAAATCATGACCCTAGTGCTTGAAAGATAACTGCACTTGTGACTGTCTGTTTAGTAGTAAAGTATAGCAATGTTTGTTTAGTAAAGTTATGAGAACCTTTGGTCCTGGTGCCACTGCAACTGCTGCATCATTTAAATCAAGCCCTTTCAATTGCAAGGTAACTGCAATTGTGACTGCCTGTTTAGTAGTAAAATATAGCAATATTAGGTGTTTTGAGCAGTTCTGACAACTTTTGGGCCCAGTGTCACTGCAGCTGCTGCACCATTCAAATCATGACTCTAGTGTCTGAAAGTTAGCTGCACTTGTGACTGCCTGTTTAGTTGTAAAATATAGCAATACTTGGTGTTTAGTGGGGTGCATGAAGCTTTTTGTCCCGGTGCCACTGCACCTGCTGCACTATTGAAATCATGACCGTAGCACTTGCTAGATAACTGAAGTTGTGACTGCCTGTTTAGTAGTAAAATATAGCAATATTTGGTGTTTATTGGAGCTATGACAACGTTTGGCCCTGGTGCCACTGCACCTGCTGCACCATTTAAATCAAACCTCTTTTAACTGCAAGGTAACTGAAATTGTGACTGCCTGTAAAGTAGTGAAATATAGCAATATTAGGTGTCTATAGGAGTTCTGACAACTTTTGGGCCTTGTGCCACTGCACCTGCTGCACCATTCATATCAAGTTCCTTTTAACTGTAAGGTAACTGCACTTGTGGCTGCCTGTTTAATAGTAAAATATGCATTGCTCTTTTATATTAACTTTATTTTTAACGCACATTGTTTATTACAACATTTAGAATTTGTTCATAATGACCAAATGGATTAAGTTGAAAAAATCAATGCAATAATGCCTACAAAATGCAAAGAAAGGTACTGAGGCATGAATAGGAAATGCCACAAACATTCTAAGGCTAAAGCATCTGCTTTACACAGCTAAGTAATAAAAAGCAAGCATTCCAGCATACTGTTAGAAGCTGTCTGCGTTTTTGTGGGAAGAAAGCTTATCTTGGCAGTTAATGACGCTTAAACAGCTTTAGTAGAAGTATCGTAAATGCGTGCAGCCAGGGGAAGTTAACAAAAAAAAAAGTTCCACACAAAAGCGAACACAGTAATTTGGCAATGGGAACTGATAAGACCCCTCTTTTAAAATATATTAAATACAAGGCATTTCACAAGCACAACACAAGCGCTGTGTAGGTGAAACCTAAAAGAAGGGAGAGGGAAGGTTTAGAGAAAGCGATCAGAGAGGGAGAGAAGAGAGGAAGCAAGAAGAAGAAAGATAATGAGTGGATGGGCGGAAAGAGAGGGATTGCACAAGGAGATGAAGGGAGCAGGGCTGAGCTGAGCATTTTTGCCAGGGCTGCTATTGGTTCCACAGTACAGCCTGGCTGTAACTGGCTTTTGAGGTCATCACTGTATAATGGAACCAGATTCAAACACAGCAAGACGTTTACTTTGCTTTTCACAAAGGCCTGGAGCAAGTCCAAGAGCACATCAAAGTGGCCCCCATTCTGCGTGGGGAATCTCTTTGGAGTAACCCCGCAGCAACTCTGAATAGGGATATATTGTCTGACTGTCTTTCACTTGTGTAGTGGCAAAAGATCCCTTGGCATAAGGAAGCAAGATCTGAAAATAAGGACTTTGTTTGCCAGATTTATTTTAACAACCTTCAGGCCATCAGGAAGGCTTTGAAATGATTGTTGGACAAGCACACAACTGTGAGGTGCCATTGTGGAAGGACATCGTTGAATTAAAGAAAAGCTGCGTTAGAGTTTATTTTACTCTTTTAACACGTTTGTCTCTCTCTAAGGAGTATATTTTTCTAACGAATCCTAAACACTTTTACAAGTGTGATCATTCATCTTCTCAAACCAGTATTCATTTTTTGATCTTTTTTCAATTTTATTCTATGATCCTTCGCAAAAACATTTTAGGTTATGTGTTAGAAATGGGGGTCTCTAGTTGGGAGAGGTAGGTACCTTTGTCCAAATAGGGACCCTTCTTCCTAGTCAGGATAAGGGAGTTACATTTCTAAAATAACCCCTGCTCATCCCCTTGGTAGCGTGGCACGAGCAGTCAGGCTTATCTTAGAGGCAGTGTGTAAAGCATTTGCACATAACCAACAGAAATACAGTGTAAGCACTACAAAAGGACACCACATCAGTTTAGAAAAATATCCAATATTTTTATATACTTAAGACAACCAAAAACGATAAAAATCCACAATACAGTTATTCAGTTATCAAAATAACCTTGAAAAACAGTTCCTTGAAGTCGATAGCTCCATCTGGGGCTATCACGGCGTTGTGAACAAACAAATCCAAACAGTTCTGGCTGACCGCGGCGTCGTGGGCCAGCTACGGTGTAGGGAAGACCCACAAAACAGTACCTTTAGAAATGCAGGGCGTCGGCGACCTCTCGTTGAGCTTCCGAAAGCACGGCGTCCACAAGCGTTGGTTCCGGAGGTTGGTGCAGGAGTCGTCGGGCCCTTGAAGTCACACGTGTTGCAGATCGAACTCCTCGCGGTTGAAGTCAGGAGCACTGGCGTCGGCATGCGTCGAGTGCTGCGGTGCGAAGTGCAGCGGTGCGGCGTGCGATGCCCTCAGGTCGCGGTGCGAGCAGCGGCTCAGTGGCGGCATCAGATGGCGTCGTCGGGGAGACCAGGGTCGCGGTGCAAAGTGATGCGGTGCTCATCGCGGTGCTGGCAGGTCACGGTGCAAGCAGCGTCGTCGTCGTTGCTGAAGCGCTGTCGTTGGCTGACGAACTGGAGTCAATGGTGCCGGCAGGCCAAGGCTGCGGTGCGGGATGAGGGCGGTGCGTCGTGTAACTTTATGAGCGGTGCCCTCGAACCATGGTGCAGGCAGGGGCGTCGATTTTGGCGTGGAGTGTCATCGTCGGGGATACCAAGGCGGCATCGTGAAGCGAGGCGGTGCGGAGTGCGGTGCCCACAGGTCGCGGTGCAAGCAGCGGCTCGGTGGCGGCGTCCGCAAGCGTCGTCGGTGAGACCAGGGTTGCAGTGCGGCATTACGGCAGAGCCCTCTGCGGTGCCTTCAGGACACGGAGTCGGCAGCAGCGTCGTAGACGGCGTCGGGTTGCTTTTTCTTCTGTTGCAGCACAAAACACCCAGTCCCCAGTGCTGAGGGCAGAAGAACTTGAAGTCTTTGCTGTTCCTGAGACTTCTTGAACAGGGGGGAAGCTCTACGTCAAGCCCTTGGAGAAACTCACATAAGTAGATTGCAGAAAGTTCAGTCCAGTCCTTTTACTGCCCAAGACAGAAGCAGCCACTGCAGGCCCTCACAGCAAAGCGATACCAAAGGGGATGATGGACGGAGCACTTGAGCTAATCAAACACTCACCCCCAGTCAACTGATCTGGGTTTAATCCATCATCATTCTTTAGCTCACTCCACCACCCCAGTTCAGACATGGCCATATGCAAATCAGTCTGACCCTGTGCCTCATGGGAACAGTCCAGCCCGAACCGCCAAGCCATGTCTTCCCTGGACCGGAAACAAGCATCCTGCAAAGCACTCAGCAAAGTGGTAGTTCCTCCTCACAGCATCTCCAGCTCTTCTTCTTGGCAGTCTTCTTGGTCCAAAAGAGTTCTAAAGTTCAGGGGTTTGGGCCCCACTTTTTATAGCCCAAAATCCTTTGGCCTCTCAGGCAGAGAGTGTCTGTGCCCAGCCAGAACCAGTTCTGCCCTCTCTGGTGTGGCTTCCTGGCAGGAGGTGGAGACGGCATTGTCAGAGGCAGACCAGGCCCATTCAGGTGAAAGGAAATCTGCTCCCCCTACTCTAAATGAAGCCCAGGTCTATTCAGCCCTTTCCTAACCCACCTAGAATATCAGGAGCCACGGCTCCTCCTCTGCCCCTGTCATCCAAAACCCAGACAGTCAATCCACAACCCCATTAGAGGCCTACTGGATGGCTGAGCAAGAAAATACCTACTTTCTAAAAGTGGTATTTTCAAACACAGAATGTAAAAATCACCTTCACTAAAAGATGCATCTTAAGATTCTGAGTTCAGGCGTACCAAACTTTATTTTTCAACCTAGTTCCCAGGGCCAGTTATGTTTATAAGATGTTATGAACAAACTCCCCATTCTGTCCTATGGGAACAGGTAGCCTTGCAATAGTGAAAAACGAAATTGACAGTAATTCAGGACATGCCACACACACCAGGGCATGTCCTACCTTTCACATACACTGCACCCTGCCCACAGGGGTACCTTGGACCTACCTTAGGGGGACTGACATGTAAGAAAAGGGAAGGTTAGGGCCTGGCAAGTGGGTACACTTGCCAAGTCGTCATGGCAGTCCCAGACTGCACAAAGGCTCTGCAATGGCAGGCCAGAGTTACATTTACAGGCCGTTTGCGTGGGTGGCACAATCCAGTGCTGCAGCCCCCTAACAGCATTTGATTTACAGGCCCAGGCACGCTCAGTGCACTTTACTAGGGACTGTCACGTAAATCAAATACGCCAATCATGGAAACACCAATCCATAACACAATTTACAACAGGAGCACTTGCACTTTAACACTGATCAGCAGTGAGAAAGTGCTCAGAGACACTAAGCCAGCAAAAACAGAGTCAAAACCGGGAGGTCAGAAAGCAAAAACTCAGGGGAAACACGCCAAAAAGATGCCAAGTCTAACAATATGTTATTCAGCTGTCCCGTTTCCACACTTTTGTGTCGCTACTGAATAGTAATGCAGGGGGGAAGGTTTGAATTGCAAGTTGCCTGCCACAACTGGGGGTAATTTATCATTAAGATTTTGGCTGAAAATTATTCTGGGTGATATTTTGCATTAGCACTGACCTTGTATTAACTCGTAATTAATTCTGAAAGGCCGACCCGGTTTTAATCATTTAATTTGCTTTGAACAGTCATCTTTTGTTTTTGTTTTCCTACTAATGAATTGTATGCTGTATGGTGTTATAGGTATTGTTTTTGCTCGTTTTGTTTCTGTTGTAAATAACGTTTTATTGCTGTTTATTGTTCTGTACTTTGAACCTGAATAAATTATTTTGATTGATTGTCAGGTTCTTGTGAATTTTAAATCTGTGATGCCATCTTGGGTTTCGGGTGTTTGTCGATAAACACTCAACCAAAGGTTAAGTGGTTTATTATCTCACCAGAATCTCACAGTGGCATTTACAGCATCACTCATTTTTTGTCCATTGCGTATACTTCTAAATTGCTTAACCCCTTCGATGCTCATGACGAGCTCAGCTCGTCATGCTGCGCGGTGAGCGTGTGCGCATGACGAGCTGAGCTCGTCACGACCGCATCCGCGATCGGAATGTCCAGCACCTGGGCGGAATTCCGATCGCGGCGAAGCGGTTAACAAGTGAGATGTTCATTGTGAATGTGGCATTGGTACATTAAAGTTGCTATTGTATGGCATACAGTTTTATATCCCTAGCACATGTGTTTGAATGCCCTTTTTTGCTATGTGTCATTATTTATTATTATTATTATTATTATCATCACAATTATTATATGAAATCCAGGGGCGGCTCCTCCATTAGAGTGAAGGAGCGTCACCCCACTGAAATGCCCCAGAAAAGCCCCAGAGACGAAAAATAAAATGGTTATGAAGTTAATTCATTACCATTATATTTTTCATCAACCCACCCCTAATCGAGTGTCAGGACAAGGCAGTGCCTGTTGAGTGGCAGCAGCTGCAGGGATGCATGGTGGGCTGCCTGCGCATAGTGTAAAGTGTGCATGTCTCTTTGGCTGGCCTTTTTGCAACGTTCAGCCAGACATGCGCATTTTAAACCTCTCTAACCCAGCTACAGCTGGGTTAGAGAAACACAGGCCTCCAGTGCTCTTGAGAGCGCTGGGAGGGGCTGATCCCTCCAATCCTGCCACTGCTCTCATGCTGGTTGCCAGCATGAGACTAGCGCCAGGATTGGTTAGGGGAATTTGCTGGTGCCCTTGGAGCCTGGAGGAGGCAAGAAGAAAACGGACTGGAGCGAGGACGTCGAGGAGCAAGCAAGGTAAGTGGCTATTTCTTTTCATTTACAGTCACCACTCATCTTGCATGCTTGCACCCACCCACCACCCATTTGCCCATCCTCCCACTCTTCCTAGATGCCAGCCGTCGCTGACATATACTGTGAACTTCGCTGTGCCTTCCGAGCACTGCAAGGGCAAACTGCACTATTATCCAACTCAGGGCATATTTTACAAAGATGTTACTGTTACATGCTCTTCTAGTACTCCTGGCTTACTCCTGTATGCCAGAAGTGAGCCAGGAGTACCACAATAAGTCACACATACTCACAGCAAAACCCTTTTGAATCTGCATGTTTGTATTCCATATTTTCCTATTTCCAGGAGGCAGAGCAGGACCACTGGGATTCAGGACTGTGACCTGAGTGTTACACTGTGGGCGGATTACATAAATTGTGCTAAATGGTGCAGTTTGATTTACATTGATGACTGCAGCATTATGCACTCAGTGCTGGAACTGGAAAAAAATATCCTGGAAATCCATCAAGTGGGTGCCGAGGTGTGGTAGAAAAAAGGGAGTGGGGTCATGAAGGCCAGGGTCATGAAAAGCAGAGTCTGACAGTCAACTAATACATTTATTGTTTAACTTGGCAACAAAGGCAAACGTGACAGTAAATCTGTTCTAGCTTACTTAGTTGGTCACAAAGAGGCTGCATTTTAAAATGTCCTATAATGGGACATCTGCTTCAGAGATCTTTGTGTTCCTAGCAAATTTCATGGGATATCATTAATGCTAAGGTAACTCTGGTGATTAATTCAGTTTCTACAGAGATCTATCATTTGTCTAGTCACAGTTTATACTCATAAAATAGACTAGAGGTTTAATGTGCCTGCTGCAGAGCACATCGTGTAACATGCAGATCACAGATTATATTTTCTGTACTTACGTAGGTGGGGCATTGCTTCTGACACAGAGATCCTTTTGTTATGGTGCAATCCTTCTAATATCAGACAGTGTGCTTTTAACTGTCATCAAGGAGCTGCACACAAACTGCAAGTCGTGGGATTAGTTCCTTGTTTTTTTCTCAATGTGTTAATATTTTAAGTTTGCAATGAAGGGTTAGTTTGGGTATTAATAAGATCTTACTAGTACAGGCAAACCTCAACTACTGCGCTGCAATTTAAATCCTGACTTCGTGTTCCAGCCGACCATGCACACAACATATAACATCTACAAGTATAGACTAAATGTGACTCCTACACTGTATAACCCTCATTGTCTTAGGTAACATTTCTTGTACACTGATTTACACAGTTGTATGATTTATTTTGTGTGTGTGTAAGTGTGATGTAAAGCTCTCTGACACTGGGATAAGTAGCTCCATGAAAGAATGAAAAAATAAATTTGTAAGTGCCATTTAAATAATTTTTTGTGTAATTATACACACAGTTACACCTGGCATTCTCGCAATGCAAGCACACGTCTTAGATATGGGGACTGACCAAAGTTAGAAACCTACCTCCAAATCGTAGTTTCGTATAAGTATCTATTAAGTGATAACAAGCTGTGTGCCTTTTTAGGTTTCGCCTGCACAGCGCTTGCGCTGTGCTTGTTAGGTTTTGCCTACACAGCGCTTTTGAAATCTCTTGTATGTAATATATCTTAAAAGGGGGCTCTTATCAGTTACCAAAGCAGAATTACTGTGTTCATTCGCTTTTGTGTGGAACTTTTTTTTGTTAACTTCCCCTAGCTGCACCATTTAAGATACTTCTACTAAAGCTCTTCACACTGTTTAAGCTCCATTTACTGTCAAGATAAGATCTCTAACCACGGAAAAGGCAGTAAATGTTTGATTTTTAGTACTTAGTTGTGAAAAGCAGATGCTTTAGCCTTAGAACATTTATGGCATTTCCAATTCATGCCTCAGTACATTTCTTCGCACTTTGTAGGCATTATCGGATTCATTTTTTCAACATAATCTATTTGGTCACGATGATCAAATTTTAAATGTTGTACTAAACATTGTGCATTTAAAATAAAGGTAATATACAAGAGCTATGCAATATTTTACTACTAAACAGGCAGCTACAAGTGCAGTTACCTTGCAGGCAACAGGGTCATGATTTAAATGGTGCAACAGGTGCAGAGGCACCAGGCCAAAAGTTCTCATAACTTCACTAAACACTAATATTGCCATATTTTACTACTAAACAGGCAGTCACAATTGCAGTTATCTTGCAGTCAACTGGGTAATGATGATTTGAATGGTGCAGCAGGTGCTGTAGCACTAGGCCCAAAAGTTGTCAGAACTCTTCTAAACACATAATATTGCTATATTTGACTACTAAGCAGGCAGTCATAAGTGCAGTTATATAGCAAGCACTAGGGTCATGATTTTAATAATGCAGCAGGTGCAGTGGCACTGGGACCAAATGCTCCAGGCACTCCACTAAACACCTGATATTGCTATATTTTATTTCTAAATAGGCAGTCGCAAGTGCAGTTACCTTGCAGACAACAGGGTCAGGATTTGAGTGGCCCAGCAGGTGCAGCAGCACTGGGCCCAAAAGTTGTCAGAACTCCTCTAAACACATAATATTGCTATATTTGACTACTAAACAGGCAGTCACATTTGCAGTTACCTTGCAGTTGAAAGGGACTTGATTTGAATGGTGCAACAGGTGCACTGGCTCTGGGGCCAAATGCTCTAGGGACCCCACTAAACCCAGATTATTGCTAAATTTGACTACTAAACAGGCAGTCACAAGTGCAGTTATCTTACAGTTAAAAAGGACTTGATTTGAATGGTGCATTTATCTTGCAGGTAATAGGGTCATGATTTGAATGGTGCAGAGGGGGCAGTAGCACCAGGACCAAAAGCTCTAGGGACCCCACTAAGCACCTAATATTGCTATATTTTACTACTAAACAGGCAGTCACAAGTGCAGTTATCTTGCAGGCAACAGGGTCATGATTTGAATGGTACAGCAGGTGCCGTGGCACCGGGCCCAAAAGTTGTCAGAACTCTTCTAAGCACCTACTATTGCTATATTTTACTACTATACAGACACAACTAATTCGCAGTTACATTTCAGTTAAAAGGGGCCTGATTTGAATGGTGCAGCAGGTGCACTGGCACTGGGGCCAAATGCTCTAGGGATCCCACTAAACACAGAATATTGCTAAATTTTACTACTAAACAGGCAGTCACATGGGCAGTTATCTAGCAGGCACTAGGGCCATGATTTCAATGGTGCTGCAGGTGCAGTGGCACCAGGGCCAAAAGTTGTCAGAACTCCTCTAAACACCAAATTATGCTGTATTTAACTACTAAAAAAGCAGTCACAAGTGCAGTTACCTTACAGGCACTAGGGTCACGATTTCAATGGAGCAGCAGTTGCAGTGACACCGGGGCCCAAAGCTCTAGGAACCCTTCTAAACAGCAAATATTGCAATATTGTATTACTAAACAGGAAGTCACAAGTGCAGTTACCTTACAGGCAACAGGACCATGATTTGAATGGTGCAGCAGGTGCAGTGGCACTGGGGCCAAAAGTTGCTATAACTCCTCTAAACACCAAATATTTCTATAGTTTACTACTAAAAAGTCAGTCAGTCAAATCACTTTATTCGATTAATTAAAATCATAAAAGTACAGTACACAGAACATAAAACAACAATAATATCATTCAATTCAGTTGGGCGATATAAAAAAACTTTAAAATTCCTACAAAAATCTATAATTCATCAGAGCTTGAAAGTTATCAACTAAAATAATTACATTAGGATAATTTTGAAAATTCATGCATCATTAATCATAAGAAATCTCCTTCTCCTGAGGCGAACAGCAGCAACAAGAAAACTAGCAATATTAAAAATGTTCCAGGTATCATCTAACAGTTGGAGATACATTAAAGCTGGTCTTGCCTGTAAAAAACCTTTTCCCCTCAAGAGGGGACTAAAAACCTCCTCCGTATTTCATTATAAAAATCACAAAACATGATAAAATGCAATGTATCCTGCAATGAAAAATTATCACACTGGCACATGCCTATATCCTCTGGCTTACACCATCCCAGAAGGTTACCCAGGGAGAAATGAATCAGGTTGAAGCGGAACCTTGTCAGTAGCCAACGGTGATAAGGCTTAGTTACAATTCTCAAGTAGGGCTCAATTGACGGGGAAGAAATAATTAAGTAATGAGCCCTAACCGAAGGTTTTTGAATCTCCGGTCCTCTCGTTCCAACATCAGTATATTTAAAAATTGTGCTTTTACCCAGATTACATCATCTTTTTTGATCCCTTCTGGGGCATTATAAATATCAGGTCGCCCTAGTTTAAAAAACATAGACCTAACATAAGACAGCCACGGGATGCTGTTAGCTTTCTCCAGGGCAACAACATCCCGTAAAATCTGATGGTTCAAGGTTATCTCAGGGTTAAGCCAGGTTTTAAGCCAGCAGACCAAGGGGGCCAGTCTCAGTGAGTCAGTTACATAACCCAACCCCAATTCCTGATGAATAGCAAATGTTGGGGTTGATTGGGGCACAGACAGAAGGGTTCGTAAGAATTTATTTTCAGCCATCTGCATCCCCATCTGCTGTTTATAGCCCCAAATAGCAGAGCCATATGTAGCAATGGCCAAACATTTAGATCTATAGATGGAGAGAATAGCTTCAAAAGGCTTTGCTCCCAGTCGCTGTGAAAACCCTAATAAAGCTGATGTTGATCTTACTACTACGTTTTTTTTGCTTTAGATTGGGGGACCCAGGAACATCTATCATCGAATAAGACCCCTAGGTATGTAAAGGAGGTCACTCTAGACACCTCCGCTCCATTGCATGAGAAGATTTTTCCTTTTCTTTTTCTTTGACCCATTATCATAACATGTGACTTTGACATATTCACAACCAAATCCAGGGATTTCATAAAATCCCCGAATGCATCCAACAGTCTCTGGAGGCCAATAGCGGTTCGGGATAATAAGACGGCATCATCCGCGTATAGTAGGACCGGGATAGTCCTAGTTCCTACACGCGGAATATCCAAACTCGCCTGTTCCAAGATTTTATCTAAAGCATTAATATAAAGAGTAAAAAGTAATGGCGCCAATATACAACCCTGGCGGACACCTCTGCCTGATTTAAAGTGACTAGTGCATTTACCTTCCCGAGTGACCCTAACTACTGCTAAAAGATCCCGATGTAAGTCTGCTAAAAAATAAACCAAACAAGGATCAATACCCATAACAAGTAAAATGGACCAGAGCTTCGATCTGTTAACCAGATCGAAGGCGGAGGTAAGATCCATAAAAGCCATTTGTAGGGGACCTTTTTTGGCTACGGTGTATTTGCCTATTAATAAATATAAGTTAAGACACTGATCCATGGTACTTCTGCCCTGTCTAAAACCATACTGAAGATTGGATAAAACCCCGTTATCATTTACCCAATCAGTGACTTTAGCCAAAATCACTTTACCTAAGATTTTGACGGCAGAATCAATCAGTGATATAGGCCTATAACACCGAGGGTCACCTCTTTGACCTTTTTTAAAAACTGGTATAATTGTGGACAGGGACCAAGACGCAGGAAACCCCTGCCCAACAGAAGCATTAAACACATTGGCCAGGATCTTGGCCCAAAGTTTAGGTTCACTCTTATACAGATCTGCAGGGACACAATCGGGGCCAGGGGCCTTGTTACTGGAGGTCTCAACTATTGCCTTTTCAATATCCACCTCTTTAAAAACCAGCAGAGAAAAATCACCATAAATATCCAATCCTGAAGAGGGAACCTGCACCTCACTTGAACTATAGATGGTCTTAAAATGCGCCAGCCACTGCTCTTCTGATATATTAGTTTCCATGATGTCATTCTCTATGCCTGAAAAGAAAGGTGTATTAACAATAGCCCAAAAAAGGCAGTCACAAATGCAGTTATCTTACAGGCACTAGGGGCATGATTTGAATGGTGCAGCAGGTGCAGTGGCATCGGGCCCAAAAATTGTCAGAACTCCTCTAAACACATAAAATTGCTATTACATCAATTAGTTCATTAATTCTCTCTTTCATTTAAATTTTTAAAATGTTGCTGTTACTTACCCGCACTATACCACTTGTAACAGCACAATATATCGCCTTTTTATACATAAACAAGTCATAACACTTTAACAGACTTTCTGTAACTCATAGTGTACAACTACTCAGCAAGCTACAACTTACAACAAAAACAGTTTATTATTAATCACACAGGCGAAACCTAATGCATGTACCAATGCTTGTTTATCTTGCATTGGCGTATAGGTGTCAGTCTCCAGATAGCTGCCAGCCAGGATGATATTAAATTAAAACGAGGGCTGATGACCATATAAAACAGGTGTTTGTTTTGGGCGGAGCTCGAAGAGAAAATAAGAAACACCCCTGCTACGAACACAAAGCAGACAACGTGGGGGCTCTGCTGAAATGTGTTCCAGTGTCAGAAAATGACTCTAGTACATATTTCACTGTGTCACCTGAACCCAGAAGTAGCTTTTGGAACTGGGTTTTGGTGGGATTCCACTCATTTTCTGCACTGGTTGCACTGTATTATAAAAAGTACACAACTTTTCTAATTTTCCTTTTGTTGAGACATTACAATTTTTTAACGAGCCATGATTGGTAAAAAATATTGTAGTTTGGCAAACTAGATGTCGAGAACAGATTGTACATTACAAAGCTGAAGTGTGGCAACAAGACACCTTAGAAAAATTGAAGGTAATTATAATTTGCAGTTCTAATTCACAGCCACAGTTTATCCACCATTTATAATTACAGCTCTAAATGTTTGTGGTGGACTAAACACCTAGAAATTTATTGAAATCTTTGACTTTCTGGCTTCGATTTGCAGAAAAGGTTTTCGTTTTTTTCTGGCATTAGAAGTATGCAAAAAGGGCTTAACTGAAGCTCTGATGAATTCAGCAACATTCTAGCCTGTCTCATTCCAGTTTTCACACCATGAGCATGGACAGCTGGGGGAAAAAACAGGTTGATCTTCTTACCTTCCACAGAGGCCATAGTGAGATATCCTAGGAAAGAAGGAAAAAGATCCCAAGTTACTAAACTCTGAAAGACTGATGCTCTATCTTGAGACACTTTTCAATGGAAAGCTATAATCCAATCAAAACACACATTTTACAGACATCACAAGTGAAAATGTACTTGCTTCACCCTGGGAGTCTTCATGGCTACTGTTTGTGTGCAAATAATAGATATGGTGCAATGTCTCGGTTTGCGCCAGGGCCTACCCTTAACTCGATGCCTCTGACACAGACTGGGGCAGTGCACACGATTACACTAAAATAATGCAAACTGTACTATACAGAGGTCAACTGCCTGGCACAAAAATCTCCTACACCAGATGCCACCCCCCGACCCGCGGTGTCTAGTTTGATATCATAAAACAAATATGGCAAGTAGAGGTAAACTGTAAATTTATTTTTTTATTTTTATTGAGTTTTGAAGGCCATATCAAAATGGAAACCAGTTGTTGCACATTGCAAACAACATAACATTGTGAAAGGACATTAATACATGAGAAGGTTTCACAATAGAGAATAAGCACCTTGGGAGAAAAAACATCAATAAATCTGTAAAAAGATGGACATTGTAAACCATACTATTCATATAAGTGATTTTACGATACAGATGCAGATTCAGCTTCATCAAGCTCTTCCAGCCCATAGTGTGAGATCCAGCTTCCCCATATCTTGCGAAACTTACGTGGACACCCCCTACATTTATATGTTACCCTCTCTGCTACCATATAAAGATCCATTCCCCATCTCCATTCGGTCATGGTGGGTATGTCCGGGGCTCCCCAATACCTAGCCAGGTCACTTTAAACTACTACCAAACCCAAGTTACAGAATATTC
This sequence comes from Calotriton arnoldi, assembly GCA_963921515.1. Classification (NCBI taxonomy): domain Eukaryota; kingdom Metazoa; phylum Chordata; class Amphibia; order Caudata; family Salamandridae; genus Calotriton; species Calotriton arnoldi. The sequence continues at coordinate 949,803 of CAWUFW010006128.1, read as the reverse complement.
ATTTCATACAGGGAGATCCAAGCCATTGAGGATACCCAGGAGTACGTACTTCGGATCCTCCGGTATAGGTGTCCCGAGTATTGCGCTGAGTTCCCATATTATCTTTTGTTACAGTGAATAAAGGACTGGGCACATCCATATTGTGTGAATGTAGTCCCCTTGACTCCCTCCACAGCAAAGACATTCCCGCGTAGCTGCTCTACCCATTCTGTGGAGGCAGGCCCTATCACAATAGGTCCTATTGAGTATTTTGAGCTGTATGAGGCACAACCTAGATCTCTTGAGGGAACATTAACACTGCCTCCCAATCCAGTTCCTCAAGTTCACCGACCTAAATTTCCCATGTAGTTCTTAGCTTTAGTAGGGTATCAGGTATGTTATTATTGTTAGTTTTATATTTGTGGGAGACTGCTTTCTCCTGTATTTCACCCATTAAACGTCTTCCTTCTAGGGGGGCGTATTCCGAGAGGTCCGGAGGAATATTCTCTGCTTTCCAGGCATGGAATAGTTGTAGGAATTTATAACGTTCACTACCATGGAGTTTGAATTCTCTCTGCAGGGACGAGAAGGGCATCAGGGCTCCCTTTTCGAGCAAATCCCCTACAGTCGAGATACCAATATAGTCCCAGGCCACGTATCTCTTTATGGTATTGTCCCACCCATAGAGGAGTTTCCCAGGGGATTTTCTGGCTCCATCCCATAGAAGTGGTGGCCTTACGCCACGCTTCAATCGTCACTTGGGTAGCTGCCAATAAGCCTCTCGTTCCCTTTCCCCCATGTAGATAGTGGAGGCATGAGCATGTTTGGAATTGCGTTCTTTCCAAGGTGTAAGTAGGGTGGTTACCCTCCACATACCCCCCAATCAATTATCACCAGTAAATGGGATGCCCAGTAATATGCCTTGCTATGTGGTAGAGCGATCCCCCCGTTATAGGAATTGTACTGTAATGTCCGAAGGGCTGTTTTAGGGTGCCTGTCATTCCACAGTAATTTTCGAAGTGCATCATCAATTTTGACAAAGATATCATCTGGGATTCTACAATATGCATACAGGGCGTATAAGAATTTAGAAAGGGTTATCCATTTGAACATTGCTGCGCTTCCTAATATTGTAAGGGGAAGTTTCTTCCAGCGATTGGAGTCTATATGAAAGACGGTCAACACTGTGTTGACATTACATTCTATGCACCTCCCATGATTGACTGTGGAGTAGATCCCTAAGTATTTAAATCCCTCCCTATTTACCCTGAGCCTCACAGGGATGTCAGTCAGGCTAGTATATCCTCCAAGGGGGTAGAGAACTGATTCGTCCCAGATTATCTTATACCCAGAATGTGCCCCATATTGTTCAAAGGTGTGAAGCACCCCAGGGATCGGCTCAGTCGGCCTGGTCAAGTATAACAGGATGTCATCTGCATATAATAAAAAAAATTATTTTGGGATCAAGGAACCGTCCACCCAAAAACCCTCAATGTGCGAATGTTTCCGGACTACACACGCCAGGGGCTCCAGGGTTAAGGCAAACAGGAAGGGGGAAAGTGGGCAGCCCTGATGAGTTCCCCTTCTAATAGGGAATTCTGACGACATCACTCAGTTGACTGACTGCGGCTGTAGGTCTCTCCTATAGCAGACCAATCCACTCCATAAACTCCTGTCCAAATCCCATCCTCCTCAGAGTTTGCATCATAAAAGGCCAGTGTACCACATCAAAGGCCTTTTCAGCATCCAATGATACATACACATGTGGTTCCGACCTGTCTTGGACATCCATCATCCAGTTATTTAGACTAAGTAGATGCGCTCTGGTGGAATGCCTGGGCAGAACTCTAGTTTGGTCTTTATGGATGAGTGGGGAAATAACCCCCATGAATTTGTTTGCCGGGACAGTAGTCAGGACTTTAGTTTCTGTACTGATCAATGAGATCAGCCTATGGGAGCTACAGACATCTGGGGGCTTGACAGCTTTGTGTATGACCACGATCGTGGCTTAGCGCAGATCAGGAGGGAGAACGACCTCCATCTTTGCCGTTAAATATAGCTGGAACAAATGGGGGGGCCAAAATATCTACCTGTCTCTTGAAAAACTCAGCCGCCGGGAGGCCGTTAGGTCCCTGGGTTTTCCCCAAGTTTACTTGGATTATAGCCTTTTGGACCTCTGCTAGGGTAATATCTTCTTCCAGGGTCATGCAATCATCACCAGAGAGGGATGGTAAGATCATGTCTGTTAGGTATAGGTCTATTCAGACAACGTATGCCAGTGGGCGGTCTTTGTAAAGGGCCTCATAATATTTCGAGAATTCCTCAATTATTTCCCTGTCTGTATTATAGAGGATGCCTTCCGCCTGCCCTCCGCCCCTATGATCTGGTGAACCGAGGGAGTATCCATTTCCCGGCAGCCCAGCCAGGCCAATAATTTCCCAGCTTTATCACCGACCTCATATAAGCGGTGTTGTGTGGCCAACATTTGACTGTGCTTCTCATCTGTGACTAGTGTTACATACTCAGCTTGTAGGGCTTTTATCTTCCTTAGTGTCCGAGGGCTTAGTGAGCGGGCATTATGGGCCTCTGCTTTTAGGAGACGCTGCTGTAATCCCTCCACTTCTCTGACCGCCTTCTTTTTCTGGCGATAATATTTTGGATCCTGTCCTGCATCACTGCATTGTAGGCCTCCCAAAGATTATTGGCTGACTCAACAGTATCTCTGTTTTCTAGGAAATAGAGTTCTGATTCTGTCCGAATCTCCCGTAGAATCAGGTTGTACCTCAGGGCCTAGGTGTTTAGTCTCCAGCTTCCATTATTGCCACGTGGTCTATGATCCTAGTATGATAGCCATTAGGCCAACGGCTCCAATAACGACAGCGTTAGTTCGAACTTGGCGTTTTCACGCCAGTTTGTAGTACGAAGTTCAAACGCATGCTCGCACGTAGTGTGCTTCAAAGCAGAAAAAAAGAACAAATGCTTTAAGTACGCATTTTTTCCACCCATCATTTTCCCCCCCGAGTCAGGTAAGGCGCAGTCCGCTCCTGATTTTTGGGTGCCACTGCACCTCAGAGTTGGATGGTGCTGTTTCTTTTGTGCGAGAGGACGCTGTGCGATTGCACACCCTCCCCCACTCTTAGCCCTAAACCACCCCCTTAGCCCTAATACGGCCTGCACTACCATTATACCTAAAACAGCCCCTTCCCCTTATCCTTAAGTCCTCCCTTCACACGCTTAGCCCTAAACCGCCCCTCACACCCTAAAAACTGGCGTTGAGATGCCACTTGTGAAAGTAAAAGATTTGGCATAAAGACGGGCATAGTAACATCATCGTCATACTGATTTCGGTCTAAAGGCTATTCGTAATGAAGCCTCCATGAAAAAGGACGTTTCCCCTGCCCCACTGTTACCCAGAGTGGTGAGTGATCAGATAGGCCATTAGCAAGGTAGTCAGCTCTATGCAATGTTCCCACCTCCCCTGCAGGCACAAATATCAAATCCAGTCTCGAGTATTAGACGAATATTTATAGAGGGATCGAGGCTATACAGTACTGCACTTAACAGCCAAACAGGTTGGGAAAGTTATTAGCTTCTATGTGGTGCACCGAACCCGGAGTAAAACCTCTCTCTACTCCAATTTTAAAGCAGCTTTCAAAGCAACATTTATCCCTAGTGGTTCAGCACTCACAAAACTGTAAACAATAAGTCCAATTAATGAGAGTTCGGCATAAGTTCCCCAATGATTTGTGCTGACGACATATCAGGAAGTATAATGCACAGCATAAATCACTGCATATGACGAAAGTGTCTCTGTTCAATTATTCTTTATTCATTTTTCTTCATCAAAATATGCCATTGCATAATGGTTATAGTAGCCAACGCGTTTCGTCCTACACGGACTTCTTCAGGGCTCCAATGTATATGCAAAAATCTCTGTTTACGAATTGGGGATGAAATCTGTGGATTTTCCAGTATTAAATCCTTCTAAGAAGTATGGTAATTTGAGTTTGTGTGCTCCAATTACAGAAACGTCTCTAGCATATGCGAGTCTAGAGTGTACTGTGTGTAGTCCAGAATAACGAGTAAACTTTGCCCTGTGGGTGTCGTTGCCTCCATAGGTCTATGATCCCTAGTGTGTCCACAAAACGAGCCAGGGGCGTGGGTCTACCTGGGGTAGTTGTCACCCCTGACCTGTCCTGTTCTGGGAGCATCACATTGCTGAAATTCCCACCAGGATATGTAGGGAGGATTCGGTTCCCAACAATATTTCAGTATTTTTGTTTAGTGTATGTTGGTGGAGGCGATGGGCGGCATACACGCTAACAATAGTGATATACAGTGGTGGGAAGTCTGATGTGCCCATTTACTCCATACACCTTGAGGCCCCAACTCTTGATTTCACCTAGTCTATCCCAGCAAAGCCAGGCTCCCAGTTCAAGGACCAGTGCAAGCCCCAGCTCCCCGGTTCATCTCCGTTCTTTAGGGCACAGGTCCGTTGCACACCTCTGTTTCAGTGATTTCTAGGCCTGGGGTCTCTATAAGTTTCGGAGGGAGTGGGTTCCAACCTCGTCTGATTTACGGGGCCTGTTTATGCCCCCATTCCCCAATGTCTGTGTTAGGGATCTGTCTTCACTCCGGGTTATCCGGGTATCAAGTTTAGGCCCCCGGTCTTGATGCAGTCCATCGCTCACCTCCCTGGGCTTAATAGTATGCTTATCTCCCCCAAGAGGCACCAGGATTTCAAAGATGCTGCTTCCAAGGCAGTGTTATCAGCTGCCTCAGTCTCTCTTTGTTCTAGTTCCCCGCCGGTAGGCCAGGGTGGTGGCTGCCAGTCCTCCGATGCCTCGAGAAGGCGGGCACCAACCACAGCGGAGGCACCGCAACGCGGAGGCCGTTGGAGCGTATGATCTCAGCGGGCCCCTCAGATCCTAGGAGGCAGTCGTTGCCTGCTGTCCGATCACTCAACCGGCTCTCCCCCCTCGCACCGGTACCATCCAGGGGAGTATCGCAGTCCCAAACTCCCAACTCCGGCACTGCCTCTCACCGCTGGTGCCGCGGCCTCTCATGTCCCAGTCGTGTCGCTCTACACGGGCAGATCCCAGCCCTCCTCGCACCACAAGTCCGGCAAGCAAGGGGTGAAGGGGCACTATATTCGCCGGTGTGTCACATGTCTCCACACAAAGTACTCCTCCGGGGCTAACACAGCATTCAATCTGGGTTCCTCTGCTTTCCTTCGGCCCCTCCAATCACAGCAGCCACCATCTTGGGTGGATGTAGCTCTCTTTCGTCACCTCAACCCGGAATGATCGGAATGGCCAGCAGCGCCGTTGTTCTTGTCCGAAAATCAGTTGATAGATGCGGAGAGTTTCATTTTGGAGTGTGAGGGGGTCGTTTGCAACCGGGGGTACAGGACTAGGCAGAATCTAAAAAAGGCCCTGGCCGGAGCTTCTATCTCGCCATCTTGTCGGCAACGCTCCCCCAAATTGTGAATTCTTGATCAGGTAATGAAAATTGCCCATACATATATAATTGAAATGTAGCCTATGCCTAGTTATGACTCAGTAATATGGATTTGCCTTCTGGTACCCGCAGCACCGGATGCCGTGCTACCTCATAATTTTTCCAGCTAACTTTTTTTAAATGTGGGCCCTCACACGGAGTGCTGTAGTGATCCTTATTTAGTGTAAACAATGGATTACAACCAAATCAGATATGGAGGAAAAACTCTGGGAATTGGTGCAGAAATGATTATTCCCCATTTCTGAGTTTGAAACGTTTAATTGGCTGGTAATCATGCATCCTCGAATTATCGCACCCTACTGCATTAATTCAGGGTGCAGGATTAACAATGGAGTTTACCTTCACTCCTTGAAATGGGGGCCACTGTAGTGAGCAGAATTGCACCGAGGAATAGAAACCTCTGCATTTCACAGCACTATGAAGTTGCCAGGCAGTGGCAGTAAACACTATGAGAGATCAACGCCCTACTCAAAAAACCCAAGGCGGACCCGAGAGACCTCAAGAACTTCCGGCCCATCTCCCTGCTTCCGTTCCCAGCCAAGGTCATCGAGAAGATCGTCAACAAACAGCTAACCCGATACCTCAAAGAAAACAGCATCCTGGACCCATCCCAATCGGGGTTCCGCAGCAACCACAGCACTGAGACTGCCCTCATCGCCGCCACTGACGACATCAGGATCCTGCTGGACAACGGTGAGACCGCAGCCCTCATCCTGCTGGACCTCTCCGCCGCCTTCGACACTGTCTGCCACCGCACTCTACGCGCACGCCTCCACGACGCAGGGATCCGAGACAAGGCCCTGGAATGGGCCACCTCCTTCCTCGCCGGCAGAACCCAGAGAGTCCGCCTCCCACCATTCCGATCCGAAGCCTCCGAGATCATCTGCGGCGTACCCCAGGGATCATCCCTCAGCCCAACACTGTTCAACATCTACATGGCCCCGCTCGCACGCATCGCCAGACAGCACGACCTCAACATAATCTCCTACGCCGACGACACTCAACTGATCCTCTCCCTCACCAAGGACCCCTCGCCGCCAAATCCAACCTCCATGAAGGAATGAAGGCCGTCGCCGATTGGATGAAGATCAGCCGACTAAAACTGAACACGGACAAGACAGAGGTCCTCATCCTCGGCTCCAACCCCTCAGCCTGGGACGACTCCTGGTGGCCAACGACACTAGGAGCAGCCCCGACACCCACCGACCACGCACGCAACCTGGGAGTCATCCTCGACTCAACGCTCTCCATGGCCAAGCAAGTCAACGCAGTCTCCTCCTCCTGCTTCAACACCCTCCGCATGCTTCGCAAGATCTACAGGTGGATCCCGACAGATACAAGAAGAACAGTCACCCAGGCCCTCGTCAGTAGCAGACTTGACTATGGGAACGCCCTCTACGCGGGAGCCCCGGCCAAGCTCATCAAGCGACTGCAACGCATACAAAACGCCTCCGCACGCCTGATCCTCGATGTACCACGCCACAGCCACATCACCCCCCACCTGAGGAACCTGCACTGGCTCCCCGTCGACAGGAGAATCTCCTTCAAACTCCTCATCACGCACACAAGGCACTCCACAAGACTGGCCCAGCCTACCTCAACAGACGACTCCTCTTCTACGTCCCCAACCGCCAGCTCCGCTCCGCCGACCTCTCCCTCGCCACCGTCCCTCGCATTCGAAGAACTACCACCGGCGGCAGATCCTTCTCCCACCTCGCCGCCAACACCTGGAACACCCTTCCACTAAGCCTACGACAGACCCAAGACCTGCTGACCTTCAGGAGGCTACTCAAGACCTGGTTGTTCGACCAGTAGCAGCACACCCCCCCCCCTTTTTTCTCCCCAGCGCCTTGAGACCCTCGCGGGTAAGTAGTGCGCTCTACAAATTCTGTGATTGATTGATTGACTATGCACAACTATCCCTCATCATATTTGTTTTATATCAGGCATTGCCTAAAACATGGACAAAAATAGTCAAATAAGTACAAGAATACTAAAATCATGAAACACAATAAAATAATACACATGGCCCTCCTTCAATTTATAAAAGGAACTGTATTAATAGAAAGGGTATTGCATTAATGCAAAGTTCTACCTCTCTTTTTACAGGAGAAAAAAACGTTTCATCTTGTGCTATTGAAACATTGCCAATCATACTTCTGCTTGGCTAATCTCAGTATTTAAAATACAAAATTACCGAACAGTAAATCAAATAGTTACACCTAATCATGGTATGGACAGTCATAATTAACCAACACAAAAGTTAAAACCAAGAGCACTTGGGCAGATATTTTCAGAGCACCAAGAAAAATAATATTTTTTCATTTATATGCTCCCTTTTTACTAACAGGGCGCTTTGAGACTATATGTTGCATTATGCTGCCCTCTTGTGGCCATTTACAGTGGCGGCATAAAGCAGTGGCCTACAATGGCCTTAGTGCAGCATCATGTGAAATTAGCACTGCAGGACAGGGTTTTTCTATCACCCACATCATCCACTCCCTTAAAAATATGCACTTGTAAAATCGTACAATACCTACAGAGCTTTCAACACTATTTGCATAAACTAAGAATGAGAGAGGTACAGAAAGAGGAAGTGAGCCCCAGCATCGACCTTCACAGTAGAGTTATTGTAAGTGCAAAATACCCAAGTTGAAATCTATTCAAACAAAATGTTAACATAGATAAAACACAGGTAAAGGGAATGTGTCCAATCAAGATAACTTTTCACAAACTCAAGGACTCCATAAATTAGAATCAGAAATGTCCTACTTAAAAAACAAAATTCTTGACACATCAGGTTCCAGGAGATCCACAAAAATATGTATAAAGACAAGTAACATATAATTAATTTTAATGGAGTTTACTTGGATGTTTGATGGTTATTCTAAAAACCTGACTACATTTTGGTGTTTCACTCTGCCGTCATTACCAACACCCATTATCTCCTGGCCCTGGCGCGAGGACCCATGCATCCCTACCAAAGATGGCCTCATTGAAAAGCTATCAACCTCCCTAGTCAGCCAAATGATGAAAATCAAATAGGAGGGCAGCAATTGAGGTCTGGGCAGTGCTTCATTTATCCTGGAGCTTGCAGATGCCCATTGGCACTCATTGGGGTACCAGTACTTATTGTTCTCTATCCAGGTTTGACTCAGTCAAGAGAGAGAAAGAAAGACAGAAAATGTAAAATTCTCAGCAACTCTCATAGGTCTGGTGTTTCTGGGTCTGGAAACACCACACCGGTTTTACCAGGTATGAGTTTAGACCCAGAAAAAAAGGAGTAGGGACTGAAGGGCAGACGTAGCGTCTAGCCCATACCTCCTGTCTCAGACACCATGGGAGAACCCTACAGCCAATCCACCTACCAGACACCCACCCAGTCACAGGAACCAACAACCCCCACTCCAGTGGCGGCTGCCACCGGGTAGTACGGGTGGGGCGGGAGCAAGGTTGGCAGAAAAATAAATAAAAGTGACTTACCTGGCTGCCGGCTGCCGCCTCGCCTCCATCCTCTTCTGTTCCTGCCAGAAGCAGGAAGCACACACAGGCTCCCTTGATGTCCTTCACACCAGAACCTGGGCTTCTATTGGAATTCTCAAGGGCATATTATCAAGCCCCTTATCGCCGCTTTAGCAGCAGTTTCCTGCCGCTAAAGCGGCGATAATGTTATCGCCCGTTCTTGATAATAAGGCCCATACTGTTTTACTGCTAAAACTATGTTGCACACAATTGATACTGTGTGGAAATGAGGTTTCTGTATGTACGTTTTTACTGATAAAACTATGTAGCACACAATTGATACTGTGTGTACATGAAGTTTCTGTGTGTACGTTTTTACTGATAAAACTATGTAGCACACAATTGATACTGTGTGTACATGAAGTTTCTGTGTGTACGTTTTTACTGATAAAACTATGTAGCACACAATTGATACTGTGTGTACATGAAGTTTCTGTGTGTACGTTTTTACTGATAAAACTATGTTGCACACAATTGATACTGTGTGGAAATGAGGTTTCTGTATGTACGTTTTTACTGATAAAACTATGTTGCACACAATTGATACTTTGTGGAAATGAATTTTCTGTGTGTACGTTTTTACTGATAAAACTATGTAGCACACAATTGATACTGTGTGTACATGAAGTTTCTGTGTGTACGTTTTTACTGATAAAACTATGTAGCACACAATTGATACTGTGTGTACATGAAGTTTCTGTGTGTACGTTTTTACTGATAAAACTATGTAGCACACAATTGATACTGTGTGTACATGAGGTTTCTATGAATATTTATCATTGTGCTTCACCAATTAAAGTGGCTATGCTTGTTTTTGATCCTATTAACATCTGTATTTCCAGCACACACACTTCAGAATTACAAAAAATGTGCTTCATATTTGCTTTCCTAACTGCTGAATGCATGCAGTTCATTTATAGGTATTTAGATTTTGTTGTGTGTTGCAAAAAAACAACATACTAAGATTGTCATATAATTCAGTTTAAAAACTCCTCTCTTTACAGTAAGAGAAAGAAAAGTAAACACCAATCCCATGTTAAAAAAATAATATGTTTGAAGACCTAGCCTGACATTGGGCCCTGTCTTGTTAAAGCACTGCAAGTGTGACAAAATAAACCCTGATTATAAAGGCATGTTTATTTATTGCTTGGACTTTCGGAACCCACCAAAAAATGGCTCCTGACCCACCAACAGTTTGTTAAAGCCTGGCATACTGTATATATATTTCATACATATATGACATGCAAAGCAGCATGTGCACCTCGACTTCAACTGCAAGTTAATATGTTACCATTAAAGGGGTTGTGGCATCCCTACCGGCAGTGCTTCATGTGTAAAAGAAAGAGTGCCGGTGCCGAAGCTCTGCTCAGAAGCCCGCAGACAGTGAAATTAAACATGGACGCACTGAATACCAAGGTTGGTAGTCTTAAATCCACCCCATGCCTCTTTAATCCACTATCAGACAATCCCTGCCCTTTTATCTCATGCTTGCAGGTTCCTTCTTTCTCAAATTGTGACATTTTTCTATCTTTCTCCTCCTCCGTCTTTCCGATCTGTGTGTTTTTCCCTCTCTTGTCCTCCGTAAATGTAAATGAGATAAAATAATTGCCAGTCCCGAAAAATAAGTGCTGGTGGCCTCCACAGGCAACCACCAGCTCAAATTAAGCACTGCCTAACAGAGATTATGGGACACCTTGTGCTTTGACTTGACAAATTCACTCCTCGACCTATGTTGTGTTTCGGGCATTTTCCTGTTTTTCTTGGGCTGAGTAGTCCAGTGAGTGTTTTATCTATGGTTCAGCTGTCAGTGGGTGTATAGCCATCTCACTGAAGAGTCTGGCTCTAGAGGTAGGGTGACCAGCTTTTGAACCAAAAACCAGGGCATTTCACAGACCTAGAAATAGAGCTAACATTTTGCATTGATGGAAGGTCACAGAATGATTTAATTGACAGTGCTCACTACCATGAACACCACAGACAATGAGGCTCTATATGTAAATAAATGCAACTTTTACACACTGTAACACCTGTGTTAATTAAATTGCTTTCTGCTAGAAGCAGCTAGTTTTCCACATGGAAACTTGCCTCATTCTGTGTTCAGTCGACTCCCTCTGAAATCGGTACAGGAGCTAAATTTGCTGAAATGATCTTGGACATGTGGCACAAAACCAGGACGTCCTGGCAAATCTGGGACGTCAGCTCACTCTATCTCTGGGGCATCTGTCTGGGCCATGCAGAGCATCTGGCCTCAATGGAGGCGCTTATACAACCTGCTACTTGACCCAAGTTATCATTTTGTGATCCTCCCTCTCATGGCTGGAGACCAAAGACCCTCCTGTGCCCACTGAAAGGAGAGCAGAAAAGTATCTGGGGGGAGAAGAGGAGCAGAGAGGTAAGATCCACCCATGCCCAGGAGATTGACAGCACAGTCTGGGAAGGAGTATGGGTGCAATGACTGAGTTGCTTACTTTACATCTCCGAGACATATTTTCTGTTCTGGCTGCAGCACTTGACCAAAATTGTGTAAATCCCTACCACATTTCTCTGCGTCATAATTTGTAAATAAGGGCAGTTTAAAAATGTTATGTAAATTTTTTTACCTCACATCTTGGTTTCAGCAATCTAGATTCAACCACCACATGCCCCATACAGACACACGCACAGATTATAACGTATAAAATGTTACCCCGCAAAAAACCCAAAAAAAACTGCAGTTCTCTATAGCTTGCTGTCCTGTGGAAATCGGTTGACACTTTATGAAATACTCAAAATAAAGGAAAGGAAAACAAAGACCTTGGGGAAAAGATGCAGAATTTCATATAGTTCATCTATGCCCCGGTGTAGGATTCCAAAGTCTCTTACCTGTGGTCAAGTGAAAGAAAACAAGAGTCACCAGGCCAAGCCATGCCATCGCCATTTCCCTCCGGTCCTCTGCGCTCGAGGCGAGTCTTCGATGGACGCACAGAACGGATTAAAGATGCTTGAATAATAAAGACGAAAAAGGTAAAGCGGAAAGATGTCGAGATGTTCACAGGCTGAGGAGGTGAGCGTGAACTGCCTGCAGGACCGCGCGCCAAAGTCAGCAGCTCAGCGCTAGTGCCGCGAGGTGGATGCGAGCATTCCTTCAGCACGGGCCACTACGCCTCCCGGTAGCCACCTTCCAGGAAGCTGTGGGTGAACTGGTTTTAATATCAACAACTCAATTCTCCGCCGGTACAAGGGTTACAGGCGGGAGCTTTCATACTCCGGTTGGGGGCCCTGCCACCCCCCAGAATTCAGAGCTTGTGAAAACAGAAACATAGCCTCGCAGGACCGTAGGTACCATTTTGTGGCTAATACATTCGGACCACTAAATCAACATCCCTGAGCGCTGCTCCGCTACAAAGTCCATGTTACAATTCTTGGAAGCGCCCCAGGCAGCATTACACACACTAGCAGTGAAAACGATGAGACGTACTGGATCGCTGGCATTGATATGTTGCATCATTTGTTTCCATAACGGGAAGCGCTATACTGAAGGGTGAGCTATATGGAGGCTTGCGCAGTGGTCTGTCTGCTCACTTGCAAGTTGTAAATAAGGGACGGGTGATACATTCTGCTCGATCTGCCGGTGGAGTTGGTGGAGTTTTGGCCACTCCGCGTTATGCTTCTAACATGGAGTTCCAGCCAAATTCCGCCAAGCCCTGCTTGGCAGAGTTTGTTCTTGCTCGCGGCTCACCAACGGTAAGCTGGCAAGGAAGATTTGGCATTCCCTAGTGCAACTTTTGGTCACTAGGAGGGCTCCCGGTGAGATTTCTCCCACGCGGGCGGTCGCAAGAGGTACCAACGGTCCGAAAGCTGCCGCTCGAGTAGAAAACCTACTCAAGCGTCAGCAAAATGAGAAGCTGAGCCCTCTGGTGTGCCGTGCAGTGCCGTTCGTGCTGATTTTTGCAGCACGGAACGAGTTTCCGGCGCTAAATCACTGTGCGAGCAGTGCAACAGGCCTATTTCCAGCCGTTCACAGAATTCTACAGAATTTCGCAGATTGTTTTTTTTAACTCCGCAGAATTCCACAGAGTTAAACTCCGCAAGTTCCGCCCAGGCCTAATGTAAATACACTATTTTTAAAAAAAAGTTTAATAAGCTTGATTGAGGTAAATTATATCATACAACATTGGGCAAAAATCAGAACAATATTCAAGGACAATTAGATTACATGGGATGAAATATGCCATGAAACATAGTAGAAAGCCGTTTACAAAATTTTAGGATTTGTAAGGGAAACAGAAATAGGGGGAGGGAGGGAAAAAGAGGGAAGAAATAAAACATATTCTACAACTGAGAATCAAATAACCATAAATATGTATCAGAACAATTGGAATATAGGTTGATATGTGCAAATAGGATTACAACAATAAATATTTTTAGAAAAAAGACAAAGACGTAAATCAGAAAAAATCATGGAGGCTGAAAATTTTCAGAACAATTACGGGATATCTGAACATTGGAGATTTTATTTAAATAAACAGTTAGTGGTAACCAAAATATATCTCTGTTTTTCTATGAATTATGATAGGATGCGAAAGCAGTATCCAACCTATGATAATGGCATAAGTTGTTCCACCAGGATTTGACTGAGAGTTTATTTGAGCATTTCCAATTAAGTGTGATCTGCTGAAAAGCTAAAGCTAACATAAGGTCAAAGAGTCCCCGTTCATGAGACAGCAACCCAAGTGACTCTGATAGACTGCCTATGAAGAGAATGGTATTTGATATGGGAGTGTGGAGATTGAAAATAGTTGAGACCTTAGACCAAATTTGTGACCAAAATGAGGCTACGTGAGGACAAGAAAAAAGGAGGTGATATAAATCAGCTAATGGATGATCACAGAACCAGCACGTTTTGTTATCAGAGTGTGTAAAAGTAGCAATGGAGAAAGGAGTGAAATACAATCTATGATACATAAAAAACATAGATTGAGTGGTGGATGCAGATCTGGAGATTTTTAACGATCTAATCCAGATCTTGTTCCAAAAATCAGTGCTCCATTCACAACCCAGATCCTTTTCCCATACAAGCTCCACCTTAGATTTGGCTTGTTCTGGATCAGCAGAGTTGAAAAATTTATAGATAAGAGAGGCCTTAGGAAGTAACAATAACATTTTTATAAGTGGATCTTGCGTATGTAGGGAGTCTTCAGGGGGAAGAGAATAAAAAATTTCTAAAATGGTTTCCATCAATAATAGAAATTTATGTAAAAATGAACGAGGACATTCAAAAGTGGTTTGAAACTGGGGAAAAGAGCAAGGAGAGATACCATCAAAGATATCATGAATCCAAATGATACCTTTAGATCTCCAAGCACTCCAAAATAAAGGTCTGTTGTTGATGGTAAGAAAGTGATTGTGCCAAAGAGGAGAACGTAAAAATGCATTCCTGGAAATTGACTTTGGTTGTAAATGGGGTCTTAGTAATAAGCAAGTGTGTTTAAACAGCGGGAGAGATGTGAGGTTAGTTTTGGCGGTAAAAGCGAGGATCTCTGAAAAAGAGAAAGCGGAGAAGAGGCAATGTTCAATATTGACCCATAAAGGAGTGAGAGAGGAAATATCAGTATGAAGCCAATAAGAAGCCTGTTTAAGACAAAAGGCCTTATGATACACTCTAAAGTTTGGAAAATTTACACCACCAATAGATTTTGACGTCCTGAGATGAGATAAAGAAACTCTAGATTTTTTACTATTCCATAAGAATTTAGAAAGAAGGAAATCTAGCTTTTTGAAATAAAGAGATGGGCTATGCACTGGGAGCATTGAAAGAACATATAATACTATAGGGGTAACCATCATCTTAATAGAGTCAAGACGCCCCCACCAGGTACGAAAAAGAGGGTTCCAGGAAGAAAGTAGTTTGGAAATCCGATCCAGAATTTCTTTCATATTTATAGTGATCAAGTCCGGAATAGAATTAGTAAACCATACACCAAGGTATTTAATTTTTGAAGTATTCCAGCGAAATCCCGTGAGGTCGAAATGATGTTTAGAGCAATATTTGGTTATAGGGAGAACTTCTGTTTTATCAGAGTTAATTTTGTAACCTGATACTGCCGAGAAATTAGAAATTTCTTGTAATAAAGGGGGACGAGAAGATTCTGGATTGGATATAAAAAGTAAAATATCGTCCGCATAAGCAGAGAGCTTCAAATGACGGTCACCATATAGAAACCCAGAAATAGAAGTGTTGTGACGAATGTGAGACAGAAAAGGTTCCAGAGATAAGATAAAAAGAAGAGGAGAAAGGGGACAACCTTGTCGAACACCACGATGAAGGGAAAAACGTTTTGAAAAAAGACCATTGACAACAGTAGATGCAGTAGGAGTGGTATAAAGTAATGAAACCAAAGAAATAAATTTAGGTCCAAATCCATGCCAACGGAGTGACTTAAATAAAAAAGACCAATCGACTCTATCAAAAGCCTTCTCCACGTCAATAGAAATTGCAGCCAAGGGATAAGGCAAAGTAGAAGCTTTGTTTAGGACATTAAAGAATAATCGGGAATTATCAGATGTTAGTCTGCCTTTGATGAAACCACATTGTTCTGGGCCAATTAAATGAGGTAAGAGTGCATCAAGGCGTAATGCCAATATTTTAGCGAAAATTTTATAATCTACATTTATCAAAGAAATAGGACGGTAGTTTTTGCAGAATTTCGGATCTTTACCCTCTTTAGGAATAAGACAAATAGAAGCCTCAAGGAAAGTGCCACTTGCTGCACCAGTAGCACAAAAGTACTGAAGGAGATTAAAGAGTTTTGGGAGCAAGATATTGGAAAAATGTAGATAAAATTCGACGGAAAAACCATCTGGACCAGGGGATTTGTTTTTCTTTAATGAGCCTAAGGAATTAGTAATCTCTTGGATCGATATGTCTGAATCTAGAGAGTCGAAATCAAGACCTGAAGGTGAAGAGGGAGAGACATTGCCAAGGTATGAATCAATAAGAACGGATGATGCAGGAGATTCCGGAGTGTATAAGTTTTCGTAAAAGGAGGAAAATTCGTCTAAAATATCATGGTCCTTAAAGAGAGTTTTCCCATCTTCTGACTGAATAGAATTTATCAGAGTTCTTTCTTTTCTAGATTTGAGGTAATTAGCTAGAAGAGAACCCACCTTATTACGGCCTCCATAATATCGGGCGCTACTACGAAGAAGAATAGAAGAAGCATTGTCAGTAGAGATTCTATTAAACTCCAGCTTTGCACGAACAAGTTCCTGCAGAATGGAATCTGATGAGGAGGTATAAAATTGATGTTCCAAGCGTTTGATATTATCAAGTAAGGATTTATGTTGAGAAAGAGTATGTTTCTTTTTCCTAGAGACAAAGTTTATGATGAAACCACAAGCAGCAGCCTTAAAAGTGTCCCAAACTAGGGCAGAAGAGACGGATGGACCTTCATTGAAAGAGAAGAATTCCTCAGCAAAAGAGGTGAAGGAGGAAGAAAAAACTGGGTCTTGTAAAAGGAAGTTATTAAACCTCCATCTGGAGGATTTGGGTTGCGAAGGAGCAAGTTAAAATCAGCGACTACAGGGGCATGATCAGAGATCAAAATAGGTTCAATTGAAGATGAGATGAGATTTTGAGCCAGAGGTTTAGACAGAAAAACATAATCTAATCGAGTTAGGGAACCATGTGGAGGGGAGAAAAAAGAAAATTCTGTTTGGTCTGGGTTACATAATCTCCAAGCATCTACGAAATGTGACTGTTCAATGGTACTGTGAAATTGTTTGTGAGCTTTGTGAGGGACAAAACGTACCTGAGACTTACGGTCAATAAAGTCAATAAAGGGGTCCATGATCTGATTGCAGTCTCCTCCTAGGATAAAAAATTCATCTTTGTGTTGCAAACACTTACTTGTAATAGTATGCCAGAAAGAATAATCTGGTTGAGTTGGACCATAAACATTAAAAACGGTTAAAGGGATACTATCATTAATAAGTAATTTAACTAAAATCCATCTACCATGTGCGTCAATTTCTTGCGATATAACAGAACATTTCAACTTTTTATGGCATAAAATAATAACACCATTTTTCTTAGTAGTGGTAGGAGAAACAAGAACTGAACCAACCCAATTGCGTTTAAGTTTAAGAGCCTCAGCTTCTGACAAATGAGTTTCTTGTAATAAAGCTAAATCAGGATTATAGGAAGCTAAATGAGAGATAATTCTTTGTCTTTTTATAGGATTAATAAATCCTTTTACATTCCCAGTAACAACTCTAAACGCGAGAAAATAAGTAATATATATAGAACAAGAGAACCAACAACAATGTTACATTGTTAAATATATTGAATAACACAATCAACCATAAAAGCCATAGGCAAATGAAACAGTAGAGAAAAGAAGAGTGTTGTAGAGAAGAAGAGGAGAAAGAAAAAAGGAAGGAAAAGGAGGAGAGTAAAAGGAGAGCAAGAAAGAGAAGACAGTACATGACATCCAATAGTCCCAAATAAGAATGTAAATGAGAAAATAAAAGGATTGATGACTGTAATACGTACCTTCTAAGGGAAGACAAGAGAAAAATACGAGGAGTGGCGACACAAGGGAGAAGACGGCACGACCAACCGGGGAAGAGGCACCACAGCGGGGAACATGTGGAACAAATAGGAAACGGATAAAGAGGTAAGTCAAACAAGATAAATACCTGCATAGATATATAGGGAGAGAAGATACAAATGAGAAGCAGGAATAGTATGTTACATAACACTTATTAACAAAAACCTGTAAAGAAAGAAAGCATTAGGTAAAGCAATTCGAACCACATCACGTAATGAAAGATAAGAAAGTCAGGGTATGGAGGACGTAGAAGAAAGAGGACCAGAAATTTCCATCGACGTCGTGAAGTGTGAATGAATGAATTTCCTCAGTTCTGCCGGATCATCAAAAGTAGAGGTATTGTTCTGGAAAAGTCACCTTGAATAAACACGGGTAAAATAATCCATATCTCGCCCCAAGTGTACGTAAAGCTGGCCGGATATCAAGAAATTCTTTTCGTCGTTTAGCTGTTGATGGAGAAACATCTTGGGAGATAAACAATTTAGAGCCTGACCAGACAAGCTGTTTTTTATGTTTAGCTGCATTCAAGACTAGTAGCAAGTCCGTAAATTTCAAAAATAGAAAAATCACCCCTCATGGCTTGGAAGGAGCAGATGACGAAGACAAGCGAGGGCCCAGCCTGTGAGCTCTTTGGATATTCAGATTTGTAGATGCAGGAAGGTCAAGAAGCTTTGTAAGGAAGTTGTTGAAAAAGTGGATGGGGTCATCACCCTCCAAACCTTCAGGAAGACCATACAAGCGAAGATTATTGCACCTATTTCGATTTTCAAGGTCCTCCGCTGATTTCCTTAACGAAAGGACCTCCCTCTCTAAGGCGACCAATTTGGTGGATACATTTTGTAGTTCATCAACTTGTTGCTCCATTATGGTAATGCGAGATTCCATAGATGACCATTTGGTATCCATAGCTTGTAAGCGGGAATTTGTTTCTTCAATAAATGGGCGAAAAGCACGAATTTCCTCTAAGACAATGTCCAGAGACACTGGAGAAACAGACTTTGGCGGAGAGGGAGGGTCCTGTTTGAGACGTTTGTTAGCAGAGGCCGGAGTCTGTGTTTTGGCTGAGGATGGTGACGAGACCGTTGACCTTGAAGAACCAGACTGCGCCATGGTGATATTTGCTTGAAACGCAGATTCTATAGGTGGAGAATCAGACACAGGAGTATGAGTAGTGAATCTCTTATTAGTAAGCAATAGCCTCTTACTCCTACCCATAAAGCAAAGGGAGGAGAAATTGTGTTGGAGTAAGAGAAAACACCAGCAAATACCAGCAAATCCCCCACAGTGTGAAGAGAATCTCCAGAAGTCAACTGCGCAATCTGTTTATATAGAAATAATGAATCCTCCTTTAAGTCAGAAAAAGACTGGTCAGGCATGAAATATCAGGTACTGTAAAATATTTTGATGAAAGTCAAGAGAAAAGCATTGTACCTGAGGAGAAGTGAACAAATATCCTCTCAGAGAGAATCAAAATTGCGGCCGTAGAAGAGCTGCAGCACTTTGTAGAATTTTCACCTGGAAAATTGAAGAAAAGCCATAATACGTGAAGAATGCCGCTCAGGGACACCTCCGACGCAGGAAACACTCCGTTTCAATAATTAAGATGATTTAGGAAGCCGCGAAATCACCGCGACATTCCCGCCGCGATGCGGAGCTCCGAGGCTAGGCGGCCATCTTGTTTGGCGCCACGCGCGCTCCACCGTAAATACACTATTTTAATAACCCAATGAGAGCTGCTCATTTTAACATAGCATACAACCTCCCCACAACTCTCTGCCTTTCTTTCTCAACTCATTCTACACACTCTGGGTCTCATTTAGAATATTTTGACACACGGCAGGGCAGCAAGCCTTCCTGCTGTGCTGCAGTGTGTCAAAATAAAAGGGGAGGAATGTGTCGTATCTACAAGATACAGCGCATTCCTGTCCTTCTCCCCTGCACCAGCACGCAAACAGCAGCCGTGCGCCAGGGCAGACATCCTTGAATTTTGCAAGGGTGCCTGCGCTGAGGGGATGATTGTTTTTGTGCAGTAAGGGACACCTCCCTGCACAAAAACAATCATTAAAGACATTTTCCGTTTTCTATGCATGCTGCAGAATGGCCTTAAGGATGAATGGGGTTGCCCATAGTCTCCCAGGTATCTGAGAGCTGGGTCTGGGCTTGCTGGATGGTCTTGTACAGATAAGCTGCATACCATACTTACTACCTCTCTTCACCTCACCATCCTTTCTCTTTGTATCTCCCTCCTCTCTCCAGAATTCACCCTCCTTTCTCTCCACTTCACCATACTCTCCTGCTCATCTCACCTTCTGCTTCCTCCCACCTCACATTCTTCTCTCTTTGCCTCACCCTACTCTCCCTCCACCTTATCCACCTATTTCCCCACTGTGCCCTTCTCCACTTTACCCTCATATTTCTCTCATCTCACCATCCTCTCTTTCCACCATTATCCTACTTTCAATCTCTCCTGATCTCTCCATCCTCTCACTGTGCATCAACTTACTCTCACTCCAATTGACCCTTCTATTTCATCCTTACACTTTTTTCTCCACCTCACCTTTTTTCTCTTTCTCTTCTCTCTCTTCCTCACCTTTCTCTCACTCTTGCTCACCCTTCTCTGTCTTTCTGACTCCCTTCCTTCTCTCTCCCTCACCATCCTCTTTTTTCACTAATCCTCCCTCCGCCTCCGCCATACTGCCCTCCTGTCTCTCTGCTTCACCTCAAATGTGGGCCTGTTTCTACCCACATTTGCCCACTGTGCCAAGAGTACATCTGCCGAGGTTGGCAACTGGACTTGTAATTTGATATATAGTTTCTCAACCAGTATTTTGTTGTAAATCTTTTGAGCAGAATGTATCTTAAGGGGAACAAAGATGAAACGTACAGCTCATATGAGTGCCTCTAAATTGAACTGTCTCTCCTATGGCATGCTTCCTCTTCTTTCCCATTCTCTTTTCTCCCAGCAGCCTCTCCCATTCCTTTATCCCCCTCTTCACTCATCACCCTGCCTGTCCATCAATTCCTCTTCTTGTTCTACCGCTATCCTCCAGTCTCCTCACACTCACTCTCTGGCCCCTCCCCCATCACTTATCATTGGCTCATAACCCTCCTATGTGACCACCTTCCTCTCTCATCAATCAATCAATCAAAGGTTTGTTAAGCGTGACTACTCACCTGTAAGGGTCTCAAGGCGCTAGGGGTAGGGGGGTGCAGGATCCATACCATCAAGGAGGGGGTCTGTCGAAGAGCCATGTTTTGAGGTTTCTTGCGAAGATGGGGAGCGATGTCTGTCTGAGGTGGAGCGGAAGGGCGTTCCAGGCTTTGGCCGCGAGGAAGGAGAAGGAGCGGCCTCCCGATCTGGTCTTTCTGGTGCGGGGGACCACGGCGTAGGAGAGCTGGGCTGATCGTAGGGTCCTTTGGGGTGCGTGGAATTTGAGACGGCTGTTCAGGTATGCTGGTCTGGTGCCGTGGAGGGCCTTGTGTGCGTGGGTGAGTATCTTGAAGGTGATTCTCGCCTCGACGGGGAGCCAGTGGAGTGTGCGCAGGTGCTGGGAGATGTGGCAGTGTTTTGGCATGTTGAGGACCAGTCTTGTGGCGGCGTTCTGGATGTTCTGTAGCTTGCGGATGAGGTTTTTGTTTATTCCGGCGTGGAGTGCGTTGCCGTAGTCGTGTCTGTTGGTGACCAGGGCGTGAGTGACAGTCTTTCTGTGTTCGAGGGGGATCCATTTGAAGGTCTTACGAAGGAGGCGGAGGGTGTGGAAGCAGGAAGACGAGACGGAGTTGATCTGGCGGTCCATTTTGAGCTCGGAGTCCAGGATGATTCCCAGGTTGGGTGCGTGGTCCGTGGGGGTTGGTGGGTTTCCGAGGGCGGGGGGCCACCAGGTGTTGCTCCAGGCGTCGGGGTTTGAGCCCATGATGAGTACTTCTGTTTTGTTGGTGTTTAGTTGTAGGCAGCTGTTTTTCATCCATTTGGTGACGGCTTCCATGCCTTCTCAAAAGTTGTGTCTGGCAGTGTTGGGTTCGTTGGATAGGGAGAGGATGAGTTGGGTGTCGTCTGCGTACGACACAATGTTGAGTCCGTAGGTTCTGACGATGGGGACGAGTGGAGCCATGTAGACGTTGAAGAGCGTCGGGCTGAGGGAGGAGCCCTGGGGGACTCCGCAGGTGGTAGGTGTAGGGTCCGAGAGGAAAGGGGGGAGTCTGACCCGCTGCGTTCTGCCAGAGAGGAAGGAGCGGATCCAGTCGAGGGCCTTGTCCTGGATTCCTGCGTCGTGAAGTCTGCGTATTAGGGTGCGGTGAGAGACTGTGTCGAACGCCGCTGAGAGGTCGAGGAGATGAGGGCTACTGTTTCTCCTTTGTCCAGTAGGGTGCGGATGTCATCTGTTTTCCTCATCCTCATCCATCACAAGCATCAGCCTCCGTCTTCACTCTTCTGTATTCATTTCCCACTGTTCGCCTTTTATCATCCTGACTCAGTACATGTTTTCCCATCCACTTACTCGCATCACTAATTTTGCTCAATACAATGCTCCAGCCATCCTACTCCCTCTGACTCCTTTTTTATCCTCCATTTATCCACCTCTCACACCATCTTCTTCACCTTCTCTACTTTGACGCTCATCACCCCCTACTCCTCATTAATCAACTTGTCATATTTCTTCACTTCCCTTTTAATCACTCTTTTACTCTTGTTTCACCCACCCTTTTCCTTACTATTCCTTTGTCTTATCCTTCCTTTTCTATCCTCATGCTCTCCTCGAATCAACCTCCACCTCTCATCTACGTACCCCATCACTCACCTTATCCTGTTGCCAATTTTCTAGAAATTGTTATTGTGTTTGTTACCAATTGAAGTCACACTTCTGAAGGTGCCCCTGGGTTTTTCAGGACTTCTGATTAAATGACACCACAGCTTCCACAGCTGTGAGTTAATTTTTAGCTAATATCATTAGTGTTATAAGTGAGTTATGCACTCTACCTTTTTGAAATACCCCAAAAAATCATATATATTTGAAGCTTAGATAAGTGTGTCGTTTATCCAGATCAGGGACATTTAGCAGTTCCGAATTCTTATATTGATGCTAGCATATCAACTTTTGTTTCTTATAGTGCTGGCTCTCGTAAGAAACTTAATTATTATTTGAGGTGGGCAACTGCCTACCTCAATGATTAATAGCACTTCTTGTCAGGGTGAACCCTCAAAGTCATTAAATTACCCTGAGCTCAATCCCCTGGTAGCGATGGCACAGAGCAGACAGGCTTAACTTAGGTAGATGTGTAAAGTATTTATGCAATACCAAAACAGTAATGAAATCAAAATACGGAGTGATAAAAGCCATAAACTGAAGTAGAAAAATAAAGTAAGATGTATAAACAAATTGACACCCAAACTTCAAAGATTCAATAGGGAGAACTAGAGATATGAGTTTATAAAGTTTTAGTTGAAAATAGCACCAAAAAGCACAAAGCACTAATGGTAGTCAACAGTCGGGGTAGACTAGGACCTAGGTTCTATTTGATGCCAACCACGGTTGAGCTCGAGTCGGATACACCAAGTGAACTGTTCCCAACGAAAAGTCTGGAAGTTGAAAAGTTCAACAACGATTCTATGTCACACTTCAGAAAGAGACTTTTTGTCACTTTTTTGGATGAAAACTTTATTCTGCGTGGGAGTCCCTGAAACTGTAGCTCCTTCCATGGAACTGAATCCGAAATACCTAAAGCAGGTTGGGCTTTTGACACCGCTGAAAATGTTGATAAGTCCCAAATCAAAATGGGGGTTTGTTGTTTTTTTCAGAGTGCGGAGATCTTTGCGGAGGATAAAGCTGAAATACACTTTGACACTGTGGAAATGTCTCCCAGATACTTCTCTTAGAGGGTCCAAGCTTGCAAACTTTTCTGGTGCCCAAATAACCACAGGAGTACACTTCTGAGGTCCCTAGGACTTCAGGGAAAGGCTCTTAGAGACTCTCATGTTATCATGCAGAGACCAGCTGCAAAGGTCAGCCCAGGTCCAGTTGCCACTGGTTATCTGGGCACTTCAGGGAACAAACCTCTTTCAGCTTGTTGTGTCCCAGTAGCCACACAGAAGATTAGCCAACTGACCCTTGAAGTTCACTTCTTTGTCCTGGGTACAAAAGGGAGCAGCTGTAGTCCTACTGGGTTCCTCTAAGGTCAAAGACAGTCAGTCTGGTCCTCTTCTGATCTTTCACAAGTCCAGACAGTGTTCTGAGGATGGTGCCTTGGGGGGGGGGGGGCCACATTTATGGTTGCCACTAGCTAGTTTGTGGGAGTGACTCATGAGCTGGATAAAGGTTGCCAGGCCCTGGCCTACATACTTTTCAGTAGTTCCTGTTTGCCTTACTGCAAACAGGTCCTAAATGATGTCAGGGCTATTCCAAGATGGCCAAAGTCTTGAGCCACATTAAGATTGGGCTATGATAACTGAGGGTATGTAGATGCATGCGCAATGGAAATGGCTAGTGGTTTCCCACATCTAACACAAAAATCCAGTATGAAGTAGACCCTGGACCCACAAAAAAAATAGGTATAAGTCTGATAAGACAAAGCTGGTTCCTTCAGCAACTAGACAGAGGATACACAAGAATTGTGGTCTGATCCTTTTCAAGGGTGAAACATGTTTACATGTGCCTGAGACAGGCATTCCAGGCAGGATTTCACAATGTTGGTCCAACAGAAGGAGCAGCGGCCCCCACCCTTAATGTCCAGCTGAGCCTAGAGGAGAAATATCAGCCCATCCAGGTAGACCTTTCTATCAAAGTAGCCAATTGTCTGAGTCCTGGGAGGAATTTCACACCTCGTTAAAGGCTAAGTACCGACCGCGCAGCTGCTGGATAGCTAATGCAAATTAGCCTTCAGGAGCGTCAGGTAGGTTAAATGTAACTTTCTAAAAATGACTTTTTCCTTAATACTCATTTAAAACTCAACTTCACAGTTAAATTTGATTTTGAATAACTATTAAAAATAGCGGTTTGATTATTTTCCTTGCTGGTCTGAAACCCAAGATAACAGTGTTAATATTTTAATCTATATCCTGGTTCTCTGTATAGGACAGCCGAGCCTGCAACATTGTAAATAGTTGTTGGGGCCTTTTCACTGTAGGCACATGGTCACATTAATTTTCTATGTGTCCCCCGCGCACCCTACCTTCGTTGACTACAAGGCCTACATGGGGGTGACTTTTTGATCTTTAAAAGGGAGGTCTTTACCTTTTAAAAAGGGTTAGATTAAAACGTTGCACTGCAGGTTTTATAGCGCAGTAGTCTGGTTACTTTGGCATGCCTGAACCCATGTTTTTCAGGTCAATTCTCTTGATCACACTAAAGGTGCTACAGTCCACAAGTGACCTTTGACTTCGAGGACTTAGGTGCATTTTGTAGACCATATAGTAAGGATTTATAGGTAAATTAAACGTGTCTATTTGGAATAAGCCAATTTAACTATGTTTAACCCCTTCAGTGCTCATGACGGAATGGTTCCGTCATGAGCACCAGTGCTTCTGTGCTCAAGACGGAACCATTCCGTCATGTGCGCAGGCGCACAAAATCCCTCAGCTGAAAGACAGCAGAGGGATTTCCTTTTTTTATTTTTGCCTCAGGAGGTGGGGAAGAGCTTCCCCAACCTCCTGAGGCTTCTTTTTTTGTTTCAATGTAATGACAATCACGCACATGGCGTGCTGACGTCATTACATTGAAAATGAACTGGAACTTAGTTTCAGTGTCATTGTTTGGTGCTTGCTTGTGGGGCTATCTCAGCTCCCCGAGCACCGAATTACATGGGAGAGGTATCATTGGAAAGGGGAGAATCTCCCCTTTCCAATGATATCCTTCCCTAGTGGATCCCTGCTTGGGGATCACCCCAAGAGGGTGATCCCCAAGCAGGGATCCACCAGTAGGCACCTGGGAGGAGGGAGCGGCCTTTTGGACAAGGGCCTTTGCTCCCCTCATAAAAACTGGCATGGTCAGTCTTTCTGCCCCCCCCGGGGGGCATATGGGGCAGTAGCCCCCAATCCACCCCCTGGGGGGGGGGGAGAAAGCACCCTAGACGCCAGGGATTCTTTTTTTTAGGTCAGGGGTGGGGGTTGCCCAGGGATGGGCATGCCAATGCCCCCACCCTTGGCCCCAACAAAGACAAAAGTCTTTCCGCCCCCCTTGGAGGCAGATGGGGCAATAGCCCCTGATCTGCACACCGGGGGACAAAAATCCCACTAGGCACCAGGGATTCTTTTTTTTTATTTATACCTAGGGGGGGCTGCCCAGAATAGGCCTGCCAATTCCCCCACCCAAAAAACAAATTGCCACAGTCTTTCTGCCCCCCCCAGGAGGCATAGGGGGGCAATAGCCCCTTATCTGCCCCCCCAGGGAGGCAGAAAGCCCACGAGGCACCAGGGATTTTTTTCTCCAAAATTCAGGGATGTGGGCTGCCCAGAAAGGGCATGCCAATGACCCCACCACCCCTAAAAAATGCCAGAGTCTTTCTGCCCCCAGGAGGCTGATTAGGGCAGTGGCCCCTGATCTGCCTCGGGGGGGGGAGGGAAGAAATCCCACTAGGCACCAGAGATTATTCATATTTTTTTATATGCAGGGATGGGGGCTGCCCAGAATGGAGGAAAATGGGGGAATTAGCCCCTTATCTGCCCCCCCCCCGGGGGCAGAAATCCCACTAGGCACTAAGGAGTATTTTTTCAAATTTCAGGGGGGCACCCAGAATGGGTGTGCCAATGCCCCCACCCCCTGAAACAAATGTCACAGTCCTTCTGCCCCCCCTAGGAGGCAGATGGGGGCAGTGGCCCCTGATCTGCCTCCCGGGGGGGGGCAGAAAGCCCACTAGTCACCAGGGATTATTCTTATTTTTTTATACATAGGGGTGGGGGCTGCCCAGAATGGGCATGCCAATGACCCACCCCAAAAAACTGCCACAGTCTTTCTGCCCCCCGGGGGGAGAAGAAAGCCCACTAGGCACCAGGGATTCTTTTTTTTTCAAAGTTTAGGGGTGGGGGCTGCCCAGAATGGGTATGCCAATGCCGCCAACCCCCCAAAAATGCCACAGTCTTTCTGCCCCCCCAGGAGGCAGATGGGGACAGCAGTCCCTGATCTGACCCCGGGGGGGGCAGAAAGCTCACTAGGCCCCAGGGATTGTTATTTTTTTAATATGTAAGGGTGGGGGCTGCCCAGAATGGGCATGCCAATGCCCCCAGCCTAAAAATAATTGCCATAGCCTTTGTGCCCCCCCAGGAGGCAGATGGGGTGATAGCCCCTTATCTGCCCCCCCCCCTCCGGGGGGCAGAAACCCTCTAGGCACCAGGATTTATTTTTTACAAAGTTCAGGGGTAGGGGGCTGCCCAGAATGGGCATACCAATACCCGCCCAAAAAATCACCACAGCCTTTCTGCCCTCCCAGGAGGCAGATGGGGGAAATAGCCCCTGATCTGCCGCCATGGGGGAAGAGAGCCCACTAGGCGCCGGGGATTACGCTGGCTTTTTTATACATAGGGGTGGGGGCTGCCAAGAATGGGCATATAAATGCCCCCACCCTCCCAAAAAAATAGACACAGTCTTTCTGCCCTCCTTGGGGCATATCAGGGCAATAGCCCCCGATCTGCCCCCCCCTACGGCGGTAGAAAGCCCACTAGGCAATGACCTTTCTATTTGCAATGTGCCTAGCTGTAGATTTTTGGCCCTAGAGCAGCCGGCACCTAGGGAAAACTAGCAAACATGTATATTTTTTAAATCTAGACACCAAGGGAAATCCAGGATGGGGTGACTTGTGTGCCTCTTGCCAGGGTCTGTTACCCAGAATCCCTTGCAAACCTCAAACTTAGTGGAAAAAAAAACCATTTTCTTCACATTTCTGTGATAGATAGTTCTGGAATCTAAGGGGAGCAACAAACATCCATCAACCCAGCATTCCCCCAAGTCTTCCGATAAAAATAGTGCCTCACTTTTGTGGGCAGGCCTAGTACCCGCGACAGGAAATGGCCCAAAACGGAACGTGGACACATCACATTTTTCCAGTGAAAACTGACCTTTTTTTCCTAATGTGCTTAGTTGTGGATTTTGGACCATAACTCAGCCGGCACCGAGAGAAACCTAGCAAACTTGTAAATTTTTTAAAACTAACGTAAATTAAATAACAATCTGTTATTTACATTTTTTGAAAGCGCGGGTATTTTACCCTTTTCATTCAGGCAAGGATCGCAGTGACAGTTATTTTGTCTTAAATGCGTTTAATGTTGCTCGCGCGTGCGTTGTGGGCATCATAGAAGCCAGAAAGACTTCAGTAATGAATTAACATGGGCGGCCATCTTTGGTTTGGGCACGTTCCGTGTTACGTTGGTTTTTGAAGGAAATTTGGCGCGTTTTGAAAACGCGTGACATCATGGACTCTGTACGCAACTCTGGGAGGTTTTGCGAGTCCGTACTGTGATCCGTGGTTAGCAAAGGCGAATTATTTCAAAGAATTCATTAATAAGATATATAAAATAATAAAAGCGAAATAAAAAAGAGAATAAAAGAATTAATTTCGTCAAGGGAGGCAGGAAGAATATTGTTTAAGTTTAGGATGGATTTCTTTCAATGACAGTCGTCATCGTTGTA
Organism: Calotriton arnoldi; assembly: GCA_963921515.1. NCBI lineage: Eukaryota > Metazoa > Chordata > Amphibia > Caudata > Salamandridae > Calotriton > Calotriton arnoldi. The sequence goes on along the minus strand of CAWUFW010006128.1, from coordinate 921,575 downwards.
AGGTTTTAGAGTTTTTTCGGAGGGAAATAGAAGTTCAAGTGCTGAATGACGTTTTTAACCGGCACAGCTGATGACAGTTAATTCTTCATGTCACGAAGGAGAGAAGTTGGTTTGGAGATTATTTAATAAGGAGTAGTTACTATTAATTTACAGTTGGATAAATTAAGTATTGCCATAGTGTGGGGATAGTTCGTTTTTGGTACAATTTTAAATTATTATATTAATTGATTTTTTATTTTTAAGTAAGTAGTAGTTGAGTTTGGTTTGAAATGGTGGAACAAGTTTTACAAGAGACTGGTCAAGATGGAAAGGTTTCAGAATTAATATCTAAGGAGTTAAGAGAGTTGGTCAGTTAGGGCAGCATTGGGAAAAAGGAAAGCTTTAATTAATGAGGAAGAGGAATATTTCTTAATCTCTGAAGGAGAGGAAAGAACAGTAAGAGGTCCAGGTGGTAAATGTATGAGGAAAACAAAGAATTTGGAAGGCCAAAATGAACAGAGAGGAGCCCCAAGCGGCTCAAAAAGATTGGGTGTCCTTAGTGACATACAAGATGGGCAGGTTAACCCTGCAAATGATAACGAAGATTTGGATGAGTACATACTAGATCTTGATTATAAAGATTCGTTCTATGAGGACTTTGAAGGCAGTTGTAGGAGCAGGGATAATTCGAAAAGTTATGTGACAGATCCTTTGGGTGAGAAACTTTGTGACCCTAAAGAGATTAGACATTCTCGGGGTTCTGAATGGTGGCCCTTGAATCATGTAGCCAAGTATATAAAAAACTGGATTTGTAGGCCTCTGGAGAAGGAGGAACGTAGATTGATGAGAGCAGAGTGTTCTCAGCCTGTGATAGGTGACAAAGAATCAATTACACTTAACTTGGATAATGAGTTTTTAACTTATCTCTTTAAATTGGGAAGAGATCCAAGGAAAGGTTTGGAGAGATCTTTAAAGCAGTGCGAATATAAACTTTTAGATGTCTCAGGTCCATTGGCCAGAATATTCAATTTGGTAGAAGAATCTTATGTCAAAGGTTCTGGTATGGATATACATTTATTGAGAAGATGGTGCCAACGCGCAATATGTTTTCTTGGGAATGCAAATGCTGCATTGATTTCTAAGAGGAGGAAAACAGTTCTGTTGCCTATAAATCCAAAGTTGGTGGATTTGGCCAAAAGGAATCTAGCGAAGAAGCTAAGGGTTACCTCTTCGGAGAGGGAATGGTAAAGAGTTTGAGTAAATATGTTCAAACCTTTACAGCATTGGATAAGTCTCATTACTCAATGAGGAGAGTGCTTTCTGGCCAAAATTATTTATATGGTAGGGCCGGGAGAAGAGGGCAACCTCTCAGCCGTACTTTCTATAAGTCCCAAAATGCAGGAAGAGGTTCATATAGACTAGAGGAATCCAAGGAGTAAATTTTGGAAACTTTTACCCTCAAAGAGGAAGATCATCTAGAGCAAGGGCTTCTCGTGGGAGTGGTCAGTCATCCTTGTCAGGAGCAGGTGAGTATGAAGAAAGTAATTGCTTTTATCCACAAAGGAGTGTGCGGAAGATTGAAGTTTCATATAGAAAATTGGAATGGGTTCGCTCAACTATTGCATGTTATCAGATAGAGTTCGAGACAATGCCATCACAGGTTCAAGAACAAAGGGAGCTAGAGTTCAAGAGAGAGTTAAAGGAGGTGATAGCATACAAAATGATATATATGCTAGACAAGGGTGCAATAAAATAGATTTGAGAAGAGGAGGTAGGTTACGTAAGCACTTTGTGGTAGAAAGGAAGGACAAAGGATATCGTCCTGTAATAAATCTAAAGAATTTGAATGCTTTTGTAACTTACAGATGTTTCAAGATGGAAGGCATCCATCTTCTCAGGGATGTTTTGTTAGAAGGAGATTGGTTAAGAAAATTAGATCTAAAGGATGCTTACTTCTCAATACCTATCGCAGAGGACAGTCAGAGGTTTTTACATTTCCGCTGAAGGGGCCAGTTATATCAGTTTTTGTGCCGCCCTTTTGGATTAGCATCAGTCCTCTGGTGTTTCACAAAGGTAATGAGAGCGGTGGTAGGTTTTTTATGAGAGAGATGTTCATCTTTTGATTTTTTAGACAACATTTTGATTATGAATAAATGCAAGGTTCATGTAGTTTCTCAGATGGACATGGTGAAGAGCTTATTTGAATCCTTGGGTTTTGTAATAAATATGGACAAATCAATTTTGAACCCCAGTCAGGATCTGGAATTTTTGGGTTTTGTTGTAGACACAGTGAAGGTTCAACTTTTATTACCAGAGAAAAAAATTGTAAAAATAATGAAGGAGATAAGGTTTGTCTTGAGGAAAGGTTCTGTCAGATTAAGGCAAATAGCAAGGATATTAGGTCTGTTATCTTCATCTATACAGGCATTGTTTCCAGGTCCTCTCCATTACAGAGCTTTGCAGAGAATCAAAAGATTGGAACCCTCGAAGGGTCGATGGTATGGGGACATGGTGAAGATTTCTCTGGAGGCTCAAAAGGAATTGGAGTGGTGGTTAGAAAATTTACAGGCGTGGAATGGAAGAGTGATTTTTGGAACAAAACCGTATTTTGTATTAGAAACAGACGTGAGCAGTCTAGGTTGGGAGCGTAGTGTTCAGATCAGGAGACATGTGGTGTCTGGAATTTGAAACAAAGAGGATCGTGCCAATTGTTTAGAGATGAAAGCAGGTTTTTTTGCATTGCAGAGTTTCAGATCACATTTTCAGGGTACTTCAGTTTTGTTGAGGATGGACAATATAACAGCTGTGACTTACATAAACAGGTTAGGAGGAAGCAGATCAAAGAAATTAGCGGAAATAGCAAAGGAGATATGGGAATTTTGTCTGGAGCACAAGATTGGTTTGGTTGCACAGTATTTACCAGGGAAAGAGAATTGGATAGCAGACTGGAATTCAAGGAATTTGATAGATTTCAGCAATTTGATGTTGAAGAAGGAAGTGTTTCAAGTGATCCTGGAACGTATGGGTCCTTTGGACATAGTTCTGTGCACTTCCAGATTGACACATCAGCTGGAAGCATAATACAGCTGGAGACCGGATCCGGGTGCGCTAGCAGTGGATGCATTCACCCAGTACTGGTCGATAAGGAAGGGTTATGCTTTTCCTTCATTTGCGATGATACAGAGAGTGCTGGTACAGGTGAGGAGGCAGGAATGCCAGTTGGTTTTATTGACACCTTTTTGGACATCGCAGGCTTGGTTCTCGTCAGTTCTGGAAATGGTGGTGGAAATCCCTTATTTGGTACCATGTTGCAAGGGTTTGTTGGTATGAGTGGAAGGAGTAGATCATCCTTTAGTAGAGGAGAATTCGCTCAACCTTCTAGTTTGGAGAATTTCAGGAATTCTGGAAGATTCAAGGAACTTTCGGGAACAGCTTCAGAGTTACTCAATGAATCATGGGCGCCTGGAACACTTAGGAGATACAAAAGTGCTTGGAATGTCTGGTTTTGTTGGTGCATGGCAAGAGATTTGGATCATGTGGAAGTTGATGAAGTGATGGTAGCAACTTTTTTAGCAGAACTTTTTCAAAAAGGTCTGATGTAGAGAATAGTAAATTGTTATAGATCAGCGATTGCAGCTGGACATTCACTAGTTAATGGTGTTTCAATTGGTAGGAATCCTTTGATTTGTAGGGTCATGAAAGGTATTTGGTCGAGGAGACCCCCGGTTTCTAGGTATGAGACTGTTTGGGATGTTAACATGGTGTTAAATCTTTTTCAGTCATGGCCAGGGAATAAATATTTGTCATTGAAAATGCTTTCTTGGAAGTTAGCAACTTTATTGTGTTTAATCACAATAAATAGAGTGTCAGATGACAAGGCTTTGGAGGTGAGTAGACGATTTTATAAACCAGAAGAGGTTCATTTCGAGATTTGGAAGAGAACAAAAACCATGTCAGAATCAGTTTTCTATCTGAGATTTGATCAAAATACAAAACTGTGGGGCATATTCACAAGCAGCTATCGCAGAGTTAACGGCACTTTATCGCAGCCAAAGTCGAGATAAATGTATCGCAACATTCACAAGCTGGTGCTAACAGCCGATAACACCAGTTTACCTGCGAAAGCATCCTCAAAAAACATCGCCACAGATGACCCCTACAACTATCGCTAATGAGATGCAGAGTAGGCGTTCCCGAGCCAAAATCCGTGACAACACCACACCTCAACATTCTCAACGACCAGCCCGATCAGCGATAAGACCACAAAAAAGGCGATAAGGTGCGTTAGCAGCAGGAATCTAACACCTGCTCTGACCTGGTGCAAAGTCGGACCACAGCCTCCACCACAAAATTGAGCCCAGCCCAGAGCCACACCTGAAGGGCAACAGATGCCATGGAGCCACTGATCATGCAGCTCGGAGCCCCAACAGGGCCACAACACCCACCGCCACCACCCCCCCACCCGGACACCCCCCAGACCAACACTGAAGCAGCGCAGACAAATACAGCGACCCTCCCAAAATGCACCAACCCCACAGACCCAACACCAGAGAATGTCATTGCCCACTATATGCCCAAAGGGACAACCCTCCTCCGCATCCTGACCACCATAGCCCACAGGCTGACGGTACCCACACAGCGGACAACCAACATCCCACCGCAGACAAAGCTGCTGGCCGTGCTGCACGTGTTGGCTTCTGGTACCCTCCAACCAACCTCCGCCTGAGACGAAGAGTCACACAGCCTGGCCAATCCAAGTCCCCACAATGGTCACAGATGACACCATCAGCTTGGTACCCCACTATCCATACCTCACACACACTGCGCAGGAACAGCCGGAGACCAAGCAAGGCGTGTACTCCACAGCTGGCTTTCCGCACGTGTCAGGGGGCAAGTGACTGCACACATGTCCTACTAGTGGGCCCTGGTGACACTGCACACAATAAGCGCAACAGAAAGCGCACGGATCCCACCAATGTGCAGGCAACAGTGGACCACCGTGGAATCTTTGCCAACGACATCGCCAACCACCCAGGCAGTGTGCATGATACCTGCACCTCCCAACAGTTCATCATCAACCTGCGCCACCAGGATGGCACCCACGGAAACGCACTGCTCGTGGCCAATACCAAATGCACACTCCACATACCTCAACTCCACAATCATGCAACACACAACACAGGAAATGCACACGTCACAAGCTCACATACAACATGCACACCCACCAGACATGACAGCACAACTCACTGTGGGGACCTGGCCCAGCCATGTACATGGGCCATCTACGGCATGGCACCTCAGACACACAATAGCAGAATGTCGGAGGAGGTGGGGACCAGGCATGTGCAAAGGAGGCAAGGGACCGATGAATGAGAATGTACACAATGCCAAGTGTGGCGTGGATGTGCTGGCCAGACTGCAGTATGCAGACCACACACATATCCATATCGACATACACCGCTGGTGTTTGGAGTGTAGTGGACAGTGGACGCAACCATGTCACCCCAGCCAGTGGGGAAGTTGCGGAAATGTAGCTTGTGACGTCCCCCCGTAAGCGTGAGCGGAGTGGGCTGGCCCGGCGTACGCCAGGCCAGCGTAGGGGTGTGAATAAAAGGCACGTAACCCTGGGCGTGGTCCTCTTCCGGAATGCCCAACGTCTCTGCCAGGGCGGCGCCCCTCACCCCGCCACGAGGCCGACGCCGTGAGTGGTGTTGCCAGCGATCCTGTGCGCCTGCTGCACCCCGCAACGCTGGTCCCCGAATCAGTCCTGCCCGCCCCTGCGCACCCAGGCCTCAATGCCCACCTTCCGACACCGGCGTGTGTCGATGAGGGCCCACCATGTGCCGGTGCAATCTCCAAGCCCGAGGCCTGCAACCTTGGCATCCTCCTCAGACCATCATGGCCTCCGCAACATAGGCCCGCAGTATTCCTTTCATGTTGACGTACTCCACCGGCATGCACAGCGGACAAGTAGGTCACACATTTGGAACTGAGTCTTGATTACACCATGGCAGAGCACATAAATCATGGCTGAGTGTATGTCACTATACACCCTTCGATGTGGTGCCAACAGGTCTTAGTGTTACATCACAGCCGCAAGATTCTGTGGGCTCACGCGGACTACTGCTCTCGGCCTACGCTTCGTTCGAGTAGGTCACAGAATTGGAACTGAACATCGATTATTCAAAACAGAGTATGAATCATTGCACGCAAGGAGAGGCATAAGAGGATGACGCGTTGCATTTGGGAGGAAAAAAGGATCATCATTACGGAGGTGATCGAACACTACCGACAACTGCCCTGATGTCACTAACTCTGTGCATCGCAAGCCTACGACACGAGGCTGTGGCCCACTGATGACCGCTGCCTCTGGCCTACACTGCAATCCAGTAGGTCACAGAATCTAGATTCGTCAATGCCGGAGTTCATATCAGTGTACCGGAATCATCGCAGACTGCATCCCCCCTCAGCCCCGGTGCCACTAAGTCTGATCCTCGACATTCATGGACACTCTCTGGTCGTACATTGGTGGCATCTGAGTCTATGGACTAGGGGGTAGTTTTCATCCTCATGCAGCTGATACCGAATTGGTGGTGGCAACGAGGCAGTCGCTTTCCACTCCTCCATTTGCTGCTTCCGGATAGCTTCTGCCCTCTGCATCATGCCCCGGAGGACACCTTCCACTGTCCCCCGCAACCCTCCGCCACATTCACCTTCGACATCGACGGGGACCCACTCAGTCTGCATGGCCCTACCTCAGTGGACCGCAAGTCACCGTCCCGTGGCGGTGTGCCTGTGCCTGCCACTGTGCATCCGGGGCCACCAACTCTGTGCAGCTCAAGTCAGGCACCCTGCCTGAATGAATATTGGATGACTTCTGTGACGGTGGTCTTGGGGTCATCGACGTCATGTGCATGTGGCCCTGCGCTGTCCGCTGCCCCCAGCCTCAACTGCGGACCACCAGGGCTCACACATCATATCGAGTCCTGACCGGCCCGGACGTCGCATCACCGCAGGAGGCACACACCACCATCGCCAGGGCCAACTCCAACCACCATCTACCAGAGTCGAAACAGTGGTACTGGCAGACTAACGGAGTTGCTCAGACCTGTCGTGGATGCCATCATCTGCCTGATCCCCTGCTCAGCACTCCAGGTGCCACTGACTCAGTGCACCGCAACCCATGGACCGTTACTGATTGAGTTTTGTGCTGTGGAGAGGTTGCGCAGCAATGTCACCTCCGGCAGTGTGGGAGACCTGGGACGTTGATGAAGAAGTTGATGCAGGTCTAACACACCCCACTGCAGCTGCATCAGGAATATCCCGAATGGACACAATCCTAGTCATTTTCATCACATGAACGCGCTCAGCTCTAGTGCCCCAACCTCAGTGCACTGCAACTCACGGACACTTCTGTTTGTATGTTGGGTGACCTCTGTACTTGCTCCGGCTCCCTCCATGTTGCTCAGCAGTTGACTCTGTCATGCTGGTGTTTCCTGTTTCCATTGCACTGGTGTCCACTGTTCAAATTGTTGCCAGCACCAAGCACTCCGTGCGGGCTGGCTCATGCTCACCCCACACACATCCAGCACAGGCGTCACTGTACATGTGGCCCTGCCAATAAAGGGGCCGGGCGCACGTGCCCATAGCCAGTTCAACATGATATCTGCGTGTGTGTCCCTGTGGTCTTGTTGTATGCATGAGGGCCCTGGCCTTACGGCATTCCAGTGTGCTGGGTACAGCAGACGCAGACATGTCACCGCAGGCAGCGGGTTGGAGCTTGGACATGTGGCTTTGTCGTCACCCACTCAATTCGTAAGGGGAGTGGACTGGGCTGTCGTACGCAGAGCCAACGTGGGTGTGTGACTGATATGTGCGTGCCCTGGGCGTAGTTCTGTACTGGGAATGTGCATCTGCATGTGTCTCTATGGCAGTGTGGGTCTCCTTTGTGGGGTGTAGGTGGTCCCTGAAGGGTAATTGACATCCACGTATGTGGTCTAGTTCGCCTTCCCTGGCTTCGGACCACACCCGCACCTGTTCGGCCACCTCCTTTTGGCATCCTGACACCTGGCATTGGGTGCCATGTGTGGGTCGGTGAAGTGTTGTGAGCCAGCCGTGCTTGCGGGTGCTTCATGCTGTGTGGTCTGTTGCAGGGGCTGGGTTCTCCTCTGAGTAGCTTGTCTGCCCTGGTCCTGGTGGTGGGTTGCGTGGGATGTCCATGGGCTGTTGTAGGGCATCGGTGTCGAAGGTGTGTTGGTCGTCTCCAGCATCACTGATGGGTTGTCTGGTCTGACCTGCTGGAGGTGTTGTTTGTCCCTCTGCAATGTGAAGGGGAGATGCATGTTGACATTGTGTTGACATTTATGTTGGCGCATTGTTCTTGTAGACATGCAGACTGTGTGACAATGTACATTGTGACTGTTTGGGCGGTGCTGGCAATTTGAAGGGGTGTCAGTGGACATTTGGACTACATGACTGTTGTGAGGTTGTACCCGTACATATGCATCTCACAGTTCCCTGCTCTGTCAAATGTGATTGGCCTGTTTCTGCGCATGGGCGGACCCAGTTGTGTCCCCTGTTCTGCAGTGTCGGTGTTGAACTTTGTGCCACATTGTCATGGGATGTGCTGTGATTGCCATGTGTGTGTGCTGCAGTGTGCCACGGGGATGGGGGACATGACCCTGGGTTATTGTGGGTGTGCAGTGTGCTACACGTCGTTGTGCATGTGTGCCATTGTGCACATCTCCCCCCGTCCCCCAGGACCTGTTCATTACTCACCCTATTGTTGTTGTGTCAGGTCCTCTCAAGCTGTGTCCGTACTCCCACCTCCTTGCACCGTCTCCACCTGATGGCTGGCCTCCATTTCCTCCAGCTTCTCCTGTGGCGCAGGACTCCCACCTCCTGTCGCCGTGGCTGGCTTCCTGTTGGCAGTGGCTTTGGGCCTGGTTTATGTTTTCACGTCATGCCAGCGCCTCTTGGCCTCCTCCATTGGCCTCCTCGGCACTCCGACTGCATTCAAGGTGGTCTGAATGTGGGTCAGTTGCTGGTAGTGTTCTGTCACATCCGTGACGCTGGTCTTGTTTTCCTATGGACTGCACCCCGTTTTCCTCTCCCTCTTCTCCTTGGCCTTCCCCGACCCCGTTGGTCCTTGCTGGTGGTCTGTGGGGCTTGTGGGGTTCGCGTTGGCCTCTGCGCTGGGTCAGGGTGCATCCATGTTGCTACGCACTTTGGATTGTTTCTGGTGTGTTGTTTTTGTTGCTTCTATGGTGCATTTTCCCACCAGACGCGTGGGATTTACAGGCCTGCCGCTGGTTTTCGCTGCTTTTTGTATCGCGCTTGGCCTCATCGCAGCTTTTTTTGCGTTCGTGTTTCGCATTTTTGAGGCGTGGCGTTGATTTTAACGCAGACAGTTATCGGGTTATCTGGGGGCTATTGCATGTTACCGCCGTGTTGTGAATACTTGGTTAACACGGCGTAAATTTCCCGCGATGGACTGCGATGTTGAAGGTTGTGTTAAGTAACTTTTGTGATGGTTATCGCACGTTCTTGAGAATATGCACCTGTGTGTGGTAAATTGTTAACAAGAATATGAAGCAAGAGTGGAAGAAAATAGGTGTCATGGAATAGAGCAACTTTTAATTTTTTATGTTAAACCTTTTAAAGGGGTTTCTCCTGCAACGATTGTGAGATGGGTGAAGTCAATTATGAAAGAAGCAGGAGTGAATTTATCAATTTTTAAAGCACATTCTGTGAGAGGTGCTGTGGTTAGTGAAGCTTATTTGAATGGTGCGAGACTGGAGGAGATTTTGAGAGTGGCAGATTGGAGTAATGCAGATGTTTTTGGTAGATTTTATTTTACACCCATAGAAGATATTTCCAACAGGGTGTTGCAAAGCTTTGAACATGCATTATGCTAGCCTCCTGTCTTGCCATAAAATGTCGATTCTCAGAGGTTGCACTGCATAGAGGATCATGATTTTATTAAAGACAAGGAGGCCAGCATTATCCCGCCCGCCCTTCTAGGGTGTGGCAGGTTTAAGTTTGTTAATTTTGCTGTTTCAAAAAAATAAATATATATATATATATTCACTGAAAAAACCATAGGTTTTAGGGACAGTTATAGTTAGTTGGACATTTCACTCGTACAAAACCATAGAAATTCCCCCGTTATAGTTAGTTCAGCTAACTATAACTCGCGCCCCGCAATGCACTGCTGATGACGTCACATATTACATCACTCATGACATGGTCAGTGACATCACTGATGACATCACTGATGACATCTCAAATGACATCACTGATGACATCATCCAGTGACTGTGTGTTTCTGTAAAGTTTAAATATGTTTAATATATATAGGGAAAGGCGTATTGAAGAATGAGTGGGTGTATAAGTGTCTGAATGGATGATTTAGTACGTGAGTGACTGACTCTACAAGTGAGTGATTAAATGTATCTTACTGAATGCATGGGTTAGTGACTAAACTGTGTGAATGTCTGTATCCGTCTGTCTGTTGGTTTGTAAGCGGCTGCATGGCTTTCTGAATAGCTACATGAGTGTCTACATGGGTTATTGATTGATTGTCTGAGTATCTGTATGGGTGCCTGAGTGTTTGTGTGGGTGGGGTGTGTGTGACTCTGTGCATATATGTGTGAGTTGGTGATTCACTGGGTGCATGGTTTCAAGAGTGCATCTGTGATGGACTGTATGGGTGGGTGAGTGTGTGTATGGGTGTGTTAGTGATTGAATGTATATCTCAGTGGTACATGTGTGAGTAACTACATATGTGAAAGGCAGTATATATGTGTGTTGGAGTATATAAATGGCTATAAGTGAGAGTGTGTGATTGTGAGAGTGGCTGTATGGAGGAGTGTGTACTTGTATCAGTGATTGTATAAGAGCGTAAGAATGTGCTAGTATTTGTATGAGTAAGTGAGCTGGTGTGTGTATAACTGTATAGGTGAGTAAATGGGTGTGTGATTAAGTTTTCTGCATGACTGACTAGGTGTGTGAGTACCTCTATGGATGAGTGGCGGTGTGTGAGTGTTTATATAGGTGTATGAGTGCATATGATAGTCCTGTACTGAGTGACTAAGTATGAGTGACTGTACGGGTGAGTGAGTGGATGTGTGTGTAGACCTAAGAATCAGTGAGTGGGTATGTAGTTTTTGGTGTTGGAGTGTCTATGGTTTTGAGAATGGCAGTCTGTAATTTAGAGTGGGTGTATCAAAAGTTATATTAGGGTGTGAGAAGATGCATGAAATTATCACATGGATGATGTCATCAGTGATGTCATTTGAGATGTCATCAGTGATGTCATCAGTGATGTCACTGACCATGTCATGAGTGATGTAATATGTGACGTCATCAGCAGTGCATTGCGGGCGCGAGTTATAGTTAGCTGAACTAACTATAACGGGGGAATTTCTATGGTTTTGTACGAGTGAAATGTCCAACTAACTATAACTGTCCCTAAAACCTATGGTTTTTTCAGTGAATTTCAAAGGTTTTTTAAATGCTAATTTCTAACTATAACGTGTCTGAAACCTATGGATTTTTCAGTGAATTTCAAAGGTTTTTTAAATGCTAATTTCTAACTATAACGTGCCTGAAACCTATGATTTTTAAGTGAATTTCAAAGGTTTTTTTAAATGCTAGTTTCTAACTATGCCTACAGAGGTAGGACATGTGAAGAAAGAAGAAAAAACGCACAGAAAGAAGCAAAAGATGTGCAGAAAGAACCAACAGAGGAGCAGAAAGAGGCCTTGTTGCAAAATCATCCTGTGCCCACAACTTTTTCAGACGGGTACTGGTGGTAACTGACTCGGACTAACCAGAGCCAGTGCTATGCTAAAAGACACTTAGGATACAGTGAAAACACCTACATACACTAGGGAACACTATGCGTTGGGGTACCCCTGTGATTAGCATGACCTCCTCTGCAAGTCCCTAGTACATAATAGGGCAGGGGGATTAAAACTACCTCTTAAAACGCGCTACAGGGCGCGTTTGCACAGTGGTGAAGGGAGGGGGCCTGAGGTGACATGTGTGCAAACGCACCCCGTGGCGCGTTTTAAGTTGCGGGATTAAGTCCCCTTGAATTCTGAGGGTCCCTGGGGCCCAACTAGCCCCCAGGTACCTACAGTTAGGACCACAGAACTGAGTTACAGAGAGGCGTTCCGAGGCCACACACCTTTTTCACCTCTCTGCAACGCAACTCTGTTGTGCTTACTGAAGGTACCTGGTGGGCTAGTTGGCCCCCAGGGTCCCGCAGGATTCAAAGGGAATTAATTCCCCAACTTAAAATGCACCACAGGGCGTGTTTGCGCACATGTCACCTGAGGCCCCGCCCCCTCCCTTCACCACTTTGCAAACGCGCCCCGTGGTGCGTTTTAAGTTGGGGGATTAGGTCACCTTGAATCCTGAGGGTCCCTGGGGCCCAACTAGCCCACTAGGTACTTCCAGTAAGCACCACAGGCCTGCGTTGCAACGCCTGTAACTAATTGTGCAGTTGTGTTTAGGTAGTGAAGAGGGTCGTGCTGGGGGTAGTGTTTTAGGGTTTAGGGTAGTGCAGTGGTGTTTGTGTAGTGGGTCATGCTGGGGGTAGATTTAGGGTTTAGGGTAGTGCAGTGGTGTTTGGGTAGTGTAGGGGGTCGTGCTGGGGGTAGTGTTTTAGGGTTTAGGGTAGTGCAGTGGTGTTTGGGTAGTGTAGGGGGTCGTGCTGGGGGTAGTGATTTAGGGTAGTGCAGTGGTGTTTGGGTAGTGTAGGGGTACTGCTGGGGGTAGTGTTTTAGGGTTTAGGGTAGTGCAGTGGTGTTTGGGTAGTGTAGGGGTACTGCTGGGGGTAGTTTTTAGGTCGAGCCTCGAGTAGCGCGCAAGCGCTGCTAGGCGAAGACTTTATGTAAGGGGTTTCAAAAGCTGACCAGACGCTCGTGCGTCGTGGCCTTTTCGGGCGGTTACGCGCGCAGGGCCGACATCTGTTTCCCATTATCGTGCCCAGACGCGTGCGCGATAATTGGAAACACATGCCGGGAAAAGGCCATGACGCACGAGCGTCTGGTCAGCTGAGCAGGCTGCCGCGCTCGCTCGCCCTCGCCCCTCTCCTCTCTTGTAATTTATTGTCGTTGGCTGTTTTTATTCTCATCACCATCACCACCCAGGGTCTGGTTCGAGTAAGTTCACAGGTCGGATTTGCGCGTGGCTTTTCCTCTCTGCTCCCTTTTGTGTCTAATGCACGGCGCGCTGGCTCTGCAGGGCGTGTGATCTTGGGTACATCGGTCAGTCTCTCTGATCCGACCCTGAGCCGCCTGGTAATTTATTGTCGTTGGCTGTTTTTATTCTCATCACCATCACCACCCAGGGTCTGGTTCGAGTAAGTTCACAGGTCGGATTTGCGCGTGGCTTTTCCTCTCTGCTCCCCTTTGTGTCTAATGCACGGCGCGCTGGCTCTGCAGGGCGTGTGATCTTGGGTACATCGGTCAGTCTCTCTGATCCGACCCTGAGCCGCCTGCATGCACGCTGGAGACAGCACGGAGGGCTGTTATGGCATTGCACACCCCTCACAGCCAGCAGACAGCTGTCGAGGCGCACAGGGCCTCACCTACCTGAAATCCGCATCCTTCGGGGGCTCCTTCTCTGGAGCGTTGATGCGTTTAGAGAGGCTTTATATCTTTACTTATGCATCTCAGTAGTAAAGCGCCAAGATGCAATCTATAAGAACAGAAAGCGCTAGTGTTTACACTGCGAAACACTATCCGTGTTTCACTAAAAGGGCCTCCGAGTAGCTATTCAGAATATTTTTCTTGGTTCTTTAGCAGTTTGTCGAGCCCAGAGCGTAATATAAAAAAAAAAAAAAGTAAGTGCACGGGCTCCGTTTTTTCCCCTCAGAAGCCGCCGCCAGCGCTGCCGAATGTTGGGGTTGCCAAGGCTTCTTCATCTTGATTCAACCTCATGTCTTTTTCTTCCGTCACCCTATAATTTCTGTCTCTTTTTCCCCTGAAGCGGGTTCTTTTACATCCCAGTCTTTCATCTCGTGTCAGTCACTGTTTTACTCTCTTTCTCTCCCCGTCTGTCTCTCTTTAATGACTGCCTCTTTCTTGCTCAAGGTGAAAGTTTTAGAAAAAAGTCCCGCTGGTCCTAACATGAGCAGTAGTGCCTCCACTTCCAGCCACAAATTAAGCACTAAGGCTCAGATTTACTAACGCTTTATGCCGGCATAAAGCAAAATGAACTGGTGCACGGTATTTACTATCTAGCGCAAAAGGTGTTGTGCCACGTTTTGTGCTGGAAGGTCGCCCTTTTCACAGCACAAAAGCCCTTTGCGGTGCTTTGTAAAGTGCAAACAGCACAAACAGCCTAAGTTTTGACATAAAGCCCTATTTTTGAAGGTGGTTGTTACAGGCTCAGGTGCAAAACTTGAGGCCGGTGTGAATAAGGGGAAATGTGCCCTTTAAAAACAAGCATTGGCATAGCCAATAGGTCTCGCCTTTGGGACCTTATAAGTGTTTAGCCATGCAACAGTTGATGTTGTTGCACCAAGGATATTGTGCTGCATAACTAAATACTTATAAGGTCCCAAAAGCGAGACCTATTGGCTATGCCAATGCTTGTTTAGGGTTTAGGGTAGTGCAGTGGTGTTTGGGTAGTGTAGTGGTTCGTGCTGGGGTCATTTTTTAGGGTTTAGGGTAGTGCAGTGGTGTTTGTGTAGTGTAGGGGGTAGTGTTTTAGGGTTTAGGGTAGTGCAGTGGTGTTTGTGTAGTGTAGGAGGTCGTGTTTTAGGGTTTAGGGTAGTGCAGTGGTCTTTGGGTAGTGTAGGAAGTCATGCGGGGGGTAGTGTTTTAGGGTTTAGGGTAGTGTAGGGGTCATGCGGGGGTAGTGTTTTAGGGATTAGGGTAGTGCATTGGTGTTTGGGTAGTGTAGGGGTCATGCGGGGGTAGTGTTTTAGGGTTTAGGGCAGTGCAGTGGTGTTTGGGTAGTGTAGGGGGTCGTGCTGGGGGAGTGTTTTAGGGTTTAGGGCAGTGCAGTGGTGTTCGGGTAGTGTAGGGGGTCGTGCTGGGGGGAGCACAAAGGCAAAGACACTGTCAGGAGGGGCAGTAACTGTCCGCCACATAGGGTGGTGCACACTCAGTGCATCCCAGCGAGCACACCTTGGAAGGGGAAAAGGAGTCCAGATGGTCTCCAATGATCTCCCTGACAGCATGTGCAGTGACTCACTACAGCTGACTGCACAGAGTCCCTGGCCCCCTTTGAAATGCAGGGTGTGCTGCTGTCTGCATCGTGAAAGGCCGACCGGTGCCTTCAAACAGCTGGTCCGATTTTCGCCAGGCTCTGCTTTTAACGCAGGAACGAGTTCATGACTTTACTAAGAACAGAGCATTTGCTCTGATACAGCACACAGCCTCTTCATGTGCACGTGCACAGACATATGCATTCCAGTAGCGGCTGCTGTGCGGGTGTAGTGGCAGGGCGGGGCTGGGGGGACGACGGGGAGGTGGGGGAAAGGAAGGGGAAAAGGAAATCAAACATTTAAACATAAAAATAAAAAGAACTTACCTTCCACCTGCAGTGCATCACTCTTCTCAGTGTCCTCTCCTTGATGCAGCCCAGGCTCCTAGCCTCCCCTTCAGCCAATCCTGACGTTGCTTTCAAGTTAGAAATCAGTGTCAGGATTGGCCTGAGTGCTGGGACTTTGCGCTCCCCAAGAGACTGAGAGACTGAGAGCTTGTGCTTTTCTATCTCCAACTCCGCAACACAGACGGGTTGGAGATAGCTCAGTGCGCATGTGGGTTTGGCCGGCCTGAGACGGCCGACCAAACCCACATGTGCACTGATAGCAGTGCTGCCCACTACTCCCTCTCCTGACGTCCCCGTGATGGCCCCGCCCCCAGGATACAGCAGGTAGAAGTTAAAACGATAAACTTGTTTTATTTTCCAACTTTTGAGGGTGGCGGGGGGGGGGGGCGAGTCGGCGATGCTCCTCCGCCATAGGAGGAACCACCACTGCGTGACCACGGTACAGAATGGGACAGGTGCATGGTGCAGAATGCAGCCTCTGCAGACTAGCATTACACAACATATTATGTATTCCTACTCCTCCAGCAGCACGGTTCACAGGCTCACTTTAAACAGCATCCAAAATTCCCAGAACTAACCTTTGTTATTTCTAATCCTCAGAGAGCGAAGTTACACTTTAGCAGGGCCGAAACGGTGTTTTCAGGGAAAATAGTCCTTCTTTGGCCTGAATGGTTCCAAGCTTAACTGACAGAAAATATCATTATCTAAAAGTAGCGTTACTCTGAAGGTGACTTTGCCCCAGCATGTTTGCATTGGCACAAACGTCATTCATGGGGGGAGCTTCGGGCACAAAGCAACTTACAAAACAGCACCAATTAACCTTCGTGTGCAAAAGCTTTTTGTGCTAAAAGTTGACCTGCGTACTTCATCACAATCTCTTTGCACTGCCAGTGCCCTTGAAATGTGTGAAAAGGGGACATACCATGGAGAGAGCAGCGCAATTGCCCATACATTCCACACAATGTTGCATTAACTAAAATAGTGTGACCTTAGTTTGTGTGAAACTCGAACAACAAAGGAACTAGGTAAAAGTGAAATATTGCAGGATATTCATGTCCGTAAGATGTGTTATAACTGCATATTTACACATCTTTAGGCTTTCCTGTTTTCAATTTCTATTTGTTGTAAATTCCAGGGGGGGGATGAGCTGGCATTCAGTGTTTTAATTTTTTTCTTTAATACTAGTTATCAGTGTTTACTTATAGTTGCTCCATAAAACTCATCTGGGTAATGTTTTTCCAGTGCTAAAAAGAACTTGCCTTTATTTCCTTCCTTTCCTCATTCATTCCTACGTCATTTTTCCGTTCCTAATTCTCTTCTCTGTGCCTTTTTCTTGAATTTGCTCTCATTTTTCATTATTTCCCTTACCTGCCTTCCTGTCTGAGTTTCCAGCACTCAAACTTCTCTTTTCAGAAGTCCAGTCCCACACCATGTTCAGAATATGCATGGATGTGGTTATGGTTGCCCCTCATTAGATTTGATTGCAGCAGACAAAAGGCTAATTGTGAGCATTAAAACGTCTTTCTACAGCTCTAATTTCAGACAAATTATAAAGATAAACTGAATGATTATTTTCTGCTTAGACCATATGAAATATATCATGGAGTACTCACTGTAGTGTTATGGTAGCCCATAGCTGCAAAGTTTTCAATTTGCTCCTGTCTGACATTTCCATGGTTTCAGTCCAAGTATGAGATACATTCTACTGCCAAATGTGTGACACTTCGAGCAACACTTTCTTATGAGCAAAATCAAGTATTGAAAACATCGCAAGGTGACTAATTTCTTTTATGAAGCCCTTTTGAGCTACGTAATACTCCAAACACTGCCTACGTAATACTCCAAACACTGCTGCAAAACCACTGAAATGCAAGGACATGAGGGGGAGAAAAAATAGCCTGTTAAGAGACCTGACTATCAAGAACAACACAAACCTCTCCCTTTCAAAACAGGTTGGCCAAGTTAAAAAAATAGGACTGTTAAAAGACCATTTTGAATCATTTAGTTACCTGTCTTTTTCAAACAATGCAAAAGCTTCAAGGTAGGCCTGGGTGTAAAACTCTGCTCCGCTCGCATAGTTTGCGGAATTCAGAAACTCCACGTTCCGCTGAGAATGTGGAGTTACCGATAAACTCTGCGCTCTACAATGGAGTGGAGGTTTTTTTTTGTTGGTGTGCTTAAAATGTAATTTCGCTCACACGGAAGCAACTTGCTGGCCGCTCGCCAATGAGATTCTCTAGCCATTCATGAGCACCATGAGATTTGCTAGCTGCCCGCAAGTTCCTGTGAAATTTTGCGGCCGCTAACACAACTTTAGACCGTGCCATCAACTTCCGGTGAATGTTTTGTGACGTACGCGATCGCAAAGGAGCACGATCTACTGCAGCTGCAACCTGGGGAAGAGTCTGTCCTCAAGAAGCTTCTAAATCTTCCTAAGATGACATTTTGGAGTAGTTTTTTGTGTGAGGAGTCCTTATTTTTTAACTTTTTTTCCAACAAGAAGGAAGTACCCCAGAGTCCCCAACTTCCTGTTCATGTACAGCAGACTCCCCCCAGTGCTTTGCCCATCTCCTGGTCACTTTTTATTTGGATTTGGACCTGGATCACTCTTTGGGCCTCATTAAGATGTAAATCGGAAAGCCTACGACCACTGGTCAGAGCCTATCCGACCAGGGTTGGAGGCTTTCCGACCAACACAGTCAGAACGCCAAATTACAATGTCGGCGGTCGGAGTGTAAACAGGCCGGTATTTCCGACATGGTTCCGACAGGCTCGAAGAGTCCTCTGGCCAGTCGGACCGGCACCGTAATCCCCTATGGACGGCGTTTCGGCAGTCGGAATTACAATGTCAGTTTCCGACAGCCTTTCGGTGCTGGCCTTTCTGACATGGAAAGACTGTCAGAAAGTGAATTTGGGGGCCCCTAGCAAGGCACCCTTGCCTCAGTGGCCTATGGTTGTGGGCTGAGGGGATACCTAGGGTGCCCCCCTGTAAATCCCTGCACCGTGTGGCAGGCACCATGAGGCGCTAGCCACAGGGTGCAGGGATTAACAACTCCCTGTTCTCCATGGGTGCTTGTGTTACGGGTGGTTTACGGCCGAAGCATAAGCTGCTATAGACAGTATGGTATGCCGTTGCATCATATTCATGCGGTTGGGAACACCGACAGGAGGCCGGTCGGTCCCGAATCCACGATGGTGTCGGTCGGAGGCAACTCCGAACCGACATCGTAATGAGGTCCTTTGTGTCTACTGCATATATCATTGGATTTAAGGACTTTGTATTTGAGATTTCACAAGCAAGTTAAAAAACTGTTGTATAAGGTTTTTGTTTTTTCCACAAAAAAGGGATGCACCAGGATTTATTTCTATTTTTATTCGATCCTTAAAGAAATTTGTGGTGGGGTGGCCTGCAGTTTCAGTAGGGGGGGGATAGTTATTTTTTTGCATGCAGTTTTTCTTCTTTTGTAAATGAAAGATTTTGCACAGGTTAATACATTTTCTCCATGTTTAAAAAAAATTAAAAAATTAAATATTCTTTTAATTCTCTACGTGACCTAGTCTGCCAATGGGCCTTCCAGCCAATAGGCCCAGTACTAGTCATGGGTGCATGAACCAACTGTTTCTGTGGTGTCTGTTGAATGGAAACATAATTTAGGCCATGGATGGCATTCGATTAAATTGCAAAATGTGTTTTTTTGGGGGTATTTAACATTTTTTTCTGTAAACAGTGTATAGGTGGGATAATTATATGTAATCCCTTTGCAGGACATTTGTTGTTGTAAAATTTCTTAGCCCACTTAATTTTAGTATTTGGCATTGCTGAATTAATTTCTATGTTACCAATCCATGCCTCCTGTCTGGCCAGTGTGTGAGTGTGTTTGCCATAGGCCACCATTTATTTTGTTCTTCATGGCATGTGGCTAGGGGCCATGTTGTATAGACGGTGCCCTTAGGCCTGCATGTGTTTTTTGTCTGTGGCCATGCCTCCTTGCTGTTTGACCAGGTGGTCGTGGCCATTTTGTGTAGCCAGCCAGTGTGCTTTTGCCATAGGCCTGCATGTCTTCTTTGTTTCCCATGCCTTTTTGCTTGCTTGTGTTGTGACCATGTGGTTGGTGTCCATTTTGTGCATCCAGCCAGTATGCATGGATGGTTGAGATAGCAGTTTCATAAATTATATGCTTGAGGATAATTACACTTATAAAAAAAAAGTTTTTTTAATTTTTTAATTTTAGGTTTTTAAATTTTTATTTTTTTTAATTTCATTTTTTTTAAATCCCCCCATTTTCCTAACATCTGGCATCAACCCCGTGTCTGTTATAGGCACACAACAGCATTCATTGTCTAAGGATTATTCCATAGTAGCCTGCACCTCCCTGAGTGCCACATCCCGACTTGATTCACATAGAGCAAACAGTTACATCTGTATATGATTGTTGTTGCTCTTTCATACCCTTCCTGAGTGTACACCATGAAAGTTTATGTTGGTGTGGTTTTACAAATGTTTCAGAGTGTGTGCTGATGCTGGCTCAAATTTGAAACTATGTGGTGGTTGGTGGGGGGCCTGTTGTTGTAGGTAACTGGAGACATACATGTGGTGATCATCACATTGTGCATGTGCTAGGCTACATATTAATATGATGATCATCATGACAGTTGTGAGTTTGATCAGCCCGATAGTACATGCAGCAGTTTCTCTATGATTGTTGGTTATTGTATTGCTCTCACCTAATTAATTGTTCGCACATCAGTCATAAAATGAATTATTGCAAATAGAACTATTCTTCTCTCTGAGTCTCCTTGATGCACTCCTTATGAAGTTTAACTTCTGTCCTTCTCTTTGATTCTACAATATTATTTTTGTTGTAAATCCACAGGCCTTCGCTTCTCCTGCACAAAAAGGCAAAAGCAACATAGCACTCAACCTTACCTTACTGGAACGCATCAGCCAGGCACCCAAGATTGACGGACAATGCAAGAAGAATGCAGATGCACCTCCCAATTGGGCAATACAGTATTGTTTTTCTTTTAATAATCAGTTTTTAGAACTGTTTGTTTGCCTCACTACTACATAATTTGTATTTACAATTTTTCAAACCTAGGTGACAGAACAATTAGATATATAATAATATATAAACTTGGGTCTCTCTGGAGCTGACAGACTGTTTGGGTTGCACTGCATTGATTTAAGTTAACTGTGCCATAATCATTCATTTCCTTTTCCTCCCTCAACAGATTGATGATGGTTGGCTGCTTGTTGCCCAGATGAATATTGTCTTTGTGTAGAATTTGTCTTTGTCACACCTTTCCCCAAATCCACTTTCCCATCCATTTATCAAACCCCTAACCCTCTTCCCCCGGGCTATGTGATTTATTGGGGTGTGACTTTATAAATTACACCATTAATTGATCACACACTTGGTGGGGGGGATGTGGTGAAAGCAACACCAACTCAGTGCGGATCTTCAGTTCTACTTCTATTACCGAAACAATAGCCCACACTGGCCCCATTTACCCACCCACGCATAAAATTGATCAATATTTTAGATATAGAAGAACATCATTCGTCAGCATCATCATTGAGGCATTGTGTTGCATAAACGCTTAACCTTGTCCCCTTCATGATCCAAGTTTTACTACTTTAGCTTTAATTAAAATACTAGCTCACCATTGCTCCGAATATTTTAGTACTGCATGTTATATATCAGGTATTCTTTGTTGCTTAGTAGTCTGGTCTCAATTGTTTGTACAGCTATGATACTATGATATCATAATATATATAACCCATTAACTCCATTTTTGTTTACATTTATTTAGTTGCCTGTGATGAATAATGCTTCTGATTAATCCTACAGTTGGAGTTCACCTAGGTGGGAAGTGTGAAAACACTTCTCCTTCACTGTTAGTCCACTAGCCACTACCACCACCATGACACCTTGGGATACCATGCAGCCCTCGCTTCATCTATTCAGGTAAGAGAACTATGGAGCACGTTGTTGTACTTGTAGGCAATGTAGGCAATGGAAAGTGGAAAGTTGTAAACCCCCTCCCACCTCCCCTTAGTGGTCAGTTGCAAACTGCAGAGACTATGAGAAAAGTAGTATAACACTGGTACCACATAACTGATATACGCTATCAGCAGATTTAAAAAATAGGCTGCTGCTGCTGAGCTAAAACTGGCATCAGTGCAAAGTAAAACACCCCAAAAAGATTTAAAGCATAATAACTATATTTATTACCCTAACAACAACAATATAAACCCACCCCTTCTACGATAACCTGTCCCACCCTTCTCCCCAAATAATTCTCCCCATCCCAATGATCAAATGTAAAACTAAAGACCAAACTGTCCTGGTCCCAGGTCCCATCCCACCCACAACACATCCCAGTCCCACCCACCAAAAGAAAGGTTACACAAGCGTTTGCAATGCAATAGGTCTCACATTTGTTAAAGTTAGAGCTGTTGGTTTTGAAAATGAAAATGTTTTTTACTTCAGTTTTTTTATTTGCAGTGGAATAATTATATTTTCATATCGCTATTGCCATTGGTTTAAAAAAGCAAAAGTAAAAAACATTGTCATTTTCAATGCCAACAGTTCAAATTTTAACAAATGCGAGACCTGTAAGGAACAAAAACGGGAGGGGACCGGGTATAAGAGGACGAGAGAAAGGAGGCTAGGTAAAAGAACGACGGATAAAGAAGATAGTGGGGAGTAGAGACAAGGGAAAAGAGAAGAAAGAAGGGTAAAACAATAAAGAAATGGGAACGAGAGGGGAGCTAGAGAAAGGGAAAGAAATGGTGGTAAGAAGGAAAAGGCAAAATAAACAGGTGGAGGAATTAGTGGAGGGAAATATTAGATGGGTAAAAGACCAAGAAGGAACAGGAAATATATAGACCTTGGAGAAAAGGGAGCAGAAGGGGAAAGACAGAAGGGGAAGGGGACAGAAACTGTGTATCTTATTATAGAACAATATGAAGGGGAGGTCTGAGAGAGAAGATTTATTTAATGCGTGTCTCCTCGCCCTGCCAGTAAACCTGCCCCATGCCACATCTCCAGTCAACAGCTCAGTAAGGTGAGTACCAGTTCTTATTTCTCTCCACCTAAAGCACTGACTTCAAGTAATGCTACTTTGCAGGTAGGAACATCATGAGGGATGTTACATCACAGAAAAGTACATCCGGAGTGTTTACATCACAGGTGTGCGTGTCACATTTTTTTTGTAATGTACAAACTTAGTCTGGCCCTCAAGAAGAGATCATAAGAGTAGCAAGTGGTGATCACAGAAAGATGGAGGGGATGAGAGAGAGAGAGAGAGACATTGGAATGATGAGTGAGAGTAACAGCACTCAGTGGCAGCAGTGAGAGTTACACATTAACAGTGGCTTCATAGCGGGCTCTAAACATATGTCCTAAGAGCAAAGGCTAAGTTTGGAAGAGAGATTTGCGTGTAGGGTGACAGAAAGTCTCTCATCTACTGGTTACATGTATTGCAAATCCATTGGACTGCACTGGAGTGAATTTTACCTGGAGCACCCCCAAATTTCCCAAGATGTCACACTTTGGGGTAAGCTGCTTTTCTAGTGTTATTGGTTTGCCTCAGGAAAGCAAAACTGCACATGTCCTAATGTTAAAGGTTCCCACGTCAGACATGTGACAACTTGGGATCTTACCCCCACACACCCACCTCCAAACTTCTCCTTCTGTCTCCGTAATCATGTATAACATAGAATGTCTGAGGGTCCGTAGAACAGTTAACAAGCATTGCAAAGTACATCTCTATTTTACGCCAACAGTGTGTTTATGTCCAGATGACAAAATGGATGGGTTGAGGCATAATAGGATCTTGCAGTACGCTGCTGGAAGGCCGGGCATCCCAGCAATGTGACTCTGGTGCCAAGATGGAAGTTGAGGAGGGAGCTCAGGAGACTAGGAGAAAGCAGCAGCTGGATGAGTGATGGACAGGACAGTACCCTCTTATATGGCTAGGCACTTTAGTTTAGAACCCCAAGGCGTCTGGTGCTGTAAAATCATAAATAATCCAACTTTAAATGATGAACGCAGCAATGTTCCTGTTTGTAGAATATGTGGTAGTATGAGTTATTGTGACAGATTTGCGCTTATCACATGCTATGCTTCTAAAAACACAGCACCTGTATACCTTGCTAGCAGAATCATTTCTTTAAAAAAGGATAACCTGATCATGAAAACTTGCATTGGACTCCCTGTGCAAACAATCCCTTTGAAGCAGCACACTTGTGTAGCCTTACTGACGAGTTCACATTCTCAGCACAACAAAGTAGAGAAACCATGAGCGAATGGCATTGAAACAATGCCTGGGAGGGCTTGCAGCAACATTAAACACAACACCATATTAACACTACGCTCACCGACTAGAACAAGAAACAGATTTTTAGCCCATACTTAAAATGCTAACAATTAAACTACAAGTCCCAGAATGCAGTATAGTTGTTGGTTAACTGTGCTACATATGACACAAGGTCACTTGGCATCTATGCTCACCCGAGGTAGCACAGCAAGCAGGAACTCACCTGAGGTCAGTACGACAGATAGTTTCAGAGGCACGGTTGGAGGCACTGGGGGTGTAGTTAGCAACACAAGGGGTGAGGTGACTCACCAGAGGAAACAATAAGCCAGTGGCAGAGCTGGAATGTTGGCGCTAATGTGTTTGGGTGTGAATAAAGTGAGTTATGGGTTTGGGAGTGCACTCCTGTGTAAACAATTTAATCCAGCTTGTCAAGTGACTTCTTTTATGATGCTGGTGCAGCAGCGAAACACACGCTGTCAGTTCGTGTGTGAGCATCCAATGTGTTAGACCAAGTACTAGTACCCGGGTGCGCTGCGCACAATTCACTGAAGGCAACCTTCCTTGTTTGAAATACTCTTTTATAGAAACATACATTTTAGTTTTCAATGTACTTCACAAGCGAGAACACAAAGATAAACATGTTCTATACATTGTTATAGTTTTCTAACTTATACAAAAGGCAAATACATTTTTGCAATCATATAAAGCAATTCATCATGGCATTAAACATTTAAGGTATACAAATATTCAAAATATCAACAGCTTGTTTGTGATGGAGCCCAATGCATTTCGGGACTTGCCAGTCCCTTGGTCAGGGGCCGATCTTGTATTGAGTCCTAGAATAATGCAAAACTCAGGAAACCCGAACTGTGCCGAAGGGCTTCACGCTGCCGTACTTGTCCGTAATCTAGTGATGTGGTCTCTCACAATCGTAAATCCACCGATCTGAAAGGCAAGTCCCGAAATGCATTGGGCTCCATCACAAACAAGCTGTTGATATTTTGAATATTTGTATACCTTAAATGTTCAATGCCATGATGAATTGCTTTATATGATTGAAAAAATGCATTTGCCTTTTGTATAAGTTAGAAAACTATAACAATGTATAGAACATGTTTATCTTTGTGTTCTCGCTTGTGAAGTACATTGAAAACTAAAATGTATGTTTCTATAAAAGAGTATTTCAAACAAGGAAGGTTGCCTTCAGTGAATTGTGCGCAGCGCACCCGGGTACTAGTACTTGGTCTAACACATTGGGTGTGAATAAAACCATTCTGGCCATTTTGTATCCTATTTGTCTTGCTTTATTTAGTTAATTAAATATTTGTTTGTATTGTGTACCTTTTTTCTCTCACAATTCTAAGGCTGCATTTTCTAACAGAAAAAATGTTTCAAAAATATGACTATTCCAGCAAAAGTGTTATTTTTTTGAGATCCATTTCACAGGGGAGCGAATGAAGGAAAGGAGGGGAAAGACAGGTTTATCGAAATCACCGTTTTCAAGAAAGTCGAAAAACGAATGTAGCGCTTCAGTGGCAAACCCAAGTGGTGCTAATGTGTTTGGGTGTGAATAAAACAAATCCGGACACTTTGCAACCACTCTGCTTTTCTTTATTTAGTTAATTGTTGATTTTTAGTATTGTGAACTTTTTTTTCATTCCGTCCCAAGGCTGCACAAATGTCAGAAACAGTCGACATTACAGAGACCTAAAAAAGGGAAACGGACAACAGAAAAGTGAAAAAGCAGAAGAACCAGACGATAAAGAAATGAGCAATTGGCTTTTCTAATCGTCTGGGTCTGGAAAACAGGAGGGGAGGAAGGGAGGGTAAGTGCTGGTCCACTGCAGACATCTGATAGTTATACAAAGTGCTTGTCATTCCAACACAAGTGACATTAAACAGATGCACGTTTAGCTCGAAGTCTCAGTTGGAAACTACTTACTTTGCCTTAATAATTCTCCAGAGAAGCAATCCGTCCTTTCAGATCCTTCACTTCAAAAGAATAACAAGGAGGTGCAAGCTGCGATGAGTGAGGTGGTGAGGGGATAGTGTTAGGCAGGGGCAGGCTGGAGCCCCGTGAGTGATTGGAAGGGAGGCGTAGGGGGATGGAGAGCAGAGAGAGTGGGGTGGAGGAGCGGGTTGAAAATACTGGCCAGTGAAAGCATATCAGCGTGGCGATTGTAAAATGGGTGCCACGCTGATCAACAGAACTTATAGAATAAGCTCATACCTGCAGTTCTCCCCCGAGACCAGAGCTAGTCCACGGTCGGGGCAGCTATGAGGAGCAGGCACAGACAGCAGTGACCCCTGCTCTGAGGCAGGCTGCAGCATAACCTGCCTTCTCCGTCCACCTGGATCCGCTGCTCTGCTGGAGCCTGCTGACTGATTGGGAGGGGGAGGGAGTGCAGAAAATGTGGGACGGAGGAGCTGGGAAATAATCAAAAAGAAAGGGAAACCAGCGCAGAGCCTGTGAAACGGGGGCAGCACTGATAAAGTATGATTTATTCACCAATAAGTGAAAAAAGGCGCACTGGAATGGATGCCTGTTTGTACCCCGGGGGGACCATGGAGTGCATACTGATACTGGAGCACTTTAGTCGGTCCCTGCTGGAGCCCCGGGGGCACTGTAAAGTGCACTCTCAATCAGAGAGAAAGAATGCATGAAGACACCTAAAATCACCCGGTCTCCACCGTGCTGAACCCTACGGCAATTGAGAACAGCTGAAGGGCAGCGTGCTGATCAAATAAAAGCCACCATTGTGAAACATGAAAGCGCAGTGACAAGATTTACAGGCCTGTTTTCACTTGCGCTGGAAATGAAAAGGCAGGGGGAGCAGCTGTGCATAAGGAGAGCCTTCCCATACCACGGTGCCAGAGAAGAAGAAACAAGCAGGGAAGCGGGAGGCACGGCAGGGGAAGCAGCAGTAACACAACTGTGCCGTTAAAAGGGGTGGGAGGAAGAATGCTATATTTAAATGTAAGCAGCTAGGGTACTGAAGCTGAACACATACAAGCAGTAACAGAGCAGGAAACTAAGAAAAAAATAGTCCCCAGAGAACAGATAAAGAACCAGAGCGGAAGGAGACAGTACTAGCTCCTGCTCTGTGGGAGGAACAGAAGAGAGAAAGGAGGGACAAAGAGGCAGGACTGACCACTAGCAAGCAAGGATTTTTAAAGGACACTGACATAGACAAATGAAAAGCAATGGCAAGAAAGGGGATGGACTTGATGCCCACGGACTGATTACAACAAGCCTCGAAGAGACAGCGCATGTATTGTCTAGCTCGACCTAAAAAGGGGGAGAAGAGGGCACTAACGGCGGCACAGGAGCTTTTGGAGGTGCTCCTCCATCTTAATCTGCATGGCTTCGATCCGGTCAAGCCTATGCATGATGCTGCGGATGTTGCGGTCAGAAATTGAGGGGAGGCAGTAGTGATGGAATGCCGATGGGTGGCTGCCAGCAGACTGCGACTCCAGAGGCTGGTGGCGTTGGTGCTGGCTGGGGCCTTGGGCAGCGGCCTACTCCTCCTGGGCCAACAAAGCAAACACAAGGAGATGATGGACGGAGCGCTGAAACTTTTCAGACACTCACCCCCAGTCACAGATCTGGGTTGAATCCATCATCGTTCTTTAGCTCACTTCGCCACCCCAGTTCAGACACAGCTATATGCAAATCAGTCTTGACCCTGTGCCTCATGGGAACAGTCCAGCCCGAACTGCCAAGCCATGTCTTCCCTGGACCGGAAACAAGCATCCTGGGACTGGTTTTGGGCTCACAGCCCTCATCAGCCAGGCTAGCTTGAATCCAGTGGCAAAGTGAGCAAGGGACCCACGTCTGGGCATACCCTGCCAACTTAGGGCGAACAAAGCAAACAGAAGGAGATGATGGACGGAGCGCTGAAACTTTTCAGACACTCACCCCCAGTCACAGATCTGGGTTGAATCCATCATCGTTCTTTAGTTCACTTCGCCACCACAGTTCAGACACAGGCCCTACTCTTCCTGGGCCCCCAGCTGTCAGTATGCATCCCGTATTGCCTCCAGATTCTGCTGCCGCAGCCAGGTTGCTACATCCTGCCGAGTTGGATGACCAGCAGGAGTAGCTAGAAAGAAAAAAGAGAAATTGTAAACAATGCTCTGTGCAAAACACTTGTTTAAAATTATGTAGTGGGTGGCACAGTAGTAGCAGTACATTGCTGGTCCCCTAGGGCCATTCAATTTGATGTGATTAGATTCACAGCTATTACCCACACATGCCTGACATAAAACTAAAGGCAAATGGCAACTGCACTAACTGTCTGAAAGGAAATAAGGCAGAATATAAACACAGCACTCCATTTTTTTTCCCTTTCTTTTCAAGGAGTTCCTACAAAAAAACTAAACAGACTCTTTGTGTGGAAAAATAAAAGCCAATTACCTCTCATTAATGTGTAAAGCATTATGCACTATGGAGTACAAGTATTCCCTCTCTCATTGTGCTAAATTATTGAAGGCGTACTAGCTCAGCTGGCGCCCTAGCCATGCTTGTCACTAGTCATACTTTGCTACTTTCTGCAGTCTGCAGCTGGAGCAGCTGTAATAGATTATTCCAAATGCCCTGCTCATCTCCAAAATGCCTTTCAATCTTAAAAGCAGATGAATATTCATTTCCGTTATGTATCAATCATGCGGACATCCCGTCTGCCATAATTAGATGGTGGGAAAAACGATGCGCTGCAGTACAGGGAAAGGATTAATGAACGGGATATAGATTGTATTTGACACGTTCATCACAGACTTTCCCATCTGCAAAATTCAAGGCAGTTACTTAATCCCACTTTACTCCCTGGCCTCACCCTCCACCATACTTCATAATTTATTTTTCCAACAAATGCATTTGCTTGGCAGTAAGGAAAATGAAAGGAAACTTAAATTACTCTACTGCAGGGTAAGTTAGAGGGATTAGGCCGGGTAAGTGGACGTTTTACTGATCATCATCATGTGCCTAAGCTTTGGCTTCTGAGTCACTGTGGTTGACAGTGTTGAAAGGGATGAATTTGAACAGGCGTAGCAGTAAATCTGTTATGGAAGCCATGATGAAATATATCCACTTGACTAGAGAAATGTGACGCATGAAAAGAATGGATTTTTCAAATTTCTGGTGAGGCTGGAGGGACAGAACTTGGGAAAGAATAAAGGAGTGCGGTACTGGTAGGAAATGACTGAGTGGGCACTAGGAGGGAAGGGAAACACACATAGTTCTTTTTGCATTGCCATGCATTGAAAACTTTGTAATGTCACATTAACTCAAGCAGACGCACATTGCACAGCCAGCTCTGCAGTGACAAATTGAACCTTGCAGCGGTTAAGTCATCATGGGTGTCACTGGTAAAATCCATGGGTAGGAAGGGAGGTGATGATTGATAATGGGTGGGATACAACAAATATCTGCCATGCTTAAAAAAATACTGTGAGTCAATGGACTAGACAGAAATACCTCCTCAACCCTTTGAAACAAAGCTTTGATAAAACCATTCTAAGCAAGTGAATCAGGTGAGCACGCCCCTATCCAGATTGAAGAGCTCCCTTGTTTCTTCATCCAGGCAATTATCCATTCATCATTTCATTGTTCAAGTATTCATCACTCTTGGCTTGGAATCGGATACATACCATTTGGGAGTTACATACATTCCCTCATCCAGTCTTTCACCATTGAAAACCATCCACCCACACATATCCAATATCCATCCACCCAAACATTGCTCTCAATGCACCTTTTACCGACATCCATTTGCCCACCCATGCATCCTTTCACCCATTCACCCATCCTGCTTTAACCCACCAGAGCATTCCTTTCACCCTCAAGGCAGGCATCCCTCACCCACCCATTCATCGTATCGCCCACCTTAATGCATCCTTTCACCCACATATTCACCCATGCATCCTTTCACTCATATTACTTTCCACCAATCCTTTCTAATTCCATCCTTTTTTCCTATCAACCCATTGTTGTTAAACTTCATTTATTATCAACCTTTGTCTCCTAAGCTCCAGATAGAAGAGGCCATTAACTACTCAACTCCTGACGTATTTGCTAAAGCAGGGTGTTCTGTTCACGACTCAACACCCTTGCAATGAGTAAATATTACTAACTGTCAATCAGCAAGCAATGTGACTTGCCATCAATCAATCAATCAAAGCCATTTGTACAGCGCACAGCTACCTCAGCTGAGGCGTCCCGGCGCTAAAGCAAGACTGAAGAATAGGCTGATAAACTTAGTCTATGCCTGACTAACGAGCCATGTTTTTAAGTCCTTCCTGAATCCCAGGCGTAAGTAGGTGGGCAGTGCATTCCAGAGCTTAGCCGTCTGTAACGAGAAAGATCTGCCACCTCAACGAGCTTTGGCATACCTCGGCATGCAAAGAAGTTGCAGGTGATTAGATCTCAGGGCTCGCTCCAGGTGGTACAAGCTAAGCCTGTTCCTAAGATAATGTGGCCTTATGCCCCTTAAGTCTCTGAAGGCCAAAGTCGGGGCTTTAAACTCAACCCTCTTGGCCGTAGGGAGCCAATGGAGCTGCCTCAGGTGAGGGGGGAGATGTGATGGCGAAGAGGGACCCGACGAATGATCCTAGCCGCCGCATTCTGAATTATTTGCAGTCTGCAGATCAGAAAGGCTGGAAGCCCCAGGTATAAGCTATTGGCATAATTCACTTGCGGGGCTGCCAGTGCATGGACAATGATCTTTCGGCTTTCCTCCGGGAGAAAACGCAAAAGCTTTCTGACAGATCTTAACTTAACAAAACAGGCTGAGGAAATATGCTGGATTTGAGCCGTAAAAGAAAGATCAGCATCAAACCTGATTCCAAGATTTCTAGCAGAAGAGACCAGGGTTGGTGGAGGATTCAAATCGGAAGGCCACCAGAGGCAAGATGGAGGAGGCGTCACCTGATTGAAAAAGAGTACCTTTGTCTTGTCTGCTTCAGCTTAAAAAAATTGCTGTTCATCCACTTTGAAATATCTTTCAAGCACTTTTTGAAGTTAAGAAAAGCTGCTTCGGAGTGTTCTCTAAATGAAAACACTAACTGCGTGTCATCTGCATAAGAAACAACCTTCACTCCCCAGGTTTAAAAGAGAGTGGCCAAAGGGGCTAAATATAGATTAAAAAGCAACGGGCTCAGAGCCGAGCCCTGTGGCACTCCACATACCAACGGCTTGGCTGAAGAAGAGAAAGTGCGGAGGAAGACCTGTTGAGATCAGTCTTCTAAGAAGGACAACAGCCAGGATAGCACCATGCCCTGAAAGCCAAGATGACTTAATCTCTTCAGCAGGGTTGAGTTGGCTATAGTATCGAATGCTGCCGACAGATCTAGTAGTACTACCATAGCGGAAGTACCACCGTCCAACATCTCTCTGACCGTTTCGGACACTTCTAGTAGTGCGGTTCTGCTGTACCCTGCACGGAAGCCGGATTGCGTATCATGCAGCAAACCATTGGCCTTTACAAAAGAGGCCAATTGGCGCTGACCCATCTTTTCTAGAATTTTCTCAGGTGCCGATAACAATGAGGTAGGCCTAAAATTGCTGAGCACTCCAGGGTCTGCATTGGGCTCATTAAACAGAGGAAGCAGGAATGTCTGTTTCCATACTTCAGGGAATATGCCTTATTTCAGAGAGGTATTCCAGATTTGATTCAGCAATGGATTTACACTGGATGACACCATTCTGAGAAATTGGGGTGGGTAGGGATCCTCTGGGGAACCAGACTTGCACTTCGGGAGCTCCTCAAGTAAATCCCTTTCGGATATTGGAAGAAATTCTGAGTAAGTAGCCGGAGGGTTGTTGGATGATGGTTGTTGGTTGTTGTCTAGACCAGCTTCTGGTGGAAATGAAGGATTGTTGGATGATGGTTGTTGGTTGTTGTCTAGGCAGGTTCTGGTGGAAACAAAGTGTAAAGTATTTGAATTTTTTCCTCAAAAAAATCACAAAGGTTCATGCAAAGAGCAGACGAAGGATGAAAGGCACTTTTCATCACTTCTGGAGTGGTGAAAGATTTTACGATATTAAAGACTTCTTTAGAGGAGTTCTCCGCGTTCTCTATGCGCCGCGAGAAATATTCTCTCATCTTATGTCGCATAAGTTTGCAGAATTTTTTAAGAGCCTCCTTATAGGCGATTTTACCTGCAGAATTATATGACCTTCCCCAACAGCGCTCCAACCTCTTACATAGGCTTTACTCTGTTCTAAGTTCCACAGAGAACCAGAGGACCGATGGCTTAGATCTCTTGGCTATAACTGTTTTTAGAGGGCCGAGCCAAAGCTTTAGAGACCCATAGGTTAAAGCTGATCAAATCGCTGTCAGGGTTGCTTGTCAGGGGTGGTAAAGTTGCTTGAAGGGCGGGCCTAAAGGCCTCCTTCGTGACTTTCCGCCAGTTCCTCCTCTTTTCTGAAGTTTTGTGATTCATTGGCTGGTTGCCTTTGCCACAAGAAAATGATCCGTCTATTGCAGGCGTATGGGGGCCTCTATTCTCATACTGTGGATATTTGAGAAGATTATGTCCAGAGTATGGCCCGGCCTATGGGTTGAGGAGGTACCTAACTGGGTTAGGTTGAGACCAGCTAAGGTCAAGATTAGCTGGGAAGCTTGAGGGCAGTTCGGGACATCGGCATGCATGTTAAAATCTCCCAGAACCATGAAGTTAGTGTAATGTAACATTAGTTGGGCAAAGGGGTCATATAGTTCTGGCATACAGCTATTAGGGAAGTCTGGTGGCTTATAGACCAGAGTGCCGGTGAAGGAGAAGGAGGGTGTGAGTTTGATACAAAAGATCAGGCCTTCAATATTACCAATTTGGCCCAGCCTAGATGTGGAAACCTCCCACATGTCCCTCAGGACAATGGCAATGACCCCACCCACCCTGTCTCCACCCCAGTTGGCGCACAAGATCCACTGCCCGTCCCTGCCACTGCAGGGACGAACCCCCCCCCCTTCATCTGCCGCAACCGGATCACTGGCACCCTCACTGCCTGCTCCAGCACTAGTGTTCTCTGAGGCTGGAAAAAAACATTACACATTTGTTTTTAGAGCCAGATACGCCTCCCCATCATTTTTTTTCAAAATGCAACCACAATACATCACTACAGTCCGGTTACAGTATCTTCTCAATGTCACATTGGGCATTTTGTTGGTTGGCAATGATTGAAAAGCCAGGTACTCAGGCCAACCAAAAACACTTTGTAATGGAGGGGCAGAACTACGAGGAATCCTAGTCAATGAAGCGCAATGAAGGGGTGGAATAATTGATCAACGAAGAACATATGGTTTTGGTTGGCAAATGAAATGGGGCGGTCGTCATACTTCGAGCCACGCTGCACTGTCATCAACTGCTGGTATGCTATAATACATACATCGACAACATTGGGGGGGTCCACCATGACCATGGCCACTCACTCGTTTTACTGATTGAGCATGAGCAAGAAAAAGAAAGCCTTCTCAACAGACATGAGTACAATGCCCTACTTGGGTATGCAATCTTCACAGTAGAGTAATAGTACCTGACCTAAAATAGGTTACCTAAGTCTTAAAGTACTACCAGTCCACAAGAAATATGTAAGGTGAGAGAGAAAGCTTACTGACAAATCAGAAGAAAGGAAGCTATAGAATAGACAAGACTAGTACAGTTTGATGTCAAGTATAGTAACTTGAACTATAGAAAATAAGTAAATAGAATAATGCAGGGATAAGAAGATTTTAGGAAAAAAACAAATAGAATGAAGAGGAGTTGGAAAAAAATTAGGAGACAGGCACAGCAAAAAGAAAAATAATTCTAAATGTGGCACGGTAAAAGTTAAGGGAAATAATATTTTTACAACAGGAGGACTTACTCAGGCCAGCAAAGCCATTTGCCGAGGCACTTGTGGAGGCAGTGGCACCTCCAACTCCCTCGCCATCCCTCTTCTTGCCCCTGGATGCTAATGGAATAAATAAATAAAATAAGATTAGTGGTACAGTTAATAATAATCTCCACAAAAATATTTTGACAGAGAAAGGCAAACATAGAAACATTAAACTTTTCTAAATCAGATTTCCTATAGTACTACTAGTATCATGGACCTATTCCTCATTTCCTAAACCTAACTCTAATCCAAATTTCTTACACTACATTTTGGAACTACTAATAAATTGCAACAAATGATCTTTGCTTCTCATCTCATCTCATTCTCAGTGTCAACTAGGCCTAGTCTCAACCTCCTTTGACTGGCCAACTCAGGGCCTCATTTATGAGGACCTTTGCGCCGCTGGAAAGTCACTTTTTTGACATTCCAGTGGCGCAGTAGCCTGACCATATTTACCAGGCAGCACTAAGCCACTTTTTTTGGCGTAATGCTGCCTTCTAAATTTTGTTCCCTTTAACACAGATTTCTGCGTTAAAGGTGCGAGCAATCGGTGTTGCTGGGGGCATTCCCCGCAACATCCATTGGCTTTTGGACACTACCCCAGATTTACGAGAAATTGTAACTCTGAGGCAGCGCCAAAAACGTACGCCTTCCCCGGGGAGGCGTAAGGGAGGCCCAGCAAGGAGAAATATCTTTATTTCTCCTCGTTTTTCCTTTTTCTGTGTGCTGCAGAATGCAGCACACATAAAACAAGGGAAGAGCTTCTTGTGATAATTTTTGTGCAGGAAGGGAAACCTTCCTGCACAAAAATAATAATCCCCACAACACGGGCACCCTTGCACATAGTGCAAAGGTGCCTGCATTGGTGCACGGCAGCCCATTGTGAGCCTGCACAGGGGAAAAGGACAAGAATGCGCCGTACCTGATAGATATGGCGCATTCCTCACCATTTCTTTTGCCGTAGGGCAGCGCAGCAGGAAGGCCTGTGTTGCTGCCCTACAGCAAAACCTCATAAATGAGGCGCACAGTCTGTATTGTTTTACAATGCATAGATGCATGCATACTACACATCACTGGGAAATTGCTTGGGGTTGGGACTACAAGCTAAAAAAAAAAGGCACAGCTAAGGGAGAGAATGCGCTAACTCACTAATACTAATTACCACCACTATCTTAGTGATAGGACAGAGAAGTCTCTCCATGACTTCTTAAATAAACATTCCAAGTGAGCGTCAACGAGTAGGATTAGGTAGCACCGCTGTGCACCTGTCTACGTTATGAACACATAATATTTGTAACATAAACTTAGCTTACCTGAGTGTGAGCAGCATGCTTGCTATTTGGGAAAAAATATTAGCATAGATAGAACACGACAAATAAATAATAATTATTACTCACCGACCCCCACAACCTCCACACCCAGCAGGTTGAGCAAGTCCTGGTCCCTATTCAAGATGTCAGCCCACCAGTGCGTAAGCTGTTGTTAGGTGTGCCAGACCCCAGAGCAGCGGCGCACCCTCTCCTACCGCTGCCTACGCTCCTGGAGGGTGTATCCCCTCCCAGGGTGGAGGGGAGGTGGCGTTGCACATAAAAAACTAGCGCAGCTGCCTCCACCTTGGAAAATATGGCACGGACAGGCACCCCTTCATGGCGCTGCCGACCGCAAGGTAGGCGACTGGTGGTGCTGGTTCAGGGAGGCCCTGGCGGTGCCGTTCCAACTGCTCTCCCATGGCGCTGGGTGGGGGGAAGACAAGAAAGTAGAAAAAGATAGGAAAAAGAAGGAAGGAAATAAGAAAGTAAAGTGAAAAATAAAAAAGTACAAAAGTCATGCAAAAACACACAAAAATGAGAAAAACATTTAAAATACAAAGGCACAAATTCACAAGATAAGGTAATAAATACAAAATGAGGGGTAGATAAGTTTCAGAAGGGTAGAATTAGCTAGATTAAGAAGGATTAGAAAAGTAGGCCCCAGCACCATAAACAAGCAAAAAACAAGATGGCAGTGCCCATCCAAACCGAGTTATTCCGTTCGTGCGTGATTTCCTGCATGAGAACGCACTTCACGTTGCGTATTTCATATGAATGGGCGTGGCAAGCAACTCCGCCCGCTCGCGGAACTCCTTTTAGCCCTGCTAAGTTTTTTGGGCACTTTGCGGAGTTCCTCGTATCGCGGTTATGCAATCTACGCCCTGGCCTAGAGAAGAGCTACCACTTTGTCCGTTTTTGAAAGGACTTTTGCAAGGTTTATCGTTATTTTTTTAGATTTCCTCCGGGTGTGTCAAGGATGTCATTGAGGAAGACAGATTTTAAACCCTGTGGTGCCTGTCACTGCGCCATGTTGGTGACGGACCCACACCTCGTGTATTTGTGGTGCTTGGAGGACAGCAAACACAAGGAGATGATGGATGGAGCGCTGAAACTTTTCAGACACTCAACCCCAGTCACAAATCTGGATTGAATCCACCATCGTTCTTTAGCTCACTTCACCTCCCCATTTCGGACCCAGCCATATGCAAATCAGTCTTGACTCTGTTCCTCATGGGAACAGTCCAGCCCGAACTGCCAAGCCAGGACTTCCCTGGACCGGAAACAAGCATCCTGGGGCCAGTTTCAGGGAAACACCCCATATCAGCCAGGCTAGCTTGAATCTAGTGGCAAAGTGAGCAAGGGAGACACGTCTGGGCATACCCTGACAACTAAGGGCGAACAAAGCAAACACAAGGAGATATTGGACGGAGCGCTGAAACATTTTAGACACGCACCCCCAATCCCAGATCTGGGTTAAATCCACCACCCTTTTTTAGCTCACTTCCCCACCCCAGTTCAGACACAACCATATATAAATCAGTCTTGACCCTGTTCCTAAAGGGAACAGACCAGCCCAAACTGCCAAGCCAGGTTTTCCCTGGACCAGAAACAAGCATCCTGGGGCCGGTTTCAGGGTAACACCCATCATCAGCTGACTAGCTTGAATCTAGTGGCAAATTGAGCAAGGGAGACACGTCTGGGCATACTCTGACAACTAAGGGCGAACAAAGCAAACACAAGGAGATATTGGACGGAGCGCTGAAACTTTTTAGACATGCACCCCCAATCACAGATCTGTGTTGAATCCACCACCGTTTTTTAGCTCACTTCCCCACCCCAGTTTAGATGCAGCCATATGCAAATCAGTCTTGACCCTGTTTATAATGGGAACAGTCAAGCCCGAACTGCCAAGCCAGGTCTTTCCTGCACTGGAAACAAGCATCCTGGGACTGGTTTTGGGGTAACACCCCTCAGCAGCCAGGCTAGCTTGAATCCAGTGGCAAAGTGAGCA
The DNA here is from genome assembly GCA_963921515.1 of Calotriton arnoldi. Taxonomy (NCBI): domain Eukaryota; kingdom Metazoa; phylum Chordata; class Amphibia; order Caudata; family Salamandridae; genus Calotriton; species Calotriton arnoldi. The sequence continues at coordinate 884,503 of CAWUFW010006128.1, read as the reverse complement.
AGGGACCAACGTCTGGGCATACACAGCCAACTATGGGGGAACAAAGCAAACACAAGGAGATGATGGACGGAGCACTGAAACTTTTCAGACATGCACCCCCAATCACAGATCTGTGTTGAATCCACCACCGTTTTTTAGCTCACTTCCCCACCCCAGTTCAGACGCAGCCATATGCAAATCAGTCTTGACCCTGTTTATAATGGGAACAGTCAAGCCCGAACTGCCAAGCCAGGTCTTTCCTGCACTGGAAACAAGCATCCTGGGACTGGTTTCGGGGTTACACGCCTCAGCATCCAGGCTTGCTTGAATCCAGTGGGAAAGTGAGCAAGTGACCCACGTCTGGGCATACACTGCCAACTATAGGGGAACAAAGCAAACACAAGGAGATGATGGACGGAGCACTGAAACTTTTCAGACACTCACCCCCAGACACAGTTCTGGGTTGAATACACCATTGTTCTTTAACTCACTTCGCCACCCCAGTTCAGATCCAGCCATATGCAAATCAGTCTTCACCCTGGTCTTCATGGGAACAGTCCAGCTGAAGCTACCAAGCCAGGTCTTCACTGGACCGGAAACAAGCATCTTTGGGACCGGTTTTGGGGTAACAACCCTCATCAGCCAGGCTAGTTTGAATCCAGTGGCAAAATGAGCAAGGGACCACGTCTGGGAATACCTTGCCTACTAAGGGGAAACAAAGCAAACTTAAGGAGATGATGGACGGAGCGCTGAAACTTTTCAGACAGTCACCCCCAGTCACAGATCTGGGTTGAATCCACCATCGTTCTTTAGCTCACTTCGCCACCCCAGCTCAGACCCAGCCATATGCAAATCAGTCTTGACCCTGTCAAGTGCTTGGAGCACAACCACGACTCCAAGTTGTGCTCCGACTGCCGGGCCGTGGCACCGAAGGCTTTGAGGGAGTGGTCCCTGAAGCTGCTGGCTCCCTGACATGCGACTCCGTGGAAGTCATGGTCCAGCTTGAGAGCAAGGTCTAGGGAGTGTTCCTGTAGTTCGAAGTCCTCTTCGTCTCACTCCAAATCGTCGGGACACTTAGGTAAGAGGTACAAAAAACACAAGAAGTTGAAGCGTTCTTCGACTTCTTCTCGTCCATCAGTGAATGCGATGAAGGAACATCGGCTTGGAAGGCATTGTTCATCGGAATCTCTGCCTGGAACGACTACGCGCCTCACCAGTTTTTCAGGAGCTCGAGCAACCCCCGATCAAATAAAGAGCTTTATGAGGCCATGCACCTCATTGAGTGGCCCTACCCCTCGGATCACTTTCGGGCCTCGCGGAGTCAGAGGGGGCTCCATTTGGTTCTGTGCCAGCAGCTCTAGCCCCAACTCCTGTGCACCCCATGGAATCCAAACTAGCATCAGTCGTGCCACTGCGACCTTCCCCGGCGCCGGTCCCATTCTCTTCCCCGACAGGGCCGGACTGGCTACCGGGCGTTTTTTGCTGGGGTGGCAGGGTGGGGTCCAGGTTCACTGCGGAGGGGCTCCTTTTGTTGCTGGGGAGTTGCCGGCGCTTCTAAATAAACAATGCAAAACAAATAGCTTTAAAGCGTACTTTTTAAAACATTTGTTTTGCATTGTTTATTAAGGAAAGCCCGGTAGCCAGTCCTGCCCTGTTCCCCGACAACAAGGAGTTGCGTCGACTGACACAGATTCTGGCATCAACAGGACCCCCACATCCTAGGTCAGTGCTTGAGCCCTATTCTGAAGGGCTAGGCCTAGGCAAGGAATGAGAGGGGTCACTGAACCCTTTAGAATACCAGTATGAACAGGATATGGACTAGTGGGAAGAACTGGGTGATGCCAGTGGACTGGACACATCTCCAGATACTGGCATGCTTTCTCCCCCTACCTTGGCCCAGCCACCAGACCTCCGGCAGCTGCAGCCTCCAAAGTTCCTACTCTTGCTCTTTTAGATCATGGGCATCTTGTTGGAGGCAGGATTCTCCATCTACTCCAACACTGGCAGTCCCTAACATCGGAGAGGTGGGTTCTGCAGATTGTCTAAAGGGGCTACTCCCTCCCCATCGAGACTACCCTTCCTTCCATGCCTCCATATTACGACCGACTGATGGAGGATCATCTGTCAGTGCTCCGGGAGGATGTCATGGCTCTCTTTGTTAAAGGAGTCATAGAGAGGGTTCCAGTACCAGGTTTTTGGTAGGCCAGAAACATTTTCAGTTCACCGTTCTCCCTTGTGGCCTTACCAGCGCCACTCGGGTGTTCCCCAAGGTGATGGCAGTGGTCGCAGCTCATCTGGCAGATCAGGGGTGCCTGTCTTCCACTCTCTCAATGACTGGCTGCTGATAGCGCACTTTCTCCAGGCTGTCGTCTCCCACCTCTAGACTATGGCAGACCTGCATTCACTGGAGTTCACTATCAACATGCCGAAGTCACACCTGACTCCCTCTCAGATGCTCCCTTTCATCTGAGCTGTTCTGGACACAGTGTAGTTTCAGGCTTATCCTCCTGAGTGGCGAGTCCAGGATATTCAGGGTATGATACCAATGTTTCAGCCTCTATCCTGGATTTCAGTGAGACTGGCAATGAGGCTGCTGGGCCTCATAGCCTCTTGCATCCTGCTAGTGACACATGCCAGATGGGATATGCGGGCTCTGCAGTGGGACCTGAAGTTCCAATGGGCACAGCATCAGGCGAATCTCTCCAACATGGTCCAGATCTTGGAAAGAACTGCACAGAACCTGCAGTTGTGCCTAATGAATCACGATTGGGTCAGAGGCAGACCCCTCTCCCTTCTCCAACCAAATCTCACAGTAGTGACAGATGCATCACTCCTGGGATGGAGTGGCCATCTGGGAGAGGTGGAGATCAGAGGACTTTGGTCTCCAGCGGAATATGGACTCCACATCAACCTGTTGGAGCTCAGAGCGATCCAAATGGCATTGAAAGCCTTTCTACCCTCCATCAAGGAAAGGCTTGTTCAAGTGTTCATGGACAATACCACTGCCATGTGGTACTGCAACAAACAGGGTGGGGAGTGGTCATGGACCGTTTGTCAAGAGACCCTGCATCTCTGGACCTGGCTGGAGCGGCTGGGCATTTCCTTGGGGGTTCAATACCTGGCAGGTTCCCTGAATGCCAGGGCAGACAAACTTGATGCCCAGCGGATCTTGAATGCCATCTCCACCAAAAAGTGGTGTAAGGTCCCTTTCAACAATGGGGAGAGCCTTGGTGAGATCTGTTTGCCTCCTCTGAGAATGCGCAGTGTCAGCAGTTTTGCACGCTAGAGTTTCCAATGCAGCTCTCGCTCTTAAAAGCTTTTTGTCTTGAGTGGAGCTCAGGCCTGCTGTACGCCTTTCCACCCATACCACTCCTGCCCAGAGTTCTCAAGAAGATCAGGAACGACCAGGCCCAAAACATCCTTGTAGCTCTGGACTGGGAACAGATAGTCTGGTATCTCGAGCTTCGGCATGTGAGCATCAATCCTCTGGTCAGGCTGCCCCTTCTAGAGGATCTTCTATTGCAGCAACAAGGGCAGGGTCCTGTCAACTCCTCGCCTTCTTGCGTGGATATTGAACAGCGGCAGTTGATAGCTTTCGACCTTCCTCCCGAAGTCTATATTGTTATTCTGGCAGCCAGGAATCCCTCTTCCAAGACGGTATACCCCTGCCAATGTAGGAAGTTTCTATCATATTGTACAGAAAAGTCCAGTGACCCTCTTTCTGCCGCTCTTTCTGAAATTTTACTTTTATTTTGACTTTTGTCCAGAAGGTTCTGCTCTGAGCACTTTGAAAGGGTATCTTTCTGACTTGTCCGCCTTCTTGCAGCTGCCTGACCAACCCTCCCTGTTTAACTCACTCATTGTAAATAGATTTCTCAAAGGTCATGTACATCTGTTCCCAACCACAATTACCTACACCCAATATCAGCCTGCAAACCCTTAATGCGGTTATGGGAAGAATTCCTACCAGTCGGGAGCAAATTCTGTTCCGGATAGCGCAGAAAATAGCTCAGCTTGAAGCAGATTTTCCCCATAGGGGCCTGCAGGAAAAACACAGAATGTTAACAATTTGTTTGCCAATGGGGATGGCTCCCCTGAATGAGGACTGTACCACTTGGGGTATGGTCTTCTTTGCCATCTTTACCAGAACACATGGTACCCCTTCAATAGCAGTTTTACCAGATGTACTGAAACAAATACAGAATGAGTAGGGGGCAGAGTGGACTTGGGGATGAAACTGATGGGCAATTTTGCACAAGTTTCTGCTATCATGTTAAGTAACATAAATGGGGAGGCAGCAGTGGTGGCTATACGCCAACGCCTGAGAGAATTAAACCCTGCACAGCAGGAGCAAGAATTACCCAAAATTATCGAACAAACCTATGCATCGCTGGGTAGAGATTATCTGAGGGCCAGATCTGGGAAACCACAGTTTATGGGCAATTCTGAAAAGGATAACCAAGCAAGCACCTTATTCTTCTAAAAAGAAATGGGATAACAAACAAAAAAATAAACAAAATAAAATAGAATCACAGGGTGGGTCTCCTCAACAGGAACCCTCTGAGAAGAGATACAACTTGAGAAACCGTGATAATATTAAAAAGCCTGACAATTTTCAGGCTACTAATACACATTCCTCTTCTTCCTTTCAGGATTCATCCGAAAAACTCCCGGTGAGAGGCGGATAGTCAGAACAAAGAGTAGAAGAGTGAGTTAAGCCAAAAAGGGTGACACATCGCACTTCAGACTACATCATCAAACAGGAAGATAAACCAAAATCCACAAAACTTCAATTCAAAAAGAAGAAGGTAGCTAGAATTAAAATAAAACATACCCAGGCTACTGAGGACTCTGCTTCCGAACGGGGAATGGGCAGTGACAATGCTGGTCAGCGCAGCAGAAGTCACAATAGCTCCCCAGAACCGGATGGATTATCTGGTGGCAGTAGCACTGAGTGAGCATATCACAGTGGAAAACCTGATACAAGGGGAAGTATCCCACATAGTTTATACAAAATAACGCTTCAAATGGAGGGGGACATACCCAGGAAAGTGAAGGGTCTCTTGTGGGAAAACTATACATATGATTACCACATTCTTTTGGCTGGAAGGGGTTGGCCACCTGAGTTCGTAATGGAGTGTTCAATAGGGGAAACTGTAATTTTACCGGCTTTCTCCGACCTCGTACCAGAATCAGTAAAACATTCATAGCTGCAGGAGTTGGCATTAGCACTAGCTCCTGCACTCTACCGCAATCATGTTGGATGGGATGATGAGTCTCCTCCTCATGTAATCCCATTAAAATCTACTCCTCTACCCCAGAGACAGTACCCAATAAAACATAAGGCAAAGAAACAAATCTGGGAGATCCTAGATCAACTTGAGTACCAAGGTGTAATAGAGAGTTACACCTTGTCCATGAATAATCCCTTGTTTCCCATAATGAAACCCGATAATTCATACCATCTAGTTTTAGACTATAGGCATTAAAACACATGCACACGTACATTTGCACTACAAAATGCATACAGTGCCGCACAAATGAATAACATTATGTGGAAGAAATACAAAACAACATTAGATATCTCAAATGGATTTATTTGCAGAAATAGAGCGCCTAGAAGCAGATATTTGACAGCATTTTCAGCGCTATGCTCTCAACACCAATTTTGTTGATTACCCCAGTCGTATAAAAATAGCCCTGGGATGTTTCCAGGAAGGGTGACAGAGTTACTTTAAAATTCTGATGAGAAGGCATTGTCCTACATAGATGATATTTATCTGATGGACGATGAATTAATGGAACACTTGACTAGAGTAAGTAACATAATTTTAGGGTTTGCTCACCTGGGCTACAAATTTAATTTCAGAAAGTCAAAAATTGCCCACCTCAGTGTCCTCTTTCTGGGATATGAGTTATCAAGTGAAGGCAAAAGCCTGGCAGCCAATTCTTTTAGAAAAATGTATGCTGCTCCAATCTCCAACTAGTCTGAAAAGTCTACAATCCATTTTACGGTTTTTTAATTTTGGCAGAACTTACATTTTGGATTACGCTGAAAGGGTAAAACCACTCTACGATTTAATTAGACCTTATTTTTCAATCAATCATTGGACAGAGGAACATACAGACATTTTAAGTTCCGTACAAGCTAATATGATCGCTTCCAAACATATACACACACGTGTAACACAAATAACCTAGTGATCTGCGTAGTCGCAGGTCAAATTGGGTACACCTACCTACATCACTTTCAATGAAGGCGATACAGTACCGATTGCATATAAATCCCATTTGTACACAATTGCTGAAATGCATTTTGCATCCACTGAAAAAATACTCACAACAGTACAGACTGCTGTAGTGAGAGAGAGAGCATTAGCAGAGGGGAAACACATAATTGTTGTTACCCCAATACCAACCTTAGAGGCTGTTACAAAAGCAAGCATTCCAAACTCTAAGGCATTACATCCACAATGGATGCAATGGGCTAACTCTCTCACTGCATCAGATATAGATTACAGATTTGATTCTACATTAAAAACACCAGCATTCCCGCAGTATGAACAAGAATATCCTCTCCCGAATGAAATAATGCCTCTAGATCAATATGAATAAATAATGTATACTGACGGGTCTGTCCAGCCTGCTGTAAGAACTAAACAGCAATGCAGCGTGACATGCGCAATTGTGAAAGGACGTATGCAGAATGGCAAGTTCCGTCCTGGCAACACACAAACATAGTCTCTAGAAGACTGCACGACACAGCTGACAGAACTAAAAGCCCTGATACTGGCACTACAAAATACGGATCGGGAATACCCCACACTCATCGTGTGCGATTAATTTTATTATGTCCAGTCTTATAATGAATACCTTCGTTATTGGGGCCAGAATAGATTTTGAGATTCCAAGGGTTTCACAATAAAGCACAAGATGCTTTGGAAACAGGTGGCAAAGCTGAAAGAAAGCTTGTCGCATGCTCATGTTATTCATACATTGAGTCATCAACGTGTTGGAGTTCATGTTGAAGGGAATTCCATGCCGGATGAAGCTGCTAAGGCAACAGTGAGAACTGCTGCCGTTGATGCAATTACTCATTCTAGCACGAGGATAGATGGAGCAATATTTGTAGCTGTCAATAACACGCGCAACAGCACAGCCCTGCCGAAAGGCTTTCCGCGCAAGTACTCCTACAAGTTAGATGCGCAAAACATTCTGTATTGTCAGATTCCAGGAGTGGGGGAAGGGTAATACCAAACACTGTTCGCAGATTGGGACTGATACTAGCTACACACGAGGGTCTGGGGTCAGCTCACGCAGGAATTACTGCTACAGTTTCATTACAAAAGCAGTGCTATTAGTGGCCCGGTCTTACCAAACAGAACAAAGACTTTGTCCTTAATTGCGACATCTAACAGCAGATGAAAGGCTCCACCATAGCATGTCCACTACAAACCCCTTTATTGATCTCAGACAAATCTCTTGCGTGTGTATATTTGGATCACTGCGGCCACTTACAATCTGATGGGGCGTACACGTATATCTTGGTGGCAGTGGATTCATGCTCAAGATTTCTGTGGGTTTGGCTCTAGAGCTCAGCTGACACCTGAACTGATATAAAGGAATTGTGAGTTTTTACAGGGACATACACAATTGACATATTACATTCTAACGAAGGCCCGGTGTTTAGCTCTCAGGCTTGCGAAGAAGCCATGGAAAGTTTGGGTGTGGCCTTTGGGAACTCCTCCCCGTACAATCCAAAGGGAAATTTGTTCATTGACAAGAAGAACCGGAACTTAAAGCAATCCTTAGCAGCAAGGGTATTAGGCTCGGGTGGCAGTTACGTCAGTCACCTATATGGGGTCCAGAGGGCACTTAACAACATGCCAAGAAAATCCCTAGGGGGTCGTACACCTTATGAACACCTGCTAGGGGTATGGGTGTGGGTATCTGACCTCGATAGTGCTAGCACAGTGGCGGCTGAAACCCCATTTGACATCAATGAACTTTTGTATGTTTTACAGGACCTCAAAGAATTCCGGGCTTTACAGAGCAACATCCAAGTAAACCGCACCGCCACTGGGGAAGTGAAAGTAGTACCGGCAAAACCTGCCTGGCTCCCGAAGATTGGGTACCTGGTCAGAGAAACAATTGTGGACAAAAAAGAATTTGGGCCATTTTTCATATTGGCCTGTACCTGTCCTGGCTGTCGAAGGAACAAGAAATGTACTTCTTTCACTCCTTGCCCTTCGTAAAGACAAAAGGTTTGTCTCCATTGATCTGATCAAACTACATTATGTGGCTGATACTCAACAGTAGGCCGCGTGGACTCCTGATTAGCCGCTGCACTCCTCTCACTACCATTCAAAAAGTTCAGAAGGAAATTTAATTGCTACAGAATATTCCACGCTCCAAAGTGAAGCTGTAAACAACCATGAAATTCTACTTCTGCCTGTTGAAACATCTACAAATGCCCAACCAATAAAAACAGAAAAACAGATTTCAATTCAGACAGTCAACAACGTTTATGTAAATATGCCTCAGAATGAGCCATCTTCCAGTTCTACAAAACCTGCTGAGCTGCCAAACATAGATCCGATGGCGTCTGGCTACTTCGTGCTTTATGACGACTTTTAATCGGATTCAAGTGAACCTGAACCGACACCACCACCCTTCTCTCTCAAACCGCGACTATACGTTTTCTACCTTTGGCTGAAAAAGACTTACTTTGCCGCTCCCTGGCTACATCTGTGTATTACAATTGGATTACTATTCCTGGTCCTTTGTATTGGTATAGTGACAGTCTTTTTCCTATTTCTGAATGGACACTATCCCCCAGAAAGCTCTGCAGTACAACTTGTGAACCTAGTTCTAAAACCATATGCATCTTCGCACTGTGTACAAAGGGATCTGTCCCTGGTGAACATTACAGCAGTTCCAGTTCCGGAAGGAATAGTGTGGGACAAGGTATCATATGATGTGTATGGTCCTACTGAACATTTACAAATTCCATATTTGTTTAAAATATCCTTAAATGATATCATCACCTCCAGTACTTTCTCAGATGATTGGGACATTGAAACTGTACATAATTTGCTTTCTGATTTAGAGCAATCTGCAGCATTTTCTAATAATGAATTGTATGATGGTACATCGAATTTTGGTGATATGTTTTGCTATCAACATTATGGTCACAATTTTCTACACCTACACAAAGATAGTATCCCACGTGCTATTTACAAATAAACCCAATGGGAACACTGCCCAACACCGCCAAAAGGTAGTTAAAACATTTGCACAGAAGTTTGCTTATTTTTTTGGTCTTGACACATCAGACCCAGCCACTAATTATTATAGGCTTGCACCTACACCTGCAAAGAAAAATATGCTTACAAACACCAAGCTGATATACTCTGCTTCCTTTACTTCCCAGTTGTCTGTACAGGGTTTCGACTTTTGGAAGGACACTATAGATATAAAATCTGTCTGGGGGACGAAAGAATGGCAGGTCCAGGGAACTGAGGCTTTATTTAGAGCATGCCTCATACCACATCAAATAATTTTCCTTATTAAAACAGTTCAACAGACCCCCCTGTCTTGGAATAGCCAAGATGAAGGATTTGTACACATCTCACATTTCCACATTTGCACGTTTTGACATTTGGCAACAATAGACACGTTACAATGAGGATACACTTGATGCCATGCTACGTAATGGCTCATACACTTCATCAGAACTCGATCTGAAGGGATGGTTGGTTGGGCCACTGGACACTAATGAGTGTCAGTCTAGATTCCAGGGAAACACCATGGGGTTCAAGATTAATAGGCCTGACCTACGCTATGTACAATCAGAACACTCAGGGGTGGTGACATCATATAGTGTGGGGAAGTTATACCTCAATTGGCTAAAGACCTCAACACTCTCCCAGGTGAAACAACACCACTCCCTTCTTTCTGATGACATGGATCTCAGGGATTTTCTTTTAGGTCCCCAGAAGCCACATTAAAAGCGCTTCTTTTATGCAATATACAGCGAGTTGTGAAAGTCTCTCAACAAGAAGCTGCTGCGAGATTACGCAAGATTGATAGGGTTAATTTAGAAAGGGCTTTGGCTGTGGTTGACAATGGTATGACCACATTAACATCCAGAACTGATTTACTGGGCAACATAGTGTCATCCACAATTGACATTATAGAACAAGATGTATCTATACTGCAACATGGACAATCACAACTGCGGTCTATTGTATTATTAAGCTAGATGTTGCAAACTTTACATTCTGGCCACATGCCTTGGAGGTACATCAATAGTACGAGTCTGTTTTCTGCATACAATCTCACTGAAAGACAGATAGTAATGGCACATAGAGATGCAAAGTATACTATGTTGCGCATTGAAAAATTAGACTAATTACTTTTCACTGTGGCTGAGACACCATCCACTGACTGAATAATCCATAGCCACATCACCCTACCAGTGATGACTTTCCAATTACAATACTGTCTCCAATAGTACCAGAAAGGCAGATATGAGGTGCTTGGGGAAGCATATGTACATGACTACTGGGAATTACTGTGCAGGTTTAGATGCAGGAATGGGGACACTGAAGTTGTCCTTAGTGGTTCCAACTGTGAGGATGCTTTGAGTGGGTCCTTAGTTTGCAAGAACATTTCCCTTCCCGGAGCTTGTAACGCTTCAGTGACAAACTTGTCCTGTTATCTGAAGGGTTCTCCAGCTGCCGTGATTCATCCGGTCTTCAGGCTGCTCTCCAATGGGAGCTATTTGATGCTGAATGATCAAGGATGCTGTGGGAAGGAACCGGGCATTACATATCTGGGGACGGTTAATTCCATAGTTACTTTTTGCACACAAGTATTGTTTCCACTGGCCTGCACAGTTAGGGAGGCAACGCTATGATCTTCGATAAATGTTTCCAACATACGCTTTGATTCTCTGAGCAAACTGAAAGCCATGTTTTTTCAAATAGATGTGGACTTAACTTCAGCCAGAGAGATGTTTTATCTCTAGGTTGCAAGATCCTCATCTGAGATACAGACACTACTTCGTACTAACTTCCCACAACACTTTGGGGAGATGGGCCATCGTATCTTTAACATGTCTGATACGAAAGGAATAGTCCTTTTTAGGTCTCGCCTAGGCAGCGCGCATCCGCTGCTCTAGGAGGGCCTTTAGCCATCTGTCTTCACTTTTCAAGCACTGCACTCGTGCTTGTGGCGGCATCCACCTTGCGGGAGCGAGCAGCGGCGCGCCACAAGCACGAGTGCAGTGCTTGAAAAGTGAAGACTGCTCTCCCAAGCGCTCGCGGGCTCACCTCCTGCTCCCCCTCTCTTTAGCGCCTCGTCACTCCAAGGCTCCTCTTGTGTTGCTATCCTTTGATCTCTGACCATAGAGTCTGCAATCTGATCCACACTCCAAGGTTCCTCTTGTGTTGCTATCCTTTGATCTCTGACCATAGAGTCTGCAATCTGATCCTTTCTGCCCCTTCATTGTTTGGCTTCTCACCTGCCCACTTCTCTTTTGTCATTCGCGCTCTTCATCTGCCGCATGTTGCTGCAGTCCACTCCAGGGACCTTACTGTAGCCTGTGCCGCCATTCGCACCTTGGCTACGTCACAGATCAAGTGTTAAATCTGCCACAACACTTCAGAAGCCGACGTTTGTTCAATGCTGCCCATTTCACCTCTGGTTTTCACCGCTCGGTGCTGCTTGCACCTCGTTTCACCAGCTGCGGGAGTGAGTTCACAATGTGTGGCCTGAGACTCGTGAAATATTTCGCGCCGATTTAAGTTTTTGAAAACACGACCAGTGCAAGCAATGTGTATGCCACAGGTATCACTTTTAATGTAGAATTATGTTTAGTTAGCCCGGAAGAAGTATTGTCGAGCAAACCTATGTACGGCTGTGGCTTTCAAAAATAACACAATTAGCTGTACATAGCGCTGTCTACCATCTGTTTGGTATCTAGGCACTGATATGTACATTGCTACCCAACTCAATGTTACTTATTTTTTCGACCTCTGAAGGATGAAAGACTGAATTTGGAGCCCGTCATTATTATTTAGAGATCTGTATAGCGCTAGCTAGACCCGAAGGTATCGGAGCGCTTTACACGTTGTGATCGCGTTTTTACTCTACAGTGGAATCATTAGTTCACTTATCTCTCATCAGCTTCCAAGCTGAGAAAGAAATCACCTAGCTCTACAAACGTGCCTCAAAGAAGGATGCTAGTGTCTCCAGGCACTTCTGAATGAATCGGCTTTGTGTTCTGTAGCATTCTCAGATGGCCCCAGCTCACCCCAGAAACAATACGAGATTCGCGAACTTTCCTTTTAAAAACCGCCCCATCTGCTAATTTCGTCAAATTGCTCGGAATCCCACATTTCGTTTCGAAATAGTGCGGAACCAGCGCTGGGGCGCAGCTATCCGAAGTGCAGCAGGTGCAGTGACACCTGGAGCCGACTGCATCCCTTATACGGCTGATTTTTATTTATTTTGTATTTTTAACTTCCGCACCATGGGATGGCTCTTTTTTTCCCTACTTGCATTAGGGCCGAGGGCACCCTTGTTAGGCCGTGGAATCACTGGTGACCCTAGCTTCACATGTTCTAGTTTCAAGGATGAGCATAGATCATTCTCTGTGAATGGCTTTTCACATAGTAGTTAAATGAAGGGGTGTTGGACTCCCCGCTGCCTTGTAGGTATGGTTTTTCCTGGGCTCTTTTCTGATTACAAACAGCTCGACCCTTGTGCACTGACAGCACCTGCAGTATACAGAGGACACCCTTGGCCGAGGGCTAGGGCAGATCTCAAGGTTAGCTTTTGTCCCATCCGGGTTTCCAGCTCATGTCTCTTGTGAGCATCATGTTTATTACTCCAAAGCACGACACTGAAATTATGGGGAGGACCAAATTATGAGGTAGGGTTTCCTAAATTGTGCATCATAAGGCAGCACATCCTGTGATATTAGTACCCGAGTTATTACATTGTCATTTTTACACGTTACCACTATCTGGGCAGAGGTTTCACCACAAGCATTGGCATAGCCAATAGGTCTCGCCTTTGGGACCTTATAAGTGTTTAGCCATGCAACAGTTGATGATGTTGCACTAAGGATATTATGCTGGATAACTAAACACCTATAAGGTCCCAAAGGCGAGACCTATTGGCTATGCCAATGCTTGTTTGAAATGTATTGGCTCTGGACTGGTTAGTATCTTACAGACAGTTTTCTGAGTTATTCAACCCTTCATACTTTCCTTGTTGGGAAGCGTTTTGGAGGGCTCCCGCTTGTCCTACTACTTGTGGCGGGCATCCTTTTTAAAATGTTCCTACCCCACAATGGATGTCTCTGTTCAACGGAAAATGGAAACAGCACTGCTGGTGCTGCGTTGCCGTGATCGCATGGTACACTGCTTCGGCACACCTCAGCTTCGAGAACTGAATGAGCACTGGTTCTTGTCCTTCAGGCCAGTCTGGCTTGACTGCATACAACCTGTCTTCCACTGTCTGCTTTGCAGCCACGAATGCGTTTTGGATATATGTCTCACTTCTCAATTGATTGCGCCACCGGACATAGAAGTACTAGTGGACCTCTTGAAGTACCATGTGTATTCATGTCCCCAGCATATTCCATTGAGGATGAATGCAATCTAAGAGCCACCCACCCTGGGATGCTTCAGCTCCTAGTGATGTGAACAATGGCTCTGCAGAACACTTACAGGCTATGAACACTTCCTCAGCGGCCGCTGTGGGAGCTGGATGGAATCACCTTTGTTCCATATATCTGCTTCGAGGTGTACCAGTGGGACCATCATCTGTGGCTGAGGACAACAGCAATGTTGCATCTACCACTCGGAACACAAATAATGGCTCTCTCCGAGCGGTGGGAACAATTTGGCCTGTTTTTATAAACAAAAGCAAACTCAAATGATTCCTTTTTTATTTTTTTTATTTTTCTAGGAGCCATGGTTTTCCGAGTGCTTAGGGTTTCAAACAATATATTGGCTCTTATTAACACTGTAAAGCTTTTTATGATTATTTTAAAAAGAACAGTGCTTTTAGAAGATGTTAAAATGATTTTAAAGCTTTTTATTTTCATTATTATTATGGTGTATTGGCTCTGAGTTGGCTTTTAGATAACTTTTTATATATCGACCCTTAGTATGAGGTGTGGGTGTTGTGTTCCCGGGTTAGGCCCATATAGCGAAGCAACTTATTTCTTACATTGCCCTATTTTTCACATTAACATTTCAGCTGTGACCTTTTCCACATATTGCATGCATGACAACGTTGGATTAATTTCTCTGAAAATAAACTTGTTTACAAATCTAACCTCGCACAACATTATCACAATGCCCCATACATCATGTACAAGGTCTCTCTCTGCACTATGTACAAAAGTCATCTCTATCTTCATCCACAGGGCGACAGGGCTATCTACACACCCATAACATTGCTAATCTATGTGTACATCGCAAGGCTGCTTTCTATTTTAAAAGATCAGCATTTTGATAGATTAGCAGAGGAGGCATTTCAGCTGACACCGAGGTCCCTGCATGCTGAGACTTCATCACGCAGCAGTCTGACATTCCGTGAGGGGTGTCCAGATCATGACCAAGACAGAGTCCTTTATTCTCTCCCATCAGGTAAAGGGATTGGATCATCCTTTGGGGGGATTCTTGGCTCTACACCTACACGCACTCTAGGTACACTTAGAGTAGGGTCTGCATCATAGGAGTATGCAAGATTACTATCGTGCATATATGCCTGCATATATTCATTGCTTTAGCACAATGATAGAAATCTATCTACTATTTACTCATTGGGGGTCACATTCACATTTATTTGCTTCTGTCTCCTGATTATTGCAACACATGTATTTTATACAAGACTAACATTGGTTCAATAAATATATTGAAAATGTCCCATTGTGTATTCCTTGTATACCTCTCTGAGAGTAAGTAAGCACGAGTAACTGAGCGGAGGGTATTGTACTCTTTCCACGATCCCTGAGGGATCAGAGTTGTCATGTTCAGTGGTTGCCAGAGACCATTTGCTCCCTGTTAAGATTAGGGGGGGTCTATGGTGGCACTGTGAGCTAGCTGGTCTCTAGCCCAACATATCCTGCGGGGGTGTCCGGAATCAGTCTAGACAACAAGCCCTTAGTTTATGTGGTCCAACAAACACTCAGATCCTATGGATTAGTAGGAACTACATGACATGAGCACTTCACCTGTTCGGTCCTGCAAGATTTCTTGATCAAATTTGGCTGCAGATTCACCACAGGGGGTGGTATTGCTTGGGTATATATGCAAAGGTAAGGAATCTGCAGCCAGAGGTCTCTATCAGATGAATAAGTTACTTACCTTCGGTAACGTCTTATTTGGTAGAGACAATATCTAACCGCAGATTCCTTACCGACCCTCCCATCCTCCCTGCTCTGCAGGCAGATTTCTAAGATTAGAGATGATCCCTTCCAGGGCCTTAGTTTGGACACACCAGTGTCAGTGCACTTCATGGCTCCGTGCTTCTGGTGTGGAAAGTGATGAAATGTGACTGTCATCAGCCATCCGAGGTGGTGCCTATATAGGTGTCGCAGATGTCACTTCCGGCACGGACGCCACCATAGCGCGGACCTGACCGATGCCACCTACTGGCTCCCAAGTGTACTGCTCACAAAAAATCTTCCAGATCCAGTATGACTACTGGGGAAATTCAAAGGTAAAGAATCTGTGGCTAGATATTGTCTCCACCAGATAAAAGGTGGCCGAAGGTAAGTAACTTGTTCTTCAGGCAGAAGCCTGGAGTGCACCTGTTTAAATGGCTAGTTCGGTTATCGGGTACAGGGTCCGATGGGACTTTGTTATCACCTGATGAACTTTTGAAAATGGGATTGGCTACAATGCATGCCGTGTTGGACAGCGATTGCGAGGTGACCATGGGCTCCAGGCATTTATCTTGATAGGCTGGTTGATACAAGGGTTGAAGAAGTTGTACCCAACTGCCATAGATGTTGTGGAAAATTGATGACCCTGC
The DNA here is from genome assembly GCA_963921515.1 of Calotriton arnoldi. Lineage (NCBI taxonomy): Eukaryota > Metazoa > Chordata > Amphibia > Caudata > Salamandridae > Calotriton > Calotriton arnoldi. The sequence continues at coordinate 868,465 of CAWUFW010006128.1, read as the reverse complement.
CACACCATCAAAAAAGCAGAAGGGTAAATGAGGGAGCTGGGGATGCAGACTGCTATATATCATCAAGAGTTTGCAGGGCCCAATATTGAGAAGTGGACAGTGGGAATTAGAGCACATCTGATTAGTAATGCTCTCCCGCATATAACAGGAGCTTTGTTAGCTCTTCTAGGACCTTCTCAGGGACAACCTGTGGGAGAAGAGGTATTGTTGATGGTGCAGCTGGAAGGATTAGACAGGAAAAATCAGCCAGGACAGTAAACACATGGGGAGAGAGCCCACAATAAGATTGACCCGGTGACAAATGTTTCTAGACTTATTAAATGCCGGAGTAAAGAAGGACGAGATAGATGGGAAACCAACTAGTTATTTGCTCAGTAAATGGAGGGAGCTACAGCGTAGATGGAAGGAGAAAAATGTTCCCAGTGGGAAGCAACCCTCCACGTCTCCTGCAGAGGAGATGGAGGAGAAGAAAACTGGGTCAAACAATAAAGTAAGGAAAGTGCCAATTTCAACCGACTTGTCCAGTGATGGCTGGGAAGTCCTACAGCCAATATGAAGGTCAGGCCAAGCCCCGGGGGTCAGGGCAGTGTGAGGGGTAAGCCCTGGGCACAGAAGGGCATATGTATCTCTCACCAGTTATCACCAAAAAGGAGTACGACATGAGATGACACTGCTCGATACAGGTGCAGAAGTAACCTTGATAAGCAGGAACCCCCAAAGGTTACCTGGCAAAAGTGTGATTATCAATAGGTATGGGGGAGCTGAGACCAATGCCAAACCTGCTAAGATAAAGCTGTCAATAGGTAGAGGACCCCCATTTACAGCTCTGGTATTGGTGGCTGAGGTACCAGAATATATTATTGGTATGGACTTGCTATTAGGCAAAACTGTTGAGACAGAATGGGGGAGATTCAACCCCGCAAAAAGGAGCCTTAGAGCGAGCAAAAGATGTATTGCAAAATTACTTTGCCTTAGGTCTCATCATGGAGGGGGATACGTTTGAGCTACAAGTGGCGATACAGGATGATATGGCAGTATGGAGTCTGTTGCAAAGGCAGAGGAGAAAAAAGATTCCACAGGGATTCTGGTCCAGAAAACTGACACTCTCTATGAGCAATTACACCCCTCTAGAAAAGGAGTTGGCAGGAGCATATTGGACGCTAGTAGACACCAAGGGGCATAGTCTCAAGGAGCTATCGCCGAGTTAACAGCACTTTATCGCAGCAAAAGTTGCAATAAATACATCGCCCCATTCACAAGCTGGTGTGAACAGCCCATAACACCAGTTTACCCGCGATAGCAGCCGCAACAAACATCGCCACAGATGACCCCGGCAACTATCGCTAATGAGATGCAGAGTAGGCATTCCCATGCAAAAAGCCGCGACAACACCACTCCTCAACATTCACAATGACCAGCCAGATCCGCGATAAGATCACAAAACATGCGATAAGGTGCGTCAGCAGCAGGAAACTAACACCTGCTCTGACCTGGTGCAAAGTCGGTCGACAGCCTGCACCACAAAAGAGAGCCCAGCCCAGAGCCATACCTGAAGAACAACAGATGCCATGGAGCCACTGAACATGCGTGCCGGACACCCAAGAGGGCCACAACACCCACCTCCACCACCCCCAGGACCACACCCCACCTCCCCACCCCCGGGCCCCACCCTGGGCACCCCCCACCTCCCCGGACCAAGACACAGCACATCAACTGCACGGAAACATGAACACAAGCACCCGCCTGATGTCGCACAATTGCAACAATCAACATACATGTGAGCACTGAAATCCTGATTCATACATACACCATTGAAAGACCAAACAAAATGTCACATTCTAATTCGTCACCAAACAACTATTCTGAGGAGTCATGGCAAGGCATCCCTGGACAATCTGTGACTCACAACCTGTAAGACAATATCCAAGATAAGAAGGTGTGTCAGGCACCCATCAAAGGACAGGGAGAGAGAGAAAGAAACAGAGAGAAAGAGAGAGACTGAACAAGGGAGCAAGGCCAATCGGGCCCTTGGCTCATGCTAACATGCCAACAGCTGCGTGTGTCTCAAAATCTGCGCACCCCAAATCACAGGCCTGGCATCAAAGTCAGCACGAAGTCCACATCACAATTAAGACATGCAAGCAGTAGTCAGACGAAAATCAGGAATGAAAGTTCCTTTGTCTCAACACACAAGGCCGAAGGCCAACCAAACCCCCGACCTTGGTCCTGAATGCGGCTGGCACACCCTGTGTGAGATACCATACCAGCCTCCGACGACTCCCACACCACGAACTGCGTTAAGGAAACACCAATGTGCCCACACACACTTGTCCCTGCACGACCTACACCTGCAAGGGATGCCCTTGACACATTGTCAAGAACGACCCATATGTCCAAACGTTGCACACACATACGACTCATTGCCCAGAGCTGTGGCATATCGTCCACCGAACACCCGCCGGTCAGACGAGTGCCGGTGCCACGAGACCAACAAACGCAAAGGCCGGCATTCCCGGGCACATGCACAACCCCTGTCACGTGGAACTGTACCGTACACGAATGCTGCATCTGTTGGGATCCCTGCCAATGGCACTGTTGCAAATCAGTTTCCGTCTTGCCTACGTCACCTGCATCCAGCCCTGGTTCCACTGTCGATCATGCACATCCGAGTGGCCGATGGAGGTCTGCCTATCCAACGCAACGGTAGCTGAATTGGATTATGACCTGACAGTGGGCCCCCTGATGGCCCACGAACAGGAGTGTCACATGGGTAGCCATGCATGGGATGCACTGATCCTTGGCGTATGTGCTGGCAGTTGCGCATGGGAGATTGCACAACTCCTCATGTGCAGTGACCACATCCAGGCGCTCCCCTATTGGGCTGTGTTGCGGATTGGGGAAACGGCGTGGACTGAGCACATCTGCCCGGACCAGTTAATGGATTGGCTCTCCCTGGTGTTCCTTGAACCCGACAACGACGTACTATTGGAACACATTGCCCATGAAGCTGCGCTGGCATTCATGGATGAGTAACTACGTCCCTTGCAGCCACATCGGATTGTCACCCACAGCACTGGCCCCAACACCTTGTAGCATCATGGGGAATGCTCACATACCCCACCACAACAGAGGACATGTCTGCCTTCGTCTGGACTCTGAATGCATGTGTGTGGAACTACGCATGTGTACACACACCTGTGCAAGGTGATGCAGTTCCATGGTCGGAGCAGCACAGCGTCGTTTGGCACCGTTACCAAGTCGGACACACTGCTGGGGGGAGAGTACACACTTGGCAATGTAGCACGACATGTGAACTTGTTGGACCCTTTCACCTGATCACTGTCAGCAGAGCAGACAGTCGGCGCAGTCGGGTGGCAGAGCACTATGCAGACCCCATGGGCTGTGAGTCGTGCCCCCTCACACGGGGCAATGGGCAGACACCAAACAACACATGACTCGTCCAGCAAGGCAAGGTGGGCTGAGACCGTTGCCATCCGTGATGATTGGTGTTCATTTTTGCCTCCCCATTCCCTGCACCTCGACATGTTCCCATGCTGCGTGTAAGTGTCTTAAGCATGTCCCTGCCTGTTGTGGCCGTTGTCTTGTACATACTGACACGCACATGCCAATAAAGTCTACGCAACACCACTGGTGTCTAACTGTGATGAGTGTTGATTAGATTGACCACTCGTGTGCCATAATGAGCATCGTCCCTACACAGGGAGGAACTGACTGACGCATGTGCAATGGGGGTGGGTCAATTCTGACAGCTCCACCTCTGTGAGCCAGACATTGTTTTGGGATAGTTGCTGGTAGACCTGTGCTCTTACGTGTCTTCAGCAATGTGAGTATGGTGTCCAACCTCTGACCATGTTGAGCAATGTTATGAATCATTACAGAATGTGTCCACACAGATGTGTGTGAGTAGGTATGCAACGTGAAGTTCTGTCGTCACATGTGATGTAGGACACCACTTCTGTCCTGCTACCGATTTGGTCATTCCTATACACAGCCCTATTCAATACATGGACTTGTGCCTACGTTGGGGGGTTGTGAGATTGTTGCTAATGTGCAATGGGGACACAGCTAGTACCCACCTTCACAGTCATCCAATTGGCCATGTGTCTCGGGGATGAACATGCGCATTGATGTCATTTACCAGGGTGTACCTTCTTGTGCAATCATTGTCCCTACATCCAGCCATACTTCCATACGTGAGTGAACATAGTCATGACACATCTGCATGATTTCGAATGTTTTATTCACATTCTGGTGAATGACGGAGAGGGAGCTGTACATGGCCATCCAAGCCCACATAACATGGAAGCCCAGTGGTGGGCCAACCAGAGTCCTTTGGGGATTGAAAAGTGATTTGGAAGAGGGGGAGTGCAGTCCGCAGCAGGATTGCTGTGCAATTGTCAAGCAGTGGAGATATGGCAGTCCGTGTCGGGGTCCGGGTGAATGTCGCAGAGTGTTCCGGGGGTCAGTGGAAGGTGTTGTCCCAGGGCATGATGCACGGGGCAGAGCCAGGCAGGGCAAGCCATATGGAGGTGATGGATGCTACTGCCTCCTTCCTCACACAGTAATTACCATCCACATCTTACTCCTCTGATACTTCTTCTGTGTCGGGTGTGTCCGGTGTGTGGCGGTGTAATGGCTGCATCACTGTGTGCCACTGACACATCAGGGTGCGAAGGTGATGGGGCTGCATCACTGTGTGCCACTTACACATCAGGGGTCGGAGATGTGTGTGTCGAGGTTCCTGCAGCAGTCATCTGGAACAGGCTCAGTGGCAGCAGTGGCAAGATGAGGATCTGCAAGGCATGGAAGATCGCAGCGACATCTCGCTGGTGTTCAGCAGTGGCAGCCATACTTCCAGCCTGCATCGGCTCCATGGTCTCCATTGTCCTCCGCATCTGTGCCAACACTGTGCTGTCATCGCTGGAGCCTGTCTGCCTAGACAGTTCTTGTATCCGAGTAACGGAACCAGCGATGTCAGCCAAGGATTGTTGGTGGGCATGGTGCGGACAGTGGGTATCCGTTAGGGACTGTAGGTGCTCCCTGATGGGACTCAGGCACCCACGTAAGGCATCGAGTTTGGCTGCCATGGGCTCGAAACCCAGCCGCAGCTGATCTGCCATCTTCTCCTGGCACCCTAACACACGGCGTTTGAAATCCATGTGTTGGTCGTGGGGGTCCTGGGAGGCAGCCGTGGTGGTGTGTGCTTCCTGCTGTGTGGCCTGTGCAGGGTGTGGGCTCACCGCGATGCAGCTGGGCTGCCCTGCTCCTGGAGGTGGGGTGAGGAGGCTGTCCACGAGCCGTTGGAGTGTTTCTGGGCAAATGGGCAGGGTGTCCTCTTCGTCATCACTGAAGAGATGTGTGGTCTGCTCTGCAGGAGGTGTTGATTGTCCCTCTGCAATGTAAGGGGAGGTGCAGGTTAACAGTGTGTTCCATGTATGTTGACGCATTGTGGATGTTTACATTCCAAATTGAGTTTGTTCCACGGCCGATAGGTGGATGCATGTAAGGTGGTTTTTGGTGCATCGCTTAGTGTTGTTTTATGTTGGAAGGCAAACAAACGGTGGTCTGACCATGTGACTGGTGTCATTATTTGAAAGGTAACTAGTTCTATATTAGCAAAAATGACGTCTAGGATGTGTCCAGCGATGTGTGTGGGTTCGTGGACGATCTGATGCAGGTTCAGTGCTTCTAGACCAGCGATGATGGTTTTTGGAAGGGGCATGTTTGGTTTGTCAAACTAAATGTTGAGGTCACCCAGAACGCATAGGTTGGAGTGTGCTGTTATCAGGTTTGAAACTGTGTCTAGAAGTGCTTCTGGTAATGTTGCCTTGCTAGGTGGAGGTCTGTAAAGGAGCAGAAGTAACAGGAGGAAGACGGTGTAGGGTTGTATCTAGTGAAAAGGGCCACACAATTTTTTATGGAGACGTCATCAACTTGAGGTATATGTTCCAAAAAATTGTGCATTATTGGTCCAATATTGCCAGCCGCCAGGTTGCCAGTGACACTTAGGAACAATCAATAACGTAAGCCTCAATATATGTTTCAAGCTCGAGGACTCCCATCCATTGGACGTGTGTACTTAAAAAAAAACACAGTTCACCGAACTTTGACAGGAAAGAACTCTGCACCTTAATCTGATTTGGGCTTAAGACAAGCCTTTCAATCTTGTGCCCTGAATAAGTCCCTATGTTTTGGGATGGAACGCGTTGGCTGTGTCCCTGTTCCTATTTTAAAGTGGAAGTAAAGGAATAAAGAATGAACATTAAGACTATACATGTCTCATGATGTTTTGGATTTGATGACTAAATATTCTTTGAAACTGTATTTTGACTCCCTCTGGGACATTAGGTCAGATGCAGTAGTCTTCTTATAGACTCATAGTACTGCTAGAGTGCTTCTCCCTCTTGTTGTGATGGCTTAATTATTGGGGCATTCTAGACAGTTGGCCCTGGGAGTGAGCACCTTATTTTGTGGGAACTGTACAGTGTGCGGTAATATTGAACCATAAACATTCTAGTGTTGCTTTTATGACTGATACTCCTTTGACAGCTAGGCCAGACCATGGGGCAACCCTGCCATATGTTCCCACTAGCATTTTCACTCATACCTCCAGGGGAAATACCTTTGTCTGTCTTATCCCAATTTCACCCTCCTCAAGGGCAAATGCGTCTAATTATATGCTGCCAGGAGTAACTTGTGATGGAAGTCTGGTTAGAGGGTCTGTCTGGATTTCTTCAGGAACCCCATAGTTAGGATATCTTCTTTTAGGTTCAAACCTGTAATAACTGATAAAACCCCATTGAAGGGAAATAGCCCTCAGCAGTGTAAACATATAAACACTGAAAAAACACCTGCACAACCACAAACTAATGCCATTCAAAGAAAAGGAGAGTGAAAGAGTCATTTTTATTTCTTCCTGAAGGGGCCAAAACAAGTAACTTTGATATGCAAGGTCGTAGTTAGAAAGACTGGGCTAACATTATTCTGCTTGATTTTTGTTTTTTAGGGATGTCACTAAAATATTGTTTTTTCTTCCTTTTTTGCTTTGTTCAGTTTTGTGGTCTTTGGTCTAAAGATGCAGGGTTTAAAACCATATTTTGGGTCTTTATTAATTATTTTATGAACTGTATTCAGGAAATAGCAAAATCATACTTCATATTTTGGCTATGTTTGATTCATTCACTGATAGGTAAAATGGCTGGATTCATAAGAATCTTTCCCAATATGTACCATCACATTTACCCACAGACAGAGAATGGGTGAAATCCTTTGATACATTACCTCCCTTTTCTAGTGAGGCAGTATTGATGGTAGGTGAACTGCCAAACACACGAGACTTTAAACATTCAATGCAAGGTGTAGTGACAGGTATATGTGAAAAGAATGCTGTCACCAAGGATCTGGGATGGTGGTGAAAACATGACACCAGACTTTAGAAAATCATGGAAGGCTGATGCAAAATGTTCTTACCAAGTTCAACAAAGATTGGAGTGATGTTGTTTGGATTTGCAGTTATACAGCTTCGTATATGAAAAATTTGTGTGATGACCTGTCAAAATCGATATCTGAGCTGAAGTGCTTCTCTGGAAGAGATCCTTGCCACTTGCTAGATGTTATGCTGAAAGAATCTTTACAATCTTCAGAGTGAATGAAGAATGCTATTGACTTTGTATTCCATTCTGGTGCACTGTTTCGTTATGCGTGGGAACTAAAATGCAAATATTTCTCATTTTATGCTTTGTGTGGCATCAAAGAAAGAGTCATCCCAACTGTGTCATTTAGCCAGTGGTTCTCAGTCCTAGAGGCCGTGAAGGCTACATTATCCATGTGGCGACCGTTTACAGTTTTTTTGCTTAGTGATGATGTCAAAGGCAAGAATTGTGAGGATCTTCAGTTGCATATTGATAGTGATGTAAAAAAAAGTACACCCTACTGCATTTTTAGATTTTGTACAGGAAAACATGACTGCTGTAGTGGACATAATCAAAATTCTAGAGTCTGAAAACACCCTTGTCAACCAAGTGTTCAGCGCAGGGTGTGGAATTTAATAAAATATCTACTTGTCCATGGGGCAGGTTGCTTCATAAATCTACTTGTCCTGTAACAAAATCCACTTGTCCTTTTTGTGCCATGTAATGCAGCGACAAATTATGGCAGCAATCTCATTATATAAGAGCTCTGAAATAGCCTCTCTGAATATGCCAAGGCTCCTTCCATAGTAGGGTTTGAATACTAGCAATTCCCTTGTGTTGCCACGTTTCCGCAGATCCACATACTGCGGCTGAAGGTAATGGTAAGCAACAGTTTCAGGGTTGGAATGCCCTTTTGAGTCTGTGCAAACCTACTAACTTGCATGTTTTAAGGGTTCTCACCAACTTTTCTCTAATCTTTTCCCATACTGAGAAAGGTTGGCCATTTACTCCTGACAATGGCAGACATATAACTTCTTCCAGGGTTGGGAAAAAAGTGGTTGGAGGGAATGTCTTGCAAACACTAAGATTTTCGCATGAGGAAATCTCTATACCTGCATATTTGTTCAGGCTAAAATGCAGTTCAAAAATATTTTCTAGGAGTACTATTTCTTGGCCTACTTCTGTAAAGGCTTGTGGATTCACGAAAGTCATATATCTGGACTTTATCCAAGGACATGGGTGCACTTTATTTAATAATTAGGCCGCTAATTAGGTCTGGCGTTAACCATGACCTTTTTGTGTTTATTAAAGTTTTGTCTCTCTCTGTCTGAATGATTACGGCTGGCTTCACTGTGAGTGACAACATTCTGTTCTTTCACAAGGAGCATATCGACACAGTCGTTTTGTTCAGTGCCAGGAACTACTGTGCAATATGTGCTTTCTGAGACCAAAACAATTTTTGCTTTTGCCAATGTTTGTTCTAATGGTGACGGCCCGGCAGCTCCCACACCAATAAGGTTTTACAAAAACCATGCCAAAACAAGTCACACATTGACAAAACGAACAGTCTGATAAGCAATTTCAAACCTGGCTTTACCAATGCTTGTTTATTTGTATGTTTCCCATATTCTTATTAAAACTGGTTACACTGATTTTCCATTATGAATATTTTTTGAAAATACTAGGTTAAATCAACACATTTTACTAAATGATGCTGCAAAGAAATGGTACCTACATTTTTTCAGTAGTTTAGCTAAATGTTTTTGCATTTTTTTGTGAACATTTTATTTTGAAAGCAAAGAATCATCAATCTTGCTTTCAAGTTTCTGTAAATATTTGCATCTAATCAGAAAGCAGTCTGGGAGCTGTATGCATAACCTCATATTGCTAAACATTGAAAACGTGTGTACACATTTTTATACTCTAACCACTGTCAGTAGTGGAGTCTGAGCTTACAACATTTGCTTAGAGCGCACACCCTAATAATAAAGTTTTTGCATTAATGAACCATAAATACAAGTTTGAACAGCATTAACACATGGACACAAATAATACCTTGACTGCAGGCAATGCCTTTCCCTGATCCATAAAGTGGTACTGTAAAATGGCAGCCAAAGGGTTTGTACTGTAGGGGGTTGGGCCTACTTGTCCCAAGGACAAAATTCTCATGAGAACTTGTTGCCCTTGACCCCAAACAATATGTCCCGGGCATCGGGCTATAGGAATTCCACATCCCTGGTTCAGCGTAATTGGTGTAGATGTGGAACATCTCCTTGAGAGTGAGCTGGGCGACACTTTTGGTGACTTTGGCACTGCAACATGTTCCCTGTTAGAATGCTTGCCACTTGGTAAGCAAAGAAATGTTGAGGAGCAATTCAGGAAATTTTATTTTACAATGCATGAGAAATGGCTTGCAATGATACATAGAAATGTCCCTACACCAACAATCGCATTTGAAGGCAATGAAGCCTCACTGTGGTACTCTGCACAAGTTCTAGATCCCTTCCGGGAGATGGGAATTTTCTATGGACTTTGAAAAGTACTACTTCATTTTTGACCACTTCAATAACTCTGAGGGCATATGTGCCCAGTTCTACACAAATGTTGCAGAACCTGTCCCAGAGAATCACAATCTTCAGATGCACCAATATTGGCAAGGAAAGCTATGACAGTGGCTAGGGTTAACAATTTGAGTATTGGCTTTTTTGGCATTGCCCGTCTCAAGTGCCAATGTTGAGAGGGACTTTTCATAGATAAAAGTTTACATGGGAATAAAAGAGCGAGCACACATGATCAAAGACTCACTGAAGAAGTGTTGTATGGTGTACTACAATAAGTTTGATTTGTAAAATGTATTTTGACCTCATATACATTGTATGTACACTGTCTAAGTTTAAGTTTATTTAAGTTTGGTATAGACCTCAACTGAGGTAAACAGATACACAGACATAGTTTTAAAACATTAATCATGATACCCTTAATATCAGCTTTAAGCATTTTTAATTTTAAAACATTAACATTATAGACTTTAAAACAGCTTTAAAAAACTCTTTAAGAATGTATACAATTGATAACAGGCAAATTCATCCGGTGGTGATTTACAGAGCTTAATTAGACCTTGTTTAGAAGAGACGCTGTATCTGAGACAAATGGGCTTTAAATACCTCCGCCTGGCTTCTACTAGGGTTGGATTAGGGCAATACATGAGGAGGATCTTGTGTTCCTCACTTACACAAGTCACAGAGCTCTGTTGTGTTTTCAGAGTTATTCCACTTTGCTATGTAAACTTTCAAAAGGAGGATTTCCAACCTCAGTAAAAGAATACAGCACCGTACCCTATGATCTAGTGAAAAATAAGTGTATTTCTCAGGGGATTTATAGTCTAAATTTTTTGCATTTTGTGTATAGTTCTTTAATTGAAAACAGTGTTCTACATCCAGGTCAAAGCTTAATCTCGGTGTCAGGTTCTTTAAAAAGAGCTTCAAGTGTGCCGGTGTCCAAGTTTGTAAAAGTGCTACTGTGCAGTGAGACAGGTTAAAAGCTATATTAAGATTCTTCTTAAAAGTGTATCACGACGACTCATCTCTGAAAGTTTCCAATTTTAAAATGTGCCTTAAAGATCCAGAATCAGCGTGTAAAAGGTGATATGCCCATCTTATTATATTCAAGATAGCCCTAGCATATGTACTAGCTAAGGAGAGCTCGAGGCGAAGTGCTTGGACCGGAACGGCTTGATTTACTTTTACCAGTTTCCGTAGAAGATTCCCTTCTCTCGTTTTTACAGATTGCCAAGTTTTAATATGTATATACTCTAGGGCATACGTTAAAATTGGAGGGATTTTCATAAGATAAACCTCTAGCAAATGTTGGGTTTCCGGAAGAAGAGTATAGCCTCAGCAGTGCTCCTACATGGGCATCTGCCTTTCGCCCTATGTGATGTAGATGGGAGGAATTCTGTAAAGTTTGGGGGAAAAAAATCGAGTTAAATAAGTGTATTCTTTGACGGACTCTAATGGTTTCCCCCCCCAATGTTCAATTAAAAGGTCGTAGTCGCTTTTTTCCCCTAAAGGGTAACATTTTGGTTTTCGAGATGTTTGGGACTAGAAAGTTTTCTTTTGCATAGCCATTTAGTACGTTTACGTTTCTTTGGAGTCCTATCGGTGTAAGATCTAATATCACAATGTCGTCAGCGTACATTAGAATATGTATGTCACTCAGTGCTAATTTCGGTGGAAAATTATTTACTTGAGTAAAATACTCCGGCAGGTCGCTTAAATAAAGAGAGAATAACAAGGGGGCGAGGAGACAGCCTTGTTTTAGACCGTTTGACATGGGAATTGGTCTAGTTAAACCCTTTACTCCCCCCATTTGGACGCCGCACCATGTTTCTGTATGGAGGGATATAATTATTGTGAGTAAGTCATGTGGAATTCCCAACCTCACCAGTTTCTTCCAGAGTGCTGACCTGTCTACCCTGTCAAATGCCATGGTAAAATCAATAAAAGCACAGTATAGAATTTGTAATTTTGACACAACATATTTGTCAAGAATCGTTTGTAAAATTGCAATATTATCTGTTACTGAATGTTTTGAGCGGAATCCTGCCTGAGACATAGGAATCGCTCAACTGGAAAAGGCCCACTCCTTCAGGTGGTCCAGGACACAGGCTGCAAAGATCTTTCCTGTTGCATCTAGTGGAGAGATTTGTAGATAGTTCTTTAGATCTGTTCTGGAGCCTTTTTTAGGTCGAGCCTAGCGTTGCAGCGCATGCGCTGCATGCTTTGCGAGGCATGCAGTATTCAGTATAGCGTGGAAGCTTCGTGGAACTCCGCCCACTCTCCGCCCATCTTTTTCATTGGCTTAGGTCCTAAATGCTGCCTTCCGATTGGTTTTAGGTTTGTTAGTCCCTCCTCATGATGGCCATGTCATCATTTGTATCCTTCCATGGCTACTGGCCCCTTTACTTCAAACACTATTTTCTTCTCAGCCCCCCCACGTCCCCCCGCACTCCTGTTCGTGCCTTTTCATCCGCCCGCACTCCCGTTTCCAATGCAATAGGTCTTGCGTAAAAGCGAGTCCTATTGCATTGCAGATGCTTGTTTCAAGTAGCACTGGCTGGGTGTGACGGCTTCTCAGGCAGAGCCCGCAGTATGTGAAAGAGAGCTTCTCTCAAGCAGCATGTTGTGCGTGAGAAGGACAGCCCCTTAGTCAGAGCTTGGTGTTTCTTGAGCAGTCACTGCAACCCTCACTCTATGGAGTACCACGTATTGCAGCAAGTGCTCACAGTGTGTCATGGACCGCCTCAAGCAGACCTCACTCGCGGTTCGTGACGGAGCCCCTCAGTGGCGGTCGGAGCTCGCTGCTTGTGGTGGACAGCTTTAGACAGGCGTCAGTCGCAGTATGTGACACAGCGGCCCTCACAAGTAGGCAGCACTCCCTGTGTGTGCTTGGCACGGATCGCCCTGGCAGTGTTCAGTGCGTGACATGCACCCTGTTTCAGGCATGCGGAATTCGCGGTGTGTGACGGGCAGCATGTGTGTGGCGGAGAGGCCGCCCTCACTGTGTGACAGAAGCAGCTCTCGCAGTGTGTAGAACAGTATGCCCCGGGGCCTCCTTTATTAAGGGTGCGCTGAGCACTCCCTGGAGCCGGCTTTCCCTGTAACATGCATCACTTCTTGCAGCACACATCAGAGCCTCTGCAGCGCCGGGAGCGTCACACCTAAAGCCCTTTTAGCTCCTGAATTACAATCACCGGCGGGCCTGCTCTCCGCATGATTAACATGCTGCAAAGAAGAAGGCGGGCCGTGCGGCAGTGTGGACTGTAGACAGCGCCTTCTGTTCCCGGGAGGTGATGGCAAGTTTCACAGGGCTGCACCGGCAGGGACGGGACTGCTTATCCAGAGGACTGGCCTGTATGCATGGAGAGTAGGTGTAGGAAAGGCAATCCAGGTCCTTGGTGACTGCCCTCCTTGTCTTCATCTTCAGCCATTTTTCAGGAGATTCTTTTTTTTTTTTTTTAACCCTTGTCACGTCTCTTGATTATTTTCAGAAGGCATGCAAGAGGCCGGATGAAACTGGTGCGGCCCCCAGTAATCGGTAATGGCAAAGCAAAGTGCGTGTTTTATTGTGTAATATACACAAATATGCGTGTGCACATTAATATGTATGTATATAAGCGGTTAAATACCCTTTGCTGTACGTTATAAGGATATTGCAAGTCACCAAACAGTTTAGAGAGGCTATAGAGGAACAAGCTGAGTTCCTTTATAAGGTCATGGAACTCTGATTTGACTTGCAATAGCCTTTAATGTGCGGCGGGGGTACATATTTTTTATAACACATAGTCACACTATAACCCTTCCCACAAACCACTTACATCCTTGGTGTGGTACTGTTCATATGAAAGAGATAGGATGTTTATAAACATAAAGAGTAAAATTAGGATTTCTGATAAAGACTTCTAGCTACATATTCCTCACCTTTTGAATATTCCCCAGGTGCAAGACTGGATCCAAAACTTTCCAGCAGTGCCCCTGCACACCAGAAGGTACCACCTTGCAGCTCTCTACTTATGCTGCTCCAGAAATGACGTGCATGGCTTATATGTTAAATTGCAAATAGCCTGGGGTGGTACAGATCTGATATCAGGCTTGACTTTGCAAACAATGGTGGTATGAGGACATAAAAAAAAAAATGTGCATGGCTTATATCGGCACTACTCTGTTGCAAAAAGAGGCTTACCTCATTCTTAAATTCAATAGCGCCATATCAGGACTTAATGAGATGTCTGAAATATCCAGAGCATAATGTGATTTATTTCCCTTTTTTCTCTGCGATGATTACACATTAGTTGCCAACACAGGTTCGCCACTGCACTTTTTGTATTGATTTTAAAATTCACACAAACCATACTGCCCATGACATATGCTTCACAAGTTTCACTCTTTTTCAGCCAAGAAAACATTGATTGGCCCCACATCCTTTGAACTACAAGGCCCAGCAGGCCCCTTTTTTGACATTCCTGCACGCAGGAGGCAGGCTGCAAGAAATTCATGTTCCTCGAGTGTATTCACGTCTCAATTGACGCGAGCAGATCTAGATTCAGAGCAGCCTTGTCTTTTGATAGGTGAGGCTTGACCTTTACAGATTCTATTCAGTCAGCATTTAGCAGAGAATACATTTGCTCACGGTTAACGTGGTTTGACAGGTTTTGAAGACGCCCGATTGATTAATTCATCTCGGCGTTTTAAATCATTTCTTCACTGCTCGAGGCAGTTGACAAACGCGGAGCAGAAGCAGCAACTTGCTAGGAAAACGTGAGTTCTTTCATTTTTATCATTTCTCTAAGCTCAGGCAAACGGGGAACACAACAATAAAATATTATTAATCTTTCTTGACAGAACCTTGAGCGCGTTCATCGCGCCTCATGAATATTCACACCTGCGATTAAAAGTAATTATCTTCGCTCGTGGCAGGCTGGATAATGGGCAATATTTGTTGCTAAGTAAGTCGTATTTTACAAATAATATACTTATAGCATGAAAAAGTGTGAAACTGAGCCCTGAGCAATTTTAAATATATAATCTTTTTTTAGAACACAATACATTCAATGCATCGAAACTTCCACAAGGCAGCATCTCCACTGAATGTTAAGGCACAGAACCCTGGCCTTCTAAGTAAGTGAGAGTTCCTTTTTCCTGCTGTTTTTCTTTAAAAAAAAGCAGTAATATTCTTTGATTACAATAAATATGGGTATTGTTTGTTGTTGCTTTTTACAGACAACAACCCCTGCCACAATCAAGTCGAGCCTAGAATACGCCTACAACTTGAATTAGTTTGACTTTGAAATAAAAGTTGATGAGCCTGTTCTGAATTTAAGTACAGAATCCAGTCACAGCCCTGAAGAGAAGCCCTGTAACATATAAGGGTTTCGAAACGCGTTGGCACCATTTTCACCAACAGGGGAGCAGCTAGTGTGTTAAACTATACAGCATTGAGGAAAATTGTATTAATTTTGTTGTTTTTCCCATGCTTGAACTGAAAATATCCCCGTTGGTTGGTACCCTTAATTTGTTCCATAGGTTTACCTTGACAATGTCTATTTTTTGACTAGCAGCAGGTTTAATTCATTTGTATGTAAACTGTTTTCTTTTGAAATCACTTTTGAATTGCTCTTCAGTGTTTATTGTTCCCTCTTGTCTGTGTCCAAACTGTTATTTTGTGTAAATTGTGAAGTGTTGTCCTTCTTATTCTTGTGCAAAATGATAACTGAAGGAAACTTATGTAGAATAAACATAATGATTAAATGATTGGATCATTTTACTAGGGATTTTGGTCCAAGCCTGTGTAACTGTTGACAGCAGCATAAACAGTCAGCTAGGAAACTTCTTCCTTTCTATATTTACTGGCCCAAACCTAGCTGTGTGAAATAGGGCCCACCCCCCTTGCTTATACATATGGTTATATTTAGGGCGGCTTAAGTTCTTGACCTCCACCTACCCACTATAGTAGTCAAAACAAATGTACTAACTGAGATCCTCCAATCTGGACAGACATCTGCTGTGTATCTCCTCCCATTTAGCAAGGCTTTGATGGATACTTTATTAGGGGCCAGAGCCAAACCATGCTCTGGGGCCCCCTTTCAGCTGACAAGTTGCCAGGCGTAATTGTCTTGCTTTGAACTACTCAGCTTTTCTCCCTCGGCACCCTTCACCAGATAAGTTTGTTGTTTAGCCCTCCACAAGTGGGTCTAATCCAAACACGTTTCCCTCTACAAATCCTGACCTAGTATATGAATGTATTTGTCAGTATTGCTTGCGTTCTCTTAAGGACCCAAGCTGGACTCGTCCACCTACAAGCTTCCCCTTCTATGTCAGAATGGATATAATTCCTGTCCACTGAATACCCACACAAATAAGTAACCGATACTCAAGCTGAAGGGAGTCGGGTGTTCTAATGGATGTGTCAGTTATTTTGTTGTTAAAGCAGACACTGTATCGACACATGGAAAGGGTAGCACACGTTCCCAACAGGAGGCATTATAGGAATCTGCCACCTCAGTCACTTGTAAAGCTTCTCCCGATTGCACTTCAGGTTGTGCCACTTCTGGTTGTTACTAGTGAAATAAGGGGATCTACGCCTTACCCTGTGGTAGGCATTGTCAATCATGGGCACCAGAAATACTATGGACTACACCAGAAGTGGTTGTGGTTGATTTTGTGGTACCTCAGCAGTGATCCTGCCCTTGTAGTGACATCCAAACAATACTCCTGTGTTATACCTGCTGTTCAGCCTGTGTGGAATGTTGGTGAGAGAGTGCATGATAGAATGTTGGGTGTGTGACAGAGAGTCAGTTACAGTAGGGCTGAGCAGCAGGAGGCTGCTCCTGGTGGGGTTCTCCACTACATGTCTTCTATACTTAAATAAATACTTGGAATGACTATCATACAACTTGGAATGGACCTTCTTTCATTTACTACACTTGGCGACGATTTAAGAAACGAAAATCTACGTGTGCCACTTCAAAATGAAAAGAAGTAAGAACAAAAATGAACTCAAGGAAAAGATTCAAGGTACCTGTTCAACTGGCACTAAGAACCCCACCAGTGACCAATCCACCGGTCGCCCTACAAGTAAGTGCCAGTTTCCTTCATTACTTTCTTCCCCTCCCAGCACCATGGAGTAGCGCCCAACTCCTGCCATTTTGGGACAGTCCCTACCCATTATGCAGTTTCCTAGAAGTACTTGCCTGCCTGCCTTCACGGACTACTGCTCTACAAAAGGTGTACTGTTTCCTGCCTACTCCTACTGCTTTTCTACGAGGGATGAAATTTTCCCTGCCTGTCTGCTTTTATTGCTTGCCATGATCTGTTTTACTGTCTGTTGGATTTCCCCTGCCTTCCGAGTGCGCCTCCAGTGCGTGTAACCTGCCCACAGCCTCCCTTTTCAACCGAGTGTTAAGGAGGTGTGCCGGCACTTGATTTCCCTGTGCCCTGGAACTGTTTTGCATGCTCTGTTACTTTCGGTGAGAGCGCCACCACTGATTTGAGGACTGAATTTGCCAGTGGTCTTACTACTGGAATTGACAATTTTCTAAGGGCCAACTGTCACTTGTGCCCGCCCTGCTGTGTTTTCCTGCCCGGTCCTCTTCTTGCCCAGTTCTCCACATACTGCTGTTTAGCTACATAGTCCCTGCATTTCGTGTTGCGGGTGTTTTTTTTTTGTGTGAGGACATATTGTTATTTCAGATTTTAATGCCTGACGAGGGTTCCAGTTTGCCATCCCCACTTTCAAGCAGTTCAACCGTTTTTTTGAAATCATACGGCGCGCGCCTCACTCAGCGCGTTCTTACCTGTGTTAACGCGTGCTGCACTTCTACTTGATTCCCCGTGACGTTACTTGCTCCTGCCTCCAGTTCGCTACCAGTGCTTCCCTGATGCACGGCCGTGCCGTGAGCCACCCGGCGCGGCGTCACCGTGCGTTCCTCCATTTTGTCTGGCTCCACCGCAGTACTTTCTCTTCCTGCCAACCTTTGCCAACCACGTTCTGTTCGCCGAGAGTCATCCCGCGTTGTGTCATCAGTGCGTACCGCCATCTTATGTTTGGCACGCCTCTTCAAGTCTTCGGCAGTTTCCTATGTACTTCATTGCTCTTCCAACCACGTTGTTTGTTTTCATAAAGTTTTGCTTCAACGTCCTCGGATTGCTTCTCTCCTCAAGCTCTTCACTGCTTCAAAAGTCATCGTTGTAGCTCTTGCTGTTCCTTCTTTACAGGTACTGTGTTTACTTAATTATTTTGCGACTGTTACGTCCCATCATCTACTGGTTGCGGCATTTTTACACTCATATCTGCCAACCACGTACACCTCTATTGGCAAAACTCGAAGGAGAAGTTTATCGGAGCGACGCTGATTTCACTACATGAAAAAGTGACTACAGTTACTGCTGGCTGCCCCCTTATTTTCTCTTCTCTCTTGTATTGACTTGCCCACCTGTCATGTCATTTTGCTGCATTACTCGGTGACAGGCACACCTTCTGCAAATGTTAATATGTAATTTTGTTTTTCCACTTACCTTGTTCTTGTGCCATGTATTACTCCCATATTTATACTGCTGTAGTGTGTAATTTTTCAATATTTCCATTGGATTTCATCTTACATTAGCATTTTACTGCGATTTCGCTCACCAGTGTTCCAGAGTTTTACTGTGTGCCAATGTTCTATACCGTATACATGTTGTTGCACTATGCTACTGATGTGCTATTGCGATAATGCTTTATTCTTGCTTCCCTAAGGTACTAGGACTTATTTTTCCTGGCATGTGTTTGGATATGAGTGGAAGTTAGTGCTTCTTGGTCTTGCTGTTTCCCACTTATTCTTGGTTGTGGGTTCCTGCTGAATACCACTGCTTTTAGAGTGAATGTTCTTTTAATTATTTTATTGCTGTTTTGATGCTGTGCTTTATTCATACACTTCTTCCGCACGTCAGGGTTTGCGGCAGGATGTTCTACGTTGCTTTGTGCCTAGTACTTACTCGTACTTATTACATAATGTACACATTTGCTGTTTTATTCCTACTTTCTTCCCGCAGGGTACAATTGCGGTTACGTGTTTTCTTGCTTACATGGTGAGGTTACCGTTAAATTACTCTACATAGTGCTTTTGCTTCCCACAGCTACGTGGTTATGGATTGGTAAGTTACTACCACCCATTGCGGTCCGGACCCGCATTTTGTCGTATTCTACAGTTATAGTACTAAATATTACTACATGATGTTGATTACTTACGTAAAGTATTTCTCAATGTTCACATTGCTGTTGCTCATACACAGTTTCCGTGATTTCCTATGCTCAGTGTGGTAAACCCCTAAGCCACACCTCACAACCCAAACTTGTGTTTGGGCGAAGATGTCCTTTTATGCTACTGTTTAAATTCTTGCTTCTTGGGAGGTTACTGTCGCGCCTTTTAGCTTGACCCTCTTACACCTTGTTGGCCTGGCCAGCCTTCTTGTGTGGTCGTTTGGGTTTGTTTGAGTCTTTGTTGGTGTGATAGTTTGTTTGTTGCTACGGCTTGGATTTTAGGAGTTTGGTCTTTTGTGTTTTGTTATAACAAAGGGAGAAGTGGTGTGTGATGGATGGCTGGTGTGCGTATGCTTTCACTTCTTCCTGTTTCTTCCTTTTATTCCCTCTCTTCTTCCTGTTTCGCTCTTTTATTCTCCCTACCTTTTCCTTGTATTATACATTTGCATTACTTTTAGCTTTGTACTACATTATTGACTTTGTACTGTATATCTCATTTTATGTAAATTACATTGCTGTTGTTTTTATTATTGTCAACAAAGGGAGATGTGTTATACCTGCTGTTCAGCCTGTGTGGAATGTTGGTGAGAGAGTGCATGATAGAATGTTGGGTGTGTGACAGAGAGTCAGTTACAGTAGGGCTGAGCAGCAGGAGGCTGCTCCTGGTGGGGTTCTCCTCTACATGTCTTCTATACTTAAATAAATACTTGGAATGACTATCATACAACTTGGAATGGACCTTCTTTCATTTACTACATCCTGGCTCTTAAGGTCGTGTCCTTGCATTCCCTCTTCGTGGTGTTGTCCTATTCCAGCACGACTCTGCCGGGCTGTTTTACTCCATCAGTTCCTTCTATTGATGTAGTTCTACCACAGCAGTGCTCATTGCTGCTGTTCTCGTATCTTTAGTGCTTCATGCCCACGAGCCTCATGCTGCTGTGGTTATTTGCTAACATTGTCTACCATGGCCTCGCCAGATCCCAGTAGTATTGCACTCTGTAGCCTCCGAGGTCCCACTCTTATGTCCTGATTCCTTTTGCACTGTGCTCTATTTTTTAAAATCTTTTAGTCTCTCCACCCACTCCCCGCCATGCCCTCTTTGCATGATGAAGCGATACCAAAGGGGATGATGGACGGAGCGTTAGAGCAAATCAAACACTCACCCCCAGTCAACTGATCTGGGTTTAATCCATCATCATTCTTTAGCTCACTCCACCACCCCAGTTCAGACATGGCCATATGCTCACTACGCCACTGGAGTCAAGCTATCCTGGCTGATGAGGGCTGAAAGTCCGAAACCGGTCCTAGGATGCTTGATTCCGGTCCAGGGAAGACGTGGCTTGGCAGTTCGGTCTGGACTGTTCCCATGAGGCACAGGGTCAAGACTGATTTGCACATGGCTATGTCTGAACTGGGGTGGCGTGGTGAAGCAAAATAACGATGGATTAAACCCAGATCTGTGACTGGGGGTGAATGTTTGCCAATGTGCAACATTCCGTCCATCATCTTGTGTGTTTTGCATTTCGCCCTAAGTGGGAAGGGTATGCCCAGAAGTGGGTCCTGTGCTCACTACGCCACTGGAGTCAAGCTATCCTGGCTGATGAGGGCTGAAAGCCCGAAACCGGTCCTAGGATGCTTGATTCCGGTCCAGGGACGACGTGGCTTGGCAGTTCGGTCTGGACTGTTCCCATGAGGCACAGGGTCAAGACTGATTTGCACATGGCTATGTCTGAACTGGGGTGGCGTGGTGAAGCAAAATAACGATGGATTAAACCCAGATCTGTGACTGGGGGTGAATGTTTGCCAATGTGCAACATTACGTCCATCATCTTGTGTGTTTTGCATTTCGCCCTAAGTGGGAAGGGTATGCCCAGACGTGGGTCCCGTGCTCACTACGCCACTGGAGTCAAGCTATCCTGGCTGATGAGGGCTGAAAGCCCGAAACCGGTCCTAGGATGCTTGATTCCGGTCCAGGGAAGACGTGGCTTGACAGTTCGGTCTGGACTGTTCCCATGAGGCACAGGGTCAAGACTGATTTGCACATGGCTATGTCTGAACTGGGGTGGTGTGGTGAAGCAAAATAACGATGGATTAAACCCAGATCTGTGACTGGGGGTGAATGTTTGCCAATGTGCAACATTCCGTCCATCATCTTGTGTGTTTTGCATTTCGCCCTAAGTGGGAAGGGTATGCCCAGACGTGGGTCCCGTGCTCACTACGCCACTGGAGTCAAGCTATCCTGGCTGATGAGGGCTGAAAGCCCGAAACCGGTCCTAGGATGCTTGATTCCGGTCCAGGGAAGACGTGGCTTGGCAGTTCGGTCTGGACTGTTCCCATGAGGCACAGGGTTAAGACTGATTTGCACATGGCTATGTCTGAACTGGGGTGGCGTGGTGAAGCAAAATAACGATGGATTAAACCCAGATCTGTGACTGGGGGTGAATGTTTGCCAATGTGCAACATTCCGTCCATCATCTTGTGTGTTTTGCATTTCGCCCTAAGTGGGAAGGGTATGCCCAGACGTGGGTCCCGTGCTCACTACGCCACTGGAGTCAAGCTATCCTGGCTGATGAGGGCTGAAAGCCCGAAACCGGTCCTAGGATGCTTGATTCCGGTCCAGGGAAGACGTGGCTTGGCAGTTCGGTCTGGACTGTTCCCATGAGGCACAGGGTCAAGACTGATTTGCATATGGCTGGGTCCAAACTGGAATGGCATGGTGAGCAAAAAAACGATGGATTTAGGCCCAGATCTCTGTACTGGGGTGAATGTATGACATTGTTCTGCATTCTGTCCATCAACTGTTGTTTTTGCATTTGTCACCCCGAGTGGGACGGGTATGCCCAGACGTGGGTCCCGTGCTCTCCATGCCACTGGAATCAAGCTATCCTGGCTGAAGAGGGGTGAAACCCCGAAACCGGTCCTAGGATGCTTGTTTCCAGTCCAGGGAGGACCTGGCTTGGCAGTTCGGGCTGGACTGTTCCCATGAGGCACAGGGTCAAGACTGATTTGCATATGGCAATGTCTGAACTGGGGTGGCGTGGTGAAGCAAAATAACGATGGATTAAACCCAGATCTGTGACTGGGGGTGAATGTTTGCCAATGTGCAACATTCCGTCCATCATCTTGTGTGTTTTGCATGATGGGCTGCGCCTGCTCCTCCGCCAATCTCCATTCTGTTTCCCTGTAAACAGATGAAGTGCTTAAACATTCATAGACTGAGACGCTGGGAATTGGGTTGGGTTCCCTTTCCAGCTCAAAGTAGATTTAGACCCCATCATCCGTGACAAGGATGAGCCAGGACTCTGCATGCAGATGTCAGGAGTCCTTTTTAATCAGGGTTGCAGGTTAAAGAACCTGGGGGCAGAGGGGAAGGAGCCAGAATCAGTCGCAGCTCCGTGTGGACTGCTTGGTTGGCTTTGAAAGCAGCAGGTGGGATTCGCAGAGGAGGTTTCAGTCCATAGTGCACAGGCATGGGCTTTACACTGCCAGCTCCTCTCAGTGTAATGGCTGCTTTCCTGCAAAAGGGAACAGTGTTGGATCACATCAGAGGACAAGCATTGACAATGCCAGTGGTCTAGCTGTGTATTCATGCTGTGAATGTGTTTTGTTGTGATTAATTTGGAGATTTGCCTAGTATTAGATGGGAGGACACCAGGCATTTTTAGGTCGAGCATTCAAGACCTCTTGTATATACTTTAGCATATACTTATATGTGTATGTACTTTGTGGGCTCTGGAGATCAGCCCTAGGATTTGTCTGCTTCCACTCAGGGACTTTTTTTTTCTGTTCAACTGCCTCTATTTAACTGTCTTGATAGAAAACGAACAATAGGGGTCAGTTAAATACCAGAATCACTTTAGCATTCTCTAGATTCCAGTCCATAGAAATTATCTTCCACGGGCACCAGTAGACAATATTTTTTTCAAATCTTATATTTTCAGTGATATGACCACTGAAGGCCCTGATTTTATATTAAAAACAGAGCTTTGGAATATACATTTCCCGCAGAAAGGCAATATTTCTCTCCATGTGTTCCCATACCTGGCGTGTCACGCAGTTTGGTGCTTACTTTCCCTTAATGTGAAAGAACAGTAGATGTTTCAGCACCCAGGCTAATGTGCTGCATAGCTAAATACATATAAAGTCCCAAAGGCGAGACCGATTGCATTGCAAATGCTTGTTTAAATTAGGGACCACAATACTCCCCCGCCGTGATTTTGGAATATCTCCTGTTGCAAAACAGTGAAGAAATAGGGGGAATAAAAATTTGCTCCACTCGTCCAAGTTTGATTGGAGAACCTTAGTCAGGATGTTATCCGGTCCCATTGCTGCTGAAGATCTTGCGGCCTTTATAAAATGAGCTATTTGTTTAGTTGTTAGGGCTATTGTATCAACATTTGACTGATCCTTCCCTTGAATCTGCTGATGCAATTTTCCTGCCTTCTGTGAGTTAAGTTTGTACAAATTATGGATATGTTTTTCCCAGGCCGATGCTGACACTGGGAGTGCTTGTATAGTTTTTCTTATACCCATTTGTTTGGGGGCTAAGCTCCAAAATGCTTTACTGTTTTTACTTTTTACTGCCATTTGAATGTCTGCCCAATTTTTGTCTTTGCTCTTGCTGTTTTTTCCATTGTTGTATTTTTTCAACTTTTTTATTTCTTCCTGTCTTGTCCCAGAGAAGTTCCGAAATTGCGATCTAATCAGATTATTTAATTTTACTGATTCATAATCTGTGCTCTTTCCTTTTGGCTGACTCCTTCTCTTATCTTGCCTGTTTGAATATTCCTGAAGGGATACGATGACAGAGGACACTGTATCTTCGTAATTCATTATAAGGTTTACTTCTTTATTGGAGGGATCTAAAAGCATAGCAGAGATTGCGGTGTTCGTTATCTCGATTTGCTTTGGAATTCCAAATAATCCTACCGGTTTTTTGATCTAGCATTCAGAGAACCTAATGAGGTAGTAGATTGGAATTAGACTTCTATTTCCAAAGACAAAAGTGCATGATCGCTTTCGTATGTACCCTGTACGTTCAATGATTGAACTTTCTGAAAAAAGCCCATGCTACAGATTACATAGTCTAAAATAGATAAGCTGTAGGTACATGATCTAGTGTAGGCAGCCGGGATGTCCCCTTTTACTCTTCCGTTTAAAATTACTCCGTTCATTGCGGTCACTTGAGACAGTAGTAGTTTCCCTCGTTTATCGGCTTTTATCTTTGTTGGAAATAGTTGTTTTGGGATAAAACAGGCTTCCTCTTTTCCACATTTTCCCCCATTGTCCAGTAAAACATTAGAGCTTTTCCCATTGAAGTCTCCAGCAATTAGTACTGCTGGGTAGCCTTTAGTGGCCATTGCTGTTTCTACCTTCTCAAATATTTTTACTAGTAGAGAGTCGGAGCGGGGTCCCGGCGGGATGTAGACATTGAAGATTAGCAAATCCTGGATAGTATTCAAGCTTTTGTTTTAATGTTTAATCTTGATGCACTGAGCATTTTGGAGACACAAATCGATGCCTTCTAAATCCCAATAGATTTCTTCCTTGAGGAGAATTGCAAGGCCTCCTTTTGCGTGGCCCCTTTTTGTGGACTCAGCTGCGATGTCGAACACAAAGTAATTACTTTGAGTAAAAGCGTCTACATACCAGGTTTCTGGTAACAAGAGAATCGATGGGGAATTTTCTAGGATAAGGGCTAGCTTTTCTCTGCTTTTCCCGGCGATATTCCAAGAGACAATTGTTAAACTTCTGCTAAAAAGGAAGTGTTTGTGCGTTTCCCTGTTTATTGCTGTTCAAATTGCCTGAAATCCAGGACCAGGGATTTTCTTTTAGTTGTGGCTCAATTTTTAAAGGAGCCTGGTTCCAAATTCGTCGCTCACCTTCGTTGATCGGTATTATTAAGGATCCTTCGGGCATGCTTATTTGGGTTTTTGGAGTCCAATTCACGTGGTTATGCTGAGGGTGAAACTTACTCTCGTTGTTATTCTTTGACCTGTTGTACTGTGTACCCTTTACATTAACTTCAGCCACGTCAAAACCATT
The DNA here is from genome assembly GCA_963921515.1 of Calotriton arnoldi. NCBI lineage: Eukaryota > Metazoa > Chordata > Amphibia > Caudata > Salamandridae > Calotriton > Calotriton arnoldi. The sequence continues at coordinate 843,191 of CAWUFW010006128.1, read as the reverse complement.
TTTATGAAGGATGTCTCTCTCTTTTAGAATGATAGATGGAATAACATTGGACCAAAACTCCACAGTTGCCACCGTTAGATTGAGTTTATTCGGGAACGCTACTAATTTTATTTCTAGAGTTGTGAGTGAATGAAGTTGATGAATCTTATGCAGTAGGTTTAATATTCTCCCACGATTTAAAGGAATTATGTCGCAGGGGAATAGGTCTGTTAATTCCAGAATACATGAGACAATTTGGTCTCCCTTTCCATATGTGTTTTTAGTAGAGAAATGAGTTTCTTTTTCCCCTGAGTTTATTTTGTCCAGGTATTCCTTTGACTGTTTTGTTGAAAAATTTGACGCCAATTGGTTTAATTTTTTTCCCTGTGTCCCTTTGATTTCATATGGGAGGGAATATTCATCTATATTTTGGGTTGTCTCTAAATTTTTCAGAATTGGTTCATTGCTCTGAACTATTTGTTCGGGTGTTTGTGGGAATTTTACTTTCCTAGTCGACCATGCTCTTTTTTTATTATTTTTCCCCTTAATGATGTTTCTCTTTTCCTTTTGGCTTTAGCGTAAGCTTGGATTCTTCTATGATTGAAAGACCTATAGAGTCCTTATCCTCTTTCTTTGGTTTTTGAATTAACATTCCTTGCTGACTCTTCTGTTTGAAGATGGGAAACAAGGGTATTGCGGGTTGAGGGATGCTTTCCATCTTGGTTTTCTCTAATAATTTGCGTAGAGAGTAGACTTCTTCATCATTTATGTGCCTATTTTTCACTTTTTTTTAGGTGAATCCCTCTGTTTGAGGTGCCTTTTGCACTTTTCCTATAAGATGGTTAACGGAAACCGATAGTAAATTTAGACATTCTTCTTCCCAAGTCGCAAATTTTCCTGGACGACTTACTATAGTTTTGGGATTTTGATTGAGTTGTTTTTTCCTCTTTTTGTCCACTAGATATTGCAGTATTCCAGTTTGCGTTTCAAGAATCATGTCCGAGTTTTCTATATTCTTCTCGAGGAGAGCCAATATAGATTCCAAGATTCTCTGTAATGTAAAGAAGGCGTTAGATATAGTTTCTTGCCTGTTTGGGGATTGCGATGTATTGAAGAATGGGAGTTCTGGCGATCGTGAGCAGTTTTCCGTGCAAACTGTGGCGTTAGTTGGAGTACTATTTAGTGGTTGTGGTGTCTCCTTAGGTGTTGTAGGAGACAGTTGATATCGCCCAGCGAAAAGTTTATATCCGGTAGGGTAAAATCGGTTTCTAGTATTGCAAAAGGAACCTCCAAAGCTATATTTGGTTTTTGATGGAATTGTTCCTGGTGCCCCCCATTGACTGCAGCTTTTTTGTAGTCCATTGGCTGCTTGCTTTCTTGTTCAACTGCCGTTTGTAGGTCGTTGTTGGCCATTAATTGTGCTTGAGCACAATCTGCTTCCTCTGTCTTGGATTTTTCTTCCTGTTGAATTCCCTGCTCTACTGGTGCTGATTGATCGGCTGTTCTGGGCTTGCCAGTGAACATTTTTGTTATATCTACAGTACCCGGAACTGCTCCGATATGAGATGCTTTATGTTTACTCTTTCTCGTGGATTGGGCTGTCTATATACCATGCACTATCAGTGCAGAAAGCAAGCAATAATAAAAGCAAAATGATCCATAAACACTGGAAATACACTGTTTCTGTTGTTTTTAATGGCACGAAAATGTGTAACCACTGTTTTTTTTACGGTATTGAAAACACTGGAAAACACTGAAAAAACCCCACCAGAATTGACCAAAAATTGAAACTGAAAACAGGAAAGCCTATCCATAGTGTCTAATTTGGTAATCTAGCCCCTGTAAAGTGGATTTTTGCTCCACAAACTTACAAGGCAAGCCCAGCAGGAGGTCAGAATAAGTGTCCACCAGTTGGCAGTGAGAATGGCTACTTTGAAACAGTGTTCCCTTGTGTGTGTTATTAGTAAGTGTCCACCATAGTCAATATGTAGCTCTTGACCCCTTTCTTCAGCAGGGGTCCAATATAGTCCACCTGCCACAATGTGGCAGCTACAGTTTCTCTTTTGATATGTCCACTTGCTTTCTTGTGCAAGGGCATCTGTCTGATTTGGTTACACATCAGGCAATCCTGTACTGCTTGTGGCACGCGCTGTTTGGAGACTGGGATTTGTCGCTGTTGTGCCATACATCAGTTCCGTTCTATCACAGATGGCCTGACGTTGTGTGAGCCCAGTTTGCTAAAGCCACTTCAGCTTCTTCATTAATGACCACTGATCCTGTTTTGGCCATTTAATCCACCTCATTTTTTAACAGAGATGCAAGGGAGGTGTCTGATAAACAGTGGGCATCCACATGCCCCACATAGATTTGTCACTCCTGCCTTTCTTCCACATCTCTTCCCACAAGTGCTCAGTACCCCAGATAGCATTGCATCTGATTTTCCACCCATCTGTACTCCAGGTCGGTGCCCCTCTCACCAGTCCTTGATAAGTGGCCCCACTGTCAGTGTTCACAAGTTTTTTCTCCAAAAGCGGCTTGCTCATTGACTGCTGTCACCCCTTGCAACCCAGCAAATTGGCCCAAACCATTGTCTCCTCTTCAAAACAATGTCTCTGTAGCAGGTTGGAATGCAACTGCTTGCCATTGTCTTTTGCCCTGCTGGTATCAAGCTGTCCTATCAGTAAACCATGCATTTCGCTGCTCGAACCATTGTCTCATCCTCTTAGCAACAATGTATCTGTAGCAGGTTGGAATGTGACTGCTTATCATTGTCTTTTGCCCTACTGGTATCAAGCTGTCCTACCAGTAAACCATGCATTCTGCTGATCTTCCTCTCTGAGTTGCTCAAAAGGTGAGGCAGCTTTAAATGAAGAAGGCTTCATCTCAGTTGCTTCTGGAAGAGGGGCCATTGTCTGCAAGACTACAGCCTCCAACATGTCCGCTTGTAGCTTAGACAGTCCCTTGGGCCCAGGCTTTGCTCTCTGCTGCAGATAACATTTCCACTTTACAATGGTAGACTCCAATGCTGTATCTACTCTAGCATCTGCTCCTCCTCCTCTCACCCAGCTCAACATGGGAAATCGTGTTCTTAGGGTAATTGGTCAGTGCCCAGTGATACTCTTGGTCTCTACTAGCGTCCAATATGCTCCTGCCAAGTCCTTTTCTAGAGGGGTGTAATTGCTCATAGAGGGTGTCAGTTTTCTGGACCAGAATCCCCGTGGAATCTTTTTCCTTCCCTGCCTTTGCAACAGACTCCATACTGCCATATCATCTTGTATCGCCACTTGTAGCTCAAACGGACCCCCCTCCATGATGAAACCTAAGGCAAAGTAATTTTGCAATATATCTTTTGCTCCCTCAAAGGCTCCTTTTTGTGGAGGTAAATCTCCCCCATTCTGTCTCAACAGTTTTGCCCAATATCAAGTCCATACCAATAATATATTCTGGTACCTCAGCCACCAATACCAGAGCTGTAAATGGGGGTCCTCTACCTATTGACAGCTTTATCTTTGCAGGTTTGGCATTGGTCTCAGCACTTCCATACCCGTTGATAATCACACTTTTGCCCGGTAACCTGTGGGGGTTTGTGCTTATCAAGGTTACTTCTGAATGTGTATAGAACAGTGCCATCACAAGTCGTACTCCTTTTTGGTGATAAATGGTGAGAGATACATGTGGCCTTCTGTCCCTGGGGCTTACCTCTCACACTGCTCTGACCCCCTGGGCTTGGCCTGACCTTCAAATTGGCTCCAGGACTTCCCAGCCATCACTGGACAAGTCGGTTGAAATTGGCACTTTCCTTCCTTTATTGTTTGACCCAGTTTTCTTCTCCTCCATCTTCACTGCAGGAGACGTGGAGGGTTGCTTCCCACTGAGAACATTTTTCTCCTTCCATCTATGCTGTAGTTCCCTCCATTTACTGAGCAATTAACTAATTGGTTTCCCATATATCTTGTCCTTCTTTACTCTGGCATTTAATAAATCTAGCCACATTTGTCACTGGATCAATCTTACTGTGGGCTCTCCCCCCATGTCTTTACTGTCCTGGCAGATTTATGCGTGTCCAATCCTTCCAGATGCACCATCAGCAATAACTCTTCTCCCACAGGTTGTCCCTGAGCAGGTCCTAGAAGAGCTAACAAAGCTCCCGTTATATGTGGGGGAGCATTTCTAATCAGATGTGCTCTAATCCCTGCTGTCAACGGCTCAATATTGGGCCCTGCAAACAGTTGACAATATATAGCAGTCTGCATCCCTACCACCCTCATTTATCGATTTGCCTCTGTGATGGTGTGGCAGTCACCAATTTTTCACAACATCTATGGCAGTTGTGTACAACTGCTTCATCCCTTGTATCAACCAGCCTATCAAGGAAAATGCCTGCAGCCCATGGGCACCTCGCAACAGCTGTCCAACATGGCATGCATTGTAGCCAATCACATTTTCAAAAGTTCATCAGGTGATAGCAATGTCCCATCGGCCCCTGTACCCCATAACTGAACTTGCCATTTAAACAGGTGTACTCCAGGCTTCTGCCTGAAGAACAAGTTACATACCTTCGGCCAGCTTTTATCTCGTAGAGACAATATCTATCTGTAGATTGTTTACCTTTGAATTTCCCCAGGCGTCACACTGGATTCGGAAGTTTTTCTGTGTGCAGTACCCTTGGGAGCCGGTAGGTGGCATCGGTCAGGTTCGCGCTGTGGCGGCATCCGTGCCGGAAGTGACATCTGCGTCACCTATAAAAGCACCACCTTGGATGGCTGACGTCAGTTACTTTTCATGACTTTCCACGCCAGAAGCGTGGAGCCATGAAGTGCACTGGCACTGGTATGTCCAAACTAAGGCCCTGAAAGGGATCATCCCTAATCCTAGAAATCTGTCTGCAGAGCAGGGAGGATGGGTGGGTCGGTAAGGAATCTGCTGCTAGATATTGTCTCTACCAGATAAGACGTTACAGAAGGTAAGGACTTGTTCATCTGATAGAGACATCTGGCTGCAGATTCCTTACCTTTGAATATATACCCAAGCAACACCTCCCCCGGTGGTAGGTCTGCGGCCAAATTTAGACCAAGAAATCCTGCAGGACCGAAAAGGCGAAGTGCTCATGTTGTGTAGTTCCTACTAATCCATAGAATCTGAGTATTTGTTGGACAACATAAACTAAGGGCTTGTTGTCTAGACTGATTCTGGTCACCCCGCAGGATATTTTGGCTTAGAGACCAGCTAGCTCACAGTGCCACCATAGGCCCCCCTAACCTTGTCAGTGAGTGAATGGTTTCTGGCAACCACTGAACATGAAAACTCTGATCCCTCAGGGATCGTGGAAAGAGTACAATACCCTCCGCTCATTTACTCGTGCTTACTTACTCTCAGAGAGGTATATAAGGAATACACAATGGGAAGTTATCAATATATTTATTGAACCAATGTCAGTAATGTGCTGCAATAATCAGGAGACAGAAGCAAATAAATGTGATTGTGACCCCCAATGAGTAAATAGTAGATACATTTCTACCATGGTGCTAAAGCAATGAATATATGCAGGCTTATATGCATGATGGTAATCTTGCGTACTCCTACGATATAGGCCCTACTCCAAGTGTACCTAGAGTGCGCGTAGGTGTAGAGCCAATAATATCCCCAAGGGACCATCCAACCCCATTTCCTGATGGGAGAGAATGAAGGACCCCATCTTGGTCATGAACTGGACACCCCTCACAGAATGTCAGACTGCTGCTTGGTGAAGTCTCAGCATGCAGGGACCTCGGTGTCAGCGGAAGTGCCTCCTTTGCTAATCTATTAAAATGCTGATATTTTAAAATAGAAAACAGCCTGTTGTGGGTGTGTAGATAGCCTTGTCACCCCGTAGATGAAGATACAGACAACTTTTGTACATAGTGCAAAAAGAGACCTTGTACATGATGTATGGGGCACTGTGATGATGTTGTGCGAAGTTAGATTTGTAAAGTTTATTTTCAGAGAAACAAATCCAACATTCTTGTGCATGCAATATGTGAAAAAGTTCACAGCTGAAATGTTAATGTGAAAAATAGGACAATGTAAGAAATCAGTTGCTTCACTACATAGGCCTAACCAGGGAGCTTAACACCCACACCTTATACTAAGGGTTGATATATAAAAAAATGATCTAACAGCCATCTCAGAGCCAATGCACCATATTATTAATGAAAATAAAAGCTTTAAAATCTTCTAAAAGCACTGTTCTCTTTAAAATAATCATAAAAAGCTTCAAAATGTTAATAAGAACCAATATATTGTTTGAAACCCTAAGCACTCGGAAAAGCATGGTGCCTAGAAAAATAGAAAAAATAAAAAGGAATCATTTGAGTTTGCTTTTGTTTATAAAAACAGGCCGAATTGTTCCCACCAACTCGGAGAGAGCCAATTGTTTATGTGTTCCTAGTGGTAGATGCAACATTGCTGTTGTCCTCAGCCGCAGACGATGTTCCAAGTGGCACACCTCGAAGCACATGTATGGAGCAAAGGTGATTCCATCCAGTTCCCACAGCGGCCGTTGAGGAATTGTTCATAGCCTGTAAGTGTTCCGCAGAGCCATTGTTCACATCACTAGGAGCTGAAGCATCCCAGGGTGCCTCTAAGATTGCATTAATCATCAATGGAATACGCTGGGGACAACAATACACATGGGCCTTCAAGGGATTCACTAGTACTTCTATGTACGGTGGCGAAACCGATTGAGAAGCGAGACATATATCCAAAACGTATTTGTGGCTGCAAAGTAGACAGCGGAAGACAGGTTGTATGCAGTCAAGCCAGACTGACCTGAAGGACAAGAACCAGTGCTCATTCAGTTCTCGAAGCCGAGGTGTGCCGAAGCAGTGTACCATGCGCTCACAGCCACGCAGCACCAGCAGTGCTGTTTCCATTTCCCATTGAACTGGGACATCCATTGTGGAGTAGGAAAATTAAAATAAGGATGCCCGCCGCAAGTAGTAGGACAAGCGGGAGCCTTCCAAAATGCTTCCCAACAAGAAGTGTATGAAGGATGGAATAACTCCAAAAACTGTCTGGAAGGTACTCATCAGTTCAGAGCCAATACATTTAAAAAAAATGCACTATTCCATTCGTATCAGACATGTTAAAGATACAATGGAGCATCTCCTCGAAGTGTAGTGGGAAGATAGTATGGAGCAGTGCCTGTATCTCAGATGAGGACCTTGCAACCTGGAGATCAAACGTCTCACCGGCTGAAGTTAAGGCCACATCTTTTTGAAAAAACATGGCTTTCAGTTTGCTCAGAGAATCCAAGCATTTGTTGGAAACATTTCTCGAAGGTCACATCGTTGCCTCCCTAACTGTGCGGGTCGGTGGAAACAATACTTGGTGCAACAAGTAACTACAGAATTAACCATCACCAGATATGCGATGGCCTGTTCCTTCTCACAGCAACCTTGATCATTCAGCAACAAATAGCTCCCATTGGAGAGCAGCCTGAAGATCGGACAAATCACAGCAGCTGGAGAACACTTCGGATAGCAGGACAAGTTCGCCATTGAAGCGTTAAAGGCTCCGGGAAGGGAAAGTCCTTGCAAACTAAGGACTCACTCAAAGCATCCTCACAGTTGGAATCACTAAGGAAAACTTCAGTTTCCCCATTCCTGCATCTAAACCTGAAGGGTAATTCCCAGTACTCATGTACATATGCTTCCCCAAGTGCCTCATATCTGCCTATCTGGTGATATTGGAGACAGTATTGGAATTGGAAAGTCGTGACTGGTAGGGTGATGTGGCTATGGATTATCCAGTCCGTGTATGGTGTCTCAGGCACAGTGAAAGGTAATTGGTCTAATTTTTCAACTTGCAACATAGTATACTTTGCATCTCTATGTGAAATTACTATCTGCCTTTCAGTGAGATTGTATGCAGAAAACAGACTTGTACTATTGATGAACCTCCAAGGCAGATGGCCAGAATGTAAAGTTTGCAACATCTAGCTTAATAATACGATGGACCGCAGTTGTGAATGTCCATGGTGCAGTATAGATACCTCTTGTTCTATAATGTCAATTGCGGATGACACTATGTTGCTCAGTGAATCAATTCTTGATGTTAATGTGGTCATACCGTCGTCAACCACAGCCAAAGCCTTTTCTAAATGAACCCTATCAATCTCGCGTAATCTCTCAGCAGCTTCTTGTTGAGAGACTTTCAACAACTTGTTGTATATTGCATAAAAGAAGTGCTTTTGACAAGGCTTTTGGGGGCCTAAAAGAAAATCCCTGATGTCCCTGTCATCAGAAAGAAGGTATAAGTGTTCTTTCACCTGGGAGAGTGTTGAGGTCTTTAGCCAATTGAGGCATAACTTCCCAAAGCTATATGAAGTCACCACCTCTGTGTATTCTGATTATACATAGCGTGGGTCAGGCCTTTTAATCTTGTACCCCTTGGTGTTTCCCTGGAACCTAGACTGACACTGATTGGTGTCCAGTGGCCAAACCAACCATCCCTTCAGATCAGGTTCCTATGAAGTGTATGAGCCCTTACGTAGCATGGCATCAAGTGTATCCTCATTGTAACGTGTGTATTGTTGCCAAATGTCAAAATGTGCAAATGTGGGAATGCCAGATGTGTTCAAATCCTTCGTTTTGGCTATTCCAAGACAGGAGGTCTGTTGCACTGTTTTATTCAGGTAAATTATTTGATGTGGTATAAGGCATGCTCTAAATAAAGCCTCAGTTCCCTGAACCTGCCATTCTCTCGTCCCCCAGACAGATTTTATATTTATAGTGTCCTTCCAAAAGTCGAAACCCTGAGCAGAAAACTGGGAAATAAAAGAAGCAGAGTATATCAGCTTGGTGTTTGTAAGCATATTTTTCTTTTCAGGTGTAGGTGCAAACCTATAATAATAAGCAGCCGGGTCTGATGTGTCAAGACAAGAAAAATGCTCAAACGTCTGTGCAAATGTTTTTGAACTACCTTTTGGTGGTGTTGGGCAGTGTTCCCATTGGGTGTAATTGTAAATAGCTCGTGGGATATTAGCTTTGTGTAGAAAATGGTGACCATAATGTTAATAGCAAAACATTTCACCAAAGTTCGATGTACCATCATACAATTCATCATTAGAAAATTCAGCAGATTGCTCTAAATCAGAAAGCAAATTATGTACAGTTTCAATGTCCCAATCATCAGATTAAGTACTGAGGTAATGATATCATTTAAGGATATTTTAAACAAATATGGAATTTGTAAAAGTTCAGTAGGACCATACACATCATACCACACCCTGTCCCACACTTTTCCTTCCGGAACTGCTGTAATGTTCACCAGGGACAGGTCCCTTTGTTCACGTTGCGAAGATGCATGTGGTTTTAGAAGCAGGTTCACAAGTTGTACTGCAGAGCGTTCTGAGAGATAGTGTTCATTCAGAAGTAGGAAAAAGACTGTCACTATACCAATCCAAAGGACTAGTAACAGTAATCCAATTGTAATACAGAGATGTAGCCAGGGAGCGGCAAAGTAAGTCTTTTTCAGCCAAAGGTAGAAAACGTATAGTTGCAGTTTGAGAGAGAAGGGTGGTGGTGTCGGTTCAGGTTCACTTGAATCCGATGAAAAGTCATCATAATGCACGAAGTAGCCAGACGCCATCTGATCTATCTTTTGCAGCTCAGCAGGTTTTGTAGAACTGGAAGATGGGTCATTCTGAGGCATATTTGCATAAACGTCGTTCATTGTCCGAATTGAAATCTGTGTTTCTGTATTTATTTGTTGGGCATTTGTTGATGTTTCAACAGGCAGAAGTAGAACGTCATTGTTGTTTACAGCTTCACTTTGGAGAGTGGAACCATCTGTAGTTTTTTAAGTTTACATCGGAACTTCCTGAATGGTATCGAGAGGAGTGCAGCGGCTTCTCTGGAGCCCACGCGGCCTACTGTTGAGTATCAGCCACATAATGTGGTTTGATCAGATCAATGGAGACAAACCTTTTGTCTTTGCGACCGGCAAAGCGTGGAAGAAGTACAGTTCTTGTTCCTTAGATAGCCAGGACAGGTACAGGCGCTCTGTAAGATGGGCCAAATTTTTTTTTGTCCACAATTGTTTCTCTGACCAGGTCCCCAATCTTCGGGACCCAGGCAGGTCTTATCGGTACTACTTTCACTTCCCCAGTGGCAGTGCGGTTTAGTTGGATATTGCTCTGTAAAGCCTGGAATTTTTTGAGGTCCTGTAAAACATCCAAACGTTCATTGATGTCAAATGGGGTTTCAGCCACAACTGTGCTGGCACTATTGAGGACAGGTACCGACATCCTCACCCCAAGCAGGAGTTCATAAGGTGTAAGACCCCATAGGGATTTTCTTGGCATGTTGTTAAGTGCCCTCTGGACCCCATATAGGTGATTGACCCAACTGCCACCCGAGCCTGATACCCTTGCTGTTAAGGATTGCTTTAAGTCCTGGTTCTTCCTCTCAACGACCAAATTTCCCTCGGGATGATATGGGGAGGAGTACCCCAAGGCCACACCCAAACTTCCCATGGCTTCTTTGTAAGCCAGAGAGCTAAACACCGGGCCTTAGTCGCAATGTAATGTGCCAATTGCGTATGTCCCTGTAAAGGCTCACAATTCCTTTATAACAGTTCTGGCATCAGCCGAGCGCAGGGGCCAAACCCACAGGAATCTGGAGCATGAACCCACTGCCACCAAGATGTACTTGTAAGCCCCATCAGATTGTAAGGGGCCATAGTGATCCAAATATACACAGAAAAGAGGTTTGCCTGAGATCAATAAAGGTGTTTGTGGTGGACGTGCTACGGTGGAACCTGTCATCTGCTGGCAGATGTCACATTTAAGGACAAAGTCTTTGGTCTGTTTGGTAAGACAGGGCCACTAATAGCACTGCGTTAGTAATGAAACTGTAGCAGTAATTCCTGCGCGAGCTGAACCCAGACCCTCGTGTGCAGCTAGTATCAGTCTGCGATCAGTGTTTGGTATTACTCTATCCCACACTCCTGGAATCTGACAATACAGAAGGTTTTGCGCTTCTAACTTGTAGGAGTACTTGAGTGGAAACCCTTTCGGTAGGGTGGCGCTGTTGTGCGTGGCATTGCCAGCTATCAATATTGCTCCGTCTATCCCCGTGCTAGAAAGAGTGATTGCAGCAACTGCAGCAGTTCTCACTGTTGCCTTAGTGGCAACAGTGAGAAGTTGCCTTAGTGGCTTTATAACAGTGCCTAGATGCCTTAGTGGCTTCATCTAGCGTGGTATTCCCTTCAACGTGAACTCCAACACATTGATGACTCAATGTATCAATAACATGAGCCTGTGGCAAGCTTCCTTTCAGCTTTGCCACCTGTTCCCAAAGCATCTTTTGCTTTATTGTACAACCCTTGGAGTCTTGAAATCCATTCTGGCCCCAATAATGAAGGTATTCATTATAAACTGGACAAAATAAAATGAATCGCAAACATTGAGTGTGGGGAATTCCCGATCCATATTTTGTAGTGCCAGTATCAGGGCTTTTAGTTCTGCCAGCTGTGCTGTGCAGTCCCCTAGAGACTACGTTGCTGTTTTGCCAGGACGGAACTTGCCGTCCTGCATGCATCCTTTCACAATCGGGCATGTCGCGCTGTATTGCTGTTTAGTTCCTATGGGAGGCTAGGCAGACCTGTCAGTATAAATTATGTATTCATATTGATCTAGAGGCATTATTTCATTCGGCAGAGGATATTCTTGTTCGTACTGCAGGAATGCTTGTGTTTTTAATGTGGAATCAAATCTGTAATCTTCATCTGTTGCAGTGAGAGAGTTAGCCCATTGTATCCATCGTGGATGTAATGCATTAGCGTTTGGAACGCTTGCTTTTGTAACAGCCTCTAAGGTTTGTACTGGGGTAACAACAATTATGTGTTTCCCCTCTTTTAATGCTCGCTCTCTCACTACAGCAGTCTGTGCCACTGTGAGTATTTTTTCAGTGGATGCAAAATGCATTTCAGCATTTGTGGAGAAATGGGATTTGTATGCAATCGGTACTGTATCGCCTTCATTGAAAGTGATGTAGGTGTACCCAGGTTGACCTGCGACTACGCAGATCACTATGTTGGTTGTGTTCACACATGTGTGTAAATATTTGGAAGCTATCATATCAGCTTTTACAGAACGTAAATTTGTCTGTATGTTCCTATGTCCAATGATTGATTGAAAAATCAGGTCTAATTAAATCGTAGAATGGTTTTATCCTTTCTGCATAATCCAAAATGTAAGTTCTGCCAAAATTCTAAAATCCTAAAATGGATTGTAGTCTTTGCAGAGTAGTTGGAGGTTGGAGCAGCACAAGTTTTTCCAAAAATTGCCTGCCAGGCTTTTGCCTTCACTTGATAACTCATATCCCAGAAACAGGACACTGAGGAGGGCAATTTTTGACTTTCTGAAATTAAATTTGTAGCTCAGGTGAGCAAACCCTTGAATTATGTTACTTACTCTAGTCACGTGTTCCATTAATTCATCATCCATCAGATAAATATCATCTACGTAGGACAATGCCTTCTCATCAAAATGTTGACGTAACACTGTTCCCCCTTGCTGAAAACATCCCGGGGCTATTCTTATACCTCCGGGGTAATCAACAAAATTGGCGTTGAGAGCCTAGCGCTGAAAATGCTGTCATATATCTGCTTCCAGGTGCTATATTTTGGCAAAAAAAAATCCATTCGAGATATCTAGTGCTCTTTTGTATTTCTTCGGCACAATGTTATTCATTAGTGCGGCACTGTGTGCATTTTGTACTGCAAATGTACATGTGCATGTGTTTTAATGCCTATTGTCTAAAAGTAGACCGTATGAATTATCGGGTTTCATTATGGGAAACAAGAGATTATTCATGGACGAGGTGCAACTCTCTATTACACCTTGGTACTCAAGTTGATCTAGGATCTCCCAGACTTGTTTCTTTGCCTCATGTTTTATTGGGTACTGTTTCTGGGGTAGAAGAGTAGATTTTAATGGGATTGCATGATGAGGAGACTCATCATCCCATCCAACAGGATTGCAGTAGAGTGCAGGAGCTAGTGCTAATGTCCACTCCTGTGGCTATAAATGTTTTACTGATTCTGGTACGAGGGCGGTGAAAGCAGGTAAAATTACTGTTTCCCCCATAGGACACTCCATTACGAACTCAGGTGGCCAATCCCTTTCAGCCAAAAGAATGTGGTAGCCATTTGTCAGGTTTTCCCACAAGAGACCCTTCACTTTCCTGGGTATGTCCCCCTCCATTTGGAGTGTTATTTTGTATAAACGATGTGGGATACGTACTATTGTATCAGGTTTTCCACCGTGATATGCTCACTCAGTGCTACTGCCACCAGATAATCCATCAGGTTCTGGCGAGCTATTGTGACTTTTGCTGCGCTGTCCAGCATCGTCACTGCCCATTCCCTGTTTTAGAAGCAGAGTCCTCAGTAGCCTGGGCATGTTTTATTTTAATTCCAGCGACCTTCTTTTTTTTAATTGAGTTTTTGGGGATTTTGTTTTATCTTCCTGTTTGATGATGTAGTCTGAAGTGCGATGTGTCTCCCTTTTTGGCTTGACTCGCTCTTCTGCTCTTTGTTCTGACTGTCCGCCTCACTCCGAGGGTTTGTCGGATGAATCCTGAAAGGAACGAGAGGAACGTGTATCAGTATCCTGATACCTGTCAGGCTTTCTAATATTATCACGGTTTCTCAAGTTGTATCTCTTCTCATAGGGTTCCTGTTGAGAAGACCCACCCAGCGATTGTATATTAATTTGTTTATTTTTTTTGTCAGTTATCCCATTTCTTTAGAAGAGTTGTGTGCTTGCTTAGAGTTATCCTTTTCAGAATTACCCTTAATCTGTGGTTGCCCAGGTCTGGCCCTCAGATAATCTCTCCCCAGCGATGCATAGGTTTCTTCGACAATTTTTGGTAATTCTGCTTTGCAGGAGTGAATTCCCTCAGGCATTGGCGTATAGCCACCGCTGCTGCCTCCCCTTTTCTGTTACTTAACATGATAGCAGAAACTTGGGCAAAATTGCCCGTCAGTTTCATCCCCAAGTCCAGGGCAGGCTCTGCCCCCTACTCATTCTGTATTTGTTTCAGTACATCTGGTAAAACTGCTATTGAAGGGGTACCATGTGTTCTGGTATAGATGGCAAAGAAGACCATACCCTAAGTTGTACAGTCCTCAACTGGTGGAGCCATACCCATTGGCAAGCAAATTGTTAATATTCTGTGTTTTTCCTGCAGGCCCGTATGGGGAAAAACTGCTGCAAGCTGAGCTATTTTCTGCGCTATCCAGAACGGAATTTGCTCCCGACTGGTAGGAATTATTCCTATGACCGCATTAAGTGTTTGAGGGCTGATATTGGGTGTGGGTAATTGTGGTTGTCCAGCTTGAGCAATCCGAGCAGGTTGGACTGTTAGTATTCACATTATGAACTGTGTAAGATTTCTGTAAAGTTTTACTAAATCTCTGTAAAGTGTATGTATTTCTGCTGCTTATAAAATTGCAATGCCTGGATGCGGTTTGTAAGCAGCTAAGACCGGCCAGGTCGCTCCTACTTTACTGAGCGGACCGAGTCTCATGTTTTCTGTGGTTTGTGGGAGGGCGCCTTTAAACCAATTTTTATGTTTTTGGTAAGTTATCGGGACTTCTATGTCCACGTATTGAAAATATTCCACTGGTGTTTCATCTTCAATATATGTGTGAAACACATTTGTGCATGGATCCGTAGCTGGGAATTTTGACCCAAGAGTAGAATACCTCTGTTCTAAATGCTTCGTGTGCCTCAACCATGAAGGTAACTTCACCACCAGTTACCTGGAGGCCATATTGCATTAATTTCATAGTAACTTTGTCTGCAATTTTCTGTAATATTTAGAGCAACTTCATGCTCTTCCACCTCAGCATTGACAATGTCATCTCCATTAACGGACATTGTTAGAGGTAGGAGTAAAGAAAAGAGATAAGGTTTTGCACAATGTGGGAAATTTGAATCCTACAAGCTTGAATAACCAACAGCCAATACCTACTCGGCTGAGGCGGATTTCCCTTCCCACTATGGACGTCTCTGGTTTAGATGTGAGTAGTGTCTCTGAGAAAGCACGATTGAACTACTCAGATCTGACCGCTAAATAAGAACCAAACCAACGTTGGCAGCACCATGTCCTGTAGTTCCTACTAATCCGTAGGGTCTGGACGTTTGTTGGACAACATAAACTAAGGGCTTGGTGTCTTGACTGATTCTGTATAGCCCCGCAGGATATGTTAGCCTAGAGACCAGCTAGCTCACAGTGCCACCGTAGGCCCCCCTAACCTTATCAGGGAGAAAATGGTTTCTGGAAACCACTGAACATGACAACTCTGACCCCTCAGGGATCGTGGAAATAGTACATTGCCTTTCGTTCAGTTACTCGTGCTTACTTACTCTCAGAGAGGTATACAAGGAATACACAATGGGAAGTTTTCAATGTATTCATTGAACCAATGCTAGTCTTGTATAAAATACATGTGCTGCAATAATCAGGAGTCAGAAGCAAATACATGTGAGTATGAGCACCAAAATAGTAAATAGTAGATACATTTCTACCATGGTGCTAAAGCAATGAATATATATGCAGGCATATATGCATGATAGTAATCTTGCATACTCCTACGATGCAGACCCTACTCTCACACAACGGAGCCGCGGGTTGGCGATTAAGTGAGGTAGTGTTGACTGCTACAATACAGTGGCAACATCCTTCCCACCCGTTCAGAAGGCTCATGGAGCATTGTCTCCTACATATTCCAATTTACATTTTGAGATACTGATTGGGTAATATAAAGTGCATGATTGTTGCATTTTTATCGTTTTGTATATAGCACATTTTTTCTATTACGCATTGATAGCAAAATAGTGAGCACTGAAGGGATCATTCCTAGTCCTGATGAAGAAGCCTTGATGCTTCGAAACATGTTGACTTGACCAGGAGTATCCGCACATTATACGCAGGACATCTCCGAACCACTTTTTTAATAGCACCAGCCTCCACGACGTATTAAAATTTCTAAGTCTACGAGGCCAGGTCCTTTTTAATTCACAATTTTTGCATTCACTTCTGACCTTTCCTCTCACTACCCCTACACCACACATAGTTTTGTAAAAACAGTGCTCCCGCGTAGTCGCTGGTCGTAGCACGCCCGTCCCGCAGCGGGGCGGGAAGACCCCTATGATGAAGCATGACACCAAGGGCCCTTTTGGTGTGTGAGGGGTATTTAAGCAAACACTGCGTGCGTCCTGTCATGACAGGAAACACACCCTTATGAACCTTTCTCGGGGTGGATCCCTATGTTTTGTCTGAATCTCTAGAGGAGGACGTATCCACCTCCAGTGCCCTCGAAGGACACTACCTCTTCACTCCCTAATCCTGTTTTTTGTACCTACTCTAAGTATACCTAGAGTGGGTGAAGGTGTAGAGCCAAGAATCCCCCCGAGGGATGATCCAACCCCATTACCTGTTGGGAGAGAATGAAGGACCCCGTCTTGGTCACAAACTGGACACCCCTCACAGAATGTCAGACTGCTGCTTGGTGAAGTCTCACCATGCAGGGACCTCAGTGTCAGCTGAAGGGACTCCTCTGCTAATCAAAATACTGATCTTTTTTATAAAAGAGAGCAGACCTGCAATGTACACATAGGTTAGCGATGTCATGGGTGTGTAGATAGCCCTGTCACCCCGTGGATGAAGATAGAGATGACTTTTATAGATAGTGCGGAAAGAGACCTTGTACATGATGTATGGGGCATTGTGATAATGTTGTGTGAAGTTAGTTTTGTAGGGCCAGATGTACGACCTGCAAAATAGCGCATCGCAAATTGCGAGTCATTTGCGACTTGCAATTTGCAAGGCGCTATTTTGAATGTACAACAGTGTGTTGAACACTGTTTGCGATTCCCAATGGGGTTGCAAATTGCGAGGCTCATGAATATTAATGAGCCTCTCGCAATTTGCGAGCCCATTGGGAATGACAGGCTCTCCCAGGGATGGTGGCCTGCTGGACTCAGCAGACCATCATGTCTGGGACTGCTTTTATTAAAGCAGTTTTTTTGTTTTTTTAAATGCAGCCCGTTTTCCTAAAGGAAAACGGGATGCATTTAAAAGAAACTGAAACTTTTCAGTTTCATTTTTTTTAAGGGCAGGCAGTGATCTCTGGGACCACTGCCTGCTCTTAAAAATATTTTCCAACATACTCTCAAAGGGAAGGGGTCCTCTGGGGACCCCTTCACCTTTCCGAGTGGTTTACCACCTACTTGAAGTAGGTGGTAAACTGCGAGTGTTTTGAGGCCGCCCCTTCCTAATAGCGAGAGTCACAAATGCTATTTTGCGAGTCAGTGACTCGCAAAATAGCATTTGTACATGCTATTACCCTCTTTTGCAGCCGCAAGCCTGAGGTTCTCCCGTTTGCGGCCGCAAAAAAGCGTCGTACATCTGGCCAGTAAACCAGTATACTTTCAGAGAAAATAATCCACATTGTCCTGCATGCAATATGTGAAAAAGGTCACAGCTGAAATAATAATGTGAAAAATAGGACAATGTAAGAAATGAGTTGCTTCATTACATGGGCCTAACCCGGGAACATAACACTCATTCCTGCGGACCTAACTGTCTAGGCAGTAATGCTTGGTAAACGTGTGCAGAGACGCCAACTTTGCTGTCTGACAGATGTTCAGGGCTGGAACTCCACAAGCTAGCACAGTGGTTGAAGCCTTAGCTCTCGTGGAATGGGCTCTTAAGGCTTCAGGAGGCTGCTTCTTTGCTAGTACATAGCAGATCTTGATGTAGAGAATGACCCATCGATAGATGGTTTATTTTTGCACCACCTGACCTTTCTTTGCACCAACATACCTCACGAGGAGTTGGTCATCCACTCAGCTCTCTCGTGTGTGGTCAAGGTAGAATGACAGCACTCTTTTTGGGTCCAGATAGGCCTTTATAGGGATGTGGAGGAGCGTAGAAAGTGGGCAAGATGATAGGTTGTACCAGATGAAAGCACCTTTGTCAAGAAAAATTGGTAGGAAGGGAGGGTTGGATGATAAAGCCTGCAGCTCACTCACTCTCCAGGCTGATGTAATGGCCACAAGAAAGGCTGTTTTGATGGTGAGCAGCCTGAGGGGGCAATTGTGTAAAGGCTCGAAGGGAGTACACATCAGAAATATGAGAACCAAAGTAAAGGCCCCCCTAGGCATAATGAAAGGGGAAGGTGGGAACATATTTACATGACCATTGAGAAATCTATTTACAATGGGAGATTTCAACAGGGAAGGTTGGTCAGGCAGCCGCAGAAGGCGGACAAAGTAGAAAGATACCCTTTCAAAGTGCCCAGAGCATAGCCCTACTGGACAAGGGCCAAAATAAAAAGTAAAATTTCATAAATGGCGGCAGAAAGAGGGTCACTGGACTTTTCTGTACAATATGATACAAACTTCTTACATTGGTAGGTCTATACCCTCTTGCTGGAGGGACTCATGGCTGCCAGAATAACAATATAGACTTCAGGAGGAAGGTCGAAAGCTATCAACTGCTGCTGCTCAATCTCCACGCAAGTAGGCGAGGAGTTGACAGGTTTGTGTGGAGGACCCTGCCCCAGCTGCTGCAACATAAGATCCTCCAGAAGGGGCAGCCTAACCGGAGGATCGATGCTCACATGCAGAAGCTCAGGATACCAGATTCTCTGTGCCCAGTCCAGAGCCACAAGGATATCTTGGTCCTGGTCGTTCCTGATCTTCTTGAGAACTCTGGGCAGCAGTGGTATGGGTGGAAAGGTGTACAGCAGGCCTAAGCTCCACTCAAGACAAAAAGCGTCTCCGAGTGAGAGCTGCATTGGAAACTCTAGCACGCAAAACTGCTGACACTGCGCGTTCTCAGAGGAGGCAAACAGATCTAACCAAGGCTCTCCCCATTGTTGAAAGGGACCTTGCACCACCTCCCGGTGGAGACGGCATTTAAGATCTGCTAGACATCAAGTTTGTCTGCCCTGGCGTTCAGGGAACCTTCCAGGTGTTGAACCCCCAAGGAAATGCCCTGCCGCTCCAGCCTTGTCCAGAGATGCAGGGTCTCTTGACAAACGGTCCACGACTCCACCCCACACTGTTTGTTGCAGTACCACATGGCAGTGGTATTGTCCATGAACACTTGAATAAGCCTTCCCTTGATGGAGGGTAGAAAGGCTTTCAATGCCAATTGGATCACTCAGAGCTCCAACAGGTTGATATGGAGTCTGGATTACGCCGGAGACCAGAGTCCTCTGATCTCCACCTCTCCCAGATAGCCACTCCATCCCAGGAGTGACGCATCTGTCACTACTGTGAGATTTGGTTGGGGACAGGAGAGGGGTTTGCCTCTGACATAATCGTGGTTCATTAAGCACAAACAAAGGTCCTTTGCAGTTCTCTCCAAGATCTGGACTATGTCGGATAGATTCCCCTGATGCTGTGCCCATTGGAACTTCAGGTCCCACTGCAGAGCCCGCATATTCCATCTGGCATGTGTCACTAGCACGATGCAAGAGGCAATGAGGCCCAGCAGCCTCAGTACCATTCTCACTGAAATCCAGGATAGAAGCTGAAACATCAGTATCATAGCCTGAATATCCTGGACTCGCCGCTCGGGAGGATAAGCCTGAAACTGCACTGTGTCCAGAACAGCTCCAATGAAAGGGAGCGTCTGAGAGGGAGTCAGGTATGACTTCGGCACGTTGATAGTGAACCCCTGTGAATGCAGGTCCGCCGTAGTCCGGAGGTGGAAGATGACAGCCTGGAGCAAGCGCACCTTCAGTAGTCAGTCATTGAGATAGTGGAAGACAGGCACCCCTGATCTGCCAGATGAGCTGCGACCACTGCCATCACCTTGGTGAACACCCGAGGGGCGCTGGTAAGGCAACAAGGGAGAACAGTGAACTGAAAATGCTTCTGGCCTACCGAAAACCTGGTACTGGAACCCTCTCTATGACTCCTTTGGCCAAGAGAGCCTTGACTTCCTCTCGGAGCAGTGACAGATGAACCTCCATCAATTGGTCGTAAGATGGAGGCATGGAAGGAGGGGTAGTCTCGATGGGGAGGGAGTAGCCCCTTCAGACAATCTGCAGAACCCACCTGTCCGATGTTAGGGACTGCCAGTGGATGCCCATGATCTAAAAGAGCAAGATTAGGAACTTTGAAGGCTGCGGCTGCCGGAGGGCTGGTTGCTGGACCAGACCGCTGGCTATTCAACCCACGATGCCGGTAGGAACTGCACCCTTGTCCAGGCATACCCTGGGAAGCTTGTGTGGCTTGGTGGGTGGGATAGGGTTGGTGCAATTGAAAGCTCCTTCCATGGCCACGAAAGGAGTGAAAGGGAGATAGTGGGCATGGGGCAGCTGAGAGGCCCTAGAACTTGGTCGTAACCCATGAGTCCTTAAGGCGCTCCAGCGCCGAGTCTGCCTTGTCTCCAAAGAGATTGATGCCATTGAAAGACATGCCTAGGAGGAAAGTCTCGACATCCCCCAAAAAGCCAGATGTTCTCAGCCAGGCGTTGCTCCTGAGGGTGTCATCAATGAAACAGATCTGCCCAGTGAGTCGGTCGTGTCCAGCCACAGCATATAGTGAACTTTGATGCGTCTCACTTGTCTGTTACTGCCTAGGAGATAATGGCCCGGGCTTCTACGAGACCTGTGGCAGCACTTGTGCAACCGTTTCCCACAGTGTGTGGAAAAACAGCCCAATAAGCATGCAGTGTTCATTGACCACAATTCAAGGCTGGGGGGAAGAAAACATTTTCTTTCCCAAACTGTCCAGCCTCTTGGATTTCCTGTCCGGGGTATCGGCAGGGAACACACCATGGGAAGTAGAGGCTTGGACTGCAAGCTCTCTGGGGTATGGGGTTGGGTGAGGAAATTGGTTTCCCCTGGAGCGGGCAGTGGTGGTGGACAATCCTCCTATTCACAGGAGCCCCTGTGCTGCGTTTGGATCAGATCCCCAGAAGGACGGCAGTGATGGGCTCCGTTAAACAGGATTAGGGGTTCAGAGGAGGAGACTCCCGGTTGCAAGACGTCCGTCAAAATGTTAGTCTTGACTGCCACTGAGGGCAACTGAAAGTCAAGGGCCTCAGCCGCCCGCCGCATCACCATTGCATATGTAGCTCCCTCCTTCGTAGCCACGGTAGGGGGAGAAAGCATGCCGGTATCTGGAGATGTGTCCAGTCCGCTGGCATCACCCAGTTCCTCACACTAGTCCATATCCTGTTCGTACTGGCATTCTAAAGTGTTCAGTGATCCCTCTCATTCCTTGCCTAGTCCTAGCCCTTCAGAATAGGGCTCAGGCACTGACCTAGGATGCGGGGTCCTGTCGACGCCGGAATCTGTATTGGTCGATGCGGTTCCTTGTTGTCAGGGATGAGAATGGGACCGGCGCTCGGGAAGGTCGCAGTGGCACGACCAATGCCCGTCCGGATTCCTTGGGAGTGCACAGGAGCCTGGTCTGGAGCTGCTGGCACAGAACCAGATGAAGCCCCCTCTAACCTAGAGAGGCCCGAAAGTGCGGCGGAGGGGTGGGGCCACTCAATGAGGTGCATGGCCTCATAAAACTCCTTTATTTGAGCGGGGGTTGCTCCAGCTCCTGAAAAACTGGGGAGGGGCGTAGTCGTTCCAGGTGCAGGTTCCGAGGAACAATGCCTTCCACACCGAAGTTCCTTCATCACATCCACTGACGGACAAGGGGAAGTCGAAGAATGCTTCAACTTCTTGTGTTTTTTGTGTCTCTTACCTGAGTGTCCCAATGATTTGGAGTGAGACGAAGAGGACTTCGGACTACTGGAACAGTCCCGAGACCTTCCTCTCGAGCGGGACCATGACTTCCATGGAGTCACATGTTGGGGAGCCAGCAGCTGCAGGTACCACTCCCTCAAAGCCTTCGGTGTCACGGCCCGGCTGTCGGAGCACAACTTGGAGTCGTGGTTGTGCTCCAAGCACTTGGCAGGGTCAAGACTGATTTGCATATGGCTGGGTCTGAACTGGGGTGGCAAAGTGAGCTAAAGAACGATGGTGGATTCAACTCAGATCTGTGACTGGGGGTGAGTGTCTGAAAAGTTTTAAACACTCTGTCCATCATCTCCTTGTGTTTGCTTTGTTCCCCCCTACTTGGTAGGGTAGGCCCCCTTGGGTCCCATGCTCTCTTTGCCACTGGATTCAACCTAGCCTGGCTGATGAGGGGTGTTACTAAGCCCGGGCGGAGCTCGCAGAGCCGTGCTACGCTAACCTACGCGAAGAAGCAAAAAAACTCTGCAACGCTACGCGGAGTTACGCGAGCATGCAGAGTTGCTTGTTCCGCATGCTCGCGTATGCTCGCGAGATGTTTTTGACATTCGGTAACGCGGATTGCGTGTTTGGGGGGAAATATCGCACAAACTTCACGCGGTCGCCAATGGGCGCGGCCATCTTTTTTTCCTACTCTTTGCATGGTTCTGGGGCCTGTTTTTCATCCCTCTCTAATCTTTTCAATCCTTTGTTTTTTACACTGTTTTTCTGATCTTTTTTATTTATTATCTATCCCTCTCTCTCCCTAAGTGTATATTTTGCGTTTTATTTCTACTTTTACTGCGTTTTTTCTACTGTTTTATATTACTTGCTTTTTTACTTTCCTACTTCTTCTCCTGACTTTATTTTTTACTCCTATATTTTCTTTTCCACACTCGCCCACCCAGAACCATGGCTAAGGCTACTACTACCTCTAGTAGTAAGAAGGGGAAGGACAAGGCTACTGCTGCTCCTGCAACCATGAGCCGCCTTCCTTGCGGCAGACGGTGCCCGGAAGGGGTGCAGCCCTGGGCCCTTTTCTCCGAGGTAGAGGTGGCCGCCCTTGTTTTTTTTGTTGAGCGCCACCTCCCCTTAACCTTGGCAGCAGGCGGCAGGCCCGGCTCCGGCTACGCTACCCAGGAGCGTCACTGCCGGTGGGCGAGGGTGCGCCGAGTAGTGTTTCACTGCTCTGGGGTCCGGCACACCCATAACTAGCTGACTCACTGGTGGTCAGGCATCTTGGACCGGGAGCAGGACCTGCTGGACCTGCTAGGTGTTCAGGTTGTGGGGCTTGGTGAGTAGCTAATATAGTAGTATTGTGTGTTCTGTTCTGTGTTATTGCGAATATTAATTTTTTCCCAAATAGCAAGAATGCTGCTGCTTACATGCAGGTATGTTACGTTTAAAAATCTTATATTATGTGATTGTTATTCTTCTAGACACTAGACAGGTGCTCGGCGCTACTAATCTTACTTGTTTGCAACTTTGCGCTCGCTTGGGCTGATTATGTAAGAGAGATTAGAGAACTTAAGTTAGGTAATGCTAGAGAGACTCCAGTCCTTTCCTTTGTCCTGTCACTAAGATAGTGGTGGATAGGTAGGTAGTTTAGTTACTTAGTATTAGTTGGTAATTTTTTAGCGTTCCGCGTGACGTGTCCTCCGTCACGTCACGTGCTGCTGACTCCAGTCCTTAGTAGAACCTTTTGTAGTTTGTTAGTGAGTGAGTAATATAGCAACTCATCAGCACATCAGCAGCAACCAACCAACAATTGGTGTATGCAATATGCATGCGTCCATTTATGCATTTTTGAGGACTAAAATAAATGGAAATGCAGACTTAGTGAACAATTGGCCCGTCAAAGGGGGTTGATTCATTGATGATTTGATTTCGAATGAGATTGAAAAACTTAGAAGAAGCAAATATATTTTGGCAATTGAATTCATTTCCAATGTCTCTGGAATAGGCAGGCTAGGCTAGGTACTTAATTACAGGTTTAGGATTCTGGAATCGGAATGGAACACTGGATTAATAAATAATAACTAGACAGTCCGCGATACTACTACTAGTCGATCAGATTAGATAGGTCAATTTTCTTGCAATTGTTGTTTCCTGTCCAAAAATGTTTTACATTTTTTTTTATTTGTTTCACACCAATCAATTTTTATCTCTTTATTATATCTTACATGATCAGCATCCAGGGGCAAGAAGACGATGGGGTCGTCTGAGGCGGGACTCGGAGCTGGAGATGCCTTCCAGGGCCAGGATCGCTCCTCTACCAAGGGATCTGCTGCTGGCCCCAGTAAGTCCTCCTGTTGTTAATATTAATAATTATATTTCCCTAACTTTTAATGCACCTTATTTTTTCAGAACTATTATTTCCGTTTCCAACTTCATTTTTTTACCAAATCTTCTTTGCTCTATCTTTTTCTAAATTCTTGTTATCCCTGCATTACCTACCTACTTAGTTATATTTTTTTCTAGTGTCTGGTTTTTTTTTTTTTTTTACATCAATCTAACTGCCTCTGACTCTGTACTCCTATTAGTCTGTCTGTAGCTTGCCCAGTTGGCCACTCTTTATTTTTAAAAAGTTTTAAAACTCAGATTCACCATTAGCTCTAGCCACTGAGTCCAATCCTTTGGGTTGTCCTCTTCTTAATCTTGAGAGGCTTTTCAACAATTGCCACCAACAAAATGCCCAACCAGATATTTTACTATTTTTGATAGGATAGGGCATACTACTGTCTACTCTACTCTAGTTCCCGATTTGTAGTGATGTATGTGGTATATGTATGTATGTATTGTATTTTCTCAATCTTGCTAGTGAAAAAAAATAAATAGGGGGAGGCACATATGGCATCTAAAAAATTTGTAATGTTTTTTCTAGGCATACCGACCACCAGTGCCGGGGCCAGCGGTGGGGCAGGCGACACCAGCAAGGAGGGAGCAGATGCGGCAGCTTCTGCAGGGATGGGTGAGCCAGCAGCAGTGGCAGGCGGTGGTAAGTTGTACTTATATTCCTTACTTATTGACAATGGTTACACAGTAGATGCAAGGGTGTACTGTACTGTACTGTTGAGAGAGACTAAGTTGTTGTGAACAACGGTTGAAGAAGACACCCTTTACTTAGCATTAGCAATAGCATTAGCGGCGGGAGTTCAGTAACAAATGGCCTCTTCAATTTGACTCCAATTCAACTGGGAAAGTTTTATGAAGAAGACTAAGAGTCATACGACCTTGATGGATGGATGGGTTGAATGAAGAGGGAAAGAAAGATGGAAGGAGGAAGGACGGGCGACATGTAATATTATATATATGACTGGCAGAGAAGGTTGCGTGGGATGCATAGGTGGCTGATAGGAATCTGATGCATGAGTGGTTGAAGGATGGGTGGAAGGTGAAAGAAAGGCTGCCTGCCTGGCTGTGTGAAACTGTATGGGTGATAGGAAGAATCCTCCGGGAGGTTTCATGGGTCAAACTCAAAGGCAAGCAAGGAAGAACACTTGGGTGGTGGTTAAAAAAAATTACAAATGTAGGTTGTTGGTGATAAGTTTGTTGAGAGATTATTTAAGAAGAATGATACCCATGTTTACTTTAAATGGATGGATGCCTGGATGGTACAATCATCATAGCATAGGTGGAGACTGTCACTGGATGAAGACAATGTAAAAGAAAAATAAACTGTGGCAGAGTAGCAAAGCCAAGGAGAATAGAATAAGAGATTTGAATTAAAAAATATAATGCTAGAAGAGCAATGCAATGAAAAATGGAAAAATCGCTGTTAAGAGAAACAAGGACTGTTTTTTTTCAAGGTTTTTGATTCAAGGTTGTATTTCAGAATACTCCCTTGACTCACAGTAGTTTGCAAGTACAGCATGTATATTGTGTATGTATGTACCCATACCCACCCACCATTATCAAGCGCCTCCCTCTAACTCCGAGGCCCACTCCCTAGTCCCTACCTATGTCATTTTCAACTGTGTCAGCCTGCCATGGGTGGCCTATCAGCTGCCGTCGTCTCATATATAATCAATGATCATTTGGATCAGATATCATCTGCCTTGTAGTAGCAGTCCGGGTGAAAGTGAAATTGAGCAGTTGCCATTGATGTAACAGAGTATGGCCATAACAGAAAAATAAGATAATTGTGTAGTTGTAGACTACAGCTGCCCCACCTGCAGACAGTAGTAAATAAAATAACGTGCGTCTGCGACACAACTATGTCTGTCTCGGGCGCAAGCTGACTGAGCTGGCATGCCTAATTGCCTACAAGGTTAATTTAGCTAAGCGAGAGAGAGAGAAAGAGAAAGACTTGTCTACTCCATAGTGCCTAGTAGTAGTAATGCCTGAAACTCCCACAAATGTTAGAGGCCGAGGAAGTGGGAGGATACCACAAATGTTATGTACTGTGCTTGCTAATGCTACTGTGCCACTATGTGTATAATTAATTTTATGCTACAGTTTTGCTCAGAGTATTGGTTACAATTGTCTTTTTTTTCTTTCTTGATATAGCTACTCCTTCCCAACCAAACAGGAAGGCGTTAGCTGCCATTGCCCGGCGCCGGAAGCTGGAGGCCATCTGGCAGAGAATATCGGCGGCTGGTGGCTCTGGCGGAGGAGGAGGAGGAGGCGGCGGCAGCAGCTGCAGACTCCTCCACTGCCCGGGCCCCAGCCAGGCCCCCCCAGTGGTACGGCTCCACGGTCTGGCAGCCGCCCGCCGCACTTCATCTTCATTCAACACTGCTGCCCCCGTAGAGCATTCAAGCGCTGCATGCTTGTCTGGATGGCGCGCCTAGAGGAGCAGGTAAAGGAGGTCCTGGCAATTAACCGGCAACAGCGAGCCTGCCGCTAGAACTCCGTTACCTTGCCCCTTTTAAAAAAAATTGGGGGGGGGGTGGTGGGGCATTGGGGAAAAGTTGGGGTTTATATGGACAATGGACTTTTGGAGTGGACAATCTTTGGACATTGGTTGGGGTTAGGGAGAGGGGTGGGTCAGGTGTTCTGGGGTTTTCCAATAGTTTATTTTGTTAGGGTAATACATTATTTATACTTACTTTACATATGATGTAAATGTTTTGTGGGGGGGTTACTCTTTTACTTCACACGGTTTCCTTTGCTGCTGCAGGGCCGCAGCCAGTTTTTGATTGAAATAATAATCTGCGATAGTATAACACACCAACAGATAGATGTGGTACCCTCACTTGTGACTTGTCCTACTAGTACTGTCAGTCTCTGCTTCTAGTCTTTGCAGTCTGCAACTGGACATGGAAGGGTGTGGGTGTGTGAATTAATGAATTAATTTCCATATTAATTAATTATGCCTCCCCCAAACTTCTTCTCTTACCTGTGATTGATGTTTATTCATACTTGGGCAAAGCGATGGCTGCATGGTGATGATGGTTTGGTTTCCCAAGATGCCATGGTGGTGGTGGTAGTAGTAGTAGTAGACACTGACAGTAGCATTTGCAAAAAAAGAAAATCAGACAGTCAGTCGCCTGAGGGAGACTCAGGAACGAGTAGTAAAAGTATAGTACACATGAAGAATGGCAAACAAGAAACCATGATGATGAATGATAACTTGAAGCAATGCTAAAGTAAAATAAAACATAATGGTGGCGGGGAAAGCCTAGTACAAGTTACAAACTGAAGTTGACTCGACCTATGAAGTGGACAAGAGTAACCTTTAGTGCTGGAAGGATGATGAATCGATGCTGGCAATTATAATTACAATGGATTATGTTCCTCTGGAAACAAAATTTACTCGCGAATACTGAGCATGGGTGGGCAAGCAGAAGAAGATCCTCGCCCTGCCTTGAGTTAGTGTTGCTTTCACCACATCTGCCCCAGCAAGTGTGTGATCAATTATTGGTGTAAATTTAACTTAGTCACACCTCAATATAAATCACACAGCCCGGGGGAAGAGGGTAAGGGTTTGATGAATGGTTGGGAAGGGGTATTTGAGGGAAAGGTTTGACAAAGACAAACACTACACATGGACAACACACAATCTTGGCAGACGACCATCATAAATCTAGTAAGGGAGAAAAAGGAAATGCATGCATGACGATGATGGTTAATGATGAGTAGTACTAGACTAGTAGTACAGGGCAGCAGTATATTATTAATTATTATTATTATGCAATTGCCTTGCCTGTCTGCCCCCAGAGAGACCCAAATTACATACATTTTATGTTCTGTTGTACCGGGCTTCCTGTTAAAGCTAGCAAAGAAAATTAAAAAATAGCTGTAGGGGTCAAATATAAAAGCAAACATAATAAACAACAACACACGCAGTCGTAATGATTGAAGAGAAAAAATGAATCAAATTAAAAGATGATGATACTATAAGTCACTATGTTATGGTCAAATTGGGAGTTGCATCTCGGCATTCCTCTTGGTCCTTCCTTCCATGGACGCTCTGTCTGTCAATCTTGGGTGCCACTGCCTGCCTGGCGGATGCGGATTGGTAAGGTAAGTGTGAGTTGTTTTACTCAGTATAGCACAGGGTAAAGGCCGGCCTGTAACAAGTGTAGATGGAAAAACAAAAGGGATATTGAAAAATCAAGGAGAAAAGTAAAGTTAAAATGCATAAATTAAGGAGGAGTGCAACAAGAACACTTTCAGAGGCGACATGGCTAAGTCTACTCTGTTTCCAGCATTAACCTACAACAACAACAGGATAGAGGCAGGCCCGCGGCGCCCACCCAACCTCCACTTAGCTTTGATTTTGAGCCAGACAGCACTGAGCAGTAGACACATATACAGCTACATAGCATTTTCCAAATTAAGTAACTAAATCAATGCACCGTTGTCAGTCATACCACTACACTCGCCTCCACCACTACATAGACATGTAGATCTGGTGTGGCTGTTATTGACTTGTTTAACTTTTAGGCCACTACATGAAAAGCCAGAGTTATTCCATCAATCATCTCAGATCCTACTGACTGACTGCGAGTATAGTATGGTCATCATGGTGTCCAACTCTGTAGTGTGCCGAGTGAGTCCAGATTCCAGAATCAAAAATGCAATGGATCGGCCTGCAGTAGTACAATTTTGTTTTTAAACAACAAGAAGAGAAACATTGACCTGAGTCCCTTTTTTGTGTGTAGATTATACTAGTGGACTTCAGGCACAACAACAACACAAACACCAATCACTCAGTCAGCGTCCAATGCATGCCATCATTTACCTGTTCTTAAGGGGCAGTCCCTCTCGGCTCGGAAAGGAGGATAGCTATAGTCAGGTTCTTTGGAGGGACTCGACGAGGCAGGCACACATTTCTTGTAATATTCTCCATCCAATGTCTGGCTTGAGGGAAATGGATTTAGGGCAAGTCAGGAGTGGACTGGAGCAGGACTCGGAGGAGTGGACTTACTTCTTCACTGACTGCACACAGTTGCAACTCCAGTCGGCAATGAAAGAGTAAGATGGTGGTGATGGATTTGTTGTGATTCGAACCAGAAAGACGGAGACACACACAAGTAATAAAAGTAAATAAGCAAGAAAGAAAGTAACAAGTCAAAAGCCTAGCTGTCAGGGAAGTAGAGCTCGTCCTCAAACTCTGGTGGTTCACCCAAAAGTAGGTCATCTAACACACTACTTCCATAACCTAAGTCGCTGTCATCATCTTCCTGCTGTGCTACTTCAGGTATGGTGTAATCCGGTGGTATAAAGTGCTGATTCATTTTGATCATGGTTAACCTCTCCACATTTTGGGGCGAGAGACTGGTCCTTCTCACTGTCAGAACGGCACCAGCAGCACTGAAAACATGCTCAGAAGAGACACTTGCGACAGAGCAAGCCAGATAGTTTATCGCCAGCCTGCTGAGCACTGGCCATTGGCACCTTTTCCCATACCATTACACCAATGGCTTTTGATCAATGTTGGGCCATCCAGATAGGCCTGGACCATCCGCTCAATGCTCAGGGGTGCTCCGCTTTGCTCGGCCTCTTTTGCCTTTGCCTCAGCACTGGACCTAACAAGCCCTTGCTGTAGAAACCATTCCTGTGTCGATTTTGGTGGGGCTGATGCTCCTGTTCTTGTTGTTGTTGATGTTGTTCTTGGACTTGGTTTTGTTGGTGGTTTTGACTCCTGTGAGCCAACCGCACTGCCCTCAGGCTCTGAAGTTGAACATGATGCAGACTGCACCGCAGTACTTGTTGTGGCCTGGAGTAGCAGGCCTCTAATTCCCAGCCTTTCTTGTTCTAAGCAACTGGCTTCCGCAGCTATCCAAGTTTTGTACTTGGCAACATCCCCTTCTAAAAAGGAATCAATGTGTTCAGTACTTGTTTGTACCGTGGATCCAGAATTGTGGCAGAAATGTAATGGTTGGATGACGCAATGCCTGTTAGCACCCTTGTATTTTCAGATAAGCGAAGGGTAAAGCTCTCCACCAACTCATATGCTTCTTTTTTTTCCTCCACACCTGCGTACATTGCAGACACCCCCCTTTGGCTGTTCCTGTAGCATGTGCAACAATGGGATAGCTTGGCGCATAGTACAGTCCTCCTTGCTGACTTCACGTGTGAAGAGGTCGAAAGAAAGTAGCATCTCTGTCAGGCATTTAACTAGGCCCCATTGGTCCATCTCAATGATCATGCCTTTCACAGTACCATCCCCTCTTTGCATGACATATTCATTGATTGGTCTGTAATGCTCAAACAGACATTCAAGCATGTAATAAGTTGAATTCCAACGTGTTGGCATCTCCTGGATGAGTGCTTTAACTGGCATTCTATGCTCACGTTGAATGATCCTCAGCTGCTTCTGGGCTTTAAAAGAATGGATAAAATGTGTGCAGATTCTTCTGCAGGTGGTCAGTAAGTTGCTGCCTCTGTCTTCTTTTTTCAGAAAGTCTTGAACAATGATGTTAATGCAGTGCACCAAACACAGGACCCTGAAATAGTCACCATCGTGCATGGCCTTAACTATATTACTGCCATTGTCCATGGCAACAAAACCAATGTTAAGCCCTCTTGGGCATAGCCATTCAAAGACCTTGCTGTCAAAGACTTCCAAAACGTTTGCAGCAGTATGAGATTTCTCCATGGCGAACATGGCTACAGTTGCATGTTTCCGAGTGGCATTAAAAAACTCAGCAGTGTCAACAACACCTGCTGCAGATATCTTTTCTCTAACACCCAAAAAAGAGATCCAGTGTGCAGTGATGCACATGTAATCAGTGGCTTGGCAACTGGTCCACATGTCTGTTGTCAGGTGGATAGTGTGAACAGCACTCTGCTGCAAAGCTTGTCCAAGTAATTCTAGCACTTCGTGATGTAGTGCTGGAACAGCAATTCTGGCGAAATAGGACCGGCTGGGAACCTTCTATTTTGGGCAGATGGCTGTCACAAATCGAAGAAAACCCACCCCTTCCACACAAAAAAAAAGGGAGGAGGTCAGCGCCAACATTTTAGCCAGCTTCGCATTGTACAAACGTGCCATTGGGTGGTTGCGTTCGTACTGCCCCTCCGACCTAAACTCGCTGAGAATGGTAGGCTGGATTTTTTTTCTTTTCTGGTGTCACTGATGCAGGTGACTTCTTGACGCCAGATGTTGTTAGGCTTAACGCCGCACGTTTTTTCATTGCAGCACTCTCTTGACAGGAACCCCTTGGTGTCTCAGCCTGACTCTTACTCTTGTGCCACTGAGATGTTGCTGATGAGGATGTGGGCGGTACCACTGCACTGCTGGGGACCGGGCTCCTTTGTGTACCAGAGAAAATGTCTCCCTCTTGTTCACCTTCCACCTCGATCGTATCTTCTACTTCTTCATCCCCACCGAGAGCAATGGGTGTAGTTTTTTGGCCGCTAAGGTGCGCCTCCCACTGGATCAAGTGGTGTTTTTTCAGATGGGTTGTTTGGCCTCCGGTACCATAGTTTGTACCAAGCTTACCCCGACTAACACCTTGTCCACAAATGGAGCACCTCTTTCTTGCTAACCGAAAAGAAGTCCCAAACTGGGGAGGTCAACTTCCTGGCGCTGCTGCTGGTACCACTTGCAATGTCAGGTGAACTGGTAGGTGGGCGTGAAGTTTTACTCTCTGCAGTACCTACTTCTACAGTGGTGATACTTGTGGTGGATGTACGTGGCTGCCGGCGAAATATGGAAGCTGGAGGTAGTGTTGGTGGTATGATCTGTGTTGGTGGTATCCGTGCCACATCCCTCACAGGAATTTGGGATGGGGTAATGTCGGTCTCCACTGGGGCGGGACTATTGTCCATGATGACTGGCTCGTCATCATCCTCCTCTCCTACATCTACCTCCATAACTCTAAGGCTTTCTGGAACCTTACTTTTCCCTAGCCTTGTCTCGTGGCGTTTCTCACTCTCAGACTGAGGTGGTGAGATCCAAGTGGCGTCTAGATTATCAGAAGGGGGGCTTGCAGAAGAAGTTGATGGACCAACCCTCCTTCTCCTTGCTGGGGATCTGGAAGACAATGGATCTTCTGAAAGAGTGGCTTGCTCTTCTTCTTCCTCTGCAGGAAGCTCGATCTCTTGAACTGCACCTACTTCGGGAGGAACAACTACTATTGGGGGTGGTTGCGGCTGTTGTTGCCCACTTATCTCAGTTCCCTGCATTGATTGGGATCTACTTTGCGATAACGATAAGTCAATTTCAACATCACTGCTCGTTGACGCTGTTGTGATTAGACTGGCTACCTCTGCAACAGACATGGGCTTGGGCCTAGGTTGGTGGGGGGGGTCCACTGATGCGGGGGTGCTGCTCCCAGCTTGCTCCCCGGACACCACTGCTGCATGCGCAATTTTTGGTTTCCCAAAAAAGGTCTTTCTTGGTACTGGACCTGGTACCTTTCTTTGGGGCCATCTTGAAGATGTCAGCAGCACGCAGTGGCACAAGTTGAAGAGATGTCTGTGGTTACACGTCACGTGACGTCGTCCGCAGCAGGACTTCTGTCTGGCAGTACAATGGCTGATGTTGTCTCTTCCTCTTTTGTGCACCTAAAAGCAAAGAAGCAAGTAGAACATCAGTGAAACGTGGCATTCATTGTTGTGGTTCAATTACTACAAGTAGAAACAAACAAATATAATATATTTAACTTAGTGTGTGGTTACACTTGTTAGTGTTATTAATATTATTACATTTATTAC
This sequence comes from Calotriton arnoldi, assembly GCA_963921515.1. Classification (NCBI taxonomy): domain Eukaryota; kingdom Metazoa; phylum Chordata; class Amphibia; order Caudata; family Salamandridae; genus Calotriton; species Calotriton arnoldi. The sequence continues at coordinate 810,299 of CAWUFW010006128.1, read as the reverse complement.
CTCAGTTATTAAAAAAACATAACAATACAGTGTAGCCATTTGTGAGACTTTGACAACAACAAGGGCTTTCATGATTGGTGTACTGTAGTGTACAGTACACTCTGGAAGGATAGCAAAGAAGAAGAACAAAAGTACAAAATGTAACAGACCCGGTTTGGCATTGTGCATCCCATGGGATGCAGCATTAAGGGAGCTGCAGCTGACAATGGATGGAAGCAATAAGCCAAGAGGAACAAAGGAAAGACATGCAGGCCTATGGCAAAAAAACACAAACTACCACCAAAAAATGATGGCCACCAGCCACATGGTCACTCACAACAACCACAAGCAGTATGCCTGGAAAACAATGAACTCAAGCAGGCCTATATGGACAGTGACACAGACTTTACAAAATGGCCCCTGGCCACATTGGGAGGCTCAGCCAAGGCAAATGCTGCCCCACGCACTATTACAAAAACACTCACACACTGGCCAGACAAAGGAGGCATGCTAAACAACGCAGCTTTAATACAACAATGCCAAACACGAAAATCCACAGGGCTAAAAAAGGTTTGCAAGTTACACAACAACCATTCACATCCAACAAAGGCATTTATTTAACACACATGAAAATACACAAAAAGTGAAAAAAAAAAAAAAAAAACACATTTTGCATTTCAATCCAATGCCATCCATGCCCTAAATGATGTTTAAATTCAACAGACGCCACAGAAACAGTTGTTTCATGCACCCATGAGTAGCTCTGGGCATATTGGTTGGAAAACCCATTGGCAGAATAGGCCACATAGTGAATCAATCAATTCAAATCAATAATATTGCAAATTTATTAGAAAATGTAGAGAACTGTGCTCCATTTTTTGCTGGATAAAACATAAAAGAAGAAAAAATTGCATGCAAATTTTGCAAAACAACAACCAGCAAGAAGGCATGGCCACCACAAAGAAGGCTTGCAGGCATAATGCAGAAGCACGCTGGCTGCCCCTTCGCAAAATGGCCACCAGCCACATGGCCAGGCAGGCCACAACAACAAGAAACGGAAGACAGACGATGCAGACCTATGGCAAAAGCACACTGGATGCCTTCACAAAATGGCTGCCAGCCACATGGCCAGGCAGGCCACAACAAGAAGCAATAAGCCAAGAGGAACAAAGGAAAGAAGACATGTAGGTCTATGGCAAAAGCACTACCACCACCACAAAATGGCAGCCACATGGTCACTCACAACAACAACAAGCAGGAGGCCTGGAAAACAATGAACTCAAGCATGCCTATATGGACACAGACTTTACAAAATGGCCCCTGGCCACATGGGGAGACTCAGCCAAGGCAAATGCTGGCCCACTATTACAAACACACTCACACATTGGCCAGACAAAGGAAGGAGGCATGCTAAACAACACAGCTTTAATGCAACAATGCCAAAAACAGAAATCCAAAGGGCAAAAAAAGGTTTGCAAGTAAAACCACACACATCCAACAAAGGCATTTATTTAACACACATGAAAAAAAGTGAAATACCAAAGAAAAAAACATTTTGAATTTCAATCCAATGCCATCCATGCCCTATATGATGTTTAAATTCAACAGACACCATAGAAACAGTTGTTTCATGTACCCATGAGTAGCTCTGCGCCTACTGGCTGAAATGCCTATTGGCAGACTACTGGGGTAGTGAATTAAATAAATATTGCAAATTGATTAAGATTTCAAAGTTGGAGAAAATATAGTAAACTTTGCAACATGTTTCCTTTATAAAAAAAACTAGTAGAAAAATTACATACAAAGAAAACAACTAGGCCCCTACTGAAACTACAGGCCACCCACCACAATACATTTTAAAAAAACGATGAAAAGTACAAAAAAATGTAGGTGCAATGCCCCAATCAAACAAACAACACCAATTTTCCAAGTTACTTGTGAAATCTCAAATCCAAAAGTCCTCAAATCCATTGATATATGATGCAGCTGACACAAAGAGTGATCCTTCCAGCTCCAAATCCAAATGAAAAGTGAACAGGAGATGGACAAAGCACTGGGACGAGCCTGCTGGACAGGAACAGGAAGTTGGAGACTCTGGGGCACTTCCTTTCTCCTAAAAAAAAAAATTAAAAAAGAAAAAGGACTCCTTGCACAAAAAAGTACAGCCAAATGTCAATCTGAGGAGTTTTTTTAATCCAAATCATCATTTCGAGAAGGTTTTGATGCTGCTTGAGAGAGTTTCTTCTCCAGATTGCAAATCTGCGTGTTCGGGATCGCGATCTTCACAAAACTTCCGCCGGAAGTCCGATTGCCTGCCCGAATGACGTGTTCGCGATCGCACACTCTCGCAGGACCTTGCAGCCAGCCACCAAATCTTGTGACGCTCGCGAACGGATGGGAAATCACGTCGGCGAACGCAGGCGTCCCGGTAAGTCGCTCCCGCACATGCGAAAACGCATTTCAAGCGCGCAAACACAATAAAAACTCCGCTCCGTTGCGGAGCCCGGAGTTTTTGGTAACTCCGCGTTCTACGCGTAACGCTGAGTTGCCAAAAATCTGCAAACTCCGCGAGCGGAGCGGATTTTACGCGCAGGGTTAGGTGTTACCCCGAAACCAGTCAAAGGATGCATGTTTCCCATCCAGGGAAGACCTGGCTTAGAAGTTCGGGCTGGACTGTTCCCATGAGGAACAGGGTCAAGACTGATTTGCATATGGCTGGGTCTGAACTGGGCTGGCGAAGTGAGCTAAAGAACGATGGTGGATTCAACCCAGATCTGTGACTGGGGGTGAGTGTCTGAAAAGTTTCAGCGCCCCATCCATCATCTTCTTGTGTGTGCTTTGTTCACCCTTATTTGGCAGGGTATGCCCAGACGTGGGTCCCTTGCTCACTTTGCCACTGGATTCAAGCTAGCCTGGCTGTTGAGGGGTGTTACCCCGAAACCAGTCCCAGGATGCTTGTTTGCGGTCCAGGAAAGACTTGGCTTGACAGTTCGGGCTGGACTGTTCCCATGAGGAACAGGGTCACGACTGATTTGCATATGGCTGGGTTTGAAATGGGGTGGTGAAGTGAGCTAAAGAACGATGATGGATTCAACCCAGATCTGTGACTCTGGGTGAGTGTCTGAAAAGTTTCAGCGCTCCGTCCATCATCTCCTTGTGTTTGCTGTCCTCCAAGCACCACAAACACAAGAGGTGTGGGTCCGTCACCGACATGGCGCAGTGACAGGCACCACAGGGTTTAAAACCTGTCTTCCTCAGTGACATCCTCAACACACCAGGGGGAAATCTCGAAAAATAACGACAAAACGTCACAAGCGTCCCATCAAAAACTGACGGAGGGGTAGCTCTTCCCTAGGCCCGGGCGGAGTTCGCATAATCGCGCTGCGAAGAACTCTGCAAAGTGTCCTAAAAACATCAGCAGGGCTAAAAGGAGTTCTGCGAGCGGGCGGATTTGCTCGCCGCGCCCATCGTGTGACATACGCAAAGTGAATTGCGTTCTCATGCTGGAAATCACACACGAACGGCATCACACGGTTTGCATGGGCATTGCCATCTTGTTTTTTTGGTCTGTATATGGTGCTGGGACCTACTTTTCGAATCCTTCTTAATCTAGCTAATCGTACCCTTCTGAAACTTATCTACCCCTCATTTTGTATTTATTACCTTATCCTGTGTCTTTGTGCTTTTGTATATTACATGTTTTTGCAAGACTTTAGTATTTTTTTTTTCCACTTTATTTTTGTATTTCTTTCCTTTTTTTTTCTTCCTGTTTCTACTTTCTTTTCTTCCCCCAGCCAGCGCCGTGGCAGAGCATGGGAGTGGCAGCGCCAGGCCCCCCTGAACCAACACCATCAGTCACCTACCTTGCGGTCTGCAGCGCCATGAAGTGGTGCCTGCCCGTGCCATCTTTTTCGAGGTGGAGGTGGCTGCGCTAGTTTTTTATGTGCAATGCCACCTCCTGTCCACCCTGGCAGCAGCAGGCAGGCCCACCAGCGGATACGCCCTCCGGGAGCATAGGCAGCAGTTGGAGAGGGTGCACCGGGCTGTGTGCCACTGCTATGGGGTCCGGCGCACCCAACAACAGCTTATGCACTGGTGGGCTGACATCTTGGATAGAGACCAGGACCTGCTCAACCTGCTGTAACCAAGATGTTACATGGAGCACCTGCAAGAGTTCAGCCCCTGAAAGCTATTGTAAACATGACATGCAGATACTGTAATAAAATTGTGCCCGTTGTGTCAGCATTAACATATCATTATGAGCAGTATAAATGCTTGAACAAACGGATCATTCAGCCAGGGCATATGGTGGTGGTCACTATTCAGGGTGGAACATTGGGGGTCCGAGGGTCCAAGCCTCCAGTGTTATTTTTTATGTAGCAGAGAAGCGCATAGCTAGCAATTTAGGCAATTGCTCAGTATTTAGATATAGGATAGGATGCAAACAAGCTCTGCATGCAAGTATCATCAATCTAATTTTACAGATCAATGTCACTCAAGGGAACGTTACACTGTATGATCCACCATTTGCTGAGTGGGTGCAACAGATGTGGCCCTTGCAAAAAATGTGAATTAAAAGGGGTTAAGGGTCCCTAATAGCTAGAGCCACAGGAATAGGGGTAGGAGCCATTAACTCCTTTGACATTGAGGCAATTAGGAAAAAATTATCATCCACCAGATATAATACTGGTGAAGCTATAAAACAAATATCCCACTTGGGCCCCATTCAGTCACAGGAAGTCTAGAACGTCCTGTGGGGACTATATTGAGAATGTCAATGGCACACTTTTACCTATGAGCAGTTTGGGAAAGTGTTTCAATGCACCCATGACATGTCCAAGGGCATCCAATGTATACTATGGCAGAATATTGTGAATCAACAGTTTACAGAATTCAGAGCCAAGTGTTGAGAGCTACAGGGGGAATACTGGAGACAACAGTTATAGTTACCCAAAGAGAAATGGGCCAAGGCAATTCAATTTCAGCGCGAAAAGGAAATATGTTATGTCCACTTTAAAGTAGCAAGGAGTATCCATCCTCCAGAAGTATGGTGCCCCTTTGTGCTGCTTCCGATAGCAATAGAACAGGAATGGTGTGTACCCCACATGGACAAGGCATGGATTGATCAGGCTAATAACACGGTAGAACCTACGAAATGCGCAGATTTGTCAAAAAGGTGGGTATGTACTCACACAGAGAGAATGCTAGATCCATGTATGCATAGTATGCCAGGAGAATGTTAGTGAATACCCTATCCCATTAACGGCACAGACCTGTATCAAGTAGGGACAGAAACCGTTTGCTGCATTACCAATCACCCGTTACTCATTAACAGATTCATACAAACCACAGGAGAGCAAGTAATGTGTGTCCATAATGTGTCTAGCATAATTGACATAAACACCCACGTATTGTACCTGCCTACTAAATGTGCCACAGCTAAACTAGGGGTGCAAGTGCACAGGATGTTTGAATGGGGAGTCCCTTTCACCATTAATTTACCTAGATTAAAAGCTATTAGACAGTATGAACATACTGCATTTACTAAGTTTGACACAGCTGCTAAGTATACACAAACCACAACTATTCGGAAGACTATCAAAGTGATGCAACTAATACATACTGCTTCTCATATTCAGCAGCTAACAGAGCCTCACTGGTATGACATATTCTTGGTTGGGCACCATGAGCCACGAAAAGTATTAATCTGGTGCTGCACCCTTTCATTTGGCTGCTCATTGCTTTTGCTAAACTATTATCATGTGCAGACCATACATACGCACTAAACAGCTGTATGTTAGAGTGAAGATGATTGATGCAATGATTTTTGGACTTCATAGTAATCTGTCTGTGAACACAATTATATGACTTGGTTTTTTCACGCATTGATACTCATGAAAAGTGGGTTACAGTGTGGAGTATGCAGGTCTAGAGTGTGGAACTGCATGCAGAAAACTCCTGTACCATGCTGAGATCGCAGAGAATCCTGGGAAGCTTGTTTTTGCCATTTTCAAGAGATGCAACTATCTGCCAAGGCTCTGTGTTTATGGTACCAGGCTGAGATATGTGGGCTGTCAGACATACCATTGAGGTTATACTGACCTCGGATGCGCCTGGGAGTAGCTGAAGGCCCTCGGCAAATGATTGATTGGTACCAGGGAAGGCATGGTACAAGAAGCAGCTGGTATGAGTCAGAAGCCGGGGTGAGCGAAAACACTGGTAACACCACAAGAGCAGCAGGTACGGGAAAGGAACATAATGTTGTATAAGCCAACCTTTACTGTATAAAAGGAGGGGTGCAGATCCCTTGGGGAAGTTCACAGACAGAGTTGTGCAGATCTCCCATCGCTGACTGCTGCTGCCCCCTGTTACGCTGTTCCCAAGGAGGGTGAAAGAGAGATTGGAGCGGGCTTCCATTGTTGTGGAAAGTCAAGTCCCAGGGGGTGAAGGGCCTGATTCTGCTCTATCTTGTCTTATAAGAGTATTATTATTGCACCTTTAATTAACTGCATTGCAATTGATTCAAGACTGCATGTTTCTTGATCACTGTACTAGCACTGCACAGTACACACATATATATAAATATATATATATTCACTGAAAAAACCATAGGTTTTAGGGACAGTTATAGTTACTTGGACATTGCACTCGTACAAAACCCGTGAAATTCCCCGTTATAGTTAGTTCAGCTAACTATAACTCGCGCCCCGCAATGCACTGCTGATGACGTCACATATTACATCACTCATGACATGGTCAGTGACATCACTGATGACATCACTGATGACATCTCAAATGACATCACTGATGACATCATCCAGTGACTGTGTGTTTCTGTAAAGTTTAAATATTTTTAATATATATAGGAAAAGACGTATTGAAGAATGAGTGGGTGTGTAAGTGTCTGTATGGATGATTTAGTAGGTGCGTGACTGACTCTATAAGTGAGTGATTTAACGTATCTTACTGAATGCATGGGTTAGTGACTAAACTGGGTGAATGTCTGTATCCGTCTGTCTGTTGCTGTGTAAGTGGCTGCATGTGTTTGTGAATAGCTAAATGAGTGTCTATATGAGTTATTGAATGCTTGTCTGAGTATCTGTATGGGTGCCTGAGTGTTTGTGTGGGAGGGGTGTGTGCAACTCTGTGCATAGATGTGTGAGTGGGTGATTCACTGGGTGGATGGTTTCAAGAGTGCATCTGTGATAGACTGTATGGGTGGGTAAGTGTGTGTAAGAGTGTGTTAGTGAGTGAATGTATGTCCCAGTGGTACATGTGTGAGTAACTACATATGTGAAAGGCAGTATATATGTGTGTTGGAGTATATAAATAGCTATAAGCAAGAGTGAGTGATTGTGATAGTGGCTGTGTGGATGAGTGTGTGCTTGTATCAGTGATTGTATAAGAGCGTAACAATGTGCTACTATTTGTATGAGTAAGTGAGCTGGTGTGTGTATAACTGTATAGGTGAGTAAATGGCAGTGTGTTTAATTATTTGCATGACTGACTAGGTGTCTGAGTATCTCTATGGATGAGTGGCGTTGTTTGAGTGTCTATATAGGAGTAAGAGTGCATATGATAGTCCTGTACTGAGTGACCGTAAGTATGAGTGACTGTACGGGTGAGTGAGTGGATGTGTGTGTGTAGACCTAAGAATCAGTGAGTGGGTATGTAGTTATTGGTGTTGGAGTGTCTATGGTTTTGCGAATGGCAGTCTGTAATTTAGAGTGGGTGTATCAAAGATTATATTAGGGTGTGAGGAGGTGCATCAGATTATCACGTGGATGATGTCATCAGTGATGTCATTTGAGATGTCATCAGTGATGTCATCAGTGATGTCACTGACCATGTCATGAGTGATGTAATATGTGACGTCATCAGCAGTGCATTGCGGGCGCGAGTTATAGTTAGCTGAACTAACTATAACGGGGAATTTCACGGGTTTTGTACGAGTGCAATGTCCAAGTAACTATAACTGTCCCTAAAACCTATGGTTTTTTCAGTGAATTTCAAAGGTTTTTTAAATGCTAATTTGTAACTATAACGTGTCTGAAACCTATGGTTTTTTCAGTGAATTTCAAAGGTTTTTAAATGCTAATTTGTAACTATAACGTGTCTGAAACCTATGGTTTTTTCAGTGAATTTCAAAGGTTTTTTAAATGCTAATTTCTAACTATAACGTGCCTGATACCTACGGTTTTTTCAGTGAATTTCAAAGGTTTTGTAAATGACAATTTTTAAATGTATTAATTGTTATATTAATTTTTTTCATACTGATTTACTACATTTTTAGAAACAATTTTTTTTACATATTTTATTTATTAAATTACATTGTAATTACATTATACATTACATTACAAAAATACTTTCTCAGAATGAATTACTTTAGTTTAAATACTTTGCACATAGGCAATAGACTTTTAAGTACAGTAGTTACAGTTGTTGCAATGGGCAACACATTTTCAAACACAATGCAACATTCAGCTCAATGTGAATTTCTAGTTAAATGCAATTAGTTACTTTATGGATTACTTTTCTAACCACAGGACTGGATCCTAGATTCAGTCCTGGTACATCTCCTGTAAACAGTTGAGTAAAAGCGTTTTGGTTACAGTCGTGATTTTTAAGGAATATTATTGTACTTTAAAAGTTGACACTTAGAAACTTTTCTCATAGAATCACCAATGTTATCCTATGGAAGGAAATTCACTTAGCAGGTAAAAACTGTTATCGTTACTTTTTTCTTACTCAGTGTTGGATCCTGGATCCAGCACTGGTGCATCTCCTGTAAACAGTTGAAAGAATGCGTTTAAGTCATACAGGTGATTTTTAAGGAATATTTGTAGTTTGTAAAAATCAACACTTTGAAACTTTTTGCTGAAAACCAGACAATGGATTCCTATGGAAGAAAATATAAGTTACTGGTAAGTACGGTTAAAATTACTTTTCAGGGTCAGTGCTGGGCTAAAAGATGCAGCACTGGGTTCTCTCCTGATAACAGGTGAGTAAATTGGTATTCGTACTTTGGTTTATTTTAGAGGAATATTATAAAGTTCAAAAACTCCACACTTAGAAGAATTTCCAAGTGAAACCAGTCAATGTTAGCCTATGAAGGTAATTCAAGTTACCGGTAAGTACGGTTAAAATTACTTTTCAGGACCAGTACTGGGCTGAAAGATGCAGCACTGAGGTCTCTCCTGATAACAGGTGAGTAAATCAGAATTCGTATTTCGGCTGATTTTAGAGGAATATTTGTATGTTTCAAAAATCAACACTTAGAAACTTTTTCAGCAAAAAGCAGGCAATGATATCCTATGGAAGGAAATTCAAGTTACTGGTAAGTACGGTTAAAATTACTTTTGAGGATCAGTACTGGGCTGAAAGATGCAGCACTGAGGTCTCTCCTGATAACAGGTGAGTAAATCGGAATTCGTATTTCGGCTGATTTTAGAGGAATATTTTAAAGTTCCAAAACTCCACACTTAGAAGAATTTCCAAGTGAAACCAGTCAATGTTAGCCTATGGAAGGAAATTCAAGTTACTGGTAAGTACGGTTAAAATTACTTTTCAGGACCAGTACTGGGCTGAAAGATACAGCACTGAGGTCTCTCCTTATAACAGGTGAGTAAATCGGAATTCGTATTTCAGCTGATTTTAGAGGAATATTTGTATGTTTCAAAAATCAACACTTAGAAGAATTTCCAAGTGAAACCAGTCAATGTTAGCCTATGGAAGAAAATTCAAGTTACTGGTAAGTACGGTTAAAATTACTGTTCAGGACCAGTACTGGGCTGAAAGATACAGCACTGAGGTCTCTCCTGATAACAGGTGAGTAAATCGGAATTCGTATTTCGGATGATTTTAGAAGAATATTTGCACAATGGTGAAGGGAGGGGGCGGGGCCTGAGGTGACATCTGTGCAAACGCGCCCCGTGGCGCGTTTTAAGTTGGGGGATTAAGTCCCCTTGAATCCTGAGGGTCCCTAGGGGCCAACTAGCCCACCAGGAACCTCCAATATGCGCCAGGGGCTGCGTTGCAGAGACGTGTAGAGAGGCCACACCCCTTTTACACCTCTCTGCAACGCAGCTCTGTGGCGCTTTCTGGATGTACCTGTTGGGCTAGTTGGCCCCAGGGACCCTCAGGATTGAAGGGGATTTAATTCCCCATCTTAAAACGCGCCACGGGGCCTGTTTGCACACATGTCACCTGAAGCCCCGCCCCTCCCTTCACCACTGTGCAAACGCGCCCCGTGGCGCGTTTTAAGTTGGGGATTAAGTCCCCTTGAATCCTGAGGGTCCCCGGAGTCCAACTAGCCCACCATATACCTTCCAAAAAGCGCCACAGAGCTGCGTTGCAGAGAGGTGTAAAAGGGGTGTGGCCTCTCTACACGTCTCTGCAACGCAGCCCCCTGGCGCATATTGGAGGTTCCTGGTGGGCTAGTTGGCCCCCAGGGACCCCCAGTATTCAAGGGGAATCGTTCCCCCTCTGCAAACGCGCCAGGGGCGCGTTTGCAGAGTGGTGAAGGAAGGGGCGGGGCCTGCGGGCCCGATCGTTTTATTTTTTATTTTTTATTTTTTGTCCCCTGAAGGGGGCTGTGTAGCCCCCTTCCTTTTTCCTGTTTTTGGGCCCTGGGGACCCCATCCCCCAGGGCCTTACCCCTTTTTAATTTAATTAAAAAAAAAACGGGAAGGGGGCCGCGTGGCCCCCTTCCCTGGGCCTGTATTGGCCCCGGGACCCCATCCCCCGGGGCATGGCCTTTTTTTATTTTCTTGGGAGGGGGCTGCGTGGCCCCCCTCCTCAGGCCATTTAAGGCCCCGGGGACCCCATCCCCCGGGGCCGGCCTTTCCATTTTTTTTTTTTTTTTTTTGGGGAGGGGGCCGCGTGGCCCCCTCCTGGGCCACTACTTGCCCTGGGGACCCCATCCCCCGGGGCTGGCCCTCTCCGTTGGGGACTGTGAGGGGGTCCCCAATCCCCCCACAGTCCCGCCGGCTCCCCACGTCCCTTGGGAGCCGGCATTGCTGTTCCACATGGGGAGCAGCTGACATGCTGCTCACCATGTGGAAAAGCAATCGGCTTTGGATATTGGAAGAGAGAGCAGGTTTCCCTGCTCTCTCTTCCAATATCCAAAGCAGTTGCTATGGCAGGACGGGAGCCGCGAGGCTCCTGTCCTGCCATAGCAAACTACAGTGTCACCCCGGGACACTGCAGGAGCCGGCCCTGGGGGGTGGCGGTCCCCAGGGCCACCACAGGCTCCAGGAGGGGGGCCGTGCGGCCCCCCTCCCCACATCAGCAAAGCCCCGGGAGGTGGTGGTCCCCGGGCTTCGGGGGTCCAAAACGGACCCCCATTTTAATTTGTTAGTGCCCCGGGGAGGTGGCGGTCCCGGGGCATGTGGGGGCTGGAGCCCCCCACACAGGTTGTTTAATTTTTTTAAAAAGCCCCGGGAGGTGGTGGTCCTCGGGGCTGCGGGAGGGCTCAGAGCCCTCCCGCACCATTTTTAAAAGAAAGCCCCGGGGGTGGCGGTCCTCGGGGCTTGGGGGCCCTTTGAGGCCCCCACACATAAAATTAAACCCCCACCATGCCCCCGGGACTTGGGCCACCCGGGGCAAAATACAATCGAGCGCGGCAGACCGCGCTCGATTTTTGCCCAGGGGGTCCTTGTGGGACCCCTGAGCAAACCTAGGGGTCAGGGTGTTTCTACCCTGCCCCCTTTGTGCGCTTTGCGCACTTGTTTCTGTCCCTCGGTTCTACCGAGGGACAAAATGGCTGCCAACATTTCCTGAATCGGAATGTTGACAGCCAGCTGACAGCCAATTAACATGCAGCTCGTGATCGGGACGGTGCGCGCAGGGTGCGCTCAGGGTGCACGAATCCTCCGTGCCCATAGATATATATGTACTTTTACTTTTGATTTTCTCAGCAACTACTGAACGGATTTCCACCATTTAACAAAAAGGGTTCTTTCTGAACCAAGAACTACCTCTTTGCCAAATTTGGTGTAATTCCGTTCAGCAGTTCGGGCTGTAGCCGTGTCTAAAGTTTCCTATGGAAAATTGCATGGGGAAAACACGTTTTGGGACCCCCCTTTTTTCTCGGCCCCCGCTTGACGAATCCCCCCGAGACTTTCAGGGTAGGAGCGGACCGGAGCGCCCCACAAAGTTTGAAAATTTTGCGAAGATACGTCAACCGGCAAGAGAGTTATTTCAAATAGAATGTCGCGGATTTCCTATGGATAATAGGTTGTAACTATAACTATCTACTGGCGACCGCCAGTAGATAATATATATATATCGAGGTGTAACTATTTTTGCCATTGTTAGTTGAAAGCCTATATTTTGCTGTGCTAAAGAATTACTTTTGTGCTTTTGATTTACTGCATTGTGAGTGATTTCAACCTGCTTCTTACCTGCGCCCTTATTTTGCTGGCATTACATTATAAATCTACATGCAACTATTCTGCTAATGTATCATTATCATTGAGATATGTGTCTGTGCTAGTATTTCATTAAAGCTAAATTGTATCTGCTACCAGTGTGTTGCTCCTTACTGAGTGTCCTTATTGATTTGTACTTGATTGACATCACTTGGTTTGGTTGCCAGCAGCCAGTCAAACACAATCTGTATGATTCACAGAGCTTAGGGTCCTTATTTGTTTTTAAGATATTAGTTATTATTATACAAAATTCTTATATGATGGCTAGGAGAATAAACTGCAGGTACACATCCGCATATAGGATGTAATAAGAGTCCTTATGCAATCCTCTCATTGTAGACAGGTGCTTCGAGAGTGATGGAGTGGCCACCAAAGCACTCCATTAACAGAATTATTCCTAATTTGATATCAATACGCCCATGCACCAAAAGCAAAATAGTGCAAGTCTTCATGGAAGTTGATACTTGTTTGTTCCATATGATACATTTCTAGCCAACACTTTTGTCTTATAGAAAGACTCCCTAAGGGCTAGAAAATCCCACAACAAATACACCCAAATTACTCCTTATGTTCCAAACACATCTTTGTATTCATACATATATTCATACTGAGATAAGGAAAGCTCCCTGTCCAGAGACCACTATAGTGTTCAGACACTTATAATATTTAGCAGACTGTTTAGGAAAAACAACCAATAGGGAGATGTGGTTGTAACCCAATATGCCTTCCCCAACTAATGGTGTCCTCTAACCATCTGAAGGAAGAATATAAAGGTTTATAATAATAAAGTATTTTAAAATACCTGAGTAAAAGGATAGAATGGCCCGATAGTGAGCGCCCAAATTAGTCACCTGTGCTCGTAAAACCAATGAAATAAACATATCAGTCAAAATTATAAATTGAAAATCTTGTGATATAATCATAATACCGTACAGATACTTGAAATAGCTGGTGCTCACCAATATGTAGGAATCAGTGTTACTCTATCCAGTAAGCCAATTTCAATGAAGAATCTAAAAACAAATTCCCAACACGTCAACAAGACATAATGGTACCCCCAATACAGAATAAATCAAACTATATTAACACCAATTCCCTACATTTATATCCTACATGTAACCTCAAGTCACCACTGTAAGCACGCTATACCTTAATACACAAATCCTCAAGGACATAACCAAAATCACAACGGACCTCTCAAATTCGTAACTGCAGAAACAGAATTCAGAAACATACCCTCACTGCAAACAAAGTTGTCGCTGCTGTCCGGTCACTCTAAAAAAACAATAAGATGGACTCCCATCACACCTTTGTTTCAGACAACCATTCCCCATTATGTAAAAAGATAACAATATACCCATCAAACAAAGTATCTAATGGAGATATATACAACCTACCTATCAGCAAGTGTTTGCAAGGCCCAAAATGTTTTGCACACTACATGGGCTGTTGGAACTGGCCCTTTCTGGAGGGTCACCCCAAAATGTTTTGGCTTCCTCCTGGACCGCAGACTCCACCATTTCAGAAAACTTCTGGAACTCTGCATACTCTTCCAGGAAGAAGGACTGCTGTGCAGCTACAAGGACTGTCACACTGCTGGACTGCTAGTCTACTAGACTCCTGCTTTCCTGTGCTGACCTGCTCCCCCTTGCCTGGGAGTGAGAAGGAATGACCTGCATCTCTACAACCCAGAGTGACTCCAAGGGCCAGCTTACTGGTCTCCTGTTTTCTGAAGTCTCAGGGACAGAAGAGACTTCCAACCAATCATCTCCTGGACCTGGACTCTGAAATCTGTGTTTGCCCTGCCAGGTGGTACCACCCCAGTCCTAGACCCTTAGAAGTGGGCTTAAGGTGCTCTGCCCTCCATGGTCCTCATCGGAACTGCCACGAAGCTACACAAAGCAATGCCACACAGACCGCGCACCAGGATCTAAGGCACTGATTTCAGCAGGCCCAAGTGGGTCCCTGTGGCCAGCCTGCACTCTATTGCAGTTGGCCTGAACTTGTGACTTTGTCCCGGTCCGGAGTGACCAGATAAGCACAGTTGGCGCTTTGCTCTTTTATGCGCTATTTTCACACAAATCTTCACAATTGCATATCTCAGGATCTTCTTATTGGATGTTTGTTGTTTTGGTCTTGTTTTATTCCTTAAATTACGCTCTATTTTTCTAACCAGGTGTGGTACCTTTTTGTGTGGTGTTTTCACTGTTTTGCACAAGTACTTTACACATTGCCTCTTAGGTTAAGCCTGACTGATCTGTGCCAAACTACCAGAGGGTGAGCACAGATTAATTTAAAGCATGTATCTGACTTACCCTGACTAGGATTCTGGTTCCTGCTGGGACAGGGTGCATACCTCTGCCAGCCAGAAACCCAATTTCTCACAGACGCCATCTTGTTGCCGGTATACATTGGCCAGACAAAAGGAGATATAAAAAGAGGACCAAATAAACATGGTGAGAGGTCTAACGCCAATATAGGCACCATCTTAACCACAGAGTATAATCGAACAGATAGTATTAGCGGACTCCTTGGCAGCTTGTATATCTAACCCCACGCACAAACAAAGTTGAACTAAAGTAACACCTCATAAGTCAATTCTCCTCAAATTATATAATAACCTATTCAGCTTCACTTCCGACCAGGTTATAAAGATAGAAGAAAAAATTATAGAGGAAAAAAATATATATATGAATAGTAGAAGAGCTAATTTACCACTCTATAGAAGCACCAATACCTTACATGTGTGCTATCTTGACCAAAATATTGGTATTCATTGGGCTCAAAACATTAGTGTTCTAGAAGGGCAGCCTCAAATCACCAGTCTAAATTAATGAGACAGAAAGGAGACTAAGTCCCAAACATGACAATGTGCATGTAGCCCTATCTGAGCGCCAAATTGCTCTGCACACAGCAATGACGTGGGCGTTCTTGTAATAGGGAATATGCGGATATTGGTAAGCACCAGCTATTTCAAGTATCCGTATAGTTTTAGGATTATATACATGAGCTGATCAACTTATATATTTGAATGACACATTTATTTCCTTGGTTCTACAACCATGAGTGACTAATTTGGGCTCTCACTGTCGGGCCATTCTATCCTTTTATTCAGGAGTATTAAAATACTTTATTTTTCTATACCTTTATATTCCTCCTTCAGATAGAGGACACCTACATTAGGTAGGGAAGGCATATTGGGTTACTACCACATTACCCTATTTGTTGTTTTTCTTAAACAGTTTGTTAAATATTTTAAGTTTCTGAACAATATAGTGGTCTCTGGACAGGGGGCTTTCCATAGCTCAGAATGAATATATGTATGAATATAAAGATGTGTTTGGAATGAAATGAGTAATTTGGTTTTATTTGTTGTGTGATTTTCTAGCCCTGAGTAAGTCTTTCTGCAAGATGAAACACGTGTTGGCTAGGTTGTGTCATATCGAATAAACAAGTATCAACTTCCATGAAGACTTGGACTACATATTAGTAATTATAGTTTCATTCCATGACCATGGTGGGAATATAGCATGCTACAACGCATGCTTTCACATCGTGTTCCATTACAACGAGGTTGTCACAACGACCGCGTTGTTAGAACGCAATACCTTTACAATGCAAGTCATTAGATCGACTTGCACTAGATGGCTCTCCAACCTTAGGAATAGTATAATTTACTATTCCAACTCCACCCTGCGCAACAGTAGGGAAGGTGTTGGAATAGTAAATCATACTATTGCTTAGGTTGGAGCGCCATCTAGAGTAAGTCGATCTAATGACTTGCGTTGTAATGGCATTGCGTTGTAACAACGCGGTCGTTGTAATGACCGCGTTGTAAAGGTAATGGGGTGTAACAACCGCGTTGTAAAGGTTGTTTCCCCATGGTGGTCCTTTTATCCCCCAAAAATACTCTCTACCAGTTTTGGGAGAACTGGGAGTATCACATCCTGTAGCGTAATATACAACACACTTGGAAGGCT
Source organism: Calotriton arnoldi (assembly GCA_963921515.1). Taxonomy (NCBI): domain Eukaryota; kingdom Metazoa; phylum Chordata; class Amphibia; order Caudata; family Salamandridae; genus Calotriton; species Calotriton arnoldi. Next base: position 793,909 of record CAWUFW010006128.1, on the reverse strand, counting down.
GTCAGGGCCTGAATCATTGCCCTTTTTGCCGTCCCTCAAAACTTACTTAATCTCCTCTTGAGTTATCTCTCGATTTAGAAGATCTGACAATCTTGCTTCTAATTTTCAAAATGGGTCCTCTCCTAACAAGCCTGCTTTGGATTCTCATGGGGCCACGAATTCTTCCCTGTACAGCTCCTGGTAGAAAGTGGCAAAAGCCTCTTTAATGGTACTATCATCTAAGCACAATTCTCCTGTTAGGCTATCTTCTATCTCCCTAATATGGTTACTTGTAATAGCCACTTTCGTTTTCCAAGCTATAAGCTTTCTGCATCCCTCCCCATTCTCAAAATGGGCTAGCGGTACCTATCTAGCACCTCTTTTGTCTCTTGCAATTTGCCCATGTGTATAACACTCTCCCGATAGTCTCCCCCAGTTCCAGGCACCAAGCACTGAATCACAGCTATTCTTGCCTCCAACTTCCCAGGCTTATTTTTGGCCTCTTTGTATTTGGTTACCACTATACTCTTAATACCGCCCCTTATGCAAGCCTTAAACGATATGGAGGGGAGAAGACTTGACATTCAGCTTAAAGAACCATTCCATGTCTGTCCTCAGCTGATCTACCACCAACTGGTCTAGCAGTAACTTTTTGTCTAGTAACCTTTTTGGGGAACGCACTTCCTTGGGGCTATCTCCAACATGACTGCGTAAAGGTCTGATAGATGTTCTGGTAAGTGTATCACCTTCTTAACTTTACCGGGGATTTTACTATCTACCAAAAAATTGTCAATCGTAAAATGGTGACTATATTTTTTATTATGAAAAGTAAATTCTCTCTTGTTACCAGCTGTCTCTCTCCATATATCATTAAGTTCAAGATCATTCATCATGAGCCTGAGCTGTAGGTGTGATTTTGGAACTTTCATCATTATCCTAGCGGTGGATTTATCCAATGCGGAATCTAACAAGACATTAAAGTCGCCCCCTATAATTATAGGCATCTCAACTTCTAATAGGTTCTAATATAGAGCCTGCAGGGCGGTAGGGACATTTACGTTAGGTCCCTAAAAGCCAACGATTACATACCAGGACCCTCGAATTGCCACTTTAACCATCATCCACCTTCCTCCACTGTCTAGCTTACATTTGCCCACCATTGCTTGGGCGGAAGTCTTGATTAAAATAGCAAACTCCTTTGTACAGCATGCCTGATCTGTATACACACACCCACTAACCCATCTCTGATCCTTAAATAGTTCCATACATTCCTTTTTCAGCAAGTGTGTTTCTTGTAGTATTATAATCTGAGCGTTTGACTTCCTTACGTAATCTAGAATCTTCTTTCTTATCCTTTTAACCCTGAGACCATTAACGTTCCTGGTCAAAATCTGAAAGGAATAATTTTGATTTGGGCCTACCATCTCCCTCTCTTAGTGTGTTTCTTCCTCCAGTGTTTAGTACCTAAGAATGATTATGTGACTGGGTGGCGAAGTGAGCTAAAGAACGATGATGGATTCAACTCAGATCTGTGACTGGGAGTGAGTGTCTGAAAAGTTTCAGCACTCCGTCCATCATCTCCTTGTGTTTGCTTTGTTCGCCCTAAGTTGGCAGGGTATGCCCAGACGTGGGTCCTTTGCTCACTTTGCCTCTGGATTCAAGCTAGCCTGGCTGATGAGGGCTGTTAGCCCGAAACCGGTCCCAGGATGCTTGTTTCCAGTCCAGGGAAGACATGGCTTGGCAGTTCGGGCTGGGCTTTTCCTATGAGGCACAGGGTCAAGACTGATTTGCATATAGCTGTGTCTGAACTGGGGTGGCAAAGGGAGCTAAAGAACGATGATGGATTCAAAACAGATCTGTGACTGGGAGTGAGTGTCTGCAAAGTTTCAGCACTCCATCCATCATCTCCTTGTGTTTGCTTTGTTCACCCTAAGTTGGCAGGGTATGCCCAGACGTGGGTCCCTTGCTCACTTTGCCACTGGATTCAAGCTAGCCTGGCTGATGAGGGCTGTTAGCCCAAAACCGGTCCCAGGATGCTTGTTTCTGGTCCAGGGAAGACATGGCTTGGCAGTTCGGGCTGGACTGTTCCCATGAGGCATAGAGACAAGACTGATTTGCATATAGGTGTGTCTGAACTGGGGTGGCGAAGTGGGTAAACAGCCATTTCAACGCGGCTTTTACACTGCATGCGTTACAATGCATGCGATGTAACAACACATAGCCATTACTACGCATGTTATTACATCGCATGCGCTTTTACAACGCATGCGATGTAATGACGATCCACCTCGTTGTGAGGAAACTGAGGCTCTTCCGTTTCCTCACAACGACGTGCATCGTGCACCGCCCCTCAGCTGACGTGAAGCGAAGCAGGAACCAGGGAGAGGAACCATGAGGAGAGCGAGGTAAGGGGGATTGGGCCAGGGGTGGGGGTAGTGTTTTAGGGTTTGGGGAAGTGTTGTAGTGTAGGGTAGTGTTTTAGGGTTTAGGGTAGTGTTGGGGGGTTGTGCAGGGTAATGTTTAAGTGTAGGGAGCGGACTGGGGGTTGGGGGAGGGTCGTGCTGGAGGTAGTGTTTTAGGGTTTAGGGTAGTGCTGTGGTGTGTGTGTAGTGCAGGGTAGTGATTTAGGGTTTAGGGTAGTGTCGGGGGGTCGTGCAGGGTAGTCTTAATGTAGGGAGAGTACTGGGGTAGTGCTGTGGTGTGTGTGTAGTGCAGGGTAGTGTTGTTGGGTTTAGGGTAGTGTCAGGGGGTCATGCTGGGTAGTCTTAATGTAGGGAGAGTACTGGGGGTCAGGGAGGGTCGTGCAGGGGTACTAAATTAGGGTTTAGGGCAGGGCAGGGTAGTGTCACTTACATTGCATACTTTTACCATGAGTATAGCTTTACCACGCATGCCTTTGCGTTGTAAAGGTATGCGTGGTAAAAGTATGCGATGTAATGGCATGTCGTTGTAATTGCAACGCGTAGTAATACCCGCGTTGTAATGGCACGCATGGTATTAGTATGCGTTGTAATGAGTCATATTCGGCGAAGTGAGCTAAAGAACGATGATGGATTCAAAACAGATCTGTGACTGGGAGTGAGTGTCTGAAAAGTTTCAGCGCTCCATCCATCATCTCCTTGTGTTTGCTTTGTTCGCCCTAAGTTGGCAGGGTATGCCCAGACGTGGGTCCTTTGCTCACTTTGCCACTGGATTCAAGCTAGCCTGGGTGATGAGGGCTGTTAGCCTGAAACCGGTCCCAGGATGCTTTTTTCTGGTCCAGGGAAGACATGGCTTGGCAGTTCGGGCTGGACTGTCCCCATGAGGCACAGTGTCAAGACTGATTTGCATATAGCTGTGTCTGAACTGGGGTGGCGAAGTGAGCTAAAGAACTATGATGGATTCAACCCAGATCTGTGACTGGGAGTGAGTGTCTGAAAAGTTTCAGCGCTCCGTCCATCATCTCCTTGTGTTTCCTTTGTTCACCCTAAGTTGGCAGGGTAGGCCCAAACGTGGGTCGCTTGCTCACTTTGCCACTGGATTCAAGCTAGCCTGGCTGATTAGGGCTGTTGGCCCGAAACCGGTCCCAGGATGCTTGTTTCCAGTCCAGGGAAGACATAGCTTGGTATTTCGGGCTGGGCTGTTCCCATGAGGCACAGGGTCAAGACTGATTTGCATATAGCTGTGTCTGAACTGGAGTGGTGAAGTGAGCTACAGAACGATGATGGATTCAACCCAGATCTGTGACTGGGAGTGAGTGTCTGAAAAGTTTCAGCGCTCCGTCCATCATCTCCTTGTGTTTCCTTTATTCACCCTAAGTTGGCAGGGTATGCCCAGACGTGGGTCCCTTGCTCACTTTGCCACTGGATTCAAGCTAGCCTGGCTGATGAGGGCTGTTAGCCCGAAACCAGTCCCAGGATGCTTGTTTTCAGTCCACAGAAGACATGGCTTGGCAGTTCGGGCTGGACTGTTCCCATGAGGCACAGGGTCAAGACTGATTTGCATATAGCTGTGTCTGAACTGGGGTGGCGAAGTGAGCTAAAGAACGATGATTGATTCAAACCAGATCTGTGACTGGGGGTGAGTGGCTGAAAAGTTTCAGCGCTCCGTCCATCATCTCCTTGTGTTTGCTTTGTTCGGCCTAAGTTGGCAGGGTATGCCCAGATGTGGGTCCCTTGCTCACTTTGCCACTGGATTCAAGCTAATCTGGTTGATGAGGGCTGTTAGACTGAATTCAGTCCCAGGATGCTTGTTTCCGGTCCAGGGAAGACTTAGCTTGGCAGTTCGGGCTGGACTGTTCCTATGAGGCACAGGGTCAAGACTGATTTGCATATAGCTGTGTCTGAACTGGGGTGGCAAAGTGAGCTAAAGAACGATGATGGATTCAAAACAGATCTGTGACTGGGGGTAAGTGTCGGTGGCTTTTCATTGGTCAATAGGCTTAGCAGTCCCTCCTTAGTACCGCCTTTTCTCTTTTGTAACCTCCCATGAGAACACCCCCTGATACATGTTTTGTTACGCGGTATGTTTTAATTACAGCCTTGGAGCACTATTTTCTGAAATGGCTTTCTCCTGGCTGCTGTTGCAGGCAGAACATTCTTTCGCGCAACGCTTTTTTTTTAGCCAGTGCTGCATGCCTCGGCTGGATTAATGGCGGCTGTGCCGTTCTTTTGTTAGTTGCATCGTCGAACGAGGACGCATGCCTTTTTTTGTCTGTTTATTTACTTTAGTTACAAAGGTGGCACCCGTGCTTTAGCTTTAAACATCTTAAGCTAAAATATAGGAGCTACAATTGCTTAAAAATTAAAGAAATAGAAAAAGAAATGCACATTTTAATCTACTTCTTTACATTTTAAGCAATCGCGGCACACGCGCTTTATCTTAAGATGTCTAAAGCTAAAGCGCTGGTGGTGCCATTGTAACAAAAGTAAATAAATAAAAAAATGAGTGTGGCCGCCATTTTTTTCTATTGTTTACTTTTGTTACAATTGCAGCACCTGCGCTTTAGCTTTAAACATCTTATGCTATAGTGCGGGTGCCCCAATTGCTTCAAAAGTAAAGAAATTGAAAAATAAATGTTTGTGTCTATTGCTTTACTTTTGAAGCAATCACAGCACCTGTGCTTTAGCTTAAGGTGTTTGAAAGCTAAAGCGCGAGTGCCATGATTGATTTGTAATGCAAGAGCTCTCGCATTACTGAAAGTTTGAGCTCTTGGCGTTGCATTATTATTAGCAACGCCAAAAGCTCAAATTTTCAGTAATGCGAGACCTATTGTATTACAAATGCTTGCTTACTGGTTGGTTACATTGTTTGTGAGCTTTGTTTCAGATGATAGGTCTGTTGTAACTGATTTCAATTTTACTTAGTCACTGCTGGGTGTCACGTCACACCGCCGTTTTAGGCCTTTTTGTGTTTCAAATTTTGCTGCCTTTTCATGTCAATTAATATTTTCATATATATGTCAATATAGACATAATTCCAGTTTGATTGTGGCATTTGATTAGATGTTTGAGATACAATGACATTATTTTTGTAGAAACCAAAATGGCACTTCATTATGAAATCATAACCCAACATATTAAGCTCAGGAGTCAGTTTTCAGTGATTTTCAATTTCTCATTTAAGCATGGGAAACAACATGCACCAACCCTACACCAAGCTGATATGCCCTCAACCCTGTACAGAGAAGGTCGGCACTGCCAGGCTCCTTAATATTCTGCGCTGCCAACTCTCTTTTAGTTTTGTAAGTGCCTTTGCTTAAGATTGGATTTTGTCAACATGTCCAGAGTGATTCCATTATACATTGTACCCAAACTGCACATTGGCTAGATTGTTTGAATCTCTGCATCTGGAACTAGGGGACATATTTACAAGCACCTATCACCACAGGAACGTGACTTTTTACGACGTTCCTGTGGTGATAGGGGCTTAGCCTTATTTAACAGGCGGCGTGGTCCAGTTGGGCAAGGTCCGGTGGCGTCTAGCGTCACTGGGTGCGGTGATTGAGGGTGCGGTGGGTGGGTCTTGGGTTGAGAAACTTTCGTTGATGTCTTTGATCTTGGGGTGGAAGAAGGTGGCGAGGTTGTTGCAGAGGTCTTGAGAGGGGGGTATGTCTGCTGTCTCTGTGTTGGGTTTGGTGAATTCTTTGACCATGGCGAAAAGTTCTTTGCTGTTGTGTGAATTAGTGTTGATGCTTTACTGTATGATTACTTGAGATTCATTGTTGCAGAAGCTAAAATAAAAAAATCTGAAAAGTTTCCAATTTAGACCTCAGTGGTGATTGAGGATTGGCAGTTCTCTGCCCTGTTCCTTTTGAGTATCTGAAAGCCCCGGGACACTAAAGCGAGTAGCCAGGCGCCATAGATGATCATTTCATTCATTAACATAATTAAGTGCACAGTGTGGTGATCTAGGCAAATTTGTCTTCCACTTATGAGTGAACTTATTTACTTGCAGTATGCCCAACCTAAATTTTATGGATAATGTTCATGTCTGTGCTGGTACATATGCGTCCATGTAAGGTTCCAAGGCAGGAGCCAGTTTAAAGTCTAAGAATTCATCAACAAAGCCATCTGCTTTAACAATTGAGTGACACAGATTTATCCTGTTTTTTCAAAATGCCTTTTTTAATTGTGGTTTTAGGGTTATTGTTTATCTGTGTGGAATTGTTCCAGTACATACTCAGCCTGAGGTCTCTGAGATTTAATTTATTGTGTCGGACCTAAGAGAAAAGATAACAATTCCCGAGATTCAATACTTCTTCCATAGAGTGCCTATAGGTTATGTGTTCTGGGTTCAGTCTTTCCCACAAGACCAATGGTTTTAATACAGCTAGTTCGTCAATCCTTTGTAACTCCATATCATTGAACAAGGGATCAATTGGAGTGCTCTTGGCAGATAAATAATAATCTCAAAGTTGTGTCTGCCCCATTTGTTTTAAAAGACATATTTTATTGGTTTTCATACATAGCCTCCTGACGTAACACTGGAAATGCAGTTTTAGGGTACATACTATTAACCCATGCTGGTAAAATCAATCATCATATCTTATATATATTGCAGTAGGTGTATTAGCACTGTAGATTGTGGTTATAGGTATCACAATACCAGTACTTACAGAGTGGGTATAGGAATAGCCTGCATATCGGAATAACATTCCCTCTCCTCCTCCCCAACCCTTCTCAATATACTCCCTCCCTTCCCTCCCCCCCTGACTCACTCCTATCCTCTCGCAGGACCATAAGGTGCGTGGTTCTCTTATATCTGCACATGTATTCTTGATTGCATGGATTGCAGCTGTGCGTGTTCCTACAGTGGCTTTTCCTGGGTGTCCCTGTCCCTGTACATCTAACTTTGGTATGATCTGTATAATTATACCCTATAGCTTATCATGTTGGTGGGGATTCTAAGGTTATGAATAGTTCTAGCATTGCATCCCATTCCAGAGAGATTGGCGTCTTCCGTAGGCCTTTACTTTCCTCCATCCTTACCGCCATGCTTTCAGCTCTCCCCCATCTGACCACCTCCCCATGCCTGTTGAGCGTCATGGGGGGAACCGCGGCTTCCACCTCATGGTAATTGATCGTTTTGCTAGTATTATGGCAAAATTAGCAAATTGGGTTTGGACTTTCTATTTCTTTTGGTCACGTTGCAGCCCCAGTATGCAGTATTCCGCCGTATCACCTCCGACAATACTCGTTGCGGTCCCTAGGACCCATATAACAGTCCAGAAGGTAGCCAGAAGCGGGCAGGACCACATCATATGTCCCAGGTCGGCTGCGTGTGCGAGACATCGTGGACATTGGTCCTTCGCCTCAGGATATATTTTACTTAATCGGTGCGGTGTGAGATAGGCCCTGTGCAGCACCATGTATTGGATTAATTTAAATTTGGCGTTACTAGATACCCTCTTGGGATACTCAAGGAGGGTGTCCCATTCCTTGTCTGAAAGTTCTCTTCCGATGTCGGTATTCCATTTTTCTCTAAGCGCTGCCAGGGTAGTCACCGCATGGGAGCGAATACCTCTGTACAGCTAGTGAATCAAGTGACGCCCATTACACAGGAGGTATAGTGTATGTACTAATTCGTGTGTGGGGGGTTCTTTATTGTCTGGTGCCCAATTCCGTTTAATGTATCTGGTAATGCTTGCATGCAGAATATAAAGGGACCGTAGGACACCCTGTTCCTTGGTGAAGTTCTCGTGATCTAGTAACATACTTTCCCCGAACAGCATCCCCACAGTGTTCACTCCTTCCCATGTCCATCTGGAGATGCTTCTGGCAGTGATTACTCCTGTGGGTGTGGGGATCCCTACTAGTGGAACGTTGGGGTCATAGGGTAGCGACTGATAAGTGTATTGCAGTGCTCCTTTCCAGTAGGTAAGGGCTACTGTCAGTAGTGTGGGAGCCGCAGATGGGGTTCGCCCTTGTGGCAACAACAGGGTGTGGAGGATCCCTCATTCCAATGCTTGCTGCATCATCCCTATCTCATGGAGGTTATGACCTGCAGTCCAGTACGATAACCACTGCAGTTGATTCGCATAGCAATATGCCTTGAAATCTGGAACTCCCATGCCCCCTTTGTCAGTTCCAAGCTGGAATTTCGAGAGCCCCACCCTCCTGCGACCCTTTCCCCATATTAGTTCTAGCAGGACTGTATTCAGGGTTTTAAAGATAATAGTCGGGATCACCATTGGTAAATTAGTAAAGTAATAGAGCATTCTCAGGAGCATGACCATTTTTGAGATGGCAACTCTGCCCGCCACTGAGAGTGGTAGTGAAGTCCAAAAGGTTATTTGAGCCCTAAGTGCCCTGATTGCCCACACAAGGTTGCCATCCATAAGTTCTTGCGGACCCCTGTATATTTGTATGCCTAGGTATTTAAAAGTGGTGGGTGCAATCGGGAGTTCCGAGGGGCCGAAGTGAATCGGTTCTGCTCGCTCCTCGGCATGGAAATAAAAGGCATTAGATTTGGACTCAATGATGGTGAGACCCAAAATATTTTGGAACTGGGTGAAAATGCGTGGAATGGGTCCAAGGCCACCCTGAAGGCTGTCTAGGTAGAGAATAATGTCATCAGCATATAATGAGAGGATGTGCGTGGCGTTACCAATCTTAATTAATGCCAGGTTCTACTGCATCCTTCCCGAGTTTAATGGCTAACGGTTCAAGGGCTAACACAAATAGGAGTGCCGAAAGCGGACAGTCTTGTCACGTACCGCGGCCAACTGGATAGGACTGAGAGATGTGAACCCCTGTGCGGGCTCTTGCTGTGGGTGTCGTGTATAGTAATTTAACCCAACATACAAACGCCTGTGGGATACCAAATTTCGTGAGGGAAGCTAGCATGTAGTTCCAGCTGGGGGATATCAAAAGCCTGCCTTAGATGTAGTTCCAGCTCTGGGATGGTCCAAGGTTGTGGAAGTCAGCACATGATATAACCGCCTAATATTAAGAGAGGTGCTGCGGACGGGTACAAAGCCGCATTGATCTATATGTATCATTTGTGGCAGGAAGGGGAGTAGTCAGTGGGACAGTATTTTACTTAAGATTTTGTATTCGGTGTTTAGTAATGAGAGAGGCCGGTACCCGGACTGATCCGCTAGGTCCCTGCCTGGCTTTGGGAGGGAGGAGGCCAGCGCCTGCATCGTGGTGGGGGGGGAAACCCTGTATCTAATGCTGACTGGTAGAGGCGCTCTAGGTGATGGACTAGCATTGTTGAGAAGGTGTCCTAAACCTCCACTGGGAGGCCATCTAGTCCTGGAGTTTTGTTGCGTGGAAGCTCTCGGATTGCTTCCTTGATTTCAGTTTTTGAAATTGGTGCTTCTAGATCTTTTTGGTGTGCTTTTAATAATTGAGGGAATTTAATGTCTTCCAGGAATGTTTCTATTGCTTCCTCCCCCACGTCCTCAGGGGCCGCATATAGTATTTTATAATAGTCCCTGAATGCTATGTTTATGTCCGATTGTGTATTCACTGTTGTGCCCTCAATCGTGGTGACTTCGAGTATTGGGGTGGAGGAAGGTGCGTCCCGCAAAATCCTGGCCAGGAGAGTGCCCGATTTATCTGCTTCTGCATGCTGTCTTTGTGTGTATGATTGGTAATCTATGACCCGCAGCCGTTCCAGGAGTTCGGCATGCCCGATACGTGCTTCTTGCAGGGACGCCTCTTTTGAGGTATCTGAAACTGCTGCCTGCTCTAATCTGCCCAGTTTGTTTTCTACTTCTTGTAATTCTTTATTAATCACTTGTCGGGCTCCCACTATTGCACTGATAACCACCCCTCTCACAACTGTCTTAAATGCCTCCCATTCCATTTGGCGTGAGGACGTCGTGTCTGCATTTTCTGCAAAATAGTTAGAAATAGTGGTGGCCAGGGTTTGCGAAACACGGAGTCCTCAAGCAATTGTGGTTGCAACCTCCATGTTGGAATTGGGGTGGGGATTTTCCCCCATGGCACGTAATCTCTAGGGGGTTGTGATCAGAAAGCGTTTTTCCCAGGTATGTGGTGTGTACAATTTGAGTGACAAGGGGCGGTGAGCAGAGCACCCTATCTATTCGTGTGTGTAGCATATGAGGGGGAGAGTAAAACAAATATTCTCTGTAGTCTGGATTTTTAATGCGCCAAGCATTATCTAGTGACCAGCCTGTCGCCCAACAACGCAGTGAGGCCGCCTGTTTCTTGGCGCCCGCCCCTTGCAGTGGTGGGTGAGAGCGATCAAGGTCTATATCCAGAACTGCATTGTAGTCTCCCCCTAAAAGCCAGGGATAATTAACCCAGTCAGCCAATACTGTGAAACATTTGCCCTCTCCAGTTGGTGAGATGTGTCTCCTGCATTAAAACAATATGTGCCTTTCTTCTGTTTAGTTGAGCATATATTCTATGTCGCTTATGTACAGATCCCGTGCCCCGGACATTCCAAGTTGTTATTGTATACTTTCCCACTGTAGCCATACATGTATGTGTATTGTCTTGCGCTCTGTCTTTTCCTGATAGTTAGGATTCTTGAAGGACCGAATTCGGAGTGAGTCAGATGAATAATTACCCTTTATGTAACCCAATACAAAGTCTACCCAAGGAACAGCGGTGGACCAAACTAGCAAACAGTGCTGGAAACAGTACAACTTTAACCTTGATGCAGTCACCACGGGGTGGTGGGTACGGTGCTCTGTAGTGCCTCTGAAACTGGGGTTATCATAGTTACAGTGCAACCGACCGGGCCAGGCCATTCGTAGAGTTGAGAAAAGGGGTGCAAGGCCAGGAGGCCATATATATCAGTGGTCCGTCTACCTCAAGGTACATTGGGGTCCGTTTTATTATCTGGGTGTGGTACTTAGCCCAAGTAGTCGTTCACCAACTGTGGGGTGATGGAGGGGAAGAGAGCAAGACTGTTCTCTGAGTCCGAGTGGAGGTTGGTGTCTTCGGAGGAATCAGCCAAGGGGAGTGGGTCCCGTTCATCGAGCACCGCCGCTGCAAGTAATGCTGAATTTTGGCTTTCCATGACTTGTTCTGAAGATGGGCTTGCCTTTGTCTCCATGCGGTTTGTTTTCCTACGGTGTGTTTTCTCTTTTCGTGGCAATGGCAGCTTTTGCTTGGTGGTTTGTGTCGACCCCTGCGATGTGCCAGTAGAGAACATGACCTCTAACCACTCAATAGCCTCTTCCGGATCATCAAAGAAGTGTGATTTCTGTTCCTGTATGACTTTTAGTCGGGCTGGGAACAGCAGGGCATACTTGAGGTTGTGAACTCTGATTTTCTTTTTGACTTCCTGAAAGTAGGGTCTTTGGTGTTGTACCACCAGCGTGAAGTCAGGGTACAGTGAGATCCTCTGGTTCTCGAATAGGATAGGGGACTTCTACCTAGCGGCTCTGAGTAGGGCATTGCGATCTTTGTAATTAAGTATCCGCGCTATTATAGGCCTAGGTGGTGCACCGGCAATTTGTGGTCTTGTAGCAATTCTGTGTGCCCTTTCCACACTGAAGAAATCAGTTAGGCCTTCTGGAGCTATTGTGTTGCGCAACCACTGTTCCACGAATTGCGTTGGGTTTGTTCCCTCACACCGTTGTGGCAGGCCCACTATTCGGACGTTATTTCTGCGCGACCGGCCTTCAGCATCTTCGATCCTTTCCTGAAGGCCAGTCACCTGGCGTCATTGCTGCTCTAGTTGCTGCGAGTGGGCTTTGTGCTGCGGCAACAACTCGGTGTGGAGCATTTTATTATTTTTCACAGTGGTGGTCAGTTTATCATGGTCGGCCTTTAGGAGCATGAAGCCCGTCGTTAGTGTGCCTATTTGCTGTTCAATCGCCTTCCGTGATTCACGGACGTCCTGCAGGATAATGTCCAGTTTATCTGGGGGATCCCCCATGGCCATTGGCGGAATGCAATCTGTGGCAGGTACTTGGGCTGTGCCGTCTTGCTCATTGCGTTCTGTTCCCCCTGGTGTAAAAGGGTCTGGTTGCTTTCCTCTCGTGCGGCCCATCCCTGACTATGCAAGGGCGTTGCGGGATTAATAATGTTCTTATTTCTTCTGACAACTGCCCAGGTTTCCTGACCTCCATAGACAGCAGGAGGTAAAGTTCAGTATTGGGCAGCCCTGCTTATCGCGCTATTATGCCCCCCTGTTGTGGATGTCAGTGGTTGGGGTCCTCTCTGCGCCACTACCGAGTCGATACAACGCGGTTTCTCAGTTGCGGCCCCACTCTCTTGAGTCTGTATGCTGACTATTCTGGACGGTCTGCACAGTCTGATGCCCCAGTTGCTCCGTTATTGGGTTGCAGGAGGGGCATATGCCCTGTTAGTGCCCTCTCTTGACTAGGCCTGCTCCCCGCTATCTCCAAGTGCCAAGGGGTCTGCATGTTTATTCTGGGGCAGGGATCTCACCACAGTCTGGCTTGTGGATGTCCAGCTCAGGTGTGCAAGGGCACAAGAAGAGCGAGCCAGGGACCTGGGGCAGTGGTGGAAGCCCTAGTGTTGAACACGCTTTAATCTGGGTGGTTGGCGCATTATCACCAATGTCTTCCCGGGGCCTCAGCGTTCCTACTGTCTGATATGAAGGGGGCGAAGTCGTACCATTCGTGGGCTCTGATCCCTACATTCCTCCTTGCAGGTGCGTCGCACTTACCGCTGGTCAGGCCTTGTTGTGGTGTGAGTCCGCAGGCCCGCTTGATGTTTTAGGCTTGGAGCGTCTCGTTCCATCTGGGCCTCTGCTCTACCGCTCTGCAGGCCCCGGCGAGTGCTCTCACAGCCGGGGTAGGCCGCGATGCCGTGTCATCAGCGCCTTCCGCTCCTTTGTGCCTCTACTGGGGGTTGAATGGGAGTCTCCACTTCTCGGGCCGTGTTTTCTCCTCCGTGCCGATGCTCGAAGGACCGCCGCCCTCAGCTTGCGGTGGTCTCCATGTCAGTGACGAGATCCCAGCTAAGGAAGTCTGTCCCGGCCGTGGCGGCTCCCTGTGCCCGGATCAGGGGCTCTTTCTCCTCACCCGACTTTCCAGGAGCTCCGGATGGCAGATGGCTGGTGTAAAGCCCGAAATGGCCTGTGATGCCGTTAGTATTTTCAGGATGGTCTGCCCGGCCCGGAGCTCGGCTAACACACGTCCACCATGTTCGGCGGTTAGCCACGCCCCGTGTCTGCCCCATAAAGAGCCGCAGCCTGGGCTTTTGCCCTATAGACCTCGATAGCTGGCGTAACAGATCGAGGGGTGATTGCGTTGTAATTGTTGGTAACAGCAAATGCACTCTGGCAGATGATTTATCTAACCTTACTCCCAGATAATAATTTTTTTCTGCAGTTTGCAATACCACCCCCTTCATTTGGAAGTCTCCTATGTATGATTTATGGGGTTTAAGCATCATGATCTTTGTCTTTGAGATGTTTAAGTCCAGGCCAAGGAGATTGTAGAAATCAGCAAATTTGTTTAGTCAATTTTGTAGACCCAGTTGGAGTGACGAACACCAGGAAGGTGTCATCCGCAAATAACAATGCTGACATGGGTGCGCCCCAATTTAGGTGAATCATGAATGCATGTGCCCAGATGATCAATCATGTCATTCATATAAAGCAAAAACAGTGTTGGGGTGAGTACACACCCCTGACGTGCCCCCGTTCTATGGGTATGTGGTCTGCGAGATAGTCGTCCCCTGCCCTCCTCCTAATTTGGGCAAAATTCTTTCCATGTAATCTTTTTAAGATGTCTCACAGTCCAGGACTGATTCCCTTACAGGCAAGAGTGGACCAGAGTTGCTTTCCGGAGACCAGATGATCGAAAGATGCCGTCAAGTCCACAAAAGCCATATACATGTGATCATTTGTGAGCTTTGGGTACTTCCAACCAATGAGATTCAGTCTCAAGATCCGGTCTATCGTACTTAGGGGTCTATTACGATGAACGGGATCGACCGCCAGAGGTGCCGCGGTCCCGCTGTGGCCATTAGGATGCGACCGCCACCCTGGCGGTCGCATCCCGCATATTTAACATTGTGGCGGGCGGTGCTTTGTGCAGCACCCGCCACAATGCCAAATATGCATGTTGTGCATTGGCATGCACAACATGACAGGCACCGCGCGGTGCCTGCCACCTTGTGCATGCCAATGTAGGGGGGTACCATAGGTACCCCCCAAGTGCACCCCCCAACACCACGGGGGCACGCAACAGGCCCCCAAAGGCAAACACCGCATGCCTTTCCATGGCGGCATCGCCGCCATGGAAAGGCCAAACTCCGCTGACATCTTAATATGGCGGGCGGTGCCTGCTAGGCACCGCCACCATATTATTGCCCAGGACCGCACGGCAGGCAATCGTAACAATTGCCTGCCTGCGGTAAAGCGGTGGACGGTCTTTCCGTCCACCGCTGGGCCCCCCGCCATTGTAATATGGCGGGGGGTAAATGGCGTGCGGGCGGGGAAAGATGTCGGGCGGATCCCCACCCCAAAGTTTTTACAAAATCTTGCATGTAACGGGTATTTGTAAATCATTGGTAGGAGTAAAAAAATATTTTAACCAAAATAAAAGCCTCACACACAGGCTGGACTTCGAGAGAGTAAAAACAGTTCCTGTTGCGGTAAACATCTTTGCATTCTTTTGGTGTTACATGTGTCAAAGAAAAGCCAATCTCTCCAACTACTCAAGTCGCTGAACATATTTATTATATTAAAGCAAAAAGTTAGTAAAGTAGAGCTCACACAACTGAAACTGCAGATATTAGTCCAGACAGGTGCTCATCGTTCTCATGTGAAATATGCAAAATGACGTGGATGATAAAATACATGACAGAAGCTTCTTCTGCTGAGCTAATTAACTTCTAACGTTCTCGCTTATGAGTACCACAATGGAAATGAGGCTCAGACACCGCAAGCAAGAAGGCGGGCACATATTTTAGTATAACATGGGAGAGCACATATCACAGTGACACCTTAGCTTATATAATACAACCATTGCGTTCACATCTCCCTTCCTTTTTGCACCTAAATGTGCAAACCCAAAGCAAGTCTGTGGCATTTAATATGATCATTTCCATTTCAAAATCATACTCAGCAAGTTTTCCACCATCATTGATAGTAAATTCTTCATTATTGTCATCAACAATCATTAGGGGAAAGACTCAGTTCTGGAAGCGATTGCCCCTAGCCCTTACTGGAAAAATCACCCTTCCTGAAATGGTAGTCCTCTCCCGCCTCCTATATTATTTTGTTAACATCCCCATATACCTGCCTAGCTCATTATTCCATGAGCTTGACATCATGCTTGGGAAGCTGCTGTAGGGCAATAAACGACACCGGGTAGCTCTCGTTAAACTCCAAATACCAGTGGGACAGGGCGGGCTGGGTGCCCCGTCTTTTGAATCGTACTAATTGGCGGCACAACTCCAGTGGGTGTCACACTGGCTGGCAGGAGGAAATTTATATGAAACCACCAAGAATGAAGGACTTTTTTCGGATTCTGTCCCCCATCAGCTTCTGCTGCCATCCGTCAAACTACAACATTCATGGTCATTGCATACCTGGTTAGCCGGCAAATGTCTTGCCCGAGTATTCTAACTGACACAACATGTCTTGCTGTATGACCCCGAAATCCCCTTTCAAGGCCTATCTCGATTTCCAGGTGCCTTCACCTTGGAAGATTTAAATACCTGGTACGATGGATCAATTAAAACAATGGGAGACCTATTCCAAGACCAGTACCTGATAACATTTGACCAGTTATGTTGAGACCATAACATCCCCTCTGGCCAATTCCTCTTTTATGGCCAACTGCTACAAGGTACTATCTGATGAGGGAAACAGTGGACGAGGAACCCGCCACACATGCGCACACTATACACTATGGACACCGGGCAACACCTGAGGACGATACTGGGCGACAGGTGCATGACTCAGAATGGGCATTGGTGCTCAAATTGCCCCAGTTCTCCTCTCAAAATGCATGATTTAAGAGCATCCAATACACAGTGTTACACCAAGCCTATCTGACTCCGACCAAGCTAAACTATAAATTCCCTATGTCCAACCTCACATGTCCAAGATGTCTTTCCGATGCCACAGACCTCCAACACATGTTGTGGGAGTGTCCCACCCAAGTTCCATACTGGTGAGTTGTCCATGAAACCCTAGCATCTGTCACAGAACTCCTGCACCTGAATACATGGGAGGCAACAACCCCAGGGATCTATAAGCAAGAAAATAAACACATAGTTCGGACCTGCCTTGCAAATCTAGTCCTACATCTTGCTAAGCGCTTCCCCACCCTGCATTGGAGAGTTCCACAACCACTGCCCCCTATATGATGGCAAATGTCTCTTCTCTGTTGGGGAGAAGCCAAAAGCATGAATGTCCATCACAAATAAGCATACTGCCTCTTCAAACGGCCCTTAGCAGCAGCGTGGGACAACATGCTCATGCAGTTCCACAAAGAGATGCGCGAGGCTGATGTCCCTTCTAACCCCCCCGACGACAATTAACGCACCACACCGACACAAGCACTCCACTCCCACGGGGTGGGTACCTCGAACCCTAGCCACAATCTTCCCCCAAAACCCAGCCGACAACCCCCTCAGCCGAGGGTTACAGCTTTCACCCCAGAGGCTCCCTGCCATCCCCCCATCCACTGCCACCTTCACCCTGGAAACGTGGCAACCTACGCTTGCGCTGTAGGACAACTTTACCCTCACCCCACATTTACTGTTCAAGAGCTATACACAACTTATAGCAATTAGCCGGAGTTGCATTTTCCTAAAGGACTCAACATAGACTGCACAGCTAGCACACCCTCCTCCTGTCCTTGCTTGCAGTGGAATGTCCCACAGGTGCTAGTGCCGATCTGACACTACCCCGATTTCTACAGCTGGCTTGTCCCATGACTAGTGTGTCTGTGCTAGCAAGCAATAATTGCAATGTAAATGTTACAATGACTCTGTCATGATGTATTAAAGTGGAAAAACCTCAATAAAAAGAGCTATAAAAAAACAATCATTAGTGGAAAAGAATGTACAGTGCCTTTATTAGCACCAACATGACAAATAATGCAGATGTAAATCCGAATTAGAATGTAAAGTTAGTAAAATCATTATTGCCAAAGCTGTTTGGAAGATCTTTATACTCATTCTCCAGTACTCAGCTTGAACTAATTTTGGTAGTGTAAAGTTCCTTGACACTATTTGAATGTAATCTATCTTCTCATAAATGCTAGAAGAAATGAGGATGAAAGAAAATGTTCAGTGCAGCCAGCCAGAATGAAGTCTAGAGCCATCCTATTTTGTAGAATGACAGTCCTTTGAGAGTCTGGTTGGCTGTTAATGAACCCCAACGAGAAGGCTGTGGTATTCACTACTTCCTCTAATACTGTGGTATTTAGTCTTTCATGTATAGCCTAGACCATGCCATACATAGAAAAAAGAATTGAGAAGATTCTATTGGTCTTAGTCACTTTGGGGCATTGTCATTGTAGCTGGAGACGATGATTTTGGGAATGGTAATTGGCAGTGACCACATAGCCGAGATAGCAGATCCCAGTTCACTCTTGAGACAGCCAGGGATAAACCTATTTAATACTGATGAAGTAGGCATATTTGTCTCAGATTCACGCTGATAATGTAAGAATCCAGTGGCATGGCTGAAGTTAAAAGGAGGAACATGACCAAGTATTGTGTCTAGAACACTGTCACACTTTTGAATACAGAGACACACTTACTTTAAGGCACAAAGATGTTCTTATTGTGAAACTCATTGAACATACCATGTTCTGCATATGCAAGGTGGATATGGTCTGTCAAGAAGGGTTCTTCCAGGAGGTGAAGGCTATCAGACTCATAGGATATTTTAGTGGGGCAGTTAGCACATTCTGGCTAAAGGTGCCCACAAATGAACAGATCTGAAAACGTTTTATGTATGCAAATGTACACACCAATCAAGAGCACTCCCACCCACCCCAAATGGCACTGGGCAAGTGAGTGCAAATCCAGCAAGAAGAAAGCTTCACTTTATGGCTGTACTTTTACAACAGAAGGAAATAGGAGTTATCCTTGTAAACTGAACAGTGCCTCTCAAGAGAAAGGGTGTTGTTCAGTATTGTCTGACATAGACACTTCACCCAGTCTCCAAAAGGAATATCTCAGCTAAATGGAGAGACTTGCAGCAAAAAGGAATAGCCATGCCCACAGGGGAATCCAGTGGCGGGTAACCATCCGATCACCTGTGGCGGAAGTGGTAGCGTTGGGAAGGGGGTGAAACATCTTGCGATTCTCCCCTTAAAGCAGATGGAAGCCGGGGAGGGGACAGCCATTTTGAGGAGTCAGGTCCACAAACAGGTCCAGAACAGATCTGGAAGCAGGTACAAGAGCAGGACTCGAGAAAGGTGCATGTTTGAACTCGGAAAGCTTTGTTGAAGTCACAGGAGCAGAATCCACAGAGCGGGGGTAGCATAAGGAATGGATCCAGGTGGGCAACCCGACACTTGACAGCAGTGTTGCTGATCAGCATAACTTTAAAGGGCCCTTCCCAGTGCAGTTGTACATGTGACTTTTGTTGATGGACCTTGATGTTGACCCGACATCGGGCCTTCAGATCATGGTAGACATCTGATGGGCATTCAGGCAGGGCAACTTGGACCTGAGCATGGAAACTACAGGGACAGCAAATCAATTGCTTGCAGCACTGTAAGACCACATCATCATTCAGTTGTAGATTTAAGGTAGCAGAAGAAACCAGTTGGGTTGGAGGGCAACAACATGGTTCGGCCCATGACACTTTTGAAAGGCTCAGTTTTGTTTTTTGGGATGGAGTGGCTCGGATTAAGCAGAGTGGCAAGGATAGTCAATCGGGCCACCTATATTGCGTCTATGAACCTATTCAATCGTTCCTGCAGACTCAGTGAGATAGGCAAAATGAAAATGGTGCTTGACTCCTAATGTTTTACAATCTTCCTGCATTAAAGAGTAACACAAGTGGGGACCTTGGTGTAGGAATAAAATCCTGCAATATATCTTTGCAAAGGTAATGGCATCCACAGGAGTTCAAGAATAAGCTTTCACCCATCTTAGAAAACATGCACACAATCACAAGCATACAGAAATAAAGACCATTTTTATTAGGTCGAACCTGTCAGCGCATGCACTGTCTGCAAGACCTTCTGTCAACAATAAAGCGACTGTATTCCCACCTCCTGCTTGCCGTTGGTTCATCCCTGCGCCACTCTTCTTTTCAGCCTCCTGTCTCGTTCCTGCAGCCGATACATCACATCCTTTCAATGATGAGGAGCACCGGTAAAGTACAATGTACTTACGCGTGCCTTCTTCATCTCGTTTGGAGGAATTCTTTTTTTTTTAATGCTTTCGGCACGTCGATGCTTGTTTTGCCGTCCGCTTTCTCACTACACTTTTCACCTTGTGTATGCTACAGCAAAGTGATATTTTGAGCGCCGTACAAGAAATAGAATTATTAGGCTACAAAATCGCGTCCCTCATGACTTGCCTTTCAAGCTCTGTCTTAGTGAAATTTTTAAAAACACCACACTTCTGCCATTTTAGCAGTGTCCACAGCCGCAGTTAGCTTTCCTTCAAGCCTCCTGTAAGGCTGCATGCTGATTTGCTGAGTGTCAGTAAATGTAATCGTGTAGAAAACCTCGCATTCATCATGCATTTGCTACTTTTATGGGGACAAGAACTCTGGCTCAGTGAAATGACTATGTAGGCATGAATTCAGTGGTCGGAAAGGAAGGTGGAAAAGGGGCTTTCTCTAGCCTAAAAAAATGATGTTGCTTGTTGCAGTACTTGCCAGTAGCTGCGACAGTGATATACAAAGTAAAACGGCGTTCCTGTAGTCGCACAACCGAGTTGCTTCTAAATAATATGTTTCAGGGTAGTTTTCATTGAAATTATGATTGAAACCTGCACCTACTTCACCCGAGAAAGAATGTTTCTGTTTTCTATTTTTCAAATAAATGTAATCCTTAAATCTTTTATGTGACATATGGGATAATTGAAATTCTAGCGCAGTTAATCTATGTAAAATTACAGTGACCGGTGAAGTTTTGAGTGATTTCGTGTGCCTCATGATTATATGGCACAAAGAAAAATACTGTAGTATACGTCATGCAGTGTTACATATATAAATAGCTAATTCGCTGAATGCCTTCTTCAACAAACCTCCCACCTCACCCACGACAACATTATATTTCTTGTGTGAGCTTAAATGCACATGGGCACTCTGATTTTGACTCTGTTTTTATATATTAGCATTTCACACATTAAACTGTTGTATACCTTCACCTCTTGCTGCACCTGCATGCATGTTGTGTTGTAATGTTACCAGGAGTATAAGCGCTCTTTAATTTATCTAACATAATTAAACAGTTACACTGACGTTAGTTTCCAATGTTTTGAATTTAATATGCATGTATAAGTATTTTTATACTGGATGTAATTTACGTTACTCAATTTTAATGTATGTCCGTATGTTTTGTTTTCAGCTAAGCCACAGCCACCTGCCCGACCTTCACCTCCATCGATTCCCCATCAGGAGCTGCTGCTTCTTTCCCACATTTAGTTCCGGGAGTGACTGCATCACCTGCATCTGCTCCAATGTCTTCACCGCCTGGCACTACTGCTGCGCCTTCACAGGTCCAGGGGCCTCCCTACCCAGCCTAACAAGGATACCCAGGGTAAACCTGAAACTTTCCCTTGTAGAGCACGTCAGCTATTGTCGCAACTGTGAATCCTAGTACATGCTATTTATGTGTGCCCTGTCTTTTTCCGTGTTATTTGATACATTTCTATTCTCTCCATCTTTGTGTTATTCTAAGTCATAGCTGAGTAGCATCTTCATAACTATCCCAGATATGCCTCTCCCCCTTTGTCGGCGTAGAATCCCTGTTAAAATCTCAATTTAATGATGTTGTTTTTAAAGCCCTTAGGTCTAGTAAACATGAAATAATTATGGAGATACAGATGAAAGTAACATGCTGTTGCATACCACCACGTCTGGCAGATCTCATTTTCTGGTTTACTTCTTCACTACTCCAAGTTCAGAACTCTTTCCTACTGACCTTTATGATTCCCCATTATTGTGGAGACTCTGCTTTTAAATACCCCTAGTTCCCTCACCTATACCTGAAATGAACATTCAAATTTTAGGATTAACTTTTTTTTTAATTCATAAAGAGACACGCATGCCCATCTTCATCTCAAGGTTGGTGTGACTTAGTTAAGTGCAAAGAAAAAGGCAAAAACGCCTATAGAAGAACTAGTGCCACCGCCTCTAATCCTTAAATGCAGTCACTTTTGGTGATAATAAACTATATGAAATGGCTAACTTGAGTATATCCCACCCCTACCCCATGGTACATCCTAGTGGAGTCAAAATGGACACACCAGTAATGTCTCAAATCAGAGCAGGACTAATGATTAATTTGATTTGTCAATAATCTAAGTTCATGTCTCAAAGGTGACCCAACAATGTGCAGGACCCTTAAGTATTTGGGACAAGTTAGTTCTTTAAACTCTAAAACTAATAAACAGGATTGCCACACCAATTAAAATCTCTCCTCCATACCTGCCAGCCCCATCATGGTCAGTGATTGGGTATATATTCCTTTCCCCAGTAGCCCAGGATCTCCTGTTTAGCAGCACATAGCAGAAGAGTAATCTGTCAAACTCTTTGTGACTTTAGTGAGTAACAGAGACAATCCACTACTCCAAAATGATGTATGATTGTATTTTATCAATTTAATGTCAAACATCTGATCAGTGTCATCAAGGACTTCTGTACAGTATCTCTGGAGCTTGGGGCCATTCCAAAGTACAAGAAGGAGGGTCCTAAATATACCACCATTTCCCCAGCAAAAGTCATATATGCTATGGTCCCATTTATGTACTCTGTTAGGGCTGTAGTCCCAGTAGGTTATAATTTTGAGTGTCTCCCTCACTGCAATACGGAATGCGCTCAGTCTTGGTCTCACTAATATCTTCCCCCACCCCCATTCCTTAGTTGTCACTGTAAACCTAAGCTCCAATTCCCATCTCTGTTGCCCAGGTGTCCCAGCCTGGAAAGCATCACCACCAAGGGCCTTGTATATTTCAGACACTAGGTGTTTGTCGTCATCCTTAAGGGAAAACCATGTTTTAAATTAGGTCATAGGTCTTGTGGCCAATTGATCCGCACACTTATCTGTTACCCAGTGCCTTATGCCTTGTCTGAAAGTAGCGCAATCTTTCAGATTCAGGGAGGCCAGAATCAAGCTTGACC
This sequence comes from Calotriton arnoldi, assembly GCA_963921515.1. Lineage (NCBI taxonomy): Eukaryota > Metazoa > Chordata > Amphibia > Caudata > Salamandridae > Calotriton > Calotriton arnoldi. Next base: position 771,220 of record CAWUFW010006128.1, on the reverse strand, counting down.
TGTTCAAATGATTTGAGTCCTTGGTTGTCGAAGAGGTTCCCTGTATGTTTACAATTGATCATCTGCCTTGCCAGATATTGGGAGCAGTTTATACCCATAGAAAAGTTACGGTTGTTAATGAAGGCAGGGTTAGGAGATGGATACCTGGATAACCCTTGACTATACATGACTGTTTCATAAGAAGACACTGTGGCTTTTGTAACGGGAGGAGTATAAGCCCCAAGAGCGATAAAGTTGCATAGCCAATGTATCTTCCAAATGTGCTCCCCACTGATTATGAAATACCAGGCTTTTATCAGTTGCCAGCCTCCCTCTTTCGGCCATGTACCAAGCAGCATGATGGTAATTTAGAACATGGGGCAAAGACCCCCACTTTTTTGTAGATGCATAAACGTGCGTTGCCACCCTCCCCTCCCCCATCCACTCCTATTAAAGTTATTCAAGGTGCTTTGAATTTCATCCAAAATCCCCTTTAGCAATTGCAAAAAGAGGGTTTGTTCCAGGTATAACAAGCATTTACGATGCAAAATGTCTCGTATTTGCGAGATTTTGAGCTATTGGCATTGTAAATGACAATGCCTTTTATTTATGTGTTTTGAAAATCTGCAAGTGGTGCATAAACACTCACTTTGTACTTATAGTCCTTGCTTACGAGAAGCAACGCTGACAGTAAAAGAAGCGCAGTTACTGCCAGCCTTCCTTCTCGTAAGCAACAACTATAAGTACAAAGTGAGTGTTTATGCACCGCTTGCAGGTTTTCAAAACACATGAATAAAAGGCATTGTCATTTACAATGCCAATAGCTCAAACTTTTGCAAATGCGAGACCTATTGCATTGCAAATGCTTGTTACTTCTAGTCATTTGAATAAAGTCAATTTGTAAGTAAACATAGGGCCTTCTAGTTGATACTCACCCACTGATTGAAGCCAGAGAGGACTGCATATCACACAATACATCACGAACTGGGGAGGAGGGGCCGTGCACTCCTGCATCGCCAACACGCTATAAACCGCAGAAGGACTCCTTCACGTGCGGGATACCCATCTGCTGAGTGCCGCCATTGGAGACTGCATACCCCACAATACGTCGCGAGTTGGGGCCAAGCGCTCTTGCATCGCCAATGCGCTGTAAAGGGCAAAGACCTCCGCAGACACAGGATACTGCCCTTCTGATTGCCGCCAGTGGGGACTGCATACCCCACAGTACATCGTAAACTGGGGAGGCGGGGCCAAGCACTCCTGCATCGCCAACGAATTCCGTGCGGCAGTCTGCCTCTATGGGCCCAAATCTTGCTTATCAGGCTACTTCAATATGTTGGAACATGAACATTGCTGGGCTGAGTACTAAACAAAAAGTTCCAAACTGGCGTAGTTTCATCAATAAATATGACATTGCAAGAAACATGGGCAAATGGGAAGATCAGTTGAGATCGGGGCGCAACTAGAGCCAAATTTCGAGGAGGGCTACTAAAAACCTTTTTGGGGAGGGGGGGTGTAATTCTTCCAGCAATAGGCAGAGTGGAGATGCAGGGGCTCTAAGAAGGGGTGAAAAAAGAACAAAGCCTCGCTAACAAGTAAATGGTCTTTTAAAGACCTGTGAAGTACTGGGGTGCGGCTGCAATAAGACGGACGCCAGACCAGCCAGCCCACAGCATCTCAAAAACTGTCTGTGTGTGTGCCCGGGAAGCTGTCTCAGCCCGGGCTGACACACACAACGGAGGATGGGGGGTGGCTGAAGCACTTTGAGCCCAATGGGCATTGTGTGCCTGATTGAGATGGATATGAATCGTTCGTCATCCCAACTACTTACGCTGCGGGAGGAAGTCCCCAGGGGACTGACGATTATGGTGCGGACAACTAAGCTTTTTACAACTAACCCAATACTATATAGTCACTCGGGTATTCAGATCCTCTGGGTCGTCCAATCGAGCACCTTTATTTTTTTCTGATTAAATTCTATAATGCGGTGGTGGAGCTGGGCTGCCAAATTTAAGCTTTATTTAATGTCATTGGGACTCTGAAGGTTAGAGCTGAAGGTAAACTAGGTGGGTTCTCAGCAGTTGTTGCCAGTGATTTTAATGCCAAGATTGACCCAAGTGACACCTTGTCTAACCACTTTGCAGTGGATTCTCCAGCAGTATCTGGTCGTCTGGTTGACCATAGAGGGATTTCACTCTTAAACTATCTTCTGGTTATTAATCTCTCCAATTTGTCTGAAATCGGGGGAAAGCTTGACTCGTATTTCACAACTTTTATAGGCTGTGGGCAGGGTACAATCCTAGATTATGTCTTTTCTTCCAGAGATTAGGTCAATTGTGTAGCTGTCGGGGGCACTGTCACCAGTGGATATAGTGAACAAAATCCCATAGAAGTGTTCTTAATCCTGCCCTCAGGACGGCAACTTGCCCTAGTGAAAGGATTTGTTAACCTGTCCATCAAGGATAGGGGTCTTAGATGGAAGGAGGTAGATACTTCCCTTGTATTAGCCAATATTGTTAAACTAACCTGGGTCTGATCATGGATCATTTGCTAACTCAAGATCAGTCCCCCTTGGAGGTAATCACTTCTTTTGAAACTTTAAACAAATACATTAAGGGCCAGATGTACGACCCTTTTTTGCAGCCGCAAACGGGAGAACCTCCTGTTTGCAGCTGCAAAAAAGGGTAATAGCATGTACAAATGCTATTTTGCGAGTCACTCACTCGCAAAATAGCATTTGCAAATCTCGCTATTAGGAAGGGGCATCCCTTCCTAATAGCGGGTCAACATGCTATGTACTAGTGTTTTGCGACTGCATTTGCGGCCGCAAAACACTCGCAGTTTACCACCTACTTCAGGTAGGGGGTAAACCACTTGCAAAGGGGAAGGGGTCCCCAGAGGACCTCTTCCCCTTTGTGAGTATGTTGGAAAATATTTTTTAAGAACAGGCAATGGTCCCAGAGACCACTGCCTGCCCTTAAAAAAATGAAACTGAAAAGTTAAATTTTTCTTTTTTAAATGCATCCCGTTTTCCTTTAAGGAAAACGGGCTGCATTTAAAAAAAAAAAAAAAAAATTGATTTATTAAAAAAACAATCCCAGACATGGTGGTCTGCTGAGCCCAGCAGGCCACCATCCCTGGGAGGGCCTGTCATTCCCAATGGGCTCGCAAATTGCGAGAGGCTCATTAATATTCATGAGCTTCGCAATTTGCGACCCCATTGGGAATCGCAAACAGTGTTAAACACACTGTTGTACATACAAAATAGCGCCTCGAAAATTGCGAGTCGCAAATGACTCGCAATTTGCGATGCGCTATTTTGCAGGTCGTACATCTGGCCCCAAATCTCTTCTTACAATCCGTATTAAACACACAGATAATACCAACCTAGGCTAGATTGACAAGGAATGTAGAGTCACTAATTGAAATCTCAGGGATGCCCCTAATTCTAGGTCTGGAGATTGGAATATTATATCCAAAGCGAGATATCACTATAAGCTTACCATCAAAAAATTAAAGATGGCTGTTAAGTATGAGGCCTGGAATGGACTTGTTAGTTCTTGTAAAAAGAAGTACTTAAAAAAAATTCTGGGATGTTGTTAATAATAAATGCCAGTCTACATTTAAATGTGATGGATTGGTTTCGAATATCAGTGCCCAGAATTAGGTTGACCATTTGAAGCACACTTACTCTTTTGAGGAACAATTGCTCTCTGAGTCCTATGAGCCTTATCCAGCTTTACTAATAACAATTAGGTTCAAATTTAGGAGGTAATTAAAGCCATCAGCTCCAGTCCCTCTAATAACGCCCTGGGTCAGGATGGGGTCCCCATGGACCTGTACAAAGAAAATGTTGATCTGTGGGACCCTAATACTACTAACACATTGAATGCTGCAGCATTCTGTGAAATTCCAGCTTCCTAGCAGTAGGCCATTATTGTACCAATTTTTAAAAAGGGACTCAGAAAGGGTCCTCGTTGTTACAGGCCAATCTCATTCCTGTACTCTGTGGTTAAGGTGGCAGGCCGGGTGATTTTGTATAGGATTGACATGTGGGTCAAGAAGAATGGGATTTTAAGTAGGGCCCATTATGGGTTTTGGGAATACCTGGGGACACAGGTACAGTTCCTGAACTTCAAGCTAATAGTGGGGAAATACATGATTGCCAAGAAAGGCTCGCTATACCTTGCCTTTATAGATCTCAGCAGCACATTTGATAGAGTCAACTGATCCAAACTATGGTCTTGTCTTCAGCTTATTGGCATGCCACAGGATCAGGTGAATTTTGTACGTGCACTGCACTGGGAGGTTTCAGCAAAGGTGAGGTTTGGAATAGACAGGAAATGCACCTCCCTCTTCCCCTGAAGCAATGTGTCCATCAAGGGTGCATTTTGGCACCAATCATATTCCTCCTGTACATCAACTGTTTGAACCCCTTTCTTATTAGCAACTGTAATGACCTACCTAGGATAAATTGTAATCCAGTGCCAGCCTTACCATATGCCGATGATGTAGTCGTGCTCCCACCCACTTCTAATGGACTGCGGTCTCTGGTTGACTAATCAATCAATCAGAATTATAAAGCGCGGCTACTCACCTGTGGGAGTCTCAAGGCGCTGGGAGTGGGGGGGAGGGAAGGTGGATGCTGATCCGTCTGAGTGCTGGGGTTCAGTCGAAGAGCCAGGCCTTGAGGTCCTACTGTAATTGGGTCAGCAACGGGACTTGACAACTTTGTATCCTTTATGGTCAACCAGGACTTAGATAATAACATTGCCATGTCACATTTTATGGTGTGTGGGTCGCAGCATAGTAAGGTCAGACCTATTTCCATCAGGGGAAGTAATATTACAAGGGTGCAAAAATTCCCGTATCTGGGAGTCACCTTTGATACCAACAACAGCTTTTTGCCTTGTCTTTCCCATCACTGCTCACGCTTCAACCAGGCGGTTGGGGCTCTGTTTGATGTATCTACCAAAGTGGGAAGCAATCCCATAATACCCTAGCTGGAAATTCAATTTGCAAATTAAAGTGCTTACCTGTTCTCACTTATGGTGCTGGCATATGGGAGTTCAGAGATTGCAGTAGTCTTCAGAGGGAAGAAAATTGCTTTTGTAGGCGGCTGCTTGGACTTGGTCCAGGAAGGTCATAGTACTTTATTCATGAAGGAATGGGTTTGACCCATGTGATTGATGTAGTGGGGCTTTCCCCACTTATTCTCTGGGCCTCCACCTGGAATAACCCTGTGGACGCTTTTATATGGTAAATCATTGAGGACTGCCTGTCCTGTTATCACGGATTAAGAATCCCTTGGTTGAATTATGTACGGAAAACAGCAGAATCTATGGGAATACCAGAGTTATTTTCAAAAACAGCATAATATTTCAAAAGGAGACATGGGCCATATTAAAGACTTGTTTATGGGCAGGGCAGTATGCGACAGGGAGGGCAGAGAGGCCATAAGCCTGGTGTGAGAGAACTGACCGACTTACAAACAGTCAAAGGTATTGAGCGATATCTTCGGTTGACAATACAAGGGAAAGGGCGATGCTAACGAAATTTCGACTAGGTATAATTAGATGCTACCTAAGTTGCCCTGCTGGCCAATTTGATCCTAAGTTGATTTTGCTCTGCCCTTCTAACAAATTATCCCCCAAACTCTGGATCATCTTAATCTTTTTTGCCAATTTTATAAAGAAGCCAGGAGGAAAATTGTATTGCCAATTTTAAAGAACCTGGGTTTTAATCAATACAGGCCTGCCAGTTATTACCTTCGAATGCTCCCTAATCACAATGTTTATTATTCTGTGGGTGCCTTTTTGAAAAATGCACTTTATTGGCGTGAGTCCATTGCCTTCTAGTTACAAGGCACTGACACTTTTCTGCTCCTTTGTGCATCCTATTAGCTGCTTCTTGTTTGCTACTGATTGTTATGTGACTCTAATGAAGAAGGAATGCTTTTTATGGGGAGTTGTTGTGTTATATGATTTTTAAATACTGTGCATTATTTTCTATTTTTCTTAAAGTATTTGATATGAAATTGCCGATGACGTTGATATAGTCCCTAGGATGTGAGCACATGAATGCTTTGACATTAAGATAGGCAGACTTAGTTGAATCCTGCAAATCCTCTCTTGACTCTCACACTAGGTTTTATGCTAATCAGTTCTCAAATGGATGGCATGCATAATTTATTGATATTCTGTGAGGCAGGCCACCTTGACCCCATGCGCAACTAGTTTGATTAACACATGAGTAAACATGCACCCAGATTTCATGATAATACACTCCTTTTTCTGATGTCATGTGAGGCAGACTACTTTGACCAGTGTGACTTCCATATGTAGAAATATGAGCTAACTAGTTCTTCCCTTATGACCATATTTAATTGGTAGCAGCTATAAAAATATGGTGATTGTGAAACCATCCTTTCTTCTTTCTGCTCATAAATAAGAGTATCCTCATAAATTTATGATGGGGTATTTAGCCATTCTCATTTACGAGTGGAACCAGGAAATATTTCCACTCTTGGCCACTATGTTGTTTTATCAAGCAGTCTATTGTTTTCAGAGTTAACTGCGCAATGCAGTTCTTCAAGTCCGTTTCTATTGTGAGTGGAACCTGGAAGAGGTTCTACTCACAGAGGCCATTTTGGTAAAGTTAGAGACCTAGATTTAGGTCTTGCCTAGGCAGCGCATGCAAAAGACATACAGATGATGGACAGAATGCAGAGCGAATCAAACATTCACCCCCAGTCAATAGATCTGTGTTAAATCCATTGTTCTTTTGTTCACCATGCCACCCCAGTTTAGACCCAGCCATATGCAAATCAGTCTAGACCCTGTGCTTCATGGGAACAGTCCAGCCTGAACTGCCAAGCCAGGTCCTCCCTAGACTGGAAACAAGCATCCTGGGACCGGTTTTGGAGCATCACCCCTCATCAGCCAGGCTAGCTTGAATCCAGTGGCACAGTGAGCCGGGGATGCACGTCTGGGCATACCCAGCGCACTTAGGGCGAAATTGCAAAAGACACATAGATGATGGGCGGAATGCAGAGCAAATTAAACATTCACCCCCAGTTCAAACTGGAATGGCATGGGGAGTAAAAAAACTATGGATTTAGGCCCAGATCTCTGTCCTGGGGTGAATGTTTGACATTTTTCTGCATTCTGTCCGTCAATTGTTCTTTTTGCTATTATGTACTAGAGCCTTATAGGGGAGGTCATGCCAATCATAGCGGTACCGTAACCCATAGTGTACCCTGGTGTATGTAGGTGTTTTCACTGTATTCTAAATGTCTTTTCAGCAGAGCGCTGGCCCTGGGCCTGGTTAGGCAGAGCCTAGGGACAGTCAGAGTCAGTTACCACCAGTACCAGTCAGCAAAAAGTTGCAAGTGCCCAGGACACAGGATGACTTTGCAACAAATGTATTTATTTATTTAACGGTTGGTCCCTGTAACGCCAGCTCCTGAATGTGTCTGGACCCTCTACATAGAATCAACAGTCTACATTAAGCAATAAAACTGAATAGAAACAAATTGTTCTTTTTGAATTTGTCACCCTGAGTGGGACGGGTATGCCCAGACATGGGTCCGGTGCTCTCCATGCCACTGGAGCCAAGCTATCCTAGCTGATGAGGGGTGAAACCCTAAAACTGGTCGTAGGATGCTTGTTTCCAGTCCAGAGAGGACCTGGCCTGCCAGTTCGGGCTGAACTGTTCCCATTGGGTGCAGGGTCAAGACTGATTTGCATATGGATGTGTTCAAACTGGAATGGCATGGGGAGCAAAAAAACGATGGATCCAGGCCCAGATCTCTGTACTGGGGTGAATGTATGACATTGTTCTGCATTCTGTCCATCAATTGTTCTTTTTGCATTTGTCACCCCGAGTGGGACAGGTATGCCCAGACGTGGGTCCCGTGCTCTCTATGCCACTGGAGTCAAGCTATACTGGCTGATGAGGGGTGAAACCCTAAAACTGGTCCTAGGATGCTTGTTTCCAGTCCAGAGAGGACTTGGCCTGGCAGTTTGTGCTGGACTGTTCTCATTGGGTGCAGGGTCAAGACTGATTTGCATATGGCTTGGTTCAAACTGGAATGGCATGGGGAGCAAAAAAACAATGGATTTAGGCCCAGATATCTGTACTGGGGTGAATGTATGACATTGTTCTGCATTCTGCCCATCAATTGATCTTTTTGCAGTATTCAGGATAAGGGCATAAAGCTCGCCCACTTTCCTCCCATCTTTCTAATTGGCTCCTGTCCCTGTCCTTTGTAAATGGTGGCTTTTCATTGGTCAATAGGCTTATTAGTCCCTCCTTAGTACTGCCTTGTCTCTTCTTGTAACCTCCCATGAGGACACCCACTGTTACATGTGTTGTTACTCCCTAGGTTTTAATTAAAGTCTCAAGGCACTATTTTCTTTAAAGGCTTCAGGCAAGACACACAGTCCTAAGCTAGGCTAGCACTGGTTACTTCGCTCACTAGAACATCTCACATTTACATGAGACCGTCTATAAATTTCCCTTCATCAGCTCCACACAGAGTACAACCTAATCCAAAATTAATGTAATAATTCTTTTGTCAAATTTCAAAGCTACTAATTGAATAAATGAACATAGCTATTTGAATATACTCGTAGTACTGTCTTGCATGCAATCCATTATGGGTAGGGTGGATTTACCATATCTTCTGCAGGGTGCAGTACCATATGTAAACAAAAGAGGTCCGCAGTGCTGGTGCCTTGCTCACTAGGGACCTCTAGGAGCAGCTTGCGGTACTGCACCTAGACATGCAGTGCTGGTGCCTTGCTCACTAGGGACCGCTAGGAGCAGCTTGCGGTACTGCACCTAGACATGCAGTGCTGGTGCCTTGCTCACTAGGGACCTCTAGGAGCAGCTTGCGGCACTGCACTGGGACATGCAGTGCTGGTGCCTTGCTCACTAGGGACATCTAGGAGCAGCTTGCGGTACTGCACCGAGACATACAATGCTGGTGCCTTGCTCACTAGGGACCTCTAGGAGCAGCTTGTGGTACTGCACTGAGACATACAATGCTGGTTCCTGGCTCACTACGCAAGCATTTGCAATGCACTAGGTCTCGCATTACTGAAAGTATGAGCTATTGGCGTTGCATTATTATTTGCAACGCCAATACCTCAAACTATCAGTAATGCGAGACCTATTGCATTGCAAATGCTTGTTTGCCCTGGACAACGCTCTGCAGCGTCCACACGCCCGTCGACCAGCTCTGGGATTTTAAGCCAGCGCAGGACTCCAGGCCGGCAACATTCGGGACCCGGTGTGAGCGTATAGGTGAATGGGCCTGGGGGACGTTTTAGAGGGAATAATACAGCATAGATGGTTTTTGTTGGATGCCATGATTATTTACTAATATTGTCCCAGAGTGATTTTTACCGATATTGACAACATGAGCTGCTTGATGTGTTTATACTTCACAGAGTGTGACTACTGGCTCTCCTAGCACCGTAGGAACCATGAGGCAAAAGTTTCTGCTTCATATATGTATGTAATGTTTTGTGCTTCTATATGTGTGGTGTGCTTTATGTTGTTTATCATTTTGAAAACTTTGATCACTTATCACTAGATGTGCTCAACTGATTATAGTTTGCATGATCATTTACTGAGGAGATGGTGACCTGACAATTGTGATACAAGTTAAAATAGCATGCTGAATCTTTCATAATGAATTTGAAGCCTGTGAATTTAACTGTGTTCTGCAATACCTTGGCATTATACCTCTCCCATTATGTGTTTACAGGCTATTAAGCTACAACATCTTTTTACTACTATCATGCAGTATGTTTGCAGTGATTAACATTAATACAGCTTTAGGAGTGCTATCATGGAGTTAGATCCTTGGTCCTGATGAAAATTTGTGAGGATTAGCTTGAAACATGTAGACCCTTAGAAATGTAGGCGCATAATTACCTACACTTGCAGGACAGATTAAAGTAGTGACTTCCCTACCAGGCAGGTATTTTAAACCTTCTCCGCAAAAAACCCCTACCACTCTTATTTTCTTATCATTCAGAATATATCACCTAGTGCTCCCGCTTATTTAGCAGGTCACAACACGCCCTGTATAATAAACAATGTATAAATGATTAAAATGAGAAATTAAGGCAGGCCCTAAACAGCCCTTAAGGCCGGCTGTCGAATATTTAAAAGGGTGGACGTACTTTTAAGTTTTACATGACCTGGTTTTGAAAAACTCTTAAATTCGTTTTTCAGTACTGAAAGGCCGTCCTCTGCCATAGGATAACATTGGATTACCATATTATATTTGGAGCAGGTAGGAATGTCGAGTTCGGTGTGTAAAGAATTGTAATTTAAAACCCTCTTTAATGGTAAAGTCGGATTTTACGTCACAATTCTGAAAATGCCACTTTTAGAAAAATGAGAAAGTTGGTATTTTTGTCCCAACCATTTGGTGCTTGCAGTCTGTATCCTGAGTTACATGACTAAGTGTAGCTGGCAGTTGGCCTTTGTGTATTACTCCCAGAGAGTGAAACAAAGTGGCAATAGGTGTTGGCAGGATGGGCTAAATCTGACTTGATAGGGGGGAGGAGCTGTCACGTACATCACTTACAATTCACAAAGGCTCTGGCTCACTACACTTTCAATTTTTCATATAAGCATGGGAAACAACATGCACCAACCCAACACAAAGCTGATATGCCTTCAATCCTCTATAGGGAAGGTTGGCGCTGCCGGGCTCCTTAATTTTCTATGCAGCTAAGTCTCATTTAGCATATTGAGTGATTTGTTAAGTCCCTGTGCTTGAGATTGGATTTTGTCTACACTTCCAGAGTGACTCCAAAGGATTTCACACCAGTCTTACGTGCCCCCAGACAAGTTGGTGTGGGATTCGTCTTGTGTTGTGTGTTCATTTTGTTACTGTTTGAAGCGCTGCATAAATACTTTACGCATTGCCTCTAAGTTAAGCCTGAATGTTGTTGTGGCAAGCTACCAGAGGGTTGAACACAGGTTAATTTGGAGTTTGCATGTTACTTCACCCTGACAGGAATTGTGGTTGCTGCGTGAGTAAGGTTCCACCCCCCTCAACCAGAAACCTAATTTTCTACATTGGTGTTCAGTGGTGACGATTAGGACTTTTGTTTGTGCAGTGCCATACAGTAATGCTGTGTAACACCAAAGTCCCATATAAATAATTTGATACCAATTCAATTTTTTTTACTTCTCCTTGATTGGCTCTTTTTGCATTTTCCAGTTTCACTCTTATACTACCTGACTGTTTGTGCCCGTGACCATACCTGCAAGAATGGCATGTGATCTCATTAATTTGGAGAGCTACACTGGGGCTGAGCTCAAAGATTTCTGTAAGGAAAGGTGACTTCCAAACAAGAAAGGCACCTAGAAGATGCAGCTTCAGAAAGCTCTGAGGGCATGGTAGGAGGCTCTCTAGTTGTTGGCACCAGCTGATACCAGGATGAGGAGGAGGGTATGGAGGAGCATTAAGAGAACTTGGGCACAGGTCCTGGGCTGCAAACCTCAGAGGAGGAGGACAATGTGTCCCGAGGAGTGGAGTTCCCTGCCAGGGCAGCGAGTCTTGTCTCTTCCAAAGGCCTGTCCCCAGAAGACAGGTTGTTTCCCAAGTGCCTTTTTGAAACTTTTGTGAGCTTTAGAGAAAGCCCAATTAAACTAGAGTGAGCTAATTTGGTCTACAGGTTTGTGTTAGCTAATTTTGCTGCAATATATGAGCCCAGCGAGGTGTATGCCTGAAGAGGTCACTAGGGGGACCCTCATGATGTAAAGCAGTTGTAATTAATGCTTGGTTATCTATCACTAAGTCTCTCATAAATAGGTTCTTATCAACCTGGTTCCACTTAATGTACAAGCCTCTATTCCTTGTATATTCGAGTTTATTACGTGTGGACTTAGCACCTTTAATCACAAGGGGCCTGATTCACAGAACTAACTTACGTCAAAAACGTAAAGTTAGTACTTTTTGGTATTCACAGAATACACTTACTCATTTGGTATTCACAGAATGCACTTACTCATTTTGGTATTCACAGAATGCACTTACTCATACTAACTTTATGTCCGCACTCGGGCCGGAGATTCCGGCCCTTTGGTGGAGATTCCGGCCCTTTGGTGGAGATTCCGGCCGGTTGTGGAGATTCCGGCCAGTGGTGGACATTCCGCCACCGGCCAGAATCTCCACAACCGGCCCGGAATCTCCACCTCCGGGCCGGAATCTCCACCAAAGGGCCGGAATCTCCACCAAAGGGCCGGAATCTCCGGCCCGAGTGCGGACATAAAGTTAGTATGAGTAAGTGCATTCTGTGAATACCAAAATGAGTAAGTGCATTCTGTGAATACCAAAATGAGTAAGTGTATTCTGTGAATACCAAAAAGTACTAAATTTACATTTTTGACGTAAGTTAGTTCTGTGAATCGGGCCCGAGGTCCTTTAGCAATTGCAGGATAAGCGGATTGTGGTCGCTTGTGCAACTTACAACTAGCCCAATTTATGGAAAGTAGGTAATAAATCTATGGAGAAGCATTATTTCTACCTGCTTGCGCTTTTACAATCTCATCTGCCAGAACTATCCTGATGTTATTTTCCTTGTAACGCTATGCACATGGAGATGCCTGGCTCCACAAGAGGCTTGGCGGCTTAGTAGCTTGACCACCTCGGTTCATTTTAGCATTTGATTATTTGAGTGTTTTTTACTTTCTTCCACTTGTTTACAGTTATTATTTTAATTTGTTTTAATTCCGCCAGTGTTGCCTACTGTAAGGGGAGCCTTCCTGCTAGGTACGGGGCAGCGGTTCGTGATTATTTGTCCATTCTTTGTTTAGAGGTGTTTTCAGCCGGCACTTTAGACATGCCCCTTGGAAGGCTGGCCATTTAGTCCATGACCGGTGCGCGGATGCGCACAGCGGACGTGCCACTGATGCACCAAAGGCAAGCCCGTCTGCGCTCATCCAAACCTGCATAGTGCCAGGAACCCTGCCCGTTCAGGACCCCTGCACAGACGGAACTCTGCTAAGGCACTCTACAAGCTGGCTCCGGGGTTAGCCGTGGAGTGCTGTGATGCCCTGGATGTTTCCTCAGGGGCCACTAGATGTGAGAAATGTGGGTTAACCAGGGTGAGGCAGACTGCGGCGCCACATCTGGGTGAGTCAGGAACACCCTGTGCACCACAGGCCTGTTGTTTTGTATTGAATTATCAGTCCTTGACCAAACGTAAGACTGAGATTTTTTACTTCCTCAGGGATTATAATCCGAACATGTTATTTTTAACTAAAACATGGTTTTCCGAAAGCTCCACTCCTGACATTCTTAGCACTATCCCTGAGGGTTATGCACTGATTAGAAAGGATCGCTCCTCCCCAAAGGGGTGGGGGATTGTGATTATTTTTAACCCCTTCGCTGCTAGGCCTTTTCCCCCCCCTGTGCTAAGCCTTTTTTTGGCTATTTGGGGTAGTTCGCGTTTCGGCCCCTGTAACGTTTTGACCACATAAGGTATCCATGCCAAATTTGCATCCTTTTCTTCCAACATCATGGGGATTCTAAAGGTACCCAGGGTTTGTGGATTCCCCTGGAGGAGACCCAGAAATTAGCCAAAATACAGCTACATTTTGTTTTTTTCAGGAAAAATGGGAAAAAGGTGCTGCAAATGAAAGCGTCTGGTTTTTTCCCTGCAAATGGTATCAACAAAGGGTTTGTGGGGCTGAAATCACAATTTTCCCAGCTTTTAGGGACTCACAGACTTTTGTCAGAAAACCAAAATTTTTACACAGTTTTGCCATTTTACTGGGATATAGCCTATTTTTGCTATTTTTTGAGCTTTCAACCTTCTTCCAGTTAATGGTAGAAATGGGTATGAAAGCAATATTGGATCCTGGAAAGCTATACATTTTAGAAAAGTAGACAAAATTCTGAATTCAGCAAGGGGTCATTTATGTAGATCCTTCAAGGTTTCTTTATAGAAACTAACAGTTGAATATAGGAAAAATTGAAAATTAGTTGAAAAAAACAGCCATTTGTGCCAATGTTTTCACCTGCACTTCTTCTAATTGTGACAGCTGTTTGAAACCAATATACCGTTACAACCACTGGACCTTTCTGGTTGTGGGGATATATAGGACTTGTAGGTTCACCAAGAACCAGACGAACCCAGAGCCAATAACTGAGCAGCGTCTTGCAATGGTTTTTTATTATGTACCGGGAATATAGCAATTAATTTGGTAAAATATATACATGGAAAAATCGGTATGAAAGACACCTATGTATTTCTGAAATTGGAACAAAATATAGAGTTTAGAAACAGTAGATATTTGCACATTTCGGAAATTGTGAGTACCCATACTAGCATTAGAATTATAGGTCATTTTTCAAAATGACTTCTTTTTTACACATTGTCTTTCATTTGGAAGGCAGAAATGCATCGAAAGTCAATAGGTAATAACAGTTGCTCTACAATTCTGTGTTCCCCTAAGTCTTCCAATAAAAATGGTACCTCACTTGTGTGGGAAGGCCTAGTGCCCGTGACAGGAAACGGCTCAAAACGCAAAGTGGACACACTTTATTTTTACATTGAAAACTGACCCTTTTTTTGCAAAGTGCCTAGCTGTAGGTTTTGAACCCTAGCTCTGCCGGCACCTAGGGAAACCTAGCAAACCTATACCTTTTTGAAAACTAGACACCCAGGGAAATCCAGGATGGGGTGACTTGACTGGCTCTCACCAGGTTCTATTACCCAGAATCCCTTGCAAACCTAAAAAGTTGTCCAAAAAAACCATTTTCCTCACATTTCTGTGGTGGAAAGTTCTGGAATCTGCATGGATCCACAAATGTCCACCCCCCGCGTTCCCCAAAGTCTTCCAAGAAAAATGGTACCTCACTTGTGTGGGTAGGCCCACTGCCCGTGACAGGAAACGGCCCAAAACGCAACGTGGACACACCACATTTTCACAGTGAAAATGGACCCTTTTTTTACAAAGTGCCTAGCTGTAGATTTTGAACTCTAGCTCTGCCGGCACCTAGGGAAACCTAGCAAACCTATACATTTTTGAAAACTAGACACCCAGGGGAATCCAGGATGGGGTGACTTGTCTGGCTCTCACCAGGCTCTGTTACCCAGAATCCCTTGCAAACCTCAAAATTTGTCCAAAAAAAACACATTTTCCTCACATTTCTGTGGTGGAAAGTTCTGGAATCTGTGTGGATCCACAAAATTCCACCCACCCCGCATTCTCCAAAGTCTTCTGAGAAAAATGGTACCTCACTCGCATGGGTGGGTCAAGTACCCGCGACAGGCAAGGGCCCAAAACCTATTGAGGAGACATCAAAATTACCTATCACAAAACAACCTGGTTTTGCAAGGGGGGTCCCATGGGTTTTTGGCCCCGGGCTCGGCGGCCATCAAGGGAAACCTACCAAACCCACACATTTCAGAAAACTAGACACCCGGGGGAGTCTACCAAGGTATGGCTTGCGTGGGTCCCCCAACATTTCCCTACCCAGAATCCCCTGCAAACCTCACATTTGGTTGAAAAAATCATTTTTTTTCTCACATTTCTGTGTGGGAAAGTTGTAGGATCACTGGGCTGACACACATTTTCTACCACCCAGTGTTCCCCCAGGTCTCCCGATAAAAATGGTACCTCACTTGTGTGGGTAGGCATAGTGGCTGCAACAGGAAATGGCCCATATCGTACTGTGGAGACTTCAAAATTACCTATAACAAAACTACCTGGTTCTGGGGGGGCACCTGGTTTTTTGGCCCCGGGCTCGCCGCCATCTAGGGAAACCTACCAAACCCACACATTTCTGAAAACTATACACCCTGGGGAGTCCAATGAGGTATGGCTTGCGTGGATCCCCCAACGTTTCCCTACCCAGAATCCCCTGCAAACCTCAAATTTAGCTGAAAAAAACACATTTTCCAAATATTTTTGTGTGGAATCACTGTGCCGGCACAAATGTCCTACCCCACAGCATTCTCCTTAGTGTCCCGAGTAAAATTATACCTCACTTGTGTGGGTGTCCAATGCAGAATTGGCTAAAAACTTATTTTTAAAGAAATGTAGCGCTTAGAATTCTCGGTGTTATACCCTTAATCCCTATGTTTTGGGCTCTCCCCAGTCACAGGTCCTTGCCCCAACCACACAAGTGAGGTATCATTTTACTTGGGAGACTGAGGGGAATGCTGTGGGGTAGGACATTTGTGCCGGCTCGGTGATTCCACCCAAAAATATGTGGAAAATGTGGTTTTTCCAGCTAAATTTGAGGTTTGCAGGGCATTCTGGGTAGGAAAATGTTGGCGTATCCATGCAAGCCATACCTCACTGGACTCCCCCGGGTGTCTAGTTTTCAGAAATGTGTGGGTTTGGTAGTTTCCCAAGATGACCGCCGAGCCCCGGGCCAAAAACCCAGGTGAGCTCCCTTGCAAAACCAGGTTGTTTTGTGATAGGTCATTTTGATGTCTCCTCAATAGGTTTTGGGTAGGCCTGGGCGGTAAATTCCGTTCCGCTCGCGGAATTTGGGTAATTTCGCGTTCCGCGAAGAACGCGGAATTACCAAAAATTCCGCGATCCGCGGCTTCGCGGAATTGTTTGCTTGTTTGCGCTTTCAAAATGCGTGTTCGCAAGATATTTCTCCCCGAGCACACAAACAGCGTTCGCGAACAGGAAAAAAGCATTGCGAACGGGCGGAACAAGCAATTCCGCATGTCCGCGGAACTTTTGCGTGCTCGCGGAGATTTTTTACCGTTTCGCGAAGCTTTGCGTAGCGCGACTACGCAAATTCCGCCCACCCCTAATTTTGGGCCCTTGCCTGTCGCGGGTACTTGACCCACCCACACGAGTGATGTATCATTTTTATCGGGAGACCTGGAGGAACGGTGGGTAGTAGGAAATTTGTGGATCCACGTAGATTCCAGAACTTTCCCACACAGAAATTTGAGAAAAAAGTGAATTTTGTCAGCTAAATTTGAGGTTTGCAAGGGATTCTGGGTAGGAAAATGTTGGGGGACCCATGCAAGTCATACCTCGCTGGACTCCCCCGAGTGTCTAGTTTTCAGAAATGTGTGGGTTTGGTAGGTTTCCCAAGATGGCTGCCAAGCCCGGGGCCAAAAACCCAGGTGACTCCCCTTGCAAAACCAGGTTGTTTTGTGATAGGTCATTTTGATGTCTCCTCAATACGTTTTGGGCCCTTGCCTGTCGCGGGTACTTGACCCACCCACGCGAGTGAGGTATTTTTATCAGGAGACCTGGGGGAACGCTGGGTGGTAGAAAATTTGTGGATCCACGAAGATTCCATAACTTTCCCACACAGAAATTTGAGAAAAAAATGATTTTTTCAGCTAAATTTAAAGTTTGCAGGTGATTCTAGGTAGGAAAACGTTGGGGGACGCCCGCAAGCCATACCACGCTGTCCTCCCCTGGGTGTCTAGTTTTCAGAAATGTGTGGGTTTGGTAGGTTTCCCAAGATGGCCGCCGAGCCCAGGGCCAAAACTCATGTGACCCCCTTGCAAAACCAGGTCATTTTCGGATACATAGGGGGCATCTGCGTTTTTGGTCCCGGGGTCAGCAGCCATCTAGAGAAACCTACCAAACCCACACATTTCTGAAAACTAGAGACACAAGGGAGTCTAGGGCGCTTTGGCTTGCTTGGATCCCCCATTGTTTCCCTACACATAATCCCCAGCAAACCTCATATTTTGATGAAAAAATCACATTTTTCTCAAATTTCTGTGTGGGAAAGTTGTAGGATCACCGGGCTGACACAAATTTCCTACCACCCAGCGTTCCCCCAGGTCTCCCGATAAAAATGATACCTCACTCGCATGGGTGGGTCAGGTACCCGGGACAGGCAAGGGCCCAAAACGTATTGAGGAGACATCAAAATGACCTATCACAAAACAACCTGGTTTTGCAAGGGGGGTCACCTGGGTTTATGGCCCCGGGCTCGGCAACCATCTTGGGAAACCTACCAAACCCACACATTTCTGAAAACTAAACACCAGGGGGAATCCAGTGAGGTATGGCTTGCGTGGGTCCCCCAATGTTTTCCTATCCAGAATACCCTGCAAACCTCAAATTTAGCTGGAAAAAATCACTTTTTTCTCAAATTTCTGTGTGGGAAAGTTCTGGAATCTACATGGATCCACAAATTTCCTACCACCCAGTGTTCCCGCAGGTCTCCCGATAATTATGATACCTCACTCGCGTGGGTGGGTCAAGTACCCGCGACAGGCAAGGACCCAAAACGTATTGAGGAGACATCAAAATGACCTATCATAAAACAACCTGGTTTTGCAAGGGGGCTCACCTGGGTTTTTGGTCCTGGGCTCGGCGACCATCTTGGGAAACTACCAAACCCACAGATTTCTGAGAACTAGACACCCGGGGGAGTCTAGCGAGGTATGACTTGCGTGGATCCCCCAACGTTTTCCAACCCAGAATGCCCTGCAAACCTCAAATTTAGCTGAAAAAAACACATTTTCCACATATTTTTGGGTGGAATCACCGAGCCAGCACAAATGTCCTACCCCACAGCGTTCCCCTCAGTCTCCCGAGTAAAATGATACCTCACTTGTGTGGGTGGGGCAAGGGCCTGTGACTGGGAAGAGCCCAAAACATAGGGATTAAGGGTATAGCACCGAGAATTCTAAGCGCTACATTTTTTAGAAAATACGTTTTTAGCCAATTCTGCATTGGACACCCACACAAGTGAGGTATCATTTTACTCGGGACTCTAAGGAGAACGCTGTGGGGTAGGACATTTGTGCCGGCACGGTGATGCCACAGAAAAATATGTGGAAAATGTGTTTTTTTCAGCTAAAGTTGAGGTTTGCAGGGGATTCTGTGTAGGGAAACGTTGGGGGTTCCACGCAAGCCATACCTCATTGGACTCCCCATGGCGTCTAGTTTTCAGAAATGTGTGGGTTTGGTAGGTTTCCCTAGATGGCGGCGAGCCCGGGGCCAAAAAACCAGGTGCCCCCCCCAAAACCAGGTAGTTTTGTTATAGGTAATTTTGAAGTCTCCACAGTACGATTTGGGCCATTTCCTGTTGCAGGCACTATGCCTACCCACACAAGTGAGGTACCATTTTTATCGGGAGACCTGGGTGAACGCTGGGTGGTAGGAAATTTGTGTCAGCCCGGTGATTCTACATTTCAACAAAATTTGAGGTTTGCAGGGGATTCTGGGTAGGGAAATGTTGGGGGACCCACACGAGCCGTACCTGGCAGGACTCCCCCGGGTGTCTAGTTTTCAGAAATGTGTGGGTTTGGTAGGTTTCCCTAGAAGGCCGCCGAGCCCAGGGCCAAAAACTCAAGGAACCCCCCTTGCAAAACCAGGTTGTTTTGTGATAGGTAATTTTGATGTCGCCTCAATAGGTTTTGGGCCCTTGCCTGTCACGGGTACTTGACCCACCCACGCGAGTGAGGTACCATTTTTATCGGGAGACCTGGGGGAACGCTGGGTGGTAGGAAATTTGTGGATCCAGGCAGATTCCAGAACTTTCCCACACAGAAATTTGAGAAAAAAAGTGATTTTTTTTTCAGCTAAATTTGAGGTTTGCAGGGGATTCTGGGTAGGGAAATGTTGGGGGACCCACACAAGCCATACCTTGCAGCAGTGGCGGGTGGTGCCATTTGAAAGTGGTGGGGCATAAAATTATTGCCGTACTGCACTGTGGCGAGCGAGCATGGCGAGCGAGCCCAAACTCCCTACGGGGGGTTTGGGGGGTTCTCCCCCCGAGAAAAGTTTGTAAAAAGAGTGGATAAATGGTGCATTTTCAAAAAAATTTGAGGAAGCAGGAAGGTTAATAAAGCAATATGATTGAATTATTTATCATTTAAGAAATTGCCAATTTTTATGAGCTATAGAGGACAATCTTTGCGTATGCTGAAGTTATCTTTTGCCCATTATAACTTTTGAACACACTGATACACTTGTAATGGTTTTAACTATACAATAAATAAATTCGTTGACTGTGCAGTGCTGTACATCAATATGATGACACTATTTCCTTAAATAAATTTTCTGTTTTCATGCAAGAAACGCCATTTAAAAAAAAAGTGCAACAGTGACTTCACTACAACATTCTGAATGAGAGAGCCAAGGGGAGTTGTGTGAGGGAGTGAAACCAAGAGCAGCTGTGTGAGGGAGAGTTTGTGCTATATAAAACTACAAAAAAAGAAAGAAAGGGCCATAAGCACTGCGTCCTCTCTCTCTCAGATATGAGCACCTGGGCACGGCAGTTACAGGCTGTGGTGCATGCTTCAGGTTGGGCACCAACACAAGTGTGAGGATTCAAAAACAAAGGACCTTGAACAATACCCCTGAAATAACATGTACATAGCGCTTAAAGCCTCAGGCAAGGCAATTTATTTTAAAGTGTATAGAGCGACAGGGATTAATATTTTCCAAATTCATTTCTGGAAGCCCTGAACGAGGGGAGGAAGAGTGAATAAATGAATGCACGACTATATACATATGTAGACATACATATATATACAGGGTATACATAGCACCAACGCACTACAAAATAATTATAGCTACACAAAAATTAAGTACAACATCATATTTATCAAAAACTCCAAGTAGTGATTTCTACTTTGAAATGTTGACCCACTGAAGCACCAACTCTATCCTTACATTTCAGTAGGTGAAAACATTTTGTCAGTATTTTAACGCCTCCTAAAACATACTCTAAACTATATAAATACGACTCTCGTGCACTCTGCGGACTGCACAATTTCCCAATTGTCATGCAGTTCTAGAGAGGTTGCACTTGCATGTTACACGTGCACTGAGTGCCGAATATCAGAGCACCTGTAAAGCCAGCACACTGGAATTCAGTGCTGGATCAATGGCTGCATTTGCCCGCGCAGTGGCTCGCTAAGATGTTGTGTAGTTAAAATCTTGATGAATCGCACATGCACTTTTCTCATCTTTTCTCACCTGCCGACTGCGTCACTGTGTTTGCCTTCACTTTAGGACGGCGCACATTAGCATAAGCAGTAATGAGGTAGCTGTAATTAACAACACCTTGAGGACGATGAATAGATGGGAGGTTTATCTAGTGTCTGTGTAAGCATTAGGAATTAAGTCTAAATCCCTGCAGAGCAATGGTAGAAAATCTGGGCGCAAATAAAATTGTTTGGAAGTTTGATATCCTATGTAGAGCATTTCATCATGAGAAAAACGTAAATAAGAGAAACACAGTTATGCACACTGAATGTCTTCTGCCTGCAGCAGCCTTCGTAGTCACCCAAAAGCAGGAATTATCCAGTGTTGCACAGCCTGTGAAAACCAAAAGGACGTTTCCATGCCCCAGCCTTTGTTCAAGTGTTCTCTTTGCGCAGATCACACCTTGCCTTCTGGAAACAGTTAATGTTCAGTTACACGCAACTAACTGCCCTTCAAATTATGATATTTCAATGTCAAACACTGCACTTGGCTTTACAAGCATTCCAGTGGGAGGGGGGCTCTAAGGAGCAGCACGGTAGGCATGCAGGGAGAGGAAGAGAACTGACTCTGGTTACCAGTAACTACGAGCCATCCAACAACTTTAGAGGACGTATACAGACAGGCAGGACTGCACCATAGATACAATACCAGACATGTATCCCAGTACAAGCAAAAACAATTCACATACAACCAGGGGTACCTTGAGCTGGTACAGCCCTGTGTGGTGACTAAGCCAGAACAGCAAGTATTACACCCTAACATACTACTCACATTTTACGAGGGAGAGCTGGTGAGCAGTTTCCACACTGGTGATCAGATGCCAAGGCCTGTATCCCACTAAGAAAGTAAGCTGCCTTTAAACGTTAGTGATGTTATGGGCTGGTCAAGGGCACAGTAGTCACTCATACTAAAGGAGTACTCATTTGGGTGAGCAACACACTATAATCACCTAGAGCACTGGTCAAGGGACTTGTTATAAACACATTGCTTTGTCTTGAAAAGTTAGATGAAGGAAAATGAATGTTACAGCTGCCTAAACATGGGATAAGTCAGATTCACAATTCAAAATTTGAGAGGAAGGCTGCAGAACAGTTTTAAAGGAATTCTACATGAAATCTAAATTAAATGCATACACATCTTTGGAAAGATTATAAGAGCCTCATTCTAAATGCCTTGTTAATTACAAATTCAGACACAGATGGTGATAACGCCGTTGTATGATTTGGTTTGGAGTAAACTGCACTCTTTTCACAGGTTTTTGTGTTTTTATTAGGACGTTGTGTGTGCAGATCAGTACCATTAGAAGAATACCATGCAGAAAAAGTAGATAGAAAGAACGTTTTAGCATACTAGACTCGCTTTCAGTCTGCAAACCATGGAATCTTGTCCAAAAATCTATCTGATACCATCACAAAGGTTTTACCCTGGGCAGATTTTGCTGGTGAATGAAATTGTAAGTGTGCTTGATATAGAGAACTCTCCATCAGCACAGTGTGCGATCCCGTGGAACACGACTGGCCACGGCATTATAAATAAACCCAAAATATTTATAGAAAAAAAAGACTATTGCGACAAGCTTTCCCCATGATCCTCTTCCTTACTCTGTACATCACTCCCGTGCTTCAAAGTTAGAGCTGCAAAATAATTTTAAATGTATGCAAACCGATAGGTACATAGATAAAGACATACAAATACAAAAAAGCATGTAGTGCCTTCAGTAAAGAGAATCTTCTGACTGGTTAATACTCATGTTCTCTCGCCCCATAAGTCTGAGGTCACAGCCCTAATGTCTGGATCCCACCTGCGCTGCCCAATGAATCTATGATACAAGAGAAGATTACAAACGAACAACAGAGAACTATTAGCCAATTACTTGCATCATATCTGTTAACTTAAAACGGCAGGCACTTAAAATGAATTAATCATATCTTGTTCTTTTTCGAAGCCCCAGCAGCGCGTGGAGGGATGCGAGTGGGCACCTACTGTGCCGAGGTCCTGGCATGACAGACATTAAGGCATTGATGGACTATCATCCATCATAACTCCAGTATGAATCATAACTCCAGTATGATGCTGTCAATTTGAGCTGACTGCAAAAGCCACCCAGACCCGCATTAATGCACAGCTGCTGTGCAGCACACGCGCCTCCCCTACATTTGTCTTCCTTGAAAATGACGTGGGATTTTTCTTGTAATTGAAATTTGGCGTTTCCAAGTAAAATATAAGGGCCTGCGTTTTAAACACTCCCATTTTCAATGTTAGAGTACAAGTGTTTCAGAGTTAATGCAAAATAATCTGATGAAGTACGCTGAAGCGCTTCTTCGTGTTAAAAAAATACACGATCTTGAACTCTGAAACACTTATACTCTAACAATGTATTTTTTTCAATCTTTTCTTGACATGCATTCCTAGGACTCGGCCTGTGCACTGTCATTTGAGCCAGTGTCGATCTTTGGCTCTCCATTTCAGTTTGATCATGGCTCACCCACCTCTATAGTGCCCTTCGTTCGTCTGCCTGGGAAGGATCACCGGAGGGGCCAGCTGAAAGCTTAAAGGCTTTCCTAAACTCTGCAGAGTCTGTCGAGCTGGATTCTGTGAGAGCACTGCACTTGATGACGCAGCAGCACGGGAAGCTGTGGATTGAATTCTGCGCAGTGCATCAGCTCGACTTTCAATGCACATTGCCAGTGCTCAGCTTCCTAACTGCAGCCTCTAAACCCACCCTTCCCTTTGTCGTCACAGAGTGGGCTGGGGTCCGTGATGTTCTGTGACGACAAAGGGAAGGGTAGACTGTGGCATGGCTTCACTCCTTGACTGACGTGAAGCTCCTGATGCCTCAGGGCTTCAGCCTGAAGTGCCCGCAGGCTAACTTGAAGGAAACGTCATCAAGGGGTGGAACTCATCCCAGGAGGCTATGGAATTGCCTGGCTGATGACCTCACAGACCCCAGGGATGTGAGATTGTCAGCCCGGCAATTTGACTGATTGCAGCCAGGCTATGCAAAGTGCGCCTGCGTCAATCCACGGACTTCAGCATAGCTAAGCAACTGTAGCAGGTGAAGTGAGTGGTGTGTGTCAGTGTGTGTGTGTCAGTGTGTCTGAGGCCACGAGTGAGTGCTACTGCAAGTTTGTGTGCGTGTGTTTTAAATCTTAAATTTTTCTAATGTGGCTTTGAGGCTGAAGAGAGGGGAGGCGCTCCAACGCCCACAAGGGGGAGCCGCCCCTGCCTTGCAGGACTCCCCCGGGTGTATAGTTTTCAGAAATGTGTGGGTTTGGTAGGCTGCCCTAGATGGCCACCGAGCCCGGGGCCAAAATCTCATGGGACCCCCCTTGCAAAACCAGGTTGTTTTGTGATAGGTAATTTTGGTGTCGCCTCAATAGGTTTTGGGCCCTTTCCTGTCACGGGTACTTGACCCACCCACACAAGTGAGGTACCATTTTCCTCGGAAGACTTTGGAGAATGCGGGGTGGGTGGAATTTTGTGGATCCACGCAGATTCCAGAACCTTCCACCACAGAAATGTGAGGAAAATGTGTGTTTTTTGACAAATTGTGAGGTTTACAAGGGATTCTGGGTAACAGAACCTGGTGAGAGCCAGACAAGTTACCCCATCCTGGATTCCCCTGGGTGTCTAGTTTTCAAAAATGTATAGGTTTGCTAGGTTTCCCTATGTGCCGGCAGAGCTATGGTTAAAAATCTACAGCTAGGCACTTTGCAAAAAAAGGGTCAGTTTTCACTATGAAAATGTGGTGTGTCCACATTGCGTTTTGGGCCATTTCCTGTTGCGGGCACTAAGCCTACGCACACAAGTGAGGTACCATTTTTTTTGGAAGACTATGGGAAATGCGGGGTGGGTGGAATTTTGTGGATCCAAGCAGATTCCAGAACTTTCCACCACAAAAATGTGAGGAAAATGTTTTTTTTTTTTTTTTACAAAGTTTGAGGTTTGAAAGGGATTCTGGGTAACAGAACCTGGTGAGAGCCAGTCAAGTCACCCCATCCTGGATTCCCCTGGGTGTCTAGTTTTAAAAAATGTATAGGTTTGCTGGGTTTCCCTAGGTGCTGGCAGAGCTAGGGTTCAAAATCTGCAGCTAGGCACTTTGCAAAAAAAAGGGTCCGTTTTCACAGAGAAAATGTGGTGTGTCCACGTTGCGTTTTGGGCCGTTTCCTGTCGCGGGCACAAGGCCTACCCACACAAGTGAGGTACCATTTTTCTCGGAAGACTTTGGGGAATGCGGGCTGGGTGGAATTTTGTGGATCCACGCAGATCCCAGAACTTTCCATCACAGAAATGTGAGGAAAATGTGTTTTTTTTAACTAAGTTTGAAGTTTGCAAGGGATTCTGGGTATAAGAACCTGGCGAGAGGCACACAAGTCACCCCATCCTGGATTCCCCTTGGTGTCTAGTTTTAAAAAATGTACAAGTTTGCTAGGTTTCCCTATGTGCCGGCTGCATTAGGGCCCAAAATCCACAGGTAGGCACATTGCTAAAAACAAGTCTGTGCCTAGTGGTCTTTCTGCGCCCTGGGGGGTGAATCGGGGGAGGGGGGGTTGCCCCGATATGCCCCCAACGGGGGCAGAAAGACTGTGGCTATGCTTTTTGGGGGGTGGGGGCATTGGTATGTCCATTCTGGGCAGCCCATTCTGGGCAGCCCCCACCGCCACGCATAAAAAAAGCCAGTGTAATCGCTGGCGCCTAGTGGGCTTTCTGCCCCCCGGGGGCAGATCAGGGGCCAATGCCCTCATCCACCCCCCGGGGGGCAGAAAGACTGTGGCATTTTTTTGGGGAGGTGTGGGCATTGGCATGCCCATTCTGGGCTGACCTCACCCCTGAATATATAAAAAAAAAAATCCTGAGGCCTAGTGGGCAGATTTGGGGAGGGGCAGAAAGACTGTGGTAATTGTTTTTAGGGCGGGGGCATTATCATGCTCATTCTGGGCAGCCCCCACCCCTACATTATAAAAAAAAAATCCCTGGTGCCTAGTGGGCTTTCTGCCCCCCAGGGGGGGGGGCTGAAAGACTGGAATTTCACTGTGGGTGGGGGCATTGTCATGCCCATCTTGGGCAGCCCCCACCCCTACATCAATAAAAAAAAACCCTGGTTTCTAGTGGGCTTTCTGCCCCCCCGGGGGGGCAGATTGTGGGCTACTGCCCCCGTCTGCCCCCTGGGGGGCAGAAAGACTGACATTTCTCTGGGGTGGGTGGGGGCATTGCCATGCCCTTTTTAGGCAGCCCCCACCCAACATCAATAAAAAAAAAAAAATCCCTGGTTTCTAGTGGGCTTTCTGTCCCCCGGGGGCAGATTGGGAGCTACTGCCCCCATCTGCCCCCGGGGGGCAGAAAGACTGGAATTTCACTGGGGGTGGGGGCATTTTCATGCCCATTTCGGGCAGCCCCCACCTCAACATCAATAAAAAAATCCCTGGTTTCTAGTGGGCTTTCTGCCCCCCCATGGGGCAGATTGAGGGCTACTGCCCCCTGGGGGAGCAGAAAGACTGACATTTCTCTGGGGGGTTGGGGGCATTGCCATGCCCTTTTTGGGCAGCCCCCACCCCAATGTAAATAAAAAAGAAATCCCTGGTTTCTAGTGGGCTTTCTGCCCCCGGGGGCAGATTATGGGCTACTGCCCCCAGGGGGGGCAGAAAGACTGACATTTCTCTAGTGGGGGTGGGGGCATTGCCATGTCCTTTTTTGGGCAGCCCCCACCCCAACGTAAATAAAAACAAATCCCTGATTTCTAATGGGCCTTCTGCCCCCCCAGGGGGGCAGATTGGGGGCTACTACCCCCATCTGCCCTCCAGAGGGGGCAGAAAGACTGTTGTTCCCAAAACAATATGGGGGGAGCAAAGGCCCTTGCCCACGGGGCTGCTCCCCCCTCCCTGGTGCTAGTGGGTGGATCCCTGCTTGGGGATCGCCCTCCTGGGGTGATCCCCAAGCAGGGATCCACTAGGGAAGGATATCATTGGAAAGGGGAGATTCTCCCCTTTCCAACGATAGCTCTCCGAAGTGTTTAGGTGCTCGGGTGGCTGAGATAGCCCCACAAGCACCGAAACTGAAAATAAGTTTCAGTTTCGTTTTCAATCTAATGACGACAGCGCGCCATGCGCGTGATCGTCATTAGATTGAAAATGAGGGAAGGGCTTCGGGAGGTTGGGGAAGCTCTTCCCCACCTCCAGAGGCCCCCAAAAAAATGGAAATCCCTCTGCTGTTTGCAGCATAGGGATTTCCTGCCCCTGTCCTCATGACGGAATGGTTCCATCATGAGCACAGGAGCACTGGTGCTCATGACGGAACCATTCCGTCATGAGCACCGAAGGGGTTAAATACCCTGTTAGTTGCACTTTCACTGATACAGAGCTTGTAGACTGCGAAGCTGCATTTTTTACTTTGGCCTTCTTCAGCACCTGTTCGATGGTTCGTTTCTTTATCTACCGGTCCCCTGGCCCTGTTGCCAGTTTTGTTTCCTCATTAGCGGGCTGCTTACCTTCTTATGCACTGCGGTACTACAACCTGGTGGTCAGTGGGGATTTTAATATTCACATTGAGGATGTTACTTGTCACCTGGCCCCTACACTTGTTGAGGACCTTGACATCCTCCAATTATCTCAATGGGTCACAAGCCCTATGCACATTTTAGGACAGTTGCTCGACCCAGTCTTCACCAATTCATCAACTCTGATTGACACGCCTATCCCCATTTTGTGGTCAGACCACTACCTTGCCCCTTTCCAGCTAGGGCTTTCTAGTCAGCCCATGGCTCGCAAGGTATGCATGAACTATAAGATAAGGAAATGGGGGAAGGTCACCCCAGAGTCAGCTAACCAGTTTTTGGATAAGTGGATCACTGAGGCCTTAGATAAGATTGCCCCTCTAGAGGATCATATAGCGCTGAGAGCAAAGCCTTCCACCGAATGGTTTAATGCTGAGCTCTTATCTCTAAAAAACCCTGTAAACGGCTGGAGCGCCTATGTCTCAAAGTCTGTAGGATCAGCAGCAAAGTGGACTATCATGCAGCTTTGAAAACCTATCATAAAAGAATCTGTGCTACTCATAGGCTCTTCTATGACGATAAGATCGAATCCTCTCATAAATCATTCAGAGAATGGTTCTACATTGTTAAATTTCTGACATCATTGTATTGCAATTCCGCACAGGCTACTCCCTCTCTTGAGAGCTGTAATTCCATTGCACGCTTTTTCCATGACGAGGTGGAGCATATCTTCCAGATGTTCCCTGAATCAGTGAGGGATCTAGGATGCCAGAATGCTTGGTTTGAAGCCTCCATCTCTTCGTAGGGTCTTTCTAGCTTAACCTGTCCCTCTCCAGAGGAATTGCGGGTTTTGGTCAGAGTAAAATAATGATCTCCAGAGGACCCTGCTCCCTCCGGAATCTTGAGACTGGTCATGGAATCCATTCTGCCTCATCTGGGCAATCTTCTGAGTACCTTGTTCTCTTCTGGCCTGATACCTAAAAAGTGGAAACATGCTATCGTCAAGTCACTTCCCCAAAAACCCACCATGGACCCTGCCTCACCGAAAAATTTCAGACTTATCTCGCTGCTCGCTTTCTTTGCCAAAGTGGCTGAGAAACATGTCAATGCTGAATTGACATGTTTTATAGAATCTAATAACTTGCTTCACTAGTACCAATCCAGCTTCCAGGCCCAATACAGCACAGAGCCAGCATTATTGCTGGCCCCGGAGTCTCAGATCTGCTGTGGACCAGGGCCACACTGCTGCTACAATTATATTGGACATAAGTGCTGCATTTCATACCGTCTCCCAATGCCTGCTGCTGCAATGGCTCTGAAATTGTGGCGTGCGCTCTTTTGCATTGAAGTGGTTGGCATCCTTCGTTTAAGAACTCACCTTCCAAGTAGTTCAGACACCTCTTGCTTTGGAAGTGTTGCCCCTGTCCCTGGGGGTGTCCCAGGGCTCTACTCTAGGCCCCATGCTATTTAACATCTATATGCGCCCCCTAGCAGATGTCATTGACAAACACAATGTCACCATGGTGTCCTATGCCGATGACACACAGTTGATCATCATTCTTGCAGTGCATTTTAGGTTGTGCCTGGTAGAACTGGCAGTGTAGATGAGTTCTAGCTGCCTAAAGCTTAATGCCAACAAAATAGAGGTACTCATAGTTGGCAAGCAACCCTCTGTGTGGTTATTAGCATGGCGAGGGCATTGGGCCCCACTCCCAGCCCAAAGACTAAGGTAAAAAACGTAAGAATATAATTCGACGCAAACCTCTCTTTCGATGGCCAAATATACTGCCTGTCCCCAAGACGTTTTGCCATTCTTAAAATGTTAGCCAAGATATTTGATCTTCTTCCTTTGACAGCTAGAAAATCTGTAGTGCATGCCCTTATGATCTCAATAATAGATTACTGTAACAGCCTCTGCATCGGAGCCACGCAGGGCAGGATCTGGAAGCTTCAAAGAGTGCAAAATACAGCTGCCTGACTTCTTTTGAAGCTCCTGAGACGGGTGCATGTGTCCCCGGCCTTGACTGAACTACATGGGCTCCCGCTGCAAAAACATATCATCTTTAAGGCTATGTGTCTCTGTCAAAAACAATCTTAACAACAGAGGGCCGCACTATCTTTCCAACTTTGTGAAACCCTACTCACCTGCCCTTAGCTTCAGGTCCTCTGGAACAGCCCTTGCAGTGTTTCCTTGCACTAAGAAAGCCTGGATGGGTGGTTGTTTCTTTGTATTATGTGCCTTCAAGCTCTGGAATAAACTCCCCCCCTACTTGAGACTAGAACCTGCTGAGGCAACCTTCAGAAAAAAATTAAAAACCTAGTAGTCCTAACAGTGGTTTGGTATTGGTCTTTGCCTTGGATGTTTTATTCCTCTTAGGGTCTCTGCTAGCTTCTTGCGTTGTTTTTTCATGTTCCTATAAGGTAGCAATCCTAGCGTGGGAAGCTCCAGCTGGAGTAATCTGAGTGATTTAAAAAACTGCTAACATAACGTAAAATAACATAACAGAATAACATATGGTCAATAATAGTACATGAGCCTATGCCCACAAACGTTGGACCTGGACCATAGTCAAGGGATATATAGTGCTGCGTGAAAACCAGAGTTTTAGAAGAGTCAATTCTATCCAATTTTTTAAAATTCAATTCAATATCTTTATGCGGTTACTTTTTGAACCATAAAAGAATACAAATAATAAAACACATTAAAATAAGACATAGATCATTATATAGACAAGATAAAACAGATAATAAAATTAAACCCTCTTTGGGCCAGATGTACAATGCTTGTTTTAGGTCGCAAACGGCCCGATTCCCAGAATCGGGCCATTTGCGAGCTGAAAAAAGCATTTTCTATGTACAAAGCCCTGTTTTGTGAATCAGTAACCTAGTACCGAATCGCAAAACGGGTTTGCAATTCGGTATCAGGAAGGGGCATGTTAAGGGTGTCCCTTCTTAATAGAGACCGAAATGCAATCACAAACATTTTGTGTTTTACCGCCTATTTCAAGTAGGTGGTTACCCTTTCACAAACAGGAAGGGGTCCCCAAGGGACCCCTTCCCCTTTGTGAATAGTTGTAAGAACGTTTTGGCTGCCTACTCTTAAAAAATGAAAAGAAAGCTTTTCATTTTTATTTTTGAAATGCATCTTGTTTTCCTTTAAGGAAAACGGGCTGCCTTTTAAAAATAATTGCCTTATTTAAAAGCAATCACAGACAGGGTGGTCTGCTGACCCCAGCAGGCCACTATCCCAGTGATCTTAGCGGTTACCAATGGGTTGCAAATTTCGTGCTACCTCATGAATATTAATGAGGTAGGTCTGTTTGCAACCCACTGGGAATCACAAAATGTGTTAAAGACACATTAGGACATGGGGGTTTGCGATTCTCAAATAGCGAATCACAAAAATTTGCTATTTGGGAATCGCAAAACTAAACCTATATTCATCTGGCCCTTAGTCTTTCTTCAAGTCCCGTAATTTCATGGTAGATCTTAAAAAGCAAGTTACACAAAAAATTGTGAGTTCATCAGGTAGCAGCTGGAAATATATATGTGCAGGGCGGCCATGGGAAAAACCCTTGTACTTCAACAGTGGTAAGATAAAAGTTCTTCTAGGTTCATCATAAAATTTACAAAACATCACAAAATGTAATGTGTCTTGCGGAGACATAGTGCTGCAGCCGCAGGACCCCATAGACCCCTGGCTAAAACATCCCTTGGGAGAAGCTAGCAGCAGATGTAGGAGATTAAACCTGAACCTAGTGAGCAGATAGCATCTCTGTTGTTTTTACTAAAAACAAGGTATGGCTCCATAAACTGTGTTGTTTTCCCCAATATAAAGCTCCGTACCATAGGTTTTACCAATTCAGTTTCCTCTCTATGCAAAGACCTCCTCACTAGGAATTTTTCCTTCACCCACTTTCTATATGCCCTCCAGGCACTTTCAGGGTTATTGATCAACTCCCCCCTCCCCAGTATCACAAGGGTATCCTTAATGTATTTGATCCAGGGTATTTTAGGTGCACCGTCAAACTGGAGACAATCCTTTATGATTAATCTGTTCAGGCGGGGTTCCACCTTTGTCCATATATTAATCCAGCTTAACAGAGGGCAGAGGGTTAAGAAATCGCTCACATACCTAACCCGAGCCTTAGGCGGAAAGTAGCTCCTGTATAGAGCACCCTCAACACCAGTGACACTCTAGATCTGCTCACCTCAAATGTCTGCTTTTCTATCAAAGTCTTTAAGCATAGGATTAGCACAGTGCTATCCATGCCGAGATAGAAAGGGACAACGTCTTTTGCCATTTCTACAGCAAAGTCTTTAAGCATAGGACTAGCACAGTGCTGTCCATGCCGAGCTGTAAAATGACAAAAGCCTTTGACCACTTCAGGCACAGTATTGCAGCTTTGAATTGGTAAAATACCAACCAAGCCAACCTGAAATGAATAAAAGCAACCCCTGACACGTGTTTCGCTCTCGTTGGAGCTCTTCAGAGCTAATCTTATGCTTAAAGACTTTGAGAGAAAAGCAGACATTTGAGGGGAACAGATCTAGAGTGTCGCAAGTGTTGAGGGTGATCTATACAGGAGCTGCTTACCCAGAGTTCCCTGCTTCTTATTTGTGTGTGTGTGTGTATATATATATATATATATGTGTTTGAAGTGAAGTACTTTCTCTACTTTTGCTTTGACTGCAGTTGGAATGGTAAGATTAACCTCTTCGCAGTTCAACACTTACTATACTGTTGCTCTGTTTTAAGTGGGAATAGTAAATTTCACCCCTCCAAAAGCCTACATTTTCCCTACTGTTGTGTTGTTTGGAGTGGGAATAGTAAATTTCACGTCTCCAAAGTCCACCACTTTTCTTACAGTTTTACAGGTTGGATTTGGAATAGTAAATTTCACATCTCCAAAGTCCAACATTTTCCCTCCTGTTGAGCTCCTTGGAGTGAGAATAGTAAATTAGATCCCTCAGAAACCCAACGCTTCCCTTAATGTTGCACTGTTTGGAGTAGGAATAGTGAATTTCACTCTCTCTGAAGTCAAACACTTTCCCCACTGTTGCTTATATTGTAGTAGGAATAGTAAATTTAACCCCTTTGAAGTCCAACGCTTTCCTTACTGTTGCACTGACTGGAGTAGGAGTAGTAAATCTAAGTCCTCCGAAGTCCAACATTTCCCTATTATTCTTGTGAGTGGAGTAGGAGTAGTATATCTAACCCCTCCAAAGTCCAACATTTTCCCTACTCGTGCATAAACTCGAGTGGAAATAGTATATCAGGGGCAGTATTACACATTATCACTGTTTCCGCCCGGTGAACCTTTCAAAAGGTGCACCGGGTGTAAACAGTAATAATTCACTCCATTATGGTGTATGCGCTGCCCCCATGGCAGCAGCTAACTCTCGCTGCCCTGGGGGCAGCGCATTCATGTGAAAA
Organism: Calotriton arnoldi; assembly: GCA_963921515.1. Classification (NCBI taxonomy): domain Eukaryota; kingdom Metazoa; phylum Chordata; class Amphibia; order Caudata; family Salamandridae; genus Calotriton; species Calotriton arnoldi. The sequence continues at coordinate 738,341 of CAWUFW010006128.1, read as the reverse complement.
CATGGAGCAGCTGCTCCGTGCTTTCACAGTGCAGGCGGCACCTGCCTGCACTTTCAAAGAGGATTAGAGATCCCCTTGCAGGTGGGTGCAGTCAGTGACTGCACCCGCCTGCAAGGGGATGTCGGGGGGGGGGTCCATGGGACCCCCTTTACCTCCTGAAGAGGGCTGCTCTCAGGAGGCGCACTGACAGTGCGCCACCTTTTAAATGGCACACTGTCAGTGCGCCTCCTGAGGGCTTCTTTGACTCTGCGCCCGCGTCTGTAATATGGCGCGGGTGCAGAGTTAAAGGAATTCCTTCATTTGCATAGGGTACGCCCCTATGCAAATGAGGAAACACTCTCTGAAGGTAGCGCTGGCGCTTTAAGTGCACCAGCGCTATCGGTATTATAGAAGAGGACACACAAGCGTCTGCGCCCCCTTCTATAATACCAAAGTGCCCCGGGGCGCGCAATGCATGTGCAAACGCCCGTTACACCCTTGGGTCACCTTCTGTAATACAGCCCCAGATATTCTTGGACTCCAATAGTTTTCAGTGTCAATTAGATAGATTTCATAGAATTACTTTTTTTTTTTAGTTTTATATATTTTTTATTTTGAAATGTATTTTAATGTTTATACTATTTTTTGTAAATTAGTTTGTTTTGACTTTTTAATTTTTAATATATTATTTATTGACTACATTAATTAATATATTTTTTCTTATTCAATAGTTTTTAGTGTTTATTCAATATGAATTATTAATATGAAATATCAGTTGCCTATCTCTTTGATGCTGGTCGATAAATCTTCATGGAATGTTCCCAAAAAATGTGCCTGTTACTTCAGCTGCTGTCTGGAAAGTTTCGGAGTGGTCATCAAGGGGCGGCCGAGAAAAAAGGGGGTCCCAAAAGGCATTTTCCCCAACTTAATTCCTATAGGACCTTTAGATACGACTACAGCCCAAACTGCTGGACGGAACTACACCAAATTTGGTAGAAAGCTAGCTTTAGGTCCACAGATCGTGCTTTTACTTTTGTGATTTGCTGTAGCTCCGTTCAGTAGTTTTGGAAATATTAAGAGAAATCCAAATTTGTATAGATAGGAATGTGGATCCTCTTCGGATCCAGCAGTCCCCATGTTGAAATCTGGTTGGCTGCCAACACTTGAACCAGGAAGTGTTGGCAGCCATCTTGGGACTCTGCTTGAGCTGAGTGCCACAAAAAAACATAAAATATAAAGAAAGGTGGGCAGGGAAGGAATATCCTCACCTCCTACAATTTTGAGGTGAAATCACAAGTGGATCTGTGGATTTACAGCAAAATTGAAAAAAAAAGTGCAGGCTCCCAATGCTTCTTTTCAAAGAAGCCCCCGGTTGACTAAATCCCGAGGGCACTGCTTTTTAATTATGCGGGGTTGCCCACACAGAACACTTGCACCCCAGGGGCCGCCACCTCCCTGGGGCAACCAATACTAAAATAATGCGGGGCCCGCATGGCTCCCCCCGCAGCCCCGGAGAACGCCACCTCGCCAGGGTTTATTTTAAATCAACTTGTGGGAGCTGCACGGACCCCCTGTAGCCTCGGGGGCCACAACGTCCCTGAGGCTTTACTCCCATTGACAGCAGGGGGGCCATGCAGACCCCCACAGCCCCGGGACGCCACCCCCCTAGGGGACTTCTTTAATTGAATGCTGGGGGCTGCACAGACCCCCCCCACAGCCCTGTAGACCGCCACCTCCTAGGGGCTCTTTAAAATATGGATTCGGGCAAGCCCACTTGGCCAGCTGGCACCCCAGGGAACCACCACCTCTCTGGGGCCACATCTGTAGTGGTTTGGCCACTCACCTGAGAAGCAGGTCATCTTCAGGGGCGATGAATGCCCCCACTTCCTCATAGAACACCTTTCGGCACTACCGGAGTGCTACAGGAGTCCCGACAGGTGTCCCAAAAGGGAAGGGGATGGTAAGAGAGAAGAAAAAGAAGACACTGCCACTGCTGCCTGGTCTAGTCAGGCACCTGATGCTTCGGGAGTGCAGGTGGTCGCTATCTATGGTGCCTTTGGGGAGATCATCTCTAAGGAAAGGAAGATTACAGGTATCAGTGATGCATCAGCATTAATACACCGTGACTAACATATACCACACATGCACATAATATTCACCTGACACCCAACACTTGTATATGCACTCTCTTCACAGGGGTAGATCGTCTGCAGTATACATTATTGTAGCCTTTTGGACTTTACTTTAAAGCTTCGCTATCCTTGTGCCTTCAAGATAGCTGTAGCGATTCATTGCACACAATAATTATCCGTAGTATACTCTATGTGGAGCTCCACTATCCTTGTGCCTTCAGGATAGCGCAGTAACAATTCTCTGCACACTGTGAAAATATTACTAATCATAAACACAACAGAAAACAGCAGAGGCTCACCAAAGACGCCTACTAAATGAAACAACAAAAGAATATGAACGATATGCTTACAACTGGTCAGTACTGCTATTGTCAAAATGAAATTCTCTTGTTCTTAGTGTGCACTTCAAAGCTCACAACTTGTCTCCAAATACAGTTCAAATGCACAGTTCAAGGGCTAAGTTCCATACACAGAAAAGTATCTGAGCTCTCTGCTCAATCACACCACATGTCTCTGTAAACTGTGGTCCACTTAGCTGTAGGCCAGGAGCACTGCAGGAATGAAGCTGGAAATCCCCTTGCTGAGTTGCCCGAAAGGAAGGTGCAGGGCTTCAAATGCTGGATTCAGCCTGGAAAGTTGTTTCCTGGAAACAGAGTGAACAGCTCCAATGAGTAGGGGAATTCCCCTGTTGAACCAGAACAAAAGCCAAGCACTACAGGGAGTGTGAGGCTCTATTTATAGCCTACCAGGAAGGCCCTTTGAGCAGCACCTATACCAGGAACTGCCCTGTGGAGTTGCTTAGCAACAGGAGGACTCAGCATGCCGACTGCTCAAACAAGAATTGGCAAACCTATACTGTCCTCAAACAAGCATTGGTACTGGTACAATCAGTAATGTGCAACAAGCAGTGGTAGCACTAACACATATGAGTCACAAAAAAGCATTGCCACCAGTACAAACAAGCATTAGCACCACTAACCAATATTGGGGACAAGTAAGCATTGGGAACAGTGGGTATGTGAAGCAGCTCCATCAAGCAACTCGCACATGACTAATCCAAGTCCCCCGAGGAAGGTGGCGGCAGATGGCACAAGAAGGAGATGGCGACAGGGGATTCCCGTCAAAATCCAAGAAAGGGGGGTACGCGACCCACTCCTGCGGCCATACATGGCCCTGGGGACCGCCACCCCCCAGCACCGGCTCCTGCTATGTCCTGGGGTGCCCACCCCAGGGACATAGCTGTTTGCTGTAGCTTGGCAGGAGCTTTAACCGCTCTCACCAAGCCACAGCAAACACTTCGCTTCCAGCAAGCGAGAGATGACAAAATGCTCTCGCTTGCTGGAAGCAGAGCATTCATTTACTTCTCTGCCCGCTATCAAGTAAGCAGGGAAACAGACTAAATGCTTTCAGAAAAAGGGAGCTGCATGTTTATCAGCTCCCTGTGCCTGAAAGCAATGCCGGCTCCAGCAGGAGTCCCAGTGCAAATTGGGTGCCCTGGGGGTACCCAGTTCTAATAGCCAGGCTCCGGGGGATGTGGTCCCCGGGGCAGAAATTGTCCCGGGAAGGGGGCCTCCAAGCTGCCCTCCCCCATTTGTATACAACTGGGCCCCGGGGGATGTGGCCCCCTGGGCCGCAACCACCTGGGGAGGGGGGCCATGTGGCCCCCCTCCCGTAGGATAAGGAAAATTAAACAAAGGGTAGGCCCTGGGGGATGGGTTCCCCAGGGCCGAAATTGGCCCAGGGAGGGGGATCACATGGCCACCCTCCCATATTACAAATAGGCCACGCCCAAGGGGATGGGGTTCCCAGGTTCGAAATCGGCCTGGGGAGGGGGGGCCACATGGCTCCCGTCTCATTGCAAAAAGGCTTGGCCCAGAGGGATGGGGACTCTGGGACCGAAATTGGCCCAGGGAAGGGGAGCCACATGGCCTCCCTCCCCATATAAAATATATATTTTTTAAAACAAGGCTGGCCTAGGGGAAGTCATGGAGGCCCTGCCCCCTTTCTCAACCCATCTGCACAGGGGCCTCCTGGGGCACAACTTGTTGAGGGATAAATTCCTTTTGTCTGGTGAGAGTCCTTGGCGGACAACAGCCCCTCTTGGTACCTCCAGTTAGTCCCACACAGTGGGATTGCTGAGAGGTCGTCGAAAGCCATGCCCTCTTTCTCTCCCACTCTGCAAATACACCTCCTGGTGCACTACTGGTTGGGGGAAGCAGTCCTGTTGGCTGCTGAGGGTCCTTGGGGGCCAACAACCCCTCCTGTTGCCTCCAGTAAGTTTCACACGGTGGGATTGCTGAGAGATCATCGGATGTCCCGCCCCCTATGTCCACCACTCTGCAAATGTGCCTCCTGGTGCACTACTGGTTGGGGGATGAAGTCCCCTTGTATGCCGAGGGTCCTTGGGGGCACAAGAACCTCTCCTGTTACTTGTAGTAGGTCCCACAGTGGGATTGCTGAGAGCTGGTCAGAGGTCCGCCCTCTTTCTCCACCACTCTGCAAATGCGCCTCCTGATGCATTACTAGGTGGGGGATGAAGTCCTCTTGGATGCTGAGGGTCCTTGGGGACCAAGAACCCATCCTGTTATCACCAGTAAGGCCCACACAGCGGGATTGCTGAGAGGTGGTCGGAGGCTCCGCCCCCTTTCTACCCCACTATGCAAACATGACTATTAGTTAAAAAACCATAGAAATTCCCTTAAACATCAAAAGTTACAGGGATGTTATAGTTAGGAAATAGAATTAAAAAACCTAAGAAATTCACTGAAAAAAGCTTTACAGGGACGCTATAGTTAGGCTCAGATTGCACTCGTACAAACCATCAAAATTCAGCAGTTATAGTTACCTGAGATAACTATAACTTATGCCCCCACAATGCACTGCTTATGACCTCACATATTACATCTCTCATGACTTGGTCAGTGACATCACTGATGACCTCTCAAATGACATCACTAATGACATCATCCACAGAACCACTCATGCACCCATATAACATCTTGTATGTCTACTCAGACAGCCACACAACCAGTCACATACCCATTCACAGACCCATACAAGTACTCATTAATAAACTTACTCATCCATAGAGCCACTTACACACCCACTCACTTACCCATTCAGCTACCCCTACAACTAGCCACTCACCTGTAAAGCCACACACATAAACCCGTACAGCAACTACATGCCTTATTCACCGATACAGCCTCTCAACACAGCCACTCACTCACCCATACAACCAATCACACACTCACTCACACACCCACACAACCACTTACCCATTCACATATCCATGCAAATACTCACACATCCACTTCCTCACCCATACAGCCATTCAGACAGACTCTCCAATACAGCCACTCACACACCAACTCACTGACCAGAACTACCACTTAAAGAGCCACTCATTCACCCATACAGCACACTTACACACACAGTCACCCACACGTACAGCCATACAGCCATTCAGACACCCACTCTATCCCCCATCCAGTCACTCGCACACCCACTCATCTACCCATACTGCCACTGACACTCCTACTCACTCATCAATACAACCACTCACTTTCTCACACAGCTATGTGCACACTCACTTATGCACCCATGCAGCCACTCACACCACTCACACACCCATATAGCCACTCAGATACCCACTCACACATAGAAACACACAGCCACTCACATATATGTTAAAAGTAGTATCACTCATTAGTAGTATGCCTAGTATATTAATGTATGCTAATTAAACTTTTGTAGTAGCTTAGTATATGTATAGGTTATGTTTAACACTCATAAATTCTTATAAAACACTTACACTCACTGGATGATGTTATCAGTGATGTCATTTCGAGATGTCATCAGTGATGTCTTTGACCATGTCATGAATGATGAAATATGTGAGATCATAAGCAGTGCATTGCGGGGTGTAACTTATTGTTAGCTCAGGTAACTATAGCTACTAAATTTCTAATGGTTTTGTACGAGTGAAATCTGAGCTAACTATAACGTCCCTGTAACCATTGTTTTTTTAGTTAAAAAAAAAAAAATATATATATTCACTGAAAAAACCACAGGTTTCAGGGACGTTATAGTTAGTTGGACATTTCACTCATACAAAACCAGAGAAATTCAGCCGTTATAGTTTGTTCAGTCCTGGATATAAGATGGAAGAGCTTTTACGTGGCTTTGCAAAAAGAAGTCTATATACAATGAAACATTCTCAAGTAGACTTTGTTTGGCCGAGATTATGGGCCTTCCTGGCAGATTAGTGATGTCTTTGTGTACCTTCGGTATGAAGTAAATTACCGGCGTTATGGGATGATCGTTTTTCATAAACCGATATTCCTCCTGATTTATAAGGCCCGCACTTTTCCATGCCAAGAGTTTGATGCATAGTTCATTTTGTGCTGCCAGCAGGGTTTGTTTGTTGCCAAGTCTGTAGCAATTACGGTCATTGAGTTGTGACATGGCTTCCTTCAGGTATTGTTGTTTAGGACAAATCACAACATTTCCACCTTTATCCGAATTGCGGATTACTAGCGTATCATTGTCACGTAATTGTTTGATCAGTTGGTGATATTTATACTGATTCCTGTGGTATTTCCTCTTGCTGGTTGTTATTTTATGATTTAATTTCTTAATGTCTGATGTTATTATCTCATTAAAGATGTCAATTGAGTCTCTTGGCATGATTGGTACAAATTTCGATTTGGGCTTGAACCCTGTCATGATTGTAGCATTTGTTTTGACTCCTTGCTGTTCCATAAGTAATTGTGTGGACTCTGATGACGTTGGAATAGACTCATGATTTTGTAAGGCTTGCAAATCACCCAATAAGCTCACATCTGAAGCTGTTAGCACAGTGATATTATTTGATGTTTTTTCGGTTGTCATTGTAGTGTTTGCCTTGCTGAGCTGATGCAGGTGGAATTTTTTTAGTTTTAATTTTAAGTTGTAATTTTCTGCCCTGTGGCGCTTACTGGAGGTACCTGGTGGGCTAGTTGGCCCCCAGGGACCCCCAGTATTGAAGGGGAATTAATTCCCCATTGCAAAACGCGCCACAGGGCGCGTTTGCAGAGTGTAGCTGGGAGGGGGCGGTGCCTCCGGCACGATCGCGGTGTTTTGTACTATTATATCTTTTTAGAAGGGGGCTGTGTGGCCCCCCTTCTTTTTACTTTGTTTGGGCCCTGGGGACCCCATCCCCCAGGGCCTTACCCCCATTTAAAAAAAAAAAAAAAATTTAAACGGGAAGGGGGCTGCGTGGGCCCCCTCCCGTGGCCAATTCCAGCCCCGGGGACCCCATCCCCCGGGGCATGGCCACATAAATATATATTTTTTTTTTTATGGAGGGGGGCTGCATTGCCCCCCTCCTGAGGCCTCTATTGGCCCCGGGGACCCCATCCCCCGGGGCCGGCCTTTATTTTTTATTTTTTTTAAATTGGGGGGGGGAGGGGGGCCACCTCCCGGGCTACTTCTAGCCCCGAGGACCCCATCCCCCGGGGCTGGCCCTCTCCGTTGGGGACCTTGGGGGGAGCCCCAATGCCCCCACGGTCACGCTGGCTCCCCGCGTCCCGCCGCGCGGCTCCCGTCCTGTCATTGCAAACAGCAGTGTCCCGGGGGTGAGCACCCCGGGACACTGCAGGAGCCGGCCCTGGGGGGTGGCGGTCCCCAGGGCTATCACGGGCTCCAGGAGGGGGGCCGCGCGGCCCCCCTCCCTTCAATTGCAAAGCCCCGGGGAGGTGGAGGTGCCCGGGGTTCGGGGGTCTGTTACGGAGCCCCATATTTGAATATTAGTGCCCCGGAGAGGTGGCGGTCCCCGGAGCGTGTTGGGGGGCTCGAGCCCCCCCACACAGGTGTATGTTTTTTTTTTTTTAAAAGCCCCAGGGGGTGGCGGTCCCCGGGGCAGCGGGGGGGCCGCATGCCCCCGCAAAATAATTAATAAAAGCCCCGGGGGGTGGCGGTCCCCGGGCTAGGGGTGCCTTGGAGGCCCCCACACATAAAATAAACAAAGCCCTGGGGGGTGGCAGTCCCCGGGACTGCAGGGGACCCGTGAGCCCCCCGCAAATATTTAATGAAAGCCCCGGGGGGTGGTGGTCCCCGGAGCTGCGGGGGCCTGCCTGGGCCCCCGCATTTTCAATTTTGCATGCCCCCGGGACTTGGCCCACCCGGGGGCTAAATAATAACGAAGCGCAGGAGCCTGCGCTTTTTTTTTTTTTTTTCAGCCGAAATTCGAGCTGGGTGCGCAAATTTCGCAGATTTTTTTTTTTTTAAGAATGTTTTTTTGGGCCCTGGGGGTCCTTGTGGGACCCCCTGAGCAGGCCTAGGGGATCAGGGTGTTTCTACCCTGCCCCCTTTTCCTTTTTTTCACATTTGTTTCCCTGTTTTCTTGTGCCTCGGTTACCAAGGCACAAGATGGCTGCCAACACTTCCTGGTTTGGAGTGTTGACAGCCAATTAGAATAAAGCTCGTGGTCGGGAGGGTGCGCGGATCCTCCGTGCCTCTATATATCGAAACTTTTATTTTTGATTTTCTCAGCAACTACTGAACGGATTTACACCATTTAAAAAAAGGGTGCTTTCTGAACCAGCACTACCTTTTTGCCAAATTTGGTGTAATTCCGTTCAGCAGTTCGGGCTGTAGTTGTGTCTAAAGTTTCCTATGGAAAATAACATGGAGAAAACACGTTTTGGGACCCCCCTTTTTTCTCGGCCCCCGCTTGCCGAATCACCCCGAAACTTTCAAGACAGGAGCTGACCGGAGCGGGCTACGAGTTTTGAAAATTTTGCGACGATTCGTCAACTGGCCCTCCAGTAAGCGCCACAGGGCTGGGTTGCAGAGAGGTGGTCCAGGCCATGCCCCTTTTTACACCTCTCTGCAACGCAGCTCTGTGCGCTTACTGGAGGTACCTGGTGGGATAGTTGGCCCCCAGGGACCCTCAGGATTCAAGGGGACTTAATCCCCCAACTTAAAACGCGCCACGGGCGCGTTTGCACAGTGGTGAAGGGAGGGGCGGGGCTTCAGGTGACATGTGTGCAAACAGGCCCCGTGGCGCGTTTTAAGATGGGGAATTAAATCCCCTTCAATCCTGAGGGTCCCTGGGGCCAACTAGCCCACCAGGTACGTCCAGAAAGCGCCACAGAGCTGCGTTGCAGAGAGGTGCAAAAAGGGAGTGGCCTCTGAACACCTCTCTGCAACGCAGCTCTCTGGCGCATACTGGGGGTATCTGGTGGGCTAGTTGGCCCCTAGGGACCCTCGGGAATGATGAGGAATTAATTCTCCAACTTAAAACGCGCCACAGGGCGTGTTTGCAGACATGTCACCTCAGGCCCCACCCCTTCCTTCACCATTGTGCAAATATTCCTCTAAAATCAGCCGAACTACGAATTCCAATTTACTCACCTGTTATCAGGAGAGACCTCAGTGCTGCATCTTTGAGCCCAGTACTGATCCTGAAAAGTAATTTTAACCGTACTTACCAGTAACTTGAATTTCCTTCCATAGGATATCATTGCCTGCTTTTTGCTGAAAAAGTTTCCGTCTCGATTTTTTAAACATACAAAGATTCCTCTAAAATCAGCCGAACTACGAATTCCGATTTACTCACCTGTAATCAGGAGAGACCTCAGTGCTGCATCTTTGAGCCCAGTACTGATCCTGAAAAGTAATTTTAACTGTACTTACCAGTAACTTGAATTTCCTTCCATAGGATATCATTGCCTGCTTTTTGCTGAGAAAGTTTCCGTGTCGATTTTTGAAACATACAAATATTCCTCTAAAATCAGCAGAACTACGAATTCCGATTTACTCACCTGTTATCAGGAGAGACCTCAGTGCTGCATCTTTGAGCCCAGTACTGATCCTGAAAAGTAATTCTAACCGTACTTACCAGTAACTTGAATTTCCTTCCATAGGCTAACATTGACTGGTTTCACTTGGAAATTCTTCTAAGTGTGGAGTTTTGGAACTTTATAATATTCCTCTAAAATCAGCTGAACTACGAATTCCGATTTACTCACCTGTTATCAGGAGAGACCCCAGTGCTGCATCTTTTAGCCCAGCACTGACCCTGAAAAGTAATTCTAACCGTACTTACCAGTAACTTGGTTCAGCAGAAAAGTTTCAAAGTGTCGATTTTCACAAACTACAAATATTCCTTAAAAATCGCCTGTATGACTTAAACGCATTCTTTCAACTGTTTACAGGAGATGCACCAGTGCTGGATCCAGGATCCACCACTGAGTAAGAAAAAGCAACGATAACACTACTTACCTGCTAAGTGAATTTCCTCCCATAGGATAACATTGGTGATTCTATGTGAAAAAGTTTCAACTTTTAAAATACAATAATATTCCTTAAAAATCACTACTGTAACCAAAACGCTTTTACTCAACTGTTTACAGGAGATGTCCCAGGACTGAATCTAGTATCCAGTCCTGTGGTTTGAAAAGTAATCCATAAAGTAACTAATTGTATTTAACTAGAAATTCACATTGAGCTCAATGTTGCATTGTATTTGAAATTGTGTTGCCCATTGCAACAACTGTAACTACTGTACTTAAAAGTCTATTGCCTATTTGCAAAGTATTTAAACTAAAGTAATTCATTCTGAGAAAGTATATTTTGTAATGTATATTGTAATTACAATGTAATTTAAAAAATAAAATATCTAAAAATAAATAGTTTAAAAAAATGTAGTAAATCAGTATCAAAAAAATAAATATAACAATTAATACATTTAAAAATTGTCATTTACAAAACCTTTGAAATTCACTGATAAAAACCATAGGTTTCAGACATGTTATAGTTAGGAATTAGCATTTAAAAAACCTTACAAATTCACTGAAAAAACCATAGGTTTTAGGGACAGTTATAGTTAGTTGGACATTGCACTCATACAAAACCCGTGAAATTCCCCGTTATAGTTAGTTCAGCTAACTATAACTCGCGCCCCGCAATGCACTGCTGATGACGTCACATATCACATCACTCATGACATGGTCAGTGACATCACTGATGACATCACTGATGACATCTCAAATGACATCACTGATGACATTATCCAGTGACTGTGTGTTTCTGTAAAGTTTAAATATGTTTAATATATATAGGGAAAGGCGTATTGAAGAATGAGTGGGTGTATAATTCTCTGAATGGATGATTTAGTAGGTGCGTGACTGACTCCATAAGTTAGTGATTAAACGTATCTTACTGAATGCATGGGTTAGTGACTAAACTGTGTGAATGTCTGTATCCGTCTGTTTGTTGGTGTGTAAGCGGCTGCATGGCTTTCTGAATAGCTAAATGAGTGTCTACATGGGTTATTGATTGGTTGTCTGAGTATCTGTATGGGTGCCTGACTGTTTGTGTGGGTGGGGTGTGTGTGACTCTGTGCATAGATGTGTGAGTGGGTGATTCACTGGGTGCATGGTTTCAAGAGTGCATCTGTGATGGACTGTATGGGTGGGTGAGTGTGTGTATGGGTGTGTTAGTGAGTAAATGTATATCTCAGTGGTACATGTGTGAGTAACTACATATGTTAAAGGTAGTATATATGTGTGTTGGAGTATATAAATGGCTATAAGTGAGAGTGTGTGATTGTGAGAGTGGCTGTATGGATGAGTGTGTACTTGTATCAGTGATTGTATAAGAGCATAAGAATGTGCTAGTATTTGTATGAGTAAGTGAGCTGGTGTGTGTATAACTGTATAGGTTAGTAAATGGCAGTGTGATTAATTATTTGCATGACTGATTAGGTGTGTGAGTACCTCTATGGATGAGTGGCGGTGTGTGAGTGTCTATGTAGGTGTATGAGTGCATATGATAGTCCTGTACTGAGTGACCGTAAATATGAGTGACTGTACAGGTGAGTGAGTGGATGTGTGTGTAGACCTAAGAATCAGTGAGTGGGTATGTAGTCATTGGTGTTGGAATGTCTATGGTTTTGACAATGGCAGTCTGTAATTTAGAGTGGGTGTATCAAAAGTTATATTAGGGTGTGAGAAGATGCATGAAATTTTCACATGGATGACGTCATCAGTGATGTCATTTGAGATGTCATCAGTGATGTCATCAGTGATGTCACTGACCATGTCATGAGTGATGTAATATGTGACGTCATCAGCAGTGCATTGCGGGGGCGCGAGTTATAGCTAGCTGAACTAACTATAACGGGGGAATTTCACGGGGTTTGTACGAGTGCAATGTCCAACTAACTATAACTGTCCCTAAAACCTATGGTTTTTTCAGTGAATATATATATATATATATATATATATATATATATATATATATATATATATATATATATATACACATTATCTACTGGCGGTCGCCAGTAGATAGTTATAGTTAGGACCTATTTTCCATAGGAAATCCACGACATTCTATTTGAAATAACTCTTGTGTCGGTTGACGAATCTTCGCGAAATTTTCAAACTTTATGGCCGGCTCCGGACCTGAAAGTCTCAGGGTGATTCGTCAAGCGGGGGCCGAGAAAAAAGGGGGGTCCCAAAACGTGTTTTCCCCATTCATTTTCCCATAGGAAACTTTAGACACGGCTACAGCCCGAACTGCTGAACGGAATTACACCAAATTTGGCAAAGAGGTAGTTCTTGGTTCAGAAAGAACCCTTTTTGTTAAATGGTGTAAATCCGTTCAGTAGTTGCTGAGAAAATCAAAAGTAAAAACACATATATATCTGGGCGGAGCCTAACCACACATGTCATCGTGAGATCTGATTGGCTGTCAGCACTTCATCCTGGAATTGCTGGCAGCCATCTTGGGACCAATATAAATGATAGTACCATTGAAATGCATTGTAGTGAATCGAAGATTTTGAGGGTTACCAAAAGGAGAACTATAAAGGGTGATAACAGACTTTAGTTACATTAGAATTTATTTGTTGATGGTACCATACTAATTTCAGGAATTGTGGTGTGTTCTAAGGTGATTTTACCCTGTGAAAAACCTTCTGCTGGGATATCATGAATCATGTTTGAGAGAAAACTATTTTCACATGCTTGTCCCATACAGTTTTGGAAGGTGCCCCAGAAGCTAAAATGACAGCATATTTTCTGTAAATTCACATTATCTTTCTCAGTCATGTGAGAATGAAGTCTGACATTCTCAGTAAAACATGTACATCCAACAAGGGCAGAGACTGTCAGTTGATTCCTTTGTGTTCTACTGCAGCTTCCCAGAGTGTTCTAAAGAACAACTAGAGTGCTAACAGCCTTACTTATGACAAAAGTATGGCACACCTGAAGCCATCTTGATTGGAATAAACTGGTAACACTTAAAACATTTAATTTAAAAGGAACAAAATGATGGGGTTCATCTTGTCATAGAAATTATGGTTAGTGCTCTGGAAAGAAAAATTAGGACATGTTTCAAGTGTGATCTCAAATATCTTCCTGTTATATTTCAACAGGAGCAGCCTGTCAGTTGATGCCTTTGTGTTCTACTGCAGCTTCCCAGAGTGTTCTAAAGAACAACTAGAGTGCTAACAGCCTTACTTATGACAAAAGTATGGCACACCTGAAGCCATCTTGATTGGAATAAACTGGTAACACTTAAAACATTTAATTTAAAAAGGAACAAAATGATGGGGTTCATTTTGTCATAGAAATTATGGTTAGTGCTGTAGAAAGAAAAATTAGGACATGTTTCAAGTGTGATCTCAAATATCTTCCTGTTATATTTCAACAGGAGCAGCCTGTCAGTTGATGCCTTTGTGTTCTACTGCAGCTTCCCAGAGTGTTCTAAAGAACAACTAGAGCGCTAACAGTCTTACTTATGACAAAAGTATGGCACACCTGAAGCCATCTTGATTGGAATAAACTGGTAACACTTAAAACATTTAATTTAAAAAGGAACAAAATGAGGGGGTTCATTTTGCCATAGAAATTATGGCTAGTGCTGTAGAAAGAAAAATTAGGACATGTTTTAAGTGAGATCTCAAATATCTTCCTGTTATATTTCAACAGGAGCAGCCTGTCAGTTGATGCCTTTGTGTTCTACTGCAGCTTCCCAGAGTGTTCTAAAGAACAACTAGAGTGCTAACAGCCTTACTTATGACAAAAGTATGGCACACCTGAAGCCATCTTGATTGGAATAAACTGGTAACACTTAAAACATTTAATTTAAAAGGAACAAAATGAGGGGGTTCATTTTGCCATAGAAATTATGGTTAGTGCTGCAAAAGAAAATTTAGTGCATGTTTTAAGTGAGATCTCAAATCCTCTTCTATTTCATTAGAAAATTCTGACATGCAGACTGAAACAATCACTTTCAATACCAGCAGTAGACTTCCAGTTAACTCCTTGGTGAGCAGTAGCTTTACTAGAGTGATCTAATGAACAACTAGAGTAATAACATTCTGAATTTATGGCAAATGTGTGACACATCTGAATGCCTTCTTGATGGAATCAAAGTAAAAAACTGAAAGCATTTCCTACTGAGGAGACTGCAGTAAATGAGGAAATTAGGAAACTTCATAACAAAGAAGTCTTCCAAGATGGCCACCAGTGAAAAAAGAGCCCAAATGTAGCACAAATATTACCCAGATGTAGCCCACATATAGCCCAATGACAAAAGTGTGCAAAACACTTTTTATTTTTAGTTTTTGCAGTTTTGTGTAGTGCAGACAGGTCAGGTATTGGAGCGTTGCATCTTAAAACATGACCCCCTACACTACAAAAACACCACTGCACTACCCTAAACCATAAAACACTACCCCAGCACGACCCCCTACACTACACAAGCACCACTGCACTATCCTAAACCCTAAAACACTACCCCCAGCATGACCCCCTACACTACACAAACACCACTGCACTACCCTAAACCCTAAAACACTACCCCAACACCACTGCACTAACCTAAATCCTAAAACACTACCCCCAGCACGACCCCTACACTACCCAAACACCACTGCACTACCCTAAAACATGACCCCCTACACTACACAAACACCACTGCACTACCCTAAACCCTAAAACACTACCCCCAGCACGACCCCCTACACTACACAAGCACCACTGCACTACCATAAAACCTAAAACACTACCCCCAGCACGACCCCCTACACTACACAAACACCACTGCACTACCTTAAACCCTAAAACACTACCCCCAGCACGACCCCCTACACTACCCAAACACCACTGCACTAACCTAAATCCTAAAACACTACCCCCAGCACGACCCCCTACACTACCCAAACACCACTGCACTACCCTAAAACATGACCCCCTACACTACACAAACACCACTGCACTACCCTAAACCCTAAAACACTACCCCCAGCACGACCCACTACACTACACAAGCACCACTGCACTACCCTAAACCCTAAAACACTACCCCCAGCACGACCCCTACACTGCCCGAACACCACTGCACTGCCCTAAACCCTGAAACACCAGCCCCTGCATGACCCCCTACACTGCCCGAACACCACTGCACTGCCCTAAACCCTGAAACACATACCCTAGCACGACCCCCTACACTGCCCGAACACCACTGCACTGCCCTAAACCCTGAAACACCACCCCCTTCACGACCCCCTACACTGCCCGAACACCACTGCACTGCCCTAAACCCTGAAACACCACCCCCTGCACGATCCCCTACACTGCCCGAACACGACTGCACTGCCCTAAACCCTGAAACACCACCCCCAGCAAGACCCCCTACACTGCTCGAACACCACTGCCCTAAACCCTGAAACACCACCCCCAGCAAGACCCCCTACACTGCCCGTACACTACTGCACTGCCCTAAACCCTGAAACACCACCCCCAGCATGACCCCCTACACTGCCCGAACACCACTGCACTGCCCTAAACCCTGAAACACCACCCCCAGCAAGACCCCCTACACTGCCCGTACACTACTGCACTGCCCTAAACCCTGAAACACCACCCCCAGCATGACCCCCTACACTGCCCGAACACCACTGCACTGCCCTAAACCCTGAAACACCAGACCCAGCACGACCGCCTACACTGCCCGAAAACCACTGCACTGCCCTAAACCCTGAAACACCAGCCCCAGCACAACCCCGTACACTGCCCGAACACCACTGCACTGCCCTAAACCCTGAAACACCAGACCCAGCACGACCGCCTACACTGCCCGAAAACCACTGCACTGCCCTAAACCCTGAAACACCAGCCCCAGCACGACCCCCTACACTGCCCGAACACCACTGCACTACCCTAAACCCTCAAACACCAGCCCCAGCACGACCCCCTACACTGCCCGAACACCACTGCACTGCCCTAAACCCTGAAACACCAGCCCCAGCAAGACCCCCTACACTGCCCGAACACCACTGCACTGCCCTAAACCCTGAAACACCACCCCCAGCAAGACCCCCTACACTGCCCGAATACCACTGCACTAAAGCCTGAAACACCACCCCCAGCAAGACCACCTACACTGGCCGAACACCACTGCACTGCCCTAAACCCTGAAACACCACCCCCTACACTGCCCAAACACCACTGCACTGCCCTAAACCCTGAAACACCACCCCCTGCACGACCCCCTACACTGCCCGAACACCACTGCACTGCCCTAAACCCTGAAACACCACCCTCAGCACGACACCCTACACTGCCCGAACACCACTGCACTGTCCTAAACCCTGAAACACCACCCCCAGCATGACCCCCTACACTGCCCGAACACCACTGCACTGCCCTAAACCCTGAAACACCACCCCCTGCACGACCTCCTACACTGCCGGAACACCACTGCACTGCCCTAAACCCTGAAACACCACCCCCAGCACGACCCCCTACACTGCCCGAACACCACTGCACTGCCCTAAACCCTGAAACATCAACCCCAGCAAGACCCCCTACACTGCCTGAACACCACTGCCCTAAACCCTGAAACAACACCCCCTACACTGCACGAACACCACTGCACTGCCCTAAACCCTGAAACACCACCTCCAGCAAAACCCCCTACACTGCCTGAACACCATTGCTCTGCCCTAAATCCTGAAACACTAGCCCCAGCATGACCCCCTACACTGCCCAAACACCACTGCACTGCCCTAAACCCTGAAACACCACCCCCAGCACGACCCCCTACACTGCCCGAACACCACTGCACTGCCCTAAACCCTGAAACACCAGCCCCAGCAAGACCCCTACACTGCCCGAACACCACTGCACTGCCCTAGACTCTGAAACACCAGCCCCAGCAAGACCCCTACACTGCCCGAACACCACTGCACTGCCCTAAACCCTGAAACACCAGCCCCAGCATGACCCCCTACACTGCCCGAACACCACTGCACTGCCCTAAACCCTGAAACACCAGCCCCAGCACGACCAACTACACTGCCCGAACACCACTGCACTGCCCTAAACCCTGAAACACCAGCCCCAGCACAACCCCCTACACTGCCCGAACATCACTGCACTGCCCTAAACCCTGAAACACCAGCCCCAGCACGACCCCTACACTGCCCGAACACCACTGTACTGCCCTAAACCCTGAAACACCAGCCCCAGCACGACCCCTACACTGCCCGAACACCACTGCACTGCCCTAAACCCTGAAACACCACCCCCTGCATGACCCCCTACATTGCCCGAACACCACTGCACTGCCCTAAACCCTGAAACACCACCCACTGCAGCACCCCTACACTGCCCGAACACCACTGCACTGCCCTAAACCCTAAAACACCACCCCCTGCACCGCCCCCTACACTGCCCGAACACCACTGCACTGCCATAAACCCTGAAACGCCACCCCCAGCACGACCCCTTTACTGCTCGAACACCACTGCACTGCCCCAAACCCTGAAACACCACCCCCAGCACGACCCCTACACTGCCCGAACACCACTGCCCTAAACCCTGAAACACCACCCCCTGCACGACCCCCTACACTGCCCGAACACCACTGCACTGCCCTAAACCCTGAAACACCACCCCCTACACTTCCCGAACACCACTGCACTGCCCTAAACCCTGAAACACCACCCCCAGCACGACCCCTACACTGCCCGAACACCATTGCACTGCCCTAAACCCTAAAACACCACCCCCAGCATTACCCCCTACACTGCCCAAACACCACTGCACTGCCCTAAACCCTTGAACACTACCCCCAGCATGACCCCCTACACTACCCGAACACCACTGCACTACCCTAAACCCTAAAATACTACCCCAGCACAACCCCCTACACTACCCGAACACGACTGCACTGCCCTAAACCCTCAAACACTCCCCCAGCACGACCCCCTACACTACCCGAACACCACTGCACTGCCCTAAACCCTAAAACACTCCCCCAGCATGACCCCCTACACTACCCGAACACCACTGCACTGCCCT
This sequence comes from Calotriton arnoldi, assembly GCA_963921515.1. Lineage (NCBI taxonomy): Eukaryota > Metazoa > Chordata > Amphibia > Caudata > Salamandridae > Calotriton > Calotriton arnoldi. The sequence continues at coordinate 719,866 of CAWUFW010006128.1, read as the reverse complement.
AAACCCTAAAACACTCCCCCAGCATGACCCCCTACACTACCCAAACACCACTGCACTGCCCTAAACACTAAAACACTACCCCCGCATGACCCCTACACTACCCAAACACCAATGCACTACCCTAATCCCTAAAACACTACCCCCGCATGACCCCCTACACTACCCTAAACCCTAAAACACTACCCCGCATGACTCCCTACACTACCCAAAGACCACTGCACTACCCTAAACCCTAAAACACGACCTCCTACACTACAAAAACACCACTGCACTACCCTAAACCCTAAAACACTACCCCCTACACTACACAAACACCACTGCACTACCCTAAACCCTAAAATAATACCCCCAGCAGTACCCCTACACTACCCAAACACCACTGCACTAACCTAAACCCTAAAACACTACCCCCAGCAGTACCCCCTACACTACCCAAACACCACTGCACTACCCTAAATCACTACCCCCAGCATGACCCCTACACTACCCAAACACCACTGCACTACCCTAAACCCTAAAACACTACCCCCAGCATGACCCCCTACACTACCCAAATACCACTGCACTACCCTAAACCCTAAAACACTCCCCCCAGCACGACTCCCTACACTACCCAAACACCACTGCACTACCGTAAACCCTAAATCTACCCCCAGCATGACCCCCTACACTACACAAATACCACTGCACTACCCTAAACCCTAAAACACTACCCCCAGCACGACCCTCTTCACTACCTAAACACAACTGCACAATTTGTTACAGGCGTTGCAACGCAGGCCTGTGGTGCTTACTGGAAGTACCTAGTGGGCTAGTTGGGCTCCAGGGACCCTCAGGATTCAAGGTGACCTAATCCCCCAACTTAAAACGCACCACGGGGCGCGTTTGCACAGTGGTGAAAGGAGGGGGCGGGGCCTCAGGTGACATGTGCGCAAACACGCCCTGTGGTGCGTTTTAAGTTGGGGAATTAATTCCCTTTGAATCCTGAGGGACCCTGTGGGCCAACTAGCCCACCAGGTACCTTCAGTAAGCACAACAGAGTTGCGTTGCAGAGAGGTGAAAAAGGTGCGTGGCCTCGGAACGCCTCTCTGCAACTCAGCTCTGTGGTCCTAACTGTAGGTACCTGGGGGCTAGTTGGGCCCTAGGGACCCTCAGAATTCAAGGGGACTTAATCCCGCAACTTAAAACGCGCCACGGGGTGCGTTTGCACACATGTCACCTCAGGCCCCCCTCCCTTCACCACTGTGCAAACGCGCCCTGTAGCGCGTTTTAAGAGGTAGTTTTAATCCCCCTGCCCTATTATGTACTAGGGACTTGCAGAGGAGGTCATGCTAATCACAGGGGTACCCCAACGCATAGTGTTCCCTAGTGTATGTAGGTGTTTTCACTGTATTATAAGTGTCTTTTAGCATAGCACTGGCTCTGGTTAGTCAGAGTCAGTTACCACCAGCACCCGTCTGAAAAAGTTGTGGGCACAGGATGATTTTGCAACAAGGCCTCTTTCTGCTCCTCTGTTGGTTCTTTCTGCACATCTTTTGCTTCTTTCTGTGCGTTTTTTCTTCTTTTCTTCACATGTCCTACCTCTGTAGGCATAGTTAGAAACTAGCATTTAAAAAACCTTTGAAATTCACTTAAAAAATCATAGGTTTCAGGCACGTTATAGTTAGAAATTAGCATTTAAAAAACCTTTGAAATTCACTGAAAAAACCATAGGTTTCAGACACGTTATAGTTAGAAATTAGCATTTAAAAAACCTTTGAAATTCACTGAAAAAACCATAGGTTTTAGGGACAGTTATAGTTAGTTGGACATTTCACTCGTACAAAACCATAGAAATTTCCCCGTTATAGTTAGTTCAGCTAACTATAACTCGCGCCTCGCAATGCACTGCTGATGACGTCACATATTACATCACTCATGACATGGTCAGTGACATCACTGATGACATCACTGATGACATCTCAAATGACATCACTGATGACATCATCCATGTGATAATTTCATGCATCTTCTCACACCCTAATATAACTTTTGATACACCCACTCTAAATTACAGACTGCCATTCTCAAAACCATAGACACTCCAACACCAAAAACTACATACCCACTCACTGATTCTTAGGTCTACACACACATCCACTCACTCACCCGTACAGTCACTCATACTTAGTCACTCAGTACAGGACTATCATATGCACTCATACACCTATATAAACACTCACACACCGCCACTCATCCATGGAGGTACTCACACACCTAGTCAGTCATGCAAAAAACTTAATCACACACCCATTTACTCACCTATACAGTTATACACACACCAGCTCACTTACTCATACAAATACTAGCACATTCTTACGCTCTTATACAATCACTGATACAAGTACACACTGATCCATACAGCCACTCTCACAATCACACACTCTCACTTATAGCCATTTATATACTCCAACACACATATATACTGCCTTTCACATATGTAGTTACTCACACATGTACCACTGAGATATACATTCAATCACTAACACACCCATACACACACTCACCCACCCATACAGTCCATCACAGATGCACTCTTGAAACCATGCACCCAGTGAATCACCAACTCACACTTCTATGCACAGAGTCACACACACCCCACCCACACAAACACTCAGGCACCCATACAGATACTCAGACAATCAATCAATAACCCATGTAGACACTCATGTAGCTATTCAGAAAGCCATGCAGCCGCTTACAAACCAACAGACGGATACAGACATTCACACAGTTTAGTCACTAACCCATGCATTCAGTAAGATACATTTAATCACTCACCTGTAGAGTCAGTCACTCACGTACTAAATCATCCATTCAGACACTTATACACCCACTCATTCTTCAATACGCCTTTCCCTATATATATTAAAAATATTTAAACTTTACAGAAACACACAGTCACTGGATGATGTCATCAGTGATGTCATCAGTGATGTCATTTGAGATGTCATCAGTGATGTCATCAGTGATGTCACTGACCATGTCATGAGTGATGTAATATGTGACGTCATCAGCAGTGCATTGCGGGGCGCGAGTTATAGTTAGCTGAACTAACTATAACGGGGAATTTCTATGGTTTTGTACGAGTGAAATGTCCAACTAACTATAACTGTCCCTAAAACCTATGGTTTTTTCAGTGAATTTCAAAGGTTTTTAAATGCTAATTTCTAACTATAACGTGTCTGAAACCTATGGTTTTTTCAGTGAATATATATATATATATATATATATATATATATATATACACATACATACATACATAAAATTATATATAGAGACTCACCAACAAGTAACCTATTTTCGGAAAACTCCTAAAACACAGTTATTTGATCATTAATGCCCCCCTGAGCACTTTGGTGTTTTTTGTGATGCGTTTCTAGTGCTGGGATGCTTACAAGCATTTATTGATCGTATTGTATTCTTTCACATGTTTAAAATGAGCAAGTTGGAAACAATTCACCCGTGATTGCGGCTCATTCTTACTGTTTGGTGAAACCTTGCGAATGAATATTCGTAAGGTTTTCCCAAACAGTAAAAATGAGCCACACTCACGGCTGAATTATTTCCAATTTGCTCATTTTAATTATGTGAAATAATACAATACAAGCAATGTACCAGTGCGTTTCGGCCCTACTAGGACCTTGATCACGGGATACAAAGCATTTCTGCCTTGTCGACATTTAAACAAATTTTTTCATTATTATTTCGTCTGTTCTGTCCAAGACACCTTTGGCAGTCTTGGGAGATGTGGTTTTTCAAGTGCATATGTGCTAAAACAGTGAAAGCAACAGTGAAAATACATAAGGTTTATAACCAATGCTTTAAAATTAATTATTTGATTAATATCTTGTCATTGTGCAAGTAAGCAATTACAAATGTTATTTAACAAAACTAAAGTCATTCAAATTGCATTCTGGGATCTGTAGTTCTTTCTTAAGTCATTGACATTATATATCGATTTTTTTGGGTAGGGAAATCATACTTAGTTACCACTTGGAATTTATAACCACATTTATGCCCTCCAGTGGGCTTATGGTCAATACATTTTCTTGTGATCGAGCTATGCGTGCTTAACAATGGGATGGTGGGAACAGAAGGTGGCGTAGATACCAGATCATGATGAATATGTCAATAAGACCATTATGTGACTGCGATATGTTGACGATCTATTTATAATCTGGGACAGAAGTGCAGAAGAATTTCAAGAATATATATTTTTTTCAAATCTGTTTATTGAATATATAACAGACAACAAAAATCAAACCGGTTGAAGACATATATCCCTGTCAAAGAACATCAGATTAAGACCACGATCCATTTTAAATAGCACAGTGCTTCTGTAAAAACATATAAGACAGAGTCAATCCTATTCATCACATCCTTCAAGAATATTTTAACATCTTAAATAATACATCAACTAATCTGAGATTTACGTATGAGATAAGTATTTCAAAAGTAACATTTCTAGATACGGACATCCATATGGAGGACAACAAAATTCAAACAACATTATATCGAAAGAAAACGGCAACAAATGCAATACTGCACGCCGATAGTTTCCACCAACAAAGCTTAATAAATAGCATCCCACACAGCGAATTTTGAAGAATCCGTAGAATCTGCTCCCAAGAAAAAGAAATGGAAAAAATATATTCAGGAAACAACACGAAGATTCCAAGAAAGGGGATATAAGAAACATATAATCAAAACAGGAATACCAAAAATGAAACAAATGCCAAGATCATTGATGCTAAAAAATAAGGAAAAAACAATAAAAAAGGAAGGTTCCCTATGGTTAATTACCACATATTAAGCTGAGGCAAAAACAAGTAAACAAAACTCTAAGGAAACATTGGAATATCTTGCAATTGTACCCAACAGTGGCAATATTAATGGGTAATCATCCAAATGTCACTTTTCGCAGAGCAAATCATTTAAAAGACTCTTTAGTACGTAGTCACTTTAAAAAGAAAAAAAATCAATGAATTGGCTCACACATTCAGGTTTTCACAAATGCAACAAATGCAAAGTGTGCCAAATTGCAGTAGAAAAACGAGATTTCTATGGTGACAAAGCAAAAATGGAAAATTAAACAATATATTACATGTAAAAGTCGATTTGTGATATATGTAATAGAATATCCATACAATATCCAATATGTGGGAAGCACTATTTGTGAATTGAAGAAACGAATATTAGAACATGTGAGAGCCACCACAGATAATGATCGGAGCAATGCAGTGACAAAACATATTGAGATATATCATCAAAGTGACTGGAAGAAATTAAAATTCTTTGCAATTGAGAAAATTGAACAAAATGAACGAGGAGGACATCAGGAACAAAAGCTATGACAAAGGGAATCCTGCCACATATTGAACATAAGAACGTGAGCACCTTATGGACTAAATCAGGATGATGAGTTGTACATACATGTGTAAATGAAATGATAAACAATCATGACTTCTTCAAATAGATTTTATATTTAGGACTTTGATAATTTTAGGGTTTTTTATTAGATTTTGCATGTTTTTCACAAACACTAAGCACTTTATTGTAGTTTATAAATCCAAAGGTGATGAGATTAATTAAATGATAGGAAATTAAATTGCAACAACACCAAAAGTAATGTAATGAAAATAATTGATGGGTATCCGATCACAAGAAAATGTATTGACCATAAGCTCACTGGAGGGGATAAATGTGGTTATAAATTCCAAGTGGTAACTAAGTATGACTTCACTACACAAAAAATTGATATATAATGTCAATGACTTAAGAAAGAACTACTGATCCCAGAATGTAATTTGAATGACTTTAGTATTGTGAAATAACATTGGTAATTGCATACTTGCACAATGACAAGATATTAATCAAATAATTAATTTTAAAGCATTGGTTTTAAAACGTATATATTTTTACTGTTGCTTTCACTGTTTTCGCACATGTGCACTTGAAAAACGACATCTACCAAGACAGCCAAGGGCATCTTGGACGGAACTGACAAAATAATAATGAAAAAATGAGTTTAAATGTCGACAAGGCAGAAATGCTTTGTATCCTGTGATCAAGGTCCCGGTGGGGCCGAAACGCGTTGGGGCATTGCTCGTATTGTATTCCTTCACATAATTAAAATGAGCAAATTGGAAACAATTCACTGTGAGTGTGGCTCATTCTTACCGTTTGGTCAAACCTTGTGAATAAAAAGGGCGGCGTGGCTCTGCCGCTTCCGAGGATCACACCACAAAGAGCGCCAGCAATAACCGCAAAATCGGGCCAAGGAGGAAGATATAAATATTCATATATATACTGAAAAAAACAAAGGTTACAGGGACGTTATAATTAGGCTGACATTTGACTCATACAAAACCAGAGAAATTCAACAGTTATAGTTAGCTGAGCCAACTATAACTTACGCCCCACAATGCACTGCTTATGACCTCACATATTACATCACTCATGACATGGTCAGTGACATCACTCATGGCATCACTAAGGACATCTCAAATTATATCACTGATGATATCACTGATGGCATCTCAAATGACATCACTGATGACATCTTCTCTCACACACCTACTCTCTGGTTCATAGAGCCACTCCCACATCAACTCATCCATACAGCCACTAATGCAACCACTAACTCACAGATACAGTCACTCTTGCACTTACTCACTGACCAATACATCCACTGACATCCCTGTGGAACCACCCCATATCTGGGGGGTCAGGGTATTCCTACTCTCCCCCCTTTTCTTTCTTTCTTTATTTTTTTTAAATTTTTACAGTTTCAAGCAGAGTCTCAAGATGGCTGCCAACACTTCCTGGTTGAAGTGTTGGCAGCCAATCAAATTTCAGTAAGATTTGCAAGTCCACTGCAAGGATTCGTGCCCCAAGATATCTATATTTTTTAAACTTAAATATCCCTAAAGCTACTGAATGGATTCACACCAAATCACAAAAAGCATGCTTTCTTGACCAACATCTGCGGTTCGGGCTATAGTCACGTTCAAAATCCCTATAAGAATTTACATGGGGAAACCACGTTTTGGGACACCCCTTTTTTCATGGCCCACACTTGATGGATCACCCCAAAGCTTTTAACACAGCAGCTGAACCGACTTTAGCAAATGTTTTGAATATTTTGTGAAGATTCGTCAAGCGACGCCAAAGTTACTGGCAAAACAAAACGCTTTTCCTATGGAAACATGGTCCTAACTATGATTACCTACTGGCAAGCGCCAGTAGGTAATATATATACCCAGTGACGGTCGCTACTGGGTAGTTATAGTTAATTCAGTGTTTCCATAGGAAATGCCTTTTTTGTTTTGCTTATAACGTTGGCACTGTTTGACGAATCTTCCAATAGAATGCTCTTTTTTGCTTAGTTTGTGCATTGAAAGTTCGGGGGTGATCCGTCAAGAGGGAGCTGAGAAAAAAGTGGGCCGCAAAATTCATATGCATTTTCCATAAACGTTTGTCTGAAGCGTTTTTGCAATAACTGCAGAACAGAATTCACCAAATTTGGCAGGAAGCCTGAACTTGGTCCACAGATTGTGCTTTTTGTGATTTGATGTAAATCTGGTGAGTACTTTTTGAAAAATGAAGGTGCAAACATATTTATACATCTGGATGTTTGGGTACGATGGACTCCCGAGAGTGCCAGTAGAAAAATTGATTGGCCCAGGGTGCTTATTTTCTCTTGAGCAAGTTCGCTTTTTCAGTAGTCAGACTCCTGAGAGAGGGAGCGTTCTGATTGACTACCAATAACATGAGAAAAATGTTGCTGAACTTATTATGGGGACTTAGTCCCCTGTCCTAAAGATTAAAAAGGAAAAATATAAGGGGGCAGGGTAGGGATACCTTGCCCCCTTATGCCCTGTGAGGGGGTACCCAGAGGGACCCCATGGGGCCTGATCCCATGGAACTCCCATGAGATCACAGAAAAATATGTGGGGAGGGCCCTCTCACAAGCCCATTTTTGGCCCAGAGTACCCCCATCCCCGGGGAAGGGTATATTAATAAAGAGGAGGGGGCATGTAGCCGTCCGCCTGAGCAGATGTCAGCCCCGGGGACACCATCTCGCGAGGCCCAATATATTAATTAAGAGGAAGGGGTATGCAGGCCCCCTCACCAATCCGTGTTAGGCCCCAGGGATCCCATCCCCCAGGGCCGAAATCAAAATGAAAGGAGAGGGGGACAAAATTAAAATGAAAGGAGAGGGGGATGTGCCTCCCCCCTCCACAAGTCTAAGGAGGCCCTGGGGACACCATCCCATGGGCCTGAAATAAAGTTTAAAGGGAGGTGCGCCACACTGCCCTCCGCCCTGAGCCTTTAAAGGCCCTGAGAATCTCATCCCCTGGGGTCAGCTCATTAACTGTGTCCACACCAGCGCAGTTAGGGAAACACATGTTAGCTCCCGTCTGGTGGAAGTTTTTTTAAATTTCCTGCCAAACAGAGGCAAACATGTAGGTCTGTTACCAGCCAGCGGTAGATTTAAAGATTCTTCCGCCAGTTGGGAGCAGATTTGTGTTCTGTTTCCCGGCCCAAACTGATGCGAGCAGGGAAATAGAACACATATTGCTCCTGCCTGGAAGATGTGTGGATAAATAGCTAATCCCTCCAGGTGGGAGCAATGCCGGCTGGGGCTATGGGGGCCTTAAGTCTCCCCCCTATTGCGCCCAACATGTGGTATGTGGGTGCCCCAGGTGGGTACCAGGGTACTGACCTCTGGCCCCATGGGATGGGGTCCTTGGGGCCAGAGAAGGCCTGTAGAGGGGGAACACACTACATTAGAAATATCCTTGGGGATGGGGTGCCCAGGGCGTAATGAGGCTCTGGAAGTGGGGCTGCGTAACCCCATCCCCTTTTTAAGTGTATTTGGCCCAGGGGGATGGAGTCCCCAGGGCCTGAGAAGGCTCAGGGAGGGGAGCTGCATGGCCCACCTTTTAAATTGCATACTGCCCTGGGGGATGGGGGCCCCTGGGAGTAATGAGGCTCTGGGTGGGGGGCCAGGTGGACCTCTCCCCTTTCCAAATGTATTTGGCCCTGGAGATGGGGTCCCCGGGGCCTAATAGGGCTCAAGGAGGGGGGCTGAAGGCTCTACTCCCCCTGATAATTGCATTTGGCCCTTTGTGACTGGGTCCCCGAGGCCTAATAAGGCTAGGGGAGGGGGGCAGCATAGTCCCCTCCCCTATTTTATCCAATTCGGCCTCTTGGATGGCCTCACCTAGGCCTAAGAATTCTCGGGGAGGGGTACAACTGGCCCCATCTCCTTTTTATTGGAATTTGGCCCCGGGGATGGTGTTCCTGGGGCCCAAGAAGGCTCGTGAAGGAGGGATGCACACCCCCTCCATTTAATTATGGAATTTTGATATGGGGTATGTGGTCCTGGGTTGGCCCCTGTCTACTTTTTTTGCAATTTGTCCACGGGTATCTCGTTTCCATGGCCCGAAGGCCAAACGTATGCTGCACCAGCCTGCAGGTAGTTTGTTACCTGCAGGGTGGTTGGCTACCCTGCAACTGTGCATGGCCGAAGCATAGGGGTGGTTGCTTGAAGGGGGTTGGACACAGGCCCTGGACCCAACCCCACGCTGCGCATGACCAAAGGCTGTGTGCTGCATGGGGTTGGATGCTTTTTGGGGTGTTGTCCCTAGGGCCTGTCCGAATGTCAGGCTTTGCGGCCAACCCCCTGCCGCGTGCGATCAAAGGCCATGCCTGACAGGGTTTTGTTGTACCTATGGTAGCAAAATATTACTTAAGGTAAAAAAAAACTATAACTTCACTGAAAACACCAAAGAGTTAAAGTGTTGTATTGTTTGGAATTGTTATTATATTTTACTTTAAATTTTAAAAAATAATGGTTAAAGTGACGTTAACCAGCTAACTATAACTTGCACTCCCACAATGCACTGCTTATGACCTCACTTTACATCACTCATGACATGTTCTATTACATCATTTATGACATCACTGATGACATTTCAAATAACACCAATGATGGCATCAGTGATGACATCCCTAATGACATCATCCAATGAGTGTGTTAGTTTGTTTAATAGTTTACATAGTGGTGGGGAACAACAATATTACTTCTCTACCTAGTCTTGTACACCCTGTGTCCAGCTTATGGATGTAAGTGTTTACAAAACATCATAGGTGTGTAGAGGAATTGAACATGTTATACATCTTTGTATTCAGGAGGACTCTATGTGCAGGTGACAGTTGACGACTTGTGTCCAGTATGTTCCACACAACTTTTTTGGTTCTGCAGAAAAAGTTCCCAACAGGGCAAAGATTCTACGTAGTAGATACTAAGTATTATAAGCAGCCTAGAGTTTTTAAACAGAATCGTTGTACCATGTCAATTTTAGCATAACATAGAAGACAATGTGCACCAGGTAATAACCCATGTACATGTGCTTGTTTAGCTTCAAAGGGTGGGCTATCTGTAAAGTTTCCATAACAGTATGACGATTGCAGGTTGTATGACCTTTAGCATCTTCAGACCTTGGGTATTTTTTGTTATGAATATCTCTTTGGGGAAGGTCGGCATAGAAGGAACACTGTTATTAGTAGATACTTTTTAATACTCTGTGGTGTATTTCTCTTGAGAGTGTCACTGTCTGCAAACAGTGTGGTATAGTGTAAACACTCTCCATAGAGTAAACACTGTTTACAGTACTTTTCTACTCATATGCACTTCCTTTCTCACTGTAGGTTCGGTGACTGTAAAGGGTTTGATAAAGATAAAGGCTGTCCATAGGAGGGCATTAGTTATGTAACAGAATTTGAGTATTTGGAGAAATTTGTTTTTCTCCTCTGAACAATTGTATACAGACTGAACACCGTGTGCAATAGTGATCTGTCTGTGGTTGATTGTTAATGTGAACTCGGCTGCCCATGAAGTGTATGGTATAAGGTCAGTGTTGCACATAACACAAGCTTGCTACAACTAAGTGATTTGTATGTGTGATGGCATTAATGATGCTTCATAATATTCTGAGCTATTTTGTACTTACTTTCAGACCTCTAATGCGATACTCAGTCTGTCAGTCAATAATACTTTATTCGGTAATTTAAAACCATATAAAGTCAACAGCCATTAAAACCAAGTATGTTAATAGAAAAAGAACATATATAAATGTAAATAAAATCCAACCGTAAAAATGTAATGTCACAGTACAGTCATTAAGACAACAAAAGTAACAGCTCACTAATAAAATAGCTCCCTGGTCATTAAATAGCTCTTTTCTAAGTTTAAGGGCACCAGAAAAGAAACTTGCAACCCCAAAACAGACCAAGGGGGGAGGACGCATTTCTAAATACAGCAAAGCTGGTGTCACTTGTGCAAATTGATTGTTTTCAAACAAGGGAATAATAAATCTGTTCCTTAGTGTATGATAAACATGACAGACGAATATAAAATGCTTGGTGTCTTGCTCATAGGAATTGTCGCAAGGACACTGTTTCAAATCTCCCAACTTGTGAAACCCTTTCGTAACAGCTAAAAACCAATGTATTCTGTTAAACCTGAACCTTGTCAATAAACAAACGATGATGTGAATTATTTACAATTGTGAAGTATGGTTCTCCCCGAAAGCATGTTCTCAATAAAATGTATTGTTTCACAGTGGGTTTGAGGAGTTCCCTTTCCTCCCTTTCATACTGCCACCTAGATAGATACAAATTTTGTTAGGCCCAGCAACTCCCTTGGCCATAATGGTCAGTGGGAGGAGCAATCCAACTGACATGGTCAGTGACCTGCTCCCCTCCCGCGCAGCTCCACCAAGTAGTTGCTGCCCTGCAGACCCACTGACCTTTGCTGGGTGGTGAGTTTGAGGCCCTCCTCCGCGCCTCAACCCAGGTGGTCCAGTGATAGAACTCCTTTCCATTTTCCTTCCACATTTTCTTCTGCTGTTCTTTGCTTTTTGCCACTTTTCTCCCTTTACTCTTCTTCACTTTTCCCACTTTCACTTCACCCTCTTTTGTGTCGCATGGACCCCCGTCGCCCCGCCCCCTTCCAGCGTAGTGTTTCCCAATGCCCGCTTTCCGCCTCCCAGCTGTCCAGCCCACGCTGCTGGTGCGCCAAAGGCAAGCCTGTCTGCACCCGTCCGTGCCTGAACAAGGCCCTGCACCATGGACCCTGATCCTTGGACTCGCCACCACTACATCCCTAGCAACCTCCATGTACTCAACCTTAGACGCAACACCGACTACCAGCTCTCGTTGTCGAACGACACCAATGGCCCCTTCACCTGCCACCGCTGCCGCTACACCTTCACCTACCTCCACACTCCATCCCATCCACCTGCCCGGCCGACCCTCACTGCACCCATCTGCCTCAACTGCATCCTCTTCAACGTTCGATCCCTGCCCAAACACACCATAAAGATCGGGGACCTCCTCGAATCCACCTCGCCTGCCATCACCTTCCTTACGGAAACCTGGACAAACCCCAGCTGAGCGCCGGACATCGCCACCACCATCCCCGATGGCTACAAGATCATCCACAAGGAATGCGCCAACCGACAAGGGGGATGCATCACCATCATCCACAAAAACACCCTTTGCCTGACCACCCACACGGATGACCCAACGACCTTCATGGAGTACACCACCCTCCACTGCACCCTTGTCTAAGACCACCTGGCCCCCAGGCTCCCTTCAACAACACCATCATCTACTTCATTGCACCCCAGGCCCTTGCATCCACTGACCACTCCACTTGGACACCCCCAACGACCAGAACACCTCATCCTTACTAGAGAACCTCGCCAACGTAGGACTCAAGCAGCTAGTTACCTTACCTATACACACAGCAGGACACATGCTTGACCCCATCTTCACCGCCAGTGACAGCATCATTTTCAGCCACACCACCTAACTCCGGTGGACCGACCACCACTGCATTCATTTCTCCTTCACCAAACCCACCGTACACCACCACGCCCACCGCTTCCCCGCCGAAGAACATCTCACCACCTTCCTCAGCCGAACCCAGCCACTGGCTTCCACAGATACCAAGACTGCTGCACGCCACCTCCATCAATGGATCGCCAACTGCTCCGACACCCTGGCTTCCCTCAAGAAATCCCCCATCAATGAACACGTAAAGAAAGCAAGCTGGTTCACCCCTGCCCTCCAAGAGTCCAGAAGCACTTGTAGACGACTTGAGAAGAGATGGAGGAACAGCAAAACCCCAGAAGCCTATGCTGCCTTCAAAGCAGCCTCCCGCACACCACCTCATCAAAACCACAAACAAAATGGCCCTCCAAGACAGAATCAGTGCAGCGCACACAACAGAAAAGAGCTCTTCACCATCATTAAAGAGTTCACCAAGCCCAACAGCAAGACCACAGATGTCCCACCCTCCCAAGAACTCTGCAACAAACTTAGCACCTTCTTCAACCACAAGATCAAGCAGATCTATGACAGCTTCGACTCCCAAGACCATCCGACTACCCCACGGCCATCGCAACCAACACCGCCACCCCCAGCAGATCCTGCTCAGCTGGATCCTGCTCACCATGGACGAATCCCTCAAGACCATGTAGAGAATTCACTCTGGAGCCCCATCGGATCCCTGTCTCCACCACATCTTCCACAGAGCCGCCACCGCCATTGCACCAGAGCTACGCTGCACCATCAACTGCTCCACTGAAACCGCCATGTTCCCAGATGACTAGAAACATACCGAGATCAACCCCCTGCTGAAGAAGCCTTCTGCGGACCCCAAGGACCTCAAGAATTTCAGGCCCATCTCACTGCTCCCCTTCTCAGCCAAGTTCATCGAAAAATCCATCAATGCACAGCTTGCCGAGTTCATTGAATCCAACCACATCCTAGACATCTCTCAATCCTGTTTCCAAAGCAACCACAGCACAGAGACTGCCTTCCTCGCTGCAACCCACGACATCCGCCCCCTCCTCAGTGAGGGCAAACCTGTGGCCATCATCCTCCTGGACCTCTCGGTGGCCTTCGACACCATCTCCCACCGCACCCTAAGCACAAGACTCCACGACACTGGCATCCGTGACAAAGCCATGGACTGGATCTGCTCCTTCTTCCCTGGCCGAATACATCGGGTCAGGCTACCACCGTACCCCTCAGAACCTCCAGAGATCAGCTGCAGAGTGCTCCAGGGCGCCTTCCTGAGTCCCACCCTCTCCAACGTCTACATGGCCCCACTCACAACCACCATCAGAAAACACAGACTCAACATTGACTCCTACGCCGACGACACCCAGCTTTTCCTCTCCCTCACCAACGAACCTACAGCCTCCAAGAAGGACTTTCACGAAGGGATGAAAGCCGTCGCAACCTGGCTTAGAGACAGCTGCCTCAAGCTCAACTCAGACAAGACAGAAGTCCTCCTCCTGGGATCCAGGGCCTCCGCTTGTAATGACTCCTGGTGGCACACCCCACACCCACCGACCACGCACGCAACCTTGGCATCCACGCTCACTATGAACCGCCAGATCAACGCTGTCTCCTCCTCATATTTCAACATGCTCCGCCAGCTCCGAAAGACCTTCAGATAGATCCCCACCAAATCCAGGAAGACGGTCACCCACACTCTCATCAACAGCAGACTCGACTACGGCAACGCACTCTATGCCGGCGTCACCCAAAAACTCCTCCAGAAGCTCCAGAATGTTATATGCGCCACAGCCAGATTGGACATAAACATCCCCCACTGCAGCCTCATCACACTACACCTGGGTGAACTCCACTGGCTCCCAATCAACAAAAGGATAATCTTCAAGCTCCTCCCCCACGCATACAAGGCCCTCCACAACGTCGGACCAGCATACCTGAACCACCCTCTCTCATATCACGCACCCAACAGACCCTTTAGCTCCGCACAACTATCACTGGCCACCGTCCCATGGATCCGCAGGAACAGAACTGGATGAAGATCCTTCTCCTACCTCGCCGCCAAGACCTGGAAAACCATGCCCCTCAGGCAATCCCCATCACTGTTCCAATTCAGTAGGCACCTCAAGACCTGGCTCTTCGAATGAACCCAACGCCCAGATGGATCTGCAGACCCCCCACCAACTTGAGACCCTCACGGGTGAGCAGCCGTGCTTTACAAACCCCTGATTGGTAAATAATTCTTTGAGGCCCACACTCTCCAGCATACCCTTGACATACACAAGCCAGGGGACGCGGAGCGCTCCCTCAATTGATCTACAATCCTCAATCACAAGTTGGTTAAGTGAGGGAGTGGGGTTAGACCAGCTTCTAAGCCACTGCATAACGGGGGCCAGGACAATAAGATCAGTGATGTACCCCAGTCCTACCTCCTCATGAACCACAAACGACAGCCATACTCTTTTATAGACCAATGTGTACAAAGAAGCTTGAATGAAGTCATCAGTGATGTCTTAAATAATGCAAATTGTGATGTCTTCGGTGATGTCATAAATTCATAAATGTCATAGAACATGCCATGAGCTGTGTAATATGTGAGATCATAAGCAGTGCATGGTGGAACACAAGTTATAATTAGCTCTCCTAACTAAAACTGGGGAATGTCTGTGTTTTTTTAGTTCAAAACGTTATATTGGCACTAACATATTAACTTAGCTATAATGCCACTTTAACGTTTGTTTTTCAGTGAATTTGTAAGCTTTTTTTTCTTTAAAGTAAAATATAATAAAAATTATTAACTATAACGACACTTTAACCTTTGTTTTTTCCAGTGAAAAAAGTGTGTATATGTATGTATGTATATATATATATCTCAAAGTGTTTATATAAGTATATATTTATATATAGTATTAAATATTAGTGGAATATGTTTAATTTACATTATATTATATATATTTAACATTTACTACTTTAAACTCTATTTATATTTTTTTTAAATCACTATTTATGTTGATTTTTGGACAATATTAGTGTAAACGATATTTTTATCTCAATATTTTTGTACTTATCATTATAAGTATAGGAGCACGATAGTGTGGTAAACAATTTGGACACAATTCTTTTGTCAATGTTATTTTTTACCATGATATTGTGTCAGTGAACCGTTGTAAAATGAATGACACATCCATGGATGGATGTTATCAGTTAGTTGACAACAGTGTTGTAGTCGGCAGGGATAGTAATACGTTTAATATGTGACAGCAATGGGATTACTAGCAGTACATTGTTACCTGCTACATAGGTTACGCAGCATTTCCATTTTTTCATACATGCACGTTCTTTATTTTTATTTTTTACAGGGAGTTCCAAACACTGAAGGTGTTACCTTCATGTAATATTGGTTTGATTTTCTCAGATGACTGTAATTCCACTTTTTCCCTAGCACCATGAGTGAAATGCAGTAAAAAAATTGATGAATGCATTAAATATATCATACACAATGCAGACATTTACATACATCACTGCTCTCTTGATGTGATATGAACATTAGTTATTTAGAAGGCACTTAGAAAGGTCATTTTTACCCACAGTGTTGAAATCTTCATACTGGCAATGCAGTATTGAATTCATGTAGCCTGTGTGACATTTCACACAGGACAGGCAGGTCGGAACTGTTGGACACAGCTCTTATATAGACTACATGTTACAAAGGCGGGTTGTGGTATTTTACACAATCATGCTGCATGAGACATCAAGGGATGCCAGTTAATATTGCATTTTGTTGTGTGTGAAGTATGTCACAACTCGTGCTGCAACAGATGGTTTCTTGTTGCTCACATTTCTCATCCATTTCATTGTGGTCACTCACCCATTGGAAGACATCCCATTTCTTGCATCAATTGTATATTGAACATGGCAATTGCCCATGGTAAAAGCAAAAGTAACAAATGATGGACGGAATGTCAAACAATGCAAACATTCACCCCCAGTCACAAAGATCTGGGTTTAATTCATAGTTCTTTTGATCACCAAGCCACCCCTGTTTGGACCCAGCCATATGCAAATCAGTCTTGATCCTGTGCTTTATGGGAACAGTCCAGCCCGAACTGCCAAGCCAGGTCCTCCCTGGACTGGAAATAAGCATTCTGGGACCGGTTTCGGGGCATCATCCCTCATCAGCCAGGCTAGCTTGAATCCAGTGGGGCAGTGAGCACGGGACCTACGTCTGGGCATACCCTTCCCACTTAGGGCAACAAAAGCAAAAGTAACAAATGATGGACAGAATGCTGAAGAATGCAAACATTCACCCCCAGTCACAAAGATCTGGGTTTAATCCATCATTCTTGTGCTCACCATGCCACACCAGTTTGGATCCAGCCATATGCAAATCAGTCTTAACCCTGTGCCTCATGGGAACAGTCCAGCCTGAACTCCCAAGCCAGGTCCTCCCTGAGCTGGAAACAAGCATCCTGGGACCGGTTTCGGGGCATCACCCCTCATCATCCAGGCTACCTTGAATCCACTGGCGCAGTGAGCACGGGACCCACCTCAGAGCATACTCTTTCCACTTAGGGCAACAAAAGCAAAAGGAACAAATGATGCCACTGGAGTCAAGCTATTCTGGCTGATGAGGGGTGAAACCCCGAATACGATCCTAGGATGCTTGTTTCCAGTCCAGGGAGGACCTTGCCTGGAATTTCCGGCTGGACTGTTCCCATTGGGTGCAGGGTCAAGACTGATTTGCATATGGCTGGGTTCAAACTGGAATGGCATGGGGAGCAAAAAAACAATGGATTTAGGCCCTGATCTCTGTACTGGGGTGAATGTATGACATTGTTCTGCATTCTGTCCATCAATTGTTCTTTTTGCAATTGGGCATGGGAACCTGCCTAGTTGGAATCTACACTTTGGCTACAGAC
Source organism: Calotriton arnoldi (assembly GCA_963921515.1). Taxonomy (NCBI): domain Eukaryota; kingdom Metazoa; phylum Chordata; class Amphibia; order Caudata; family Salamandridae; genus Calotriton; species Calotriton arnoldi. The sequence goes on along the minus strand of CAWUFW010006128.1, from coordinate 702,026 downwards.
AATGGAGAATGTTGCATCCACACTGGTTGTCATGCTCGCCTCTTGCTTGCAAAGTGGTCATAGCGACGAGTCATAATGGGGCATACACCTCGGCCCCTGACCACCAAGTATGCTTCATCAAGGCTATAGATGAGGCTTCCCCATTATTGATTTGACTGCAACGTAGGGCTGGCCATTGCAAACTGACAAGGTAGACAGACATTACAATTCTCACACAGTGGACATCTCCCAGAGTATAGTGATTAAACATCTTCTTCGTGTGGAGTGTTGATTGTAGTGTTACTCTTATAGCTTGGTGGTTGTTGTTGGTGGTACTGCACATTTAAGGTGTTGATTTACACACCAGCGTCCATTCTACTGTCAATGCCAAGTATGTCTTCCGTTTGCGTGAAGATCATAACCATCTTTTCCAAGGGCCTCTAATTCTGTGGTCTCAGTGGATCTCCACCAGTCCCACCTAGGTCATGCTGTTTCTATTTGGAGATCAAGGAACAGATTGCCCTCTGCACTGCACCTCAATGGTAAGTAAATGAAGCCCACCATCACAATCTCATTCACAATGACCTCTAGTTTATTGTGGGTGAACCTGAGTGCTCTTGCTTTGTAACTCATTGAAGCAAAAGGCATGGTTTTAGGGCCTGTTCAACTCTGTGTGCAGCATGGGCTATACCTTGGTGGTTTGCAGTGGTTTGAAGGTCAAATCAGCAGGTCATGTTCATTAACTTAACTGATGCTGTACAGGTGTGGCAGAAATTCCACTACACCGGCCAGAAGAGATCTAATGGGCATCTTGCCATGAGAATAATCTGGCCAAACGAATACTTTTCCATGCCATTGAGGTATAGAGATCTTAAAATGGCTTGTGTTCATTTGCCACAGCAACGTTGATGGTCAACGGTCAGCCATGATGGAACCGTTGTCTGCCAGTGGTTTTGGCCATAATGATGGTCCTTTGATGAACATAGCCACTCCATAGAGGTCTTATGGATGAGGTTGTGGATCTTTGTTACTTCTTAATATATTGGATGTATGGTCACCCGAAGTCATTGATCACGTTGTCATACTGCCATGGTGTAACTACAGCAGACCATTGCAAACATTTTTAGAAACTTATCACAAAACTTTCAGTGGTCAACCGCTGCAAAAAAATACAGTTTATTGTATCTCCATCCTCATGCAAATTTGGAAAACGGGATCAGCAATACCAAGCAGCCATCATGTCGCAATACTACCGTGCATTTATCAAACAATGATCATATGCAGGCGAGCACTCTACATATGTTGCAGTTGCAACTGATATCCAAAAATCACTTGGGTGATAATCTTCTAATTCCACCACAAGTGATTTTCTTTTTTAGTTCACTCGAAAAAGAAGCTAATAATAAAAGTTGTAATAATTTTCACGCCTTGCTTTTTCAACCATCACTAGTTCTCATTTTTAATTTATTCATATTTTTGAAGATTCGGAATCCTCTAGTTTCCAAAGAAAACAGAAAGATAAGTTGTCACGAATCTTCTTTGTTCGCGAACTACTTACTATTCGAGTTTGACTTGTTTAGCCTAAATAAAGAAATATTGTTTTTCCACTATGAGGCGAACATATACTTAAATCAAGCATTCTCGTGCACATGTCAATCCAAAACTAAGCATTTGGAATGGCTGCACTCTTCGTATGTAGAGAAAAGCTGAATTTGTTGTAAACCACTTATTTACTGTATGCAAATAACTCTATACAAACATAAGCGATAACCTTTGCTGCTGTTAAGCCCCTTCATTCTCATCACTTCCTGTAGCCTTGTTATCAATCTGCCTCACGTTGACGCAGTATTTCCTTGTGTTTCTCATCAAGATCAATGGGGTTAATGAATGAATGAGCTTCATAGAGCGCAAATCCACCAGAGTCATCTTAGCACCAGGAGTGGGTGAAAAAGATTGTAGTGTATTGTTGTGGCATCTGCAGAGAGCTTCATACCCTTGACTGAGCTCTAAAGTGCAGTACTAGTGAATAGGTAGTATGTTACACTGCCGGGAGGGGGGGGGTGAATTGTCATGTGGCCTATGAGGGAAATGTTTTGCTGTTGTCCATGAATGACCATCCTGATGCTTTCATATTGCCTTGAGTTCCAGCACCAGACCTTCCAACTCACACGGTGCCACCCTGTGTCAAATGATATCGGTAACCATCAAATGGTCATTCATTCATTCAACAGTCTTTATTCGGCCATAACAATGGCCATAAAAACACAAAATTCAAATACATTATACATCATTTAGTTTTTCAGATTCATAGATTATTAAAAAGCTTTCCACATTATATTAAAACAGGTTTAAACCTCATTATATATGACATTTGCCCAATTATATAAACTTTTAAAACATTACATAACATTATATATTTGGCACCCATAGTGATTAATGCTAATTAAAATTATAAGCGTTCTCATCAGAGCCAAAAACAGTATCCTTATAAAGCATACCTCCTCCTAAGTTTTAAAGTAGATAAAATGTAGTTGAGGACAAAGAATCAAATCGTATGGGTTTCTAAACATTTTCAACTAATCAATCTCTCTTGGTGTGAAGAAAAGTGCTTATGCTTTAAAAGTGGTCGTAAGAAACTTCTTCTCAAACTGCTGTATAAAGTGCAAAAAAGTATAAAGTGCTTTGTTGATTGTGATGAGGAGTTATTACATGGACAAACCGGAAGGAATTCAAACCAGGACCCAGGTTTAGGGAAAGCAAGCAAAAAGTGAATTGTATTTAACCTGAACCTTGTAAGATAAAATCTGTGTTCTGGTTTTTCTACCCAGGTTAAGTACTGCTCTGTCCCATGCATTGTTAAAATAGGGAAATAGTTAAGAACTGAAATTAAACGACTTGCCCTTGTGAATCTAATTTCTTTATTTATCATAGCAAATTGTTTCTTTACTATGGCCTTAGTTTGGGGCCCAATGCAGTCTGGAGAATCAAAAAGGTTAGTCATGCCCATGGTATTAAAGATTTTCTTTACATATGCCAATCACAGGATAGAGCATCTATTATCCAAATCCAGTCAATCGGCTAAAATGTCTCTTGAAAAACCTGCTTGTGGAGTAGACCATATTTTGACCCAGAGTAAGAGGGGGGGGCATTTTAACTTTGTCTTCTAAATAGCTCATACCCAATTCACTGTGGGATATAAAGCTTGGGGTCGATTTCAGGATAGCCAGCAACCAACAAAGACATTTATTTTCAAATGCCTGCATTCTGGCTGGTGTTTCGTGGCCCCACACACCCGCTCTATATGTTTTCACACCCAGACATTTAGACTTCTATAGCTGGACCATCTCTTTAATTGGCTTGTGCCCCAGTTTTTTACGAATCTAAAAATAGATTCGCTCACTACTCCCATTTTCTGTATCCTCTGACTGATCATCCATGACAGGTTTGCTTTGAACAGGATGCCTAGATAATTGAAATCAATAACCTTTGAAATCGCAGTCTCGCCGATAAAAAAAGATTTTGTTTTAGTGTGTGTTGTACCACAAGTTTAAATAAACAATTTCGGATGGTTTACTTTTAGACTTAGGTTTGTCATAAAACTGTTAAAACCATTTAAAAGTTCCTGGAGGCCAATTGCTGTTCATGAGATTAAAACTGCATCATCCGCATATAAAAGAACTTGGACTGGTCGGGAGGCAATTCTAGTGGTATCATCACTACATAAACTCAGGGCTTTGTCTAGGGAATTAATATAAAACAAAAACTGAAAAGGTGCCATTATACAACCCTGCCTGGCCACTCAGGCTACTTTTATGGTTGGGTACAAACACCTTGTTGAGTGTAGCGGACCTTAGTAGTGGTATCCCAGTGTAACCGCTTTATGAGATTCAGCAATGGAGGATCCACCCCTGCTACCTCCATTAATGACCACAGCTTTTCCCTATCTACCATGTCAAAAGCACAGGAGAGCTCCATAAACGCCATATGTAGTGAACCTCTCCTGGCCTTGACATATTTCCTGAGATAAGGGATAAGTTCAGTGCCTGTTCAATGGTCCCCATCACATGGTCATCCGGTGAGGAGCCAATATCACAGGGTGTGCACACAACTAACTGGAAACCCCTGCAGAGAGCAGGTTTCCAGCTACTTGTTCGGAGATTCTGCTCAACCGATGTCCCTTAGGAGGTGTGAAACCTCCCTAGGACATCGGCAGCAGCCTCAAAAGTGTTGTTTTTGGTGTTGGCGGGGTGGAGGGGGATTAGTGGCAGGGGTGGAGGGTGGCTTGGAGGCAGTGAGTATAAAAGTGCCTCGAGCTGGGCTAGGCACTGAGGTCTGCCCCCTCCTCACAATGGTGAAAAATGTTCACATGTTGGCAGGTCTTAAACTCTTAATTGTGTAACAGTGGTGCAGGAACAATTTTCTGAGCTGGGGGTGCTGCCATCAATGTTACATCACTGAAGTCGTAAAGATTGTGAAAAAACCAAGCGCCACTCAGAGAACAAGTATAGACAATGAGCCCAACTCATGAGAGCGGTGAGGGTGTGGTATGCAGCTGATGGTGCAATTTGGAGCACACTGTCACAAATATATTCCTAAAGCATGGTGTGGTGGCACACTGTCATTTACAGACAGCACATTTTCCACTGAAATGGCAAAACATTGCCATTTGGAATGCAGTTTCACTAATAAAACTATAAAGTATACAAAGAATAGTTTGTGGAAATCATATTTCAGCAAATATTTATCGTTTGTGCATCGCCCAGTAAAGTATCTTCATCCTAATAAAATCTTTGTTTCCATCACACCTTAGAATTACAAAAGAAAAATGTGCTTCATTTGTGCTTTGCTAACTGCTGATTTGTTTTCAAATATTTGTAGCTTGTGTTAGAAATAAACCTGACATCTACATCTTTTCGTTTCACACTCTCCCTGTGCCCTAGCAAGTTAGTTGGCTAGTTCACTGTACAAAATCCTTTAACTTTGCAATCAAAGAAAGAAAAGTAAACCTCAATCTACATGTTAAAATAATAAGTAGCAATTTGTCAGAAGACATGTGACCAGATAAAAACATAATTGAATGGCATTTTTATGACTCAATCACCTTCTGAACTCTACTATGTTTATTTTAGGGGTGCTGCAGCAGCGGTTAGAGGCATGAGAGATGTAGCACATATTCTTTCCATTAACTGATTGCTGTAATGTGTTTGTTCTACAGAGCTCTATAGAATCTAATCATGGGTGACCACAGAGCAGCCAAAAGCATGTCCTGGATCTAGCAGTCTTAAGAAATATCCTGTTTTATCCATGTAGAGAAAGGTGAAGGTTCTGAATGGAAGGTCTGTTTACAGGTATTTATAGTAAGTGTTTTTTAGAGTCATTCTAGGTGAGATGAGCAAGAGCTGCTCAGCATGCACTGGAAACATACCACCATAGCTGATGTATTTTAGATACTAATCAGGGCGCACACGAGTGACATGCAGGCAGACACTGGTTACAGGCAGCCAGAGAAGAAGCTCTTGAAAGAGGAAGCAGTCATGTCATGGTATTCAGAAAGGTCTTTTTATTTTGGGGCAAGTTCGCCTTACAAAACACTCAGGGGCCGATTCCGATTCGGGCCGGAAAAAGCACCGACCGACTCGGATCCGGAAATAATACCGACCGACACGTACCCGTGGCGCCCGACACGCCAAGTACGATGCAAGGAGTGAAAAATCCGACCGACACGTACCGAAACCAAGTCGACCGACCGAGCCGCACGGAAAACAGCAATCCGGCCGGAAAAACACGCAAATCCAACCGACCGACACGCACCCGGAACTAATCCGACCGAAACGTACACGCAAACTCCAAACCGCAAAGTACGATGCAAGGCGCGAAAACCACGAGCGAGTCGGACGGAGGACAAGCCGTACGACCGACACGCATACAAAACCGAGCCGAAGCAACACAGAACACCGCGACCGACACGTACGCAGCATAGAAAACTGCACAAACACAGCGCGAACAAAACGGAGAACACCGTACGAGACAAATGCAGGGTCCGACTCGGTCACAAGAACGTTTCCAACATACACAAACAGCACAAAGGAAAAAATCACACAAAAAAAGGCCAAACAAGCAATTACCAAGCCAATAAATACTGGGGGGGGTGGGGACAGAGAACAAAGACACACCCCCAACTCCACCTATATAAAGGACACAAATCACAACCATGAGCCTTTGCAAATGCCATTCCACTGCCAGCACCCAAGAGAAAGCAACCACACACCCACAGCTCATCCCTCACACAAGCCACACACCATCAGCACACCAACAAATACCTACCTCACATACAACCAGCAAAACAAACACTCACACACCCTCACCTGCACACCAACACACACATCACTCACCATCACCACCCATCACCATGCCCCCCAAGAAGAATCCCAAGTTCCTAGATAGTGAATTGGAAGTCATGGTAGACGAGATCCTCAGGGTGGAGCCACAGCTGTTTGGCACACTGGTCCAACAGACCCCCATCTCCCAGAAAACCAAGATGTGGGAGAGGATCATCAACAGGGTGAACGCACAATCACCATGTCGGCGCACAAAGACCGACATCCAGAACAGGTGGTATGACGTGCGCAGGAGGGTACGGGACATGCTGAAGAAAGACTACATCAACATCCAATACACCGGCAGTGGCCCTCCTGCCAAGCCAATATACCTCAGGCCCTGGGAGGAGAAGGTGCGAGCCATCCTTCCGCCAGTGAGCGAATATGGACTAGAGGACATCCCAGAGCCTGGTGAGTACACAACAAATGTACACAATATACTGCCACAAAACACACACATCACTGTCAAGGGGAGAGTTAAACCATGCACTCATAGCAATTACACAGCAACCAGAACAGAATCATCCCAAAATTTGTATGTCAGTCAGATAAACACAACACATGCCATCAAAAAAGTTACATCCAACCGTGCCATCACATGTACAAACACAACTACAACTAGGCAGTGGCACAAATAGAACTAACAAACACATCCAGACATGTAGCCACCACAACAACACCAACACACAGTGAAGACCACTCAAAGGAAGGAATTCTGTGTATGCTGGCCAAGTCAGTGTAGCCAATAGCATCATGGGAGTCGTAGTCACACATATTGCCCCCCCCACAACTGTCCCATCAACACCACCATGAACCATGCGCACATCACAGGGAGTGGAGAAGGACTCACAAGATGGCTGACACTGGCAACTGCTGTGGGGAGCACAAGGCCCTGCTGGCAACTGTGCACCAACAAACAGCAGGACACCACTGACTGACATCCTGAGAGACAACTTCCACTCCCTGCAATGAAAGCACGTTCCATGGTGGGATATCTGGCTGGCTAGGTGGGAAGGAGGACTTGCAGCACTGACCATAGTCACAAGCACCTCCCCACACACACCCCCTCAACACAAACTCCACAGAACCCACCTGGTAGAATGCAATGCCTCCCATCCTAACTCAAGATCCCACAAAGAACCACCACCCTGGGTTATGTTGTGTGAAGCACAGGGACACTCTTGGGACTTCTAGCCAAACAACTGCCAGGACAACACTCCCAGCCATCCTGTCAGCACAGCCAGCCCACCCCACAGGAAAGCAGAGTCAAAAGGAAGGAAGCATGGGCATGCTGGGAAGGGGGGTGGAGGCAATAGCATGATGGGAGTCGTAGTCACTGATATTGGTCACCCCCACAACTGTCCCATCAACACCACCCTGAACCATGCTCACATCACAGGAAGTGGAGAAGGACTCACAAGATGGCTGACACTGGCTACTGCTGTGGGGAGCACAAGGCCCTGCTGGCAACTGTGCACCAACAAACAGCAGGACACCACTGCCTGACATCCTGAGAGACAACTTCCACTCCCTGCAATGCAAGCACGTTCCATGGTGGGATATCTGGCTGGCTGGGTGGGAAGGAGGACTTGCAGCACTGACCATAGTCACAAGCACCTCCCCACACACACCCCCTCAACACAAACTCCACAGAACCCACCTGGTAGAATGCAATGCCTCCCATCCTAACTCAAGATCCCACAAAGAACCACCACCCTGGGTTATGTTGTGTGAAGCACAGGGACACTCTTGGGACTTCTAGCCAAACAACTGCCAGGACAACACTCCCAGCCATCCTGTCAGCACAGCCAGCCCACCCCACAGGAAAGCAGAGTCAAAAGGAAGGAAGCATGGGCATGCTGGGAAGGGGGTGGAGGCAATAGCATGATGGGAGTCGTAGTCACTGATATTGGTCACCCCCACAACTGTCCCATCAACACCACCCTGAACCATGCTCACATCACAGGAAGTGGAGAAGGACTCACAAGATGGCTGACACTGGCTACTGCTGTGGGGAGCACAAGGCCCTGCTGGCAACTGTGCACCAACAAACAGCAGGACACCACTGCCTGACATCCTGAGAGACAACTTCCACTCCCTGCAATGCAAGCACGTTCCATGGTGGGATATCTGGCTGGCTGGGTGGGAAGGAGGACTTGCAGCACTGACCATAGTCACAAGCACCTCCCCACACACACCCCCTCAACACAAACTCCACAGAACCCACCTGGTAGAATGCAATGCCTCCCATCCTAACTCAAGATCCCACAAAGAACCACCACCCTGGGTTATGTTGTGTGAAGCACAGGGACACTCTTGGGACTTCTAGCCAAACAACTGCCAGGACAACACTCCCAGCCATCCTGTCAGCACAGCCAGCCCACCCCACAGGAAAGCAGAGTCAAAGGAAGGAAGCATGGGCATGCTGGGAAGGGGGTGGAGGCAATAGCATGATGGGAGTCGTAGTCACTGATATTGGTCACCCCCACAACTGTCCCATCAACACCACCCTGAACCATGCTCACATCACAGGAAGTGGAGAAGGACTCACAAGATGGCTGACACTGGCTACTGCTGTGGGGAGCACAAGGCCCTGCTGGCAACTGTGCACCAACAAACAGCAGGACACCACTGCCTGACATCCTGAGAGACAACTTCCACTCCCTGCAATGCAAGCACGTTCCATGGTGGGATATCTGGCTGGCTGGGTGGGAAGGAGGACTTGCAGCACTGACCATAGTCACAAGCACCTCCCCACACACACCCCCTCAACACAAACTCCACAGAACCCACCTGGTAGAATGCAATGCCTCCCATCCTAACTCAAGATCCCACAAAGAACCACCACCCTGGGTTATGTTGTGTGAAGCACAGGGACACTCTTGGGACTTCTAGCCAAACAACTGCCAGGACAACACTCCCAGCCATCCTGTCAGCACAGCCAGCCCACCCCACAGGAAAGCAGAGCCAAAAGGAAGGAAGCATGGGCATGCTGGGAAGGGGGGTGGAGGCAATAGCATGATGGGAGTCGTAGTCACTGATATTGGTCACCCCCACAACTGTCGCATCAACACCACCCTGAACCATGCTCACATCACAGGAAGTGGAGAAGGACTCACAAGATGGCTGACACTGGCTACTGCTGTGGGGAGCACAAGGCCCTGCTGGCAACTGTGCACCAACAAACAGCAGGACACCACTGCCTGACATCCTGAGAGACAACTTCCACTCCCTGCAATGCAAGCACGTTCCATGGTGGGATATCTGGCTGGCTGGGTGGGAAGGAGGACTTGCAGCACTGACCATAGTCACAAGCACCTCCCCACACACACCCCCTCAACACAAACTCCACAGAACCCACCTGGTAGAATGCAATGCCTCCCATCCTAACTCAAGATCCCACAAAGAACCACCACCCTGGGTTATGTTGTGTGAAGCACAGGGACACTCTTGGGACTTCTAGCCAAACAACTGCCAGGACAACACTCCCAGCCATCCTGTCAGCACAGCCAGCCCACCCCACAGGAAAGCAGAGTCAAAAGGAAGGAAGCATGGGCATACTGGGAAGGGGGGTGGAGGCAATAGCATGATGGGAGTCGTAGTCACTGATATTGGTCACCCCCACAACTGTCCCATCAACACCACCCTGAACCATGCTCACATCACAGGAAGTGGAGAAGGACTCACAAGATGGCTGACACTGGCTACTGCTGTGGGGAGCACAAGGCCCTGCTGGCAACTGTGCACCAACAAACAGCAGGACACCACTGCCTGACATCCTGTGAGACAACTTCCACTCCCTGCAATGCAAGCACGTTCCATGGTGGGATATCTGGCTGGCTGGGTGGGAAGGAGGACTTGCAGCACTGACCATAGTCACAAGCACCTCCCCACACACACCCCCTCAACACAAACTCCACAGAACCCACCTGGTAGAATGCAATGCCTCCCATCCTAACTCAAGATCCCACAAAGAACCACCACCCTGGGTTATGTTGTGTGAAGCACAGGGACACTCTTGGGACTTCTAGCCAAACAACTGCCAGGACAACACTCCCAGCCATCCTGTCAGCACAGCCAGCCCACCCCACAGGAAAGCAGAGTCAAAGGAAGGAAGCATGGGCATGCTGGGAAGGGGGTGGAGGCAATAGCATGATGGGAGTCGTAGTCACTGATATTGGTCACCCCCACAACTGTCCCATCAACACCACCCTGAACCATGCTCACATCACAGGAAGTGGAGAAGGACTCACAAGATGGCTGACACTGGCTACTGCTGTGGGGAGCACAAGGCCCTGCTGGCAACTGTGCACCAACAAACAGCAGGACACCACTGCCTGACATCCTGAGAGACAACTTCCACTCCCTGCAATGCAAGCACGTTCCATGGTGGGATATCTGGCTGGCTGGGTGGGAAGGAGGACTTGCAGCACTGACCATAGTCACAAGCACCTCCCCACACACACCCCCTCAACACAAACTCCACAGAACCCACCTGGTAGAATGCAATGCCTCCCATCCTAACTCAAGATCCCACAAAGAACCACCACCCTGGGTTATGTTGTGTGAAGCACAGGGACACTCTTGGGACTTCTAGCCAAACAACTGCCAGGACAACACTCCCAGCCATCCTGTCAGCACAGCCAGCCCACCCCACAGGAAAGCAGAGTCAAAAGGAAGGAAGCATGGGCATGCTGGGAAGGGGGTGGAGGCAATAGCATGATGGGAGTCATAGTCACAGCTCTACATCCCCCACCACATGGCCCAGCAAGCTCACACTCACGCATGCACATCCCACAGAGAGTGGAAAGGCCCATCAAAGATGTCTGACACTGTTGCTGTGTCGTGGGGAGCACAAGGGCATGCTGGGAACTGCACACCAACTAACAGCAGGACACCACTGTCAGCCATCTTGCCATTGCTCTCACACCCACACATACTGAACTCCCCACAAAAGCAAGTAAGTATGGGAATGCTGGCAAGTGGGGTGGAGGCAATAGCATGATGGGAGTGGCAGTCACAGATATTGGTCACCCTCACAACTGGCCCATCAACACCACCCTGAACCATGCTCACATCACAGGGAGTGGAGAAGGACTCACAAGATGGCTGACACTGGCAACTGCTGTGGGGAGCACAAGGGCATGCTGGGAACTGCACACCAACCAACAGCAGGACACCACTGTCAGCCATCTTGCCATTGCCCTCACACCCACACACACTGAACTCCCCACAAAAGCAAGTAAGTATGGGAATGCTGGCAAGTGGGGTGGAGGCAATAGCATGATGGGAGTGGCAGTCACAGATATTGGTCACCCCCACAACTGTCCCATCAACACCACCCTGAACCATGCTCACATCACAGGGAGTGGAGAAGGACTCACAAGATGGCTGACACTGGCAACTGCTGTGGGGAGCACAAGGCCCTGCTGGCAACTGTGCACCAACAAACAGCACAACACCACTGCCTGACATCCTGAGAGACAACTTCCACTCCCTGCAACGCAAGCACGTTCCATGGTGGGATAACTGACTGGCTGGGTGGGTGTGAAGGAGGGCCGGCTGTCAACCAAACACAACCAATGCAGACCATGTTCACACCCCAGAAAATACATAGAAATGCCCAAATAATGCAGGACAATGTGCCACACCAATATCAACCCCTGACTGTGACGATCTGGGACAATGCAATGTACAGGCCCGCACCCAGAGGCACAGTCACAACTGCCATGTGTGTCAACCATTGATGCCTGCAGAAACATAACATACATTGTTTGTGTCTCCCAAAAACAGGTGATGATGGGGACACAGCAGCAGACGCTGAGGAGTCCCAGTCCCAGGCTCAAGAGGATGCGGAGCTCACTGGCGTCGTACAGCCTCTGTCCTCCTCGGACGATGAAGACCAACCTGGCACATCCGGTGCAAGTCAACATGCAGCACCAGCAGGACCACCAGCTGCAGCACCAGCAGGACCACCAGCTGCACCCCCTGCACCCATCCCTCCAACGACTGTCACCACAAATACCATCCCTGCCGACATGGTCAGAACAAGGAGCAACTCCAGCACAGGGACCCTGGACCAACCTGGGGCCATGGACACCACCACCACCACCAACTCCCAAGGTGGACCAAGGTTATCTGTGCGTGCCACTGCACACACTGCACATGTCAGCAGGGGTGGTGGGAGGGGTGGGCGACAGAGGTCGCTGCTTGCAGACGTTGCTGGTGTGCATGATGACCCACAACTGGTACGCATAGCTGATGCGTACCAGTCCAGCACCGGAGACCTCAGCCAGGTAGTGGGGCTCCTCAGAGACATGAAACAGCAGCAGGCTGCCCATCATGCCCGCTTGGACTCCCACATGTCCCACGTGGAGTCCAAGTGGGATGCACTGCATGAGATGACGGCGGTGCACAGGGACATTTTACAATGCCTCCGCCAGATGAACAGCAACGAGTCCACACCTCCCTGTGTGCCAACAACATCTGGTGCCGAACAAACTGCAACTGACACAGGGAGGGAGGAGGACTCTGGCGGAGAGTCCCCTGCACCGCAGCAGCCTGTACTTGAGGGGCCCCCCCAAGAAGAGGGGTCGTCCGAGGAGGGAAAAGTGAGAGGCCGATGGCCAAGCGCAACTCCCAGGAAGCCTGAACCTGTTCTGGATGTTCGCCTTTGTGCACAGACTGTTCACCCTGTTGACGGCAACACTACTCCCACACATTGCATGGGGAGTACAAGTTGGACCAATGTGTCAGACAACTGTGGCCCCGATACTGGGGATCTTGTCCACCAGGACTTTCAATTCACCTAGGAACTTCGGATTGCAAGATTTATGTACAGCACTACCCATCCTATGCACTATTAACACAAATGTATCACAATAAACACACTAATACACCATACTTGCCTCTGTCGTGATTCCAACGTGGGTGCTGTTATGGGGATGATGAACTGCAAAATTACACTGTGTATGCGAACTGCAACAGCAAGGACAACACAGGCATGTGAGTAAAGGCAACGTGACACATAGGGAGACACACCACCAGGGCTACACAACACATACACACCTAGGCCATCTGACTCATTGCCCACACTGATGTTGCCAGGGAAGACGGTGCAATGCACAGACACCACACCCATTCCCAGTTGTAGTCAAGTAGCCCACAGGTGCAGTAAGCAAATGGCACTCAAATGTGTGACCACAGACAATGCACATCACAAAGTGAAGCACAGGTTTATTACACGTGTACAACATGTCGTAACCACTACAGATGCAAGGTAATCCCACCTGGCAGCGGGCACACAGTCAACAACTCTAGACGGAAGGAAGTCCATGGGTGTGGCGCACATCACCTGTAGGGACACAACAGCTACCACCCTGGATGTGCAATCACGTCCTCGTTGGACACAGTTGACCAAACGAATCTGAAAGTACCCTGTGAAGGACAGAAATGACACACAGTCAAAAGCAATGGAGTACAGGACAGAACAGCAAAACTCATGCACAATACATGTTACAAGATACCCACCCAGAACCAAGTTAGCATGTCAACACTGTTGGGGAGTACAGCCCACCTGTTAGCACACATCGCAACACACATCCAGTCAAGTAGCCCATGGACACACTGCAACAGCACCAGAGCACCACCTACACATCATGCCAACTCACATCATTGACATGACACCTCAGGATACTCACATTCAGCTGAAGAAGTTGGTGATGAGCTGTGTGCGGACATCACCATCATCATCATCATCATCGTCGTCACTGGCATCGTGGTCCAGGCCAGGATCCTCCACAGGTGGCGGATGTTGATCATTGTCATCCTGGATGAGAGGCAACTCCTTCCGCACTGCCAGGTTGTGGAGCATGCAGCAGACGATGATGATCTTGCACACTTTTGCAGGGGCATATGGGAGTGACCCTCCGGTCTTGTCGAGGCAGCGGAAGCGGCTCTTCAGGAGACCAAATGTCCGCTCAATCACTCTCCTGGTCCGACCATGTGCCTCATTGTAGCGCATCTGGGCTGGTGTCACAGGGTTCCTGAGGGTGTCAGCAACCACGGCATGTTGGGGTATCCCGAGTCACCTATGGACAGACAAGTGCACATTAGCTGACTTGGAAAAGTGGGCGGAATACTACAGATCAGATCACACACAATGGCACAAAGTCAGTACACACCAACAAGCCAGGCACGCTGGTTCTGCATCTGTGCCATCATCCTGGGGATGCGACTACTCCTCATCACAAAGGCATCGTGTGCTGAACCAGGGAAACGGGCACACACGTGTGTGATGGTCATGTCTGCAAGACACACCACCAGTGCATTGACCGAGTGGTAGTGCTTGCGGTTCCTGTAGGCCTGCTCCTGGGCCTGTGGTGGTACCAATGCCACATGTGTCCCCTCAATGGAGCCAATGACATGCGGCATCCTCCCCAGGGCATAAAAGTCACTCTTCACGTCAGTGAGTCGTCGCAGTCTAGGGAAATAGATGTACCGGTTCAGGAATAGCAGCATTGCCGCCAAAACATCGCGGAGCACACGGCTCAACATGGTCTGTGACATCCCACCAGCAGTCGCCACAGTATGTTGGAAGGTACCGGTGGCAAAGAAGTGTAGGGCTGCCATCACCTTCACCTTGGGGGTCAGCGCTGTAGGATACGGCCGGCCAGGCTGCAAATGTGGGGACAACTGCACTGCCAAATCCTCAATCAGCTGCCTGGTGAAGCGGTACCGTCGGATGCTGTCCCGTTCCACCATCGTTGCCAGGTCTGGGAATGGTCGATGGACAGCAGGAGCCCTGCAGTGCAGAGGAGAAGTAAGCAGGATTGTCAGTCACCCCACATATGCGGCATTGAACACACTCAAGATCCCAACATACATCATTATGAGGCACAACTACATGAAGTGTGCAGTACTGGAAGG
The DNA here is from genome assembly GCA_963921515.1 of Calotriton arnoldi. Lineage (NCBI taxonomy): Eukaryota > Metazoa > Chordata > Amphibia > Caudata > Salamandridae > Calotriton > Calotriton arnoldi. Next base: position 686,742 of record CAWUFW010006128.1, on the reverse strand, counting down.
ACATGTATGGTACATACATGGCCAACATCTGTCAACACGGTCCAACAGGTGGCATCAATTAGTCCCAGGTTGGCCCATTGGACATCATGAGGCCGTGTCACAGTTCCCATCACCTGCTGCCGTGTCACAATAACCCCCCACAGTGACATGTGAGGACAGATGTGCCCCAGGCACCACAGCTCAACGACAGGTACATTCCCAGGGACCCTGTATTGCCACATGGACACTGGCATTACATGGAGTATCATGTATACACCACAGCAAAACAACCATGACCCCCACAGGTAGTGGCCCCACTTGCCACGGCAGGACAGACATGGACGTCTGTGACACACACACGCACAACATCAAAGTCCATGCACACACAACCTGGATGTGGAGACTGTCTCCCATTGTGCACATGAAATCAGAGACATTGTAAACACTACATGCACAAAGACTGTGGAGGACCATCACTATTGTGCCACTGGGACACCCTGGCTCAAACATACCGTCCCACATCGGACTCACGGGGTATGTGACATGACATACACATACACCACCGTGAAATGTGACCATGGCACATGCACAGATATGAACAGTTGCACATCACAGTGGTCATGCACATGTAACACCCAGGATCCTGTCCCCATGAACACGTGCACAGCCTGGGGGTGGCTGCCCACAGGTGACACCCACAGGACAACATGTACACCAACATACACACAATAGGAAATGCAGCCTTACATGCCTTATGATAAAGTTTGGACAGGCTGTCGTGATGTAGGTGTGCCCCTCACTGCCTGGGAGCTATCTGTGGCTGGCATATGTCCATCTGAGGCAGGCATGCTGACATATGCCAGTCACATGTACAGTGATGCGTTGTACTGCAATGGACCGATCGGTGCCTCCGGCCGGCCCATTGCATTCAATGTGTCGGGTACGCGTTGTACCCCTGTGCGCGTTGTACTGCAATGGACCGATCGGTGCCTCCGGCCGGCCCATTGCATTCAATGTGTGCGGGTACGCGTTGTACCCCTGTGCGCGTTGTACTGCAATGGACCAATCGGTGCCTCCGGCCGGCCCATTGCATTCAGTGTGTGCGGGTACTCGTTGTACCCCTGTGCGCGTTGTACTGCAATGGACCGATCGGTGCCTCCGGCCGGCCCATTGCATTCAATGTGTGCGGGTACGCGTTGTACCCCTGTGCACGTTGTACTGCAATGGACCGATCGGTCCCTCCGGCCGGCCCATTGCATTCAATGTGTGCGGGTACGCGTTGTACCCCTGTGCGCGTTGTACTGCAATGGACCGATCGGTGCCTCCGGCCGGCCCATTGCATTCAATGTGTGCGGGTACGCGTTGTACCCCTGTGCGCGTTGTACTGCAATGGACCGATCGGTGTCTCCGGCCGGCCCATTGCATTCAATGTGTGCGGGTACGCGTTGTACCCCTGTGCGCGTTGTACTGCAATGGACCGATCGGTGCCTCCGGCCGGCCCATTGCATTCAATGTGTGCGGGTACGCGTTGTACCCCTGTGCGCGTTGTACTGCAATGGACCGATCGGTGCCTCCGGCCGGCCCATTGCATTCAATGTGTGCGGGTACGCGTTGTACCCCTGTGCGCGTTGTACTGCAATGGACCGATCGGTGCCTCCGGCCGGCCCATTGCATTCAATGTGTGCGGGTACGCGTTGTACCCCTGTGCGCGTTTGTAGGAAGGTGGAATCTGACTATATGGTTGCCCCCACTTTTTTCCTGGTGTTTTGCTGGTTTATGACTTAGTTGGACTGGGACCCTGCTATTCAGGGCCCCAGTCTATCTGCTCTCTCTAAACGACATGGAGTGCACTCTAGGTGCACTAGTGATTGGATACTGTGGTGCCTTATGAGTCCCTAGTATATGGTACCTTAGGTGCCAAGGGCATAGGTACTTCACAGGCCTACCAGGGGCTGCAGCATGTGTTATGCCACCCCTGGGAAGCAGTCTAAATCTGACACCACAGGCCTGCTACTGCAGCCTGGGTGAGGTGGTGCTAGCACCCCTCACTGAGATATAGGTTTCCTATATCTCTCCTGCACACACATATAAACCTATCAGTCACCCCTAAGGCAGGCCCTATCAATCCTGAGGGCAGGGTGCTTGGCTTCTATGTGAGGGGGTGCCTCTGCCTGAGCAGGGCCCCTCTGCAGCTCTCAGAGTCTATTCTCTGGTGCTGTTTGTGGATGCGGTTAAACCATATACTATTTAAGTGCATTATATCCTCGCGGTAAATGCTAACTTTGGAATGGCTGCATCAAAACATGTCGTGTTTGGTGTCAAACATCTTGGAATACTACCCCCCGCCAATCTTGGCGGCGGGGGTAGCATTCCACCCTTCTAGAGGGATAAGACATGTACCTGCTGTGGAAACGCGGTAGAATCCTAAAGAGCCCTGGCATCACAAAATGGATGCCACCAGTCACAGACACTGGGCTGCCCTCCTGCTGATGACCGAAACTCGCAGTGGAGGAAGCCCAACAATAGGCATCCTGTCACAGGGAGGTGTAACCACCTTCCAGACAGGGTTTAGTGTATTGGGGCTGGGTGGGTGCACTCTTAGAGTGCTTTGAAGTCCTGCACTGGGGGAGCAGAAGGCTCCTCTGTGCATATGCCAGTTCAAACCAGCTCAGGGGCTACCTGCCCCTGCTCTGGCGCGAAACTGGACAAAGGGAAGTGGGTGTAGCCACCCCTCCCTTGACCCTCCCATAGGTGGGGTCATAGAGCTAGTCCATCCCCTCTTTTTAGTTTAAGAGGGGGAACCTTGCCATTGCAAAGCAGATAACCCCTGGACGACGCTCTACAGAAGAATCCTGGCCCTTCGACGTTCCACTACCTTTGGAAGACAGAAGAATCTCCCTTGGAGTCAAGGAGTGACTCCCCTGCTTGGCAGGCACCAAAAACGACAACGACGGTCGCAAACTACGCCGCTCCCGCCGGAGTCCGAAGTCCCTGCAGCCCAAGAAGTGGATTTCCTGACCTCTCCCAGGCCATCGTGAGTCCCCAGCGAAGCTGAGGCAAGTGGACCCCCCGAGTAACGAGGAACCGCGACCCCTGGGTACCGTGCACTATTGTCGAGTGCAACCCCTTCACAACGTTCTACGAACTTGTGCTTTGGACCACGTGTGGTCCCGACCTCCAGCAGGAATCTCTCCGAAGATCAGAGGCCTACACCGTCCCGAGTGACCGTGGGCCCCTGTTGAGTGATTCCGCCCGAGGTGTCTTCGCGATCCCTTGCCCGCTGGCTTGTGGGTCCCCAGAAGACTTCCTAAAGAAACCAAAGGGCTCCCCTGGTTGCTCCAGGCCTGCCCTGACTTACCCTCGCTGGGTGAGTCCCTCAGACCTTGCTGGTCTGCGCCATCGACTTTTCTTCATCTCCCCGAGACTTGCGGCTGCCAAGGCTTGTTGGCTCCGATCGAGTTGCCGACACCGCAGTCAGCTGCAGACGTCGAGGGACACACCGAATCCAGCTCCTGGTCGTCGTCGACGCCTCCTGGACCACGTGGCTGAAGAGTCAAGGCACCTGCAACCGACCTGAAGCGACCGACGACGGTGGGCATCCATCTTCCTTGCCCCGGGTCACTGCCAAGTGACTTTGAACACTGTCCCCTCTGCTTTCAGGTCATCCTTCTTCAGAATCCAGGCTTGGATTCCACCGGACACTTCTTCAGCTCCCGCAAGCAGCAAGTCTTCTTTGTTCGCCATTGAAAACGACGCCGCGACCCGACACCAAAGGACACCTGTGCACCCGGCTTCCCTGGGTGAGGTAACTCCAGCACTACGGTGCTCCTGTGGGTGTGGGCCCTAGAACTACTTACCCTGTAAGTGACTTGCTTGTAGGTTCTCCCGAAGTATCCTAAAACTCTTTATTTCCAACCGCGACTTGCCCCATTGAAGTTAACGGCGATTCGCGCCTGTGTATCCACACTGCACGCGTCCCCCGTGGGTCCTTTACTTACCTGCCTTGGGTGGTTTCGTGAGGCCCCAGCACTTCTGAAAGCCTTAGGCCTTGTCTCCTTGCAAGTCGTTGTTTCTAAGTCTCTTACTTAGTATATGGTCTGGTACGCCCCTAGGGCCCCAGCCATATTTTGTGCTTAACTTATTGTGAAACGTTGATTTGTGCATATGTTTGTCTTCTAATCTCATAAAGAGATTAGTAGAGAGTTATTTAGAAATAAATACATATATATTTGATATATATACCTGTGTGGTGTCTTTTCATTTGGTGATTCAAGAGATTATATGGTAAAACAAGCTGCTTTACATTCCTCCGAGACTTAGCCTGAAGGCTGCTCTCCACAGCTACCACTAGGATAGCTTTCTTTAAAAGGTTGTCTTAAACCTATCTACCATAAGAGTCGATTTGCCCTGGTGCAAGGTGTCCACTTTAATTAGTGGACAGCATATGCCAGGCCAACTTCTCACATTGGTGGGCAGCGTGTGGGATTCCAGCTTGCCATTGTTTTACCAGAAAATCTCTATTTGAATTACTAACTGAAAACCATTATAGGTACTCAAGGTACATATAAAGTCAAGCTTAGTATCAATAAGTTCTACTGAACTTAGAGCTGTGTGCCAAGGGATAGCACACCCTTTCCACAGCTCAAGCTAGGATCAGTAGGCCACAAACTAGTGTAGGTAGTACAACACTGCACAACACTAGAATGTCCTTAAAGGGTGGACCCAGTGGATCCACTCAGCCTCAGTATAAGGACATGGCTTTCTCTGACTTGAGAGCCATGTGTGTTGACAGACACCTGAGGATAGGACAGAGTCCCTCAACCCTGCACCTGATAGATCTGCTGACAGCAGATGACCTGAGATTGGCTCTAGGAGCTAAAGGGTTTGAATCAGTGGGTGGGTCAGTCATAGTATCTGGGTCAGATGATGAAAATCAGAATGACCAAGACTCTGTGATTGAAGGGCCAGGCTCCAAGGAGCCTGAAAAGGACAGAGGAATTCTCCCTAAGAGAACTGGCAGAGTGGATGAGAGGCACAGATCCCCTTCCAGGGAATCTGAGCACTCTTATCACTCTGGCAGAGAATTTGTCCAAGAGAGGAGCTCATACTTTAACTTAAGAGAGACCTCCTCTGAGAGAAGGTGCAAACTGCTCCAGTATGAGGAAGCCAAAGTGGCCCTCAGAACCAAGCAGTTGGCACTGGATAGAGAAGCCCTGGAGATCCAGAGAGCTTCCAGAAGGGAGGGTTTAGAACCCCCTGGTGGCAGCAACAGTGTCCCTAGAGGCAGAGAATATGTCCCTGACCATAGGAACCTGAGCAAGGTTGTTCCTCCCTACCAGAGTGGGGATGATATCCACAAGTGGATAACTGCTATGGAGAGGGCCTGTAGAGTACAGCAGGTCCCCCAAAAGCAGTGGGCAGCAATCTTGTGGCTCTCCTTTTCAGATAAAGGAAGAGACAAGCTCCTCACTGTTAGAGAGGAGGATGCTGATGATTATGAGGTCCTGAAGAGTGCACTGATAGATGGGTTTGGCTTAACCACTGAAGAGTACAGGTTGAAGTTCAGAGATACCCAGAAGGCACAGACTCAGGACTGGACAGACTTTGTAGATTGTGCATCCAAGGCTCTGGAGGGTTGGCTGGTTGGCAGTAGGGTTACTGATTTCAAAGGATTTTATAATCTAATGATGAGAGAACAGATCCTTAATAATTGTCAAAACCAGCTTTTACACCAGTACCTGGTGGACTCTGATCTGACCTCTCCCCAAGAATTGGGAAAGAAGGCAGACAAATGGGTCAGAACCAGAGTAAGGCCTAAGAATCAGGGTGGTGACCACAAGAAAGATTCTACCAAGTCCCAAGAGAAAGGTGGGGATAAATCCAAGGATAAGTCCACTACAGGGCCCCAAAATTCCTCTTCTGGGGGTGGGTCCCAAACTCCTTCCTCTCCTGAAAAGAAACCCTATTGCCATGTCTGTAAAAAGCCTGGGCACTGGAAATCTGATCCCAGTTGTCCCAGGAATGGCAATAAAGAAAATGTTCCTCCAACAACTACTACCACCCCTCCTGGTACTACCAGTAGTAATCCTCCAGTTGGGAGTAGTGCACCCAAAAAGTTAGGTGCTTTTGCAAGAGGAACAGAGGTGGGCCCTAGTTTAGACAGGACCCCCTCAACAGACTCCTCAGATTCTGATGGTGGTGTAGGATATGCCACCTTTACCATGGGTCCCATAGCATTGGGCAGGTACAGACTGGAGCCAATAATTAATGGTCAGAAAGCTGTGGCATTTAGGGACACAGGGGCTAGTGTCACCATGGTGGCAGGGAAACTAGTCCCCCTCACCAGCTTTTACCTGAGTTTAAATACCAGGTGACCAACATTGATGGTGTCAGAACAGATCACCCCATGGCCATAGTCAATCTCAGCTGGGAGGGGGTCACAGGCCCAAAGAGAGTGGCAGTGTCCCCAACCTTACCTGTAGATTGCCTGATGGGCAATGATCTGGAAATTTCAGCCTGGGCTGAAATTGAACACCAAACCCATCTGAAGATGTTGGGTGTCCCTGTAAAGGTTAGTGGGGCTGTGATGGCCACAGCCCCAGCCCAAGATTTTGGAGAGATGGAGCCTGGAAGAATGGCCCACTCTCCCCCAGAAGAGAGCACAAGGGTTGAAGAAAAGTCTTCTTCCCTCCAGACAGTAGGTAAGGGTCAGCCTCCTCAGGGCACTGACCCTACCCCTAGTGAAGGAACTGCCACAGAGGTAGTCAGGCCTGGCCTGGCCACCCCCTGATGGCAGAGGACCCTTACAAGGTGGTACCCAGTCTGGAGCAGGTAACCTGCACCTCTCTACCCTGCCTCAGTCAGCCCAGGGCTGCAGAGGTCAGGGAGGTCAGTGGACCCCCCAGGGCCCCCTGTCCAGAGGAACCCCCCCATCAGCAGATAAGGGGCACCCAGTCTAGTAGCCCTAGCCAGGTGAAAATTCCTCAACCCACTGAGGGATCCCCCATACCTTTATGTAGGGACCTCCCCCAGAAGGACTCTGTTAGGCAAGGGCAAACCTGGGACCAAAAGGTTCCAAACCTGCCATGTCCCTCCAGTAGTCCATTCAAAGGGACCCAACCCCCAGCTGTAGGCAGCCAAAGGTTGACCCTTAGAGCAAAATGCAACTCAGTCATGGAAAGACAGGCATACATGGTGACCAGTGATCTGAGGAAGCTGAGGCCAACCTTCCTAGGGCCTCACTTCCCTACTCAGACACCTCACCAGCCTTGTACTTTACCAGAGCACACCAGAGGTAGTGATTCCCCATGGTGGAGACCCTCTCACACCCTTAGGGTGAGGGATTGCTTAGTGGACCATCAGACAGGGGGCAACCATGCTAGTGCAGGTGCTTCCTTATATGGCCACTTAGTCAATAAAGGCTCAACTGGCCAAGGTTAACCTTATCTCCTTTCGTTTGGGGGGGTTATGTAGGAAGGTGGAATCTGACTATATGGTTGCCCCCACTTTTTTCCTGGTGTTTTGCTGGTTTATGACTTAGTTGGACTGGGACCCTGCTATTCAGGGCCCCAGTCTATCTGCTCTCTCTAAACGACATGGAGTGCACTCTAGGTGCACTAGTGATTGGATACTGTGGTGCCTTATGAGTCCCTAGTATATGGTACCTTAGGTGCCAAGGGCATAGGTACTTCACAGGCCTACCAGGGGCTGCAGCATGTGTTATGCCACCCCTGGGAAGCAGTCTAAATCTGACACCACAGGCCTGCTACTGCAGCCTGGGTGAGGTGGTGCTAGCACCCCTCACTGAGATATAGGTTTCCTATATCTCTCCTGCACACACATATAAACCTATCAGTCACCCCTAAGGCAGGCCCTATCAATCCTGAGGGCAGGGTGCTTGGCTTCTATGTGAGGGGGTGCCTCTGCCTGAGCAGGGCCCCTCTGCAGCTCTCAGAGTCTATTCTCTGGTGCTGTTTGTGGATGCGGTTAAACCATATACTATTTAAGTGCATTATATCCTCGCGGTAAATGCTAACTTTGGAATGGCTGCATCAAAACATGTCGTGTTTGGTGTCAAACATCTTGGAATACTACCCCCGCCAATCTTGGCGGCGGGGGTAGCATTCCACCCTTCTAGAGGGATAAGACATGTACCTGCTGTGGAAACGCGGTAGAATCCTAAAGAGCCCTGGCATCACAAAATGGATGCCACCAGTCACAGACACTGGGCTGCCCTCCTGCTGATGACCGAAACTCGCAGTGGAGGAAGCCCAACAATAGGCATCCTGTCACAGGGAGGTGTAACCACCTTCCAGACAGGGTTTAGTGTATTGGGGCTGGGTGGGTGCACTCTTAGAGTGCTTTGAAGTCCTGCACTGGGGGAGCAGAAGGCTCCTCTGTGCATATGCCAGTTCAAACCAGCTCAGGGGCTACCTGCCCCTGCTCTGGCGCGAAACTGGACAAAGGGAAGTGGGTGTAGCCACCCCCTCCCTTGACCCTCCCATAGGTGGGGTCATAGAGCTAGTCCATCCCCTCTTTTTAGTTTAAGAGGGGGAACCTTGCCATTGCAAAGCAGATAACCCCTGGACGACGCTCTACAGAAGAATCCTGGCCCTTCGACGTTCCACTACCTTTGGAAGACAGAAGAATCTCCCTTGGAGTCAAGGAGTGACTCCCCTGCTTGGCAGGCACCAAAAACGACAACGACGGTCGCAAACTACGCCGCTCCCGCCGGAGTCCGAAGTCCCTGCAGCCCAAGAAGTGGATTTCCTGACCTCTCCCAGGCCATCGTGAGTCCCCAGCGAAGCTGAGGCAAGTGGACCCCCCGAGTAACGAGGAACCGCGACCCCTGGGTACCATGCACTATTGTCGAGTGCAACCCCTTCACAACGTTCTACGAACTTGTGCTTTGGACCACGTGTGGTCCCGACCTCCAGCAGGAATCCCTCCGAAGATCAGAGGCCTACACCGTCCCGAGTGACCGTGGGCCCCTGTTGAGTGATTCCGCCCGAGGTGTCTTCGCGATCCCTTGCCCGCTGGCTTGTGGGTCCCCAGAAGACTTCCTAAAGAAACCAAAGGGCTCCCCTGGTTGCTCCAGGCCTGCCCTGACTTACCCTCGCTGGGTGAGTCCCTCAGACCTTGCTGGTCTGCGCCATCGACTTTTCTTCATCTCCCCGAGACTTGCGGCTGCCAAGGCTTGTTGGCTCCGATCGAGTTGCCGACACCGCAGTCAGCTGCAGACGTCGAGGGACACACCGAATCCAGCTCCTGGTCGTCGTCGACGCCTCCTGGACCACGTGGCTGAAGAGTCAAGGCACCTGCAACCGACCTGAAGCGACCGACGACGGTGGGCATCCATCTTCCTTGCCCCGGGTCACTGCCAAGTGACTTTGAACACTGTCCCCTCTGCTTTCAGGTCATCCTTCTTCAGAATCCAGGCTTGGATTCCACCGGACACTTCTTCAGCTCCCGCAAGCAGCAAGTCTTCTTTGTTCGCCATTGAAAACGACGCCGCGACCCGACACCAAAGGACACCTGTGCACCCGGCTTCCCTGGGTGAGGTAACTCCAGCACTACGGTGCTCCTGTGGGTGTGGGCCCTAGAACTACTTACCCTGTAAGTGACTTGCTTGTAGGTTCTCCCGAAGTATCCTAAAACTCTTTATTTCCAACCGCGACTTGCCCCATTGAAGTTAACGGCGATTCGCGCCTGTGTATCCACACTGCACGCGTCCCCCGTGGGTCCTTTACTTACCTGCCTTGGGTGGTTTCGTGAGGCCCCAGCACTTCTGAAGGCCTTAGGCCTTGTCTCCTTGCAAGTCGTTGTTTCTAAGTCTCTTACTTAGTATATGGTCTGGTACGCCCCTAGGGCCCCAGCCATATTTTGTGCTTAACTTATTGTGAAACGTTGATTTGTGCATATGTTTGTCTTCTAATCTCATAAAGAGATTAGTAGAGAGTTATTTAGAAATAAATACATATATATTTGATATATATACCTGTGTGGTGTCTTTTCATTTGGTGATTCAAGAGATTATATGGTAAAACAAGCTGCTTTACATTCCTCCGAGACTTAGCCTGAAGGCTGCTCTCCACAGCTACCACTAGGATAGCTTTCTTTAAAAGGTTGTCTTAAACCTATCTACCATAAGAGTCGATTTGCCCTGGTGCAAGGTGTCCACTTTAATTAGTGGACAGCATATGCCAGGCCAACTTCTCACAGCGTTGTACTGCAATGGACCGATCGGTGCCTCCGGCCGGCCCATTGCATTCAATGTGTGCGGGTACGCGTTGTACCCCTGTGCGCGTTGTACTGCAATGGACCGATCGGTGCCTCCGGCCGGCCCATTGCATTCAATGTGTGCGGGTACGCGTTGTACCCCTGTGCGCGGTTGCTGGAAAATCAGTTGGTCACCCACAACAATGTTGCAAAATCATGTATGTCATGAAGTTGAAGATTTGAAGGATGCTGTGGGCGTGTTTTGGTGCTGCTATTCCATGGATTGGCCAGATTCAGAAGATGCAAACAACTTGGACCTATCACTTTGGACACAAGGGACAGTAACTGCCTCTCCAGCACATATATATTGCTGGCTGTTCCCCTGAGAGCTCACTTGCCTGCACTACATGCTCCAGGACGACATCTGCCACTGCACTGCTGCTGTCTCTGCCCCTCTGGACCCTGCAATGGCACGTACTGTGGAGAGAGCCCCAGCCTTCAGCCTTGAGGAGAACCAGGCCCTGCTGGACAGCCTCACTTCCACAGTACAGCAAGCTGTATGGGACACCAGGGGAGCAGGTGAGTGTTCTGTGCACTGCCTTTCTGAATGTGCATTTTGTCTGACTAGCAAGGCTGAGAGTCTGCACGCCACTGGCTAGCAGGCTCACTGAGTAGTTGTCACCCCCAATAGTGTGTAGTGACTTGCACTGGACAGGTATGGTGCAGTGACAGTGCATTTGAACATGGTTTTACTTCCCATGCAATGATACCATGTAGTGACGTCTGGCACACTGTCCATGGTCAGCTGTGCACTGCCTGTGTACATCATGTGCCCCTGTGATTGAGACATGTATATACAACTGTGTCATGCACGGATATGTTGCATGTGTGGTAATGGCCTTTTCACTTTGTCATCCTGACAGGTTAATGCCCATCGGAAGCAGGAAATCTGGAAGGACATCGTCCGGGCCGTCCGGGCCGTGGGGGTCTACAAGCGCCGGATCCGCAACTGCCAGAAGAGGTGGCAGGACCTTCGGGGCTGGACCCGGAGGATTGCACGGGTCCAGCTGAAGCTGTCGCCTCCTCGCAGGAGGGGCGGAACACGGACCCACACCCCCACATGCTCCAGATCCTGGCGGTGGTGTTTCCAGACCTGGATGGGCAGCTGAAGGCCAGACAGCAGCAAGGAGGGGGTGAGTCAAAGACTGCACTGTGAACTCTGTATTACATGCTTTGTGCCCTCCTCTGGCCTGGTTCAACTGCCACAGTGCAGCAGTCATGTTGTCCAGGAGCCATGTCCCTCTATTGTGCACTGCCCACTGCTCATCTGATACCCAGGTGTGGCCCTTACATTCAGGGAATTGTGTCACTTGGGACTGTGTCCTTGCAGTTTGCTTCACTAAAGGTGGGGGACAGCATCTGTTTCCCTAACTCTGTTGTGGACATCATGGGTGGGTCCATTGTTCATACAACGCCTGGGTTTGGACATGTGATCTGCGTGTTGCTTTGATATGCGGTCCACTTGCTGAGCTGAGCCACCACATGTGCCTGGGGTATGTGGCACACGCCCATGCAGCGGGTGGGAACAATGTTTGGGCCCCAGGAGTGTGCAGATTACGTGTGTCACACATACATGGCCAGCTATCCACTGTCCAGGGCACATCCCTCATTCATGTGGAGCAGGACAGTCATGCCTACTCCAGGCCATGCAATGCACTCTGTACTCCCACTCCCGTGTATCAGCTGACACATTGTGCGCAGTGATTTGAACCCTCAGGTGTCTGCCTCTGTGTCAGTGTGCTGTGGATTAGTTGCCAGGACTGCTGGGGTGTTTCTTGGTAGGGGCTCAGCATGCCCCTGGAGATGTGACCATAGGAGACGTTACTTGTGTGTCACATAGGTGTTTGATCAGCTGCGCGTGCAGACTGGGGTATGCGAATTTGAAGTTCAGGCAGCTGTTCCCCATTCACAGCAAATTGTGAGGGGCTCAGGTTCAGAGGGTAGTGTCACAGGTCTCCCATATGTCCAATAGGTATGACCTGGACAGATGAGGGTTAAGATGATGTGTTGTGTGGGGGATGTACATGTGCACTTGTGCAGCTCCAGGACTTGCATTCCCCATGACCTACTATTGTGACACAGTGCATAGTGTTGTTGTCTGGCTGCCAAGTCATACATCACTGAGACAGTGATGTATGACTTAGCAGTCATGCCTCTGCCATGGCATGTGTCAACTTATTGGTGGTCCTGCAGGGGAGTGACATGTGCTACATGCACACCATTGTGGCGATGGCTATCAGGACATGGGTGCATCATGGTGTCTGTCGCTGGTATGCATCACATGCATTTCCTATTTGACTCTGGGCATCCCTTTCATCCGGAAACCTGTACTGACTCAGTGGCAAGAGCTGTGATGTGTGCATGTCCACATGCCACACTGTGTCCTCTGCACTGTCCAACTACTGTGTACTTGGTGCATGTGTCCACACTGGGGTGTTGCAATCCAACAGACACCAGACAGATGGGTGCAAGGCCATGTGGGATGTGTGTGCCATGCTTGGCATCAGACTGACAATTGGCTTCTCCTGTTCAGTTAGGGCACTTTTAGCAATGTACAACTAATGATGCCAGGGCTTGCTCTGTAATGTGCTGTGCTCACAGTGGTGTGTGCGTTTGGTGCAGGTGACTGATGTCTGTCTGTTTCCCCATTGTTTGCAGATACATCCACGGCCACGGAAGGGGACAGCTCCACGGACCAGGAGGAGCCAGAGAGCCAGACTGGGTCAGCAGCCGAGGAGTGGTCGGAGGGACCCAGTGGCACAGAGGGCGAGGGGAGCCACACCGAGGAGTCCTCAGCACCATCCACCTCAGCTGAGGACCAGAGCAACTCGGAGGATGACTCCCTTGTGGAGGCGGGTGTCAGCAGCCACCACACCCCAGCTAGTGTTGCTGTCCCCGCCACCACCAGCACCACCACCGCCCTCCCATCGGCTCCCATTCCCCAGGTCCGTGGAGGCTCCCATGTTCGGGAGCGTGTCTCCTTTGGCCCAGGCACCGCACCCCCTGCCCCTGTGTCCCCTGCTGCCCTGAGTGAGGAGTCTGTGTACCTCCTTCGCCAGCTCCATGTAGGGCAGACAGCCATGCTGAGTGTCCTCCATGCGCACACCGCACTGTTGACTCAGCTGGTGTCGTTCAATGAGGGCATCTCATCGGGCATGTCTGACCTACAGAGGGGCAACAGGTCCATGGACTCCTCCCTGACGGCAGCAGTGTCCCTCCTCAGACAGTCCCTCACCCCTCCTGCCTCTGCTCCATCCACACTCCCCAACACCTTACCCGTCCCAAGCACACACACACCGGCACAGGCACACACCAGCACACACACGTCCAGCACACAGACACACACGCCACAAACTAAACGCACACGCACGCACAGTCAGGGGACTGAAACCAGACTCACAGGGGATGGGGCCCTGGTACACACACACGCATCCACGGGCACTGCGCAGTCCTCAGTTGCCTCCCCCTCCAAAGCACCCTCCCTTGCCTCACCTGCAACCCCAAAGACCCAGCGCCTCTTCCTCAGTGACCTCGGCCTCTTCCCCTCCGATCCAGCTGCCCCAGCATCCAGGGTGAAGAGGAAGCCCCCCACACGGAGCAGAGTGCCCCTCGCCCCCGGACACCCTCCCCCAGGCGCAGACAGACTGAGGCCCCCACCCGCAAGTCCCCCGGAGTGCTAAGAGCAAGACCCCGCCGCCGCCCTGCAGCTCAAGCACCAGGTCTCCTTCCTCCATCCCTCAGGCCCCCACTCCACAGGTGCCCCCACCACACCCTGCCCCAGGTTCCCCCACCCACAGATATACCATCCCCAAGAGGCTCCGGCCTTCTCCCCCTGCCACTTGCTCTCCCGGCACCACACCCCCGCTGCGCTTGTCTGTGCCACTGATGTGGTGAGGGTGTCCTCCCCTCTGTCCAGCCCACCTTGCCTGTTCCCCATTCTCCTCCCCTGGTGGTAGGCACTGCAGTGGAGTCCACTACCACCCTGTCTGACTTGGGCACTGCAGTGGCGGACCTGTCCACTCCATCTGCAGGGTCCACTGCAGTCGTGCCGGCACCCACAACATCTGAGCCATGCCCCCAGTTGTGCCGGCACACACCATGTCAGACACCTCCACTGCAGTTGTCAGTGGCTCTCCAGCACCCACCACCCCTTCCCTGCTTCCTCCTGGTGAGCCCTGATCCTGTCCCTGCGGTGCCTGGCCTACCCCCCGGTTGCCCCTCCTAGTGGATTGTCCCTGGTTATGTGCAGGCATGTGTAGGGTGGCATCTGCCACTGTCACCCACTTGTGACTTTGTTGATGGACTGGCCATTGGCCTTTGTTTATGTTCTACCGGACTTCTACTTTTAATGCCACATATGCTGAATAAAGCAACTTTCTGTTCTCTAGTGCTTTTGCTTCTGATGTACATGATGTTGATGATGCTAACCATGCCCTTGCTGCAGTGATGGTGATATTTGGTCTCATGATAATGAAGTGTTACTGTGCAGGAACCCATGTGGTCCAGGGGGAATGTGTCCTATCCTGTGGTGTATCCATGTCATCCATAGCAGCATCTGAGGGTGTCATGTGTTCAGTATTTGGCAATGGGATTTCCTACTTAGATTGGCTATTTCACATCTGTGGCTTCCACCCCTGCACATCTGTTGTGCCTGCCATTGTTCAATTCATCTACTTCCCTGACCGTGTGGCCATCACCACTGGACATGCAGGTTTGGGCATCAATGGGGAAGGACTCATCTGTGTTGTCAATGCAACGTTGCTATACAAGTGTGTTGGATCTGTGCTGATGATTCCGTTGGCACTTCCATGACCAGGCTGATGTGACGGGAGCCCTCATTTGGTGCTAATTGTTGATTGTGTGACCAAGTGCTCAGCTGACATGGTGGGGCCCTACTGAGGCAACATATGGCACAGCTTTCCTCACACAGGAGTGGAGTCCCCTCATGGCAGTGTGTACTCCTGTGACATTGCCTGCGCCCAAGGTGTGTGTTGTATGTGCATGTCTGTGTGTTCACTTCCGTTTAGCTGTGCATGCTGTGATCCCTAGTGTTGTACCTGTTTGTGATGCTAGCTGAGTTGAGCTATGTTCCCCCAAAGTCTTCTCCCTGGGTTCTCTGTGATGTGGGTGCATGGCACATTACTGGTCATCAGGGTGTCACCCATAGGTGTGCTTGCTGTCAGGGCTGAGTTTGTGTGCAGACGCAGATGGGTCACAGTCAGGTTACCCCTTGGCACTTGTTGTTTGCCCCTGTCATGTGATTTCCAGTTTGTGTTATCTTTCAGTGATTGTGACACGTTGTGTGTGTGACTGCTGGCACTTCTCAGGGTCCGGGCTGCAATGTTGGTTGTTGTCTGTGTGTTCTTTGTGGGTGACCTTGGCTTCTTCATTGGTGTGTGACTGTGGCTGTGATCCCATTGGTGGGTGTGGTATTGCCGTCATGTCCATGTACGCCGTAGTGTGCAGTGTGTCAGACATTCAGGAGTCTTGTTGAGTGTCCATGTGTGATGTGTTTCTGCACCTTGGTTCCCACCCACCACCCTGGAATAGTCATGGGTGCATGTGCAATGTCACCAGTGCATGTGTGCTTGACTGCTGCACATTGTTGGAGGTCGAGGGGTGTGGTGTTGAGTGTGTGCAGATGAGAGTTGTTGCCCGGCTAGGCCCCTGCCTCCATGTTGGCCTTGGCTTACTGGCCATGCTGTTTGATTTGTGCTTGTGTAGGTGTGATGGTCGTTAGTTGCTCAGTACACATGACTGTGGTACACAGTGTGAACCACATTTGGCTTTGTCATCACAGTGGGATTGTAATGCAGCCCAGGGTCACCACATTGTGGGGGCCCCGGGGGTGGTGCTGTGGTGTGTCTGTCTTGCTGTGTCAGTTGCTGTCCCTACGTGCCTGTGTGACATGTGTGATTTGTGCTCCCTCTCATCTGACAATGCCTGCTTGCCCACATAGGGGATTTGGATCCATGAGTTACCTTTGTGTGGCAATGTATGCACATCTGTATGATTGGTATTCAGGTCTCCTCATGTGTTGTGTGGTTGCCTGGGGACACTGGCACCACCCCCCTCACCTGTTGTGTATGATGTGCAGTGTGGGTCTGCCTGTTTGTGTTTGTGCATCTGCACCACTGCATTGGCCTATCTTGGGTGTGCCATTGGCTGTATGTGGTTTGGTGTGTTTCCCCTGCTGTCCCTGGGACTCCTAGGTCATCGGTCAGCACAATGATCATGGTTTGTGTGTCCCATTACTGCCATGGTATGGTATCTGTTCACCTCATATCTGCAGTCTCCACAGGGTATCTGCATGTGTGTGCCCATTGGTGCAAATATGTGGGTCTGCATTCTGATGGTCACTTCTGTCGTTGTGTCATTGATGATTGTTGACGGTGTCAGCCCCCATGGGTGTTGTTTGTCTGCACATGGCCAAAGTTATGTCTTATTTGCACTGCAGGATTTGGCTCCCCCAATTTATGTTGCAATGGGACACATACACTACTTTGCCACTGATGTGTTTGTTGTTCTGTGACCAGGAATCATCCATGCAGTTTGGCAGTTGCACCTCTTTCTTTGTCAACACTTACCTTTTGGTCACTGTGATGATGGGGGTTTGGACCCCATAGCCACAATGTTCAAAGTGTGCTTCAGCTATGGACCCCACACTTACATTTTGGTCACTGTGATGATGGGGGTTTGGACCCCATTGCCACAATGTTCAAAATGTGCTTCAGCTATGGACCCCACACTTACATTTTGGTCACTGTGATGATGGGGGTTTGGACCCCATTGCCACAATGTTCAAAGTGTGCTTCAGCTATGGACCCCACACTTACATTTTGG
Source organism: Calotriton arnoldi (assembly GCA_963921515.1). NCBI lineage: Eukaryota > Metazoa > Chordata > Amphibia > Caudata > Salamandridae > Calotriton > Calotriton arnoldi. Next base: position 669,642 of record CAWUFW010006128.1, on the reverse strand, counting down.
TCACTGTGATGATGGGGGTTTGGACCCCATTGCCACAATGTTCAAAATGTGCTTCAGCTATGGACCCCACACTTACATTTTGGTCACTGTGATGATGGGGGTTTGGACCCCATTGCCACAATGTTCAAAGTGTGCTTCAGCTATGGACCCCACACTTACATTTTGGTCACTGTGATGATGGGGGTTTGGACCCCATTGCCACAATGTTCAAAATATGCTTCAGCTATGGACCCCACACTTACATTTTGGTCACTGTGATGATGGGGGTTTGGACCCCATTGCCACAATGTTCAAAGTGTGCTTCAGCTATGGACCCCACACTTACATTTTGGTCACTGTGATGATGGGGGTTTGGACCCCATTGCCACAATGGTCATGGCCTGCTTGCATTGTTGGTGCCACACACATATATGTGTGGCACATGTGCTAGGGGTCACATTGTATGTTCAAAGTCATGTTCGGTGTTGTGGGCATTTGACACAGTCTACACACGCTTGTCATGGTGTTGGGGGATGTCTTCTTCTTGCATTCCCTAGGTTGTGGTGTGCTGGTTGTGTCATGCATTGTCCATCCTATGAGTGGGGGTGGTAGTGGTGGTAGGCATCCAGCCCCCCCTGGGTGAGGGTGGTAGTAGTGGTAGGCATCCTGCCCCCCCTGGCTAAGGGTGGTAGTAGTGGTAGGCATCCTGCCCCCCTGGCTAAGGGTGGTAGTAGTGGTAGGCATCCAGCCCCCCTGGGTGAGGGTGGTAGTAGTGGTAGGCATCCTGCCCCCCTGGCTAAGGGTGGTAGTAGTGGTAGGCATCCTGCCCCCCTGGGTGAGGGTGGTAGTAGTGGTAGGCATCCTGCCCCCTTGGCTAAGGGTGGTAGTAGTGGTAGGCATCCTGCCCCCCTGGCTAAGGGTGGTAGTAGTGGTAGGCATCCTGCCCCCCTGGCTAAGGGTGGTAGTAGTGGTAGGCATCCATCCCCCCTGGGTGAGGGTGGTAGTAGTGGTAGGCATCCTGCCCCCCTGGCTAAGGGTGGTAGTAGTGGTAGGCATCCAGCCCCCCTGGGTGAGGGTGGTAGTAGTGGTAGGCATCCTGCCCCCTGGCTAAGGGTGGTAGTAGTGGTAGGCATCCTGCCCCCCTGGGTGAGGGTGGTAGTAGTGGTAGGCATCCTGCCCCCCTGGCTAAGGGTGGTAGTAGTGGTAGGCATCCAGCCCCCCTGGGTGAGGGTGGTAGTAGTGGTAGGCATCCTGCCCCCCTGGGTGAGGGTGGTAGTAGTGGTAGGCATCCTGCCCCCCTGGCTAAGGGTGGTAGTAGTGGTAGGCATCCTGCCCCCCTGGCTAAGGGTGGTAGTAGTGGTAGGCATCCTGCCCCCCTGGCTAAGGGTGGTAGTAGTGGTAGGCATCCAGCCCCCCTGGGTGAGGGTGGTAGTAGTGGTAGGCATCCTGCCCCCCTGGCTAAGGGTGGTAGTAGTGGTAGGCATCCTGCCCCCCTGGCTAAGGGTGGTAGTAGTGGTAGGCATCCAGCCCCCCTGGGTGAGGGTGGTAGTAGTGGTAGGCATCCTGCCCCCCTGGCTAAGGGTGGTAGTAGTGGTAGGCATCCAGCCCCCCTGGTTGAGGGTGGTAGTAGTGGTAGGCATCCAGCCCCCCTGGGTGAGGGTGGTAGTAGTGGTAGGCATCCTGCCCCCTGGCTAAGGGTGGTAGTAGTGGTAGGCATCCAGCCCCCCTGGGTGAGGGTGGTAGTAGTGGTAGGCATCCTGCCCCCCTGGCTAAGGGTGGTAGTAGTGGTAGGCATCCTGCCCCCCTGGCTAAGGGTGGTAGTAGTGGTAGGCATCCAGCCCCCTGGGTGAGGGTGGTAGTAGTGGTAGGCATCCTGCCCCCCTGGCTAAGGGTGGTAGTAGTGGTAGGCATCCTGCCCCCCTGGCTAAGGGTGGTAGTAGTGGTAGGCATCCAGCCCCCCTGGGTGAGGGTGGTAGTAGTGGTAGGCATCCTGCCCCCCTGGCTAAGGGTGGTAGTAGTGGTAGACATCCAGCCCCCCTGGGTGAGGGTGGTAGTAGTGGTAGGCATCCTGCCCCCCTGGCTAAGGGTGGTAGTAGTGGTAGGCATCCTGCCCCCCTGGCTAAGGGTGGTAGTAGTGGTAGGCATCCTGCCCCCCCTGGCTAAGGGTGGTAGTAGTAGTGGGAATCCAGCCCCCCTGGGTGAGGGTGGTAGTAATGGTAGGCATCCTGCCCCCCTGGCTAAGGGTGGTAGTAGTGGTAGGCATCCAGCCCCCTGGGTGAGGGTGGTAGTAGTGGTAGGCATCCTGCCCCCCTGGCTAAGGGTGGTAGTAGTGGTAGGCATCCTGCCCCCTGGCTAAGGGTGGTAGTAGTGGTAGGCATCCAGCCCCCCTGGGTGAGGGTGGTAGTAGTGGTAGGCATCCAGCCCCCTGGGTAGGGGTGGTGGTGCGCATTCAGGCCCCTGTGTGCATATGTGGCATTGGTGATGGGCATCCCGCCCCTATGGTGCTGCTGCTGCTGGTGTAAGTATATTCTGCATCCCTCTGTGTGTGTGTGTGATGTGTCATGTACGTGTTGTATGTGTTTTGTGGTTGGTGTCTGGCTTACCTTCTGCGCCGTACGCGTCCGTGCCTGTTCCGGTAGTAAATGTAGAATATCGGTATGATCGGGACGAAGGGATTCATGGTTGGTTCGTGTCGTTCGTCCTTCTCGTTGCTTCGCGTCATCCTCGTCGCTTCGCCTCGTCCTCGTCGCTTCGCGTCGTCCTCGTCGCTTCGCCTCGTCCTCGTCGCTGCAGTGTTCGTCTCGGAGCCGTGGATCGTGTTGTGGCGCGAATCGGAGCTTATGTGCGCCTCTCCCGGATGCTTTGACGTGCCGTGCGTAGCGACGGGTTCGGCGCGTACGGAAAGCGCATCGTACTCGTTCGGCCGGACGGAGCTGCATTTTGGCTTCCGTGCGACTCGATTCAGCGTTTCCGGATTCGCCTCGGTCGGGGAACAGGACCTGGTTTGGGTGAGTACGGCTCGGCCGGATTCTTTGCTGTTGTGCGCCTCGTACTTACTTGTTCGGTGTGCTGTACGGATCGGTCGGGAAACAGGCTTTCGCATGGCTTTTTTCCCGACCGAATGGTGTTGGGTGCGCCTCCGACCGAGATCGGAATCGGCCCCTCAATCTTCAGCTATCCGGTACACGCTAATGAGCACTAAACACTGCACTAACAAATAATGACTAACGCTTCTTACCACCATCAAAACACTTTCCCAACCCTACAAATACTCACCCCTTTATTCTTTTTTTTCTTTTTGGAAAACATTATATAAAATGTTCTTTATAGTCAAGGCCACACCTAAAATTAATTCCGAGTTTCAGCAACCTGCAGTGCATAATCAAATGTGTAATAGTCCCCTTATCCCCCTCCCCTGTTCAGCTTTGCTCCCTTATTACTTAATACTGTTCCCTTAACCGGCAAAGAAAGAGGCTCTAATTTCTGCATCTATGGACCTCTGTTGAATCCCACTGGTCTCCAACAGGATCCCTCTATACTGGGCCCAGTCTCCCCAGAGCGTCACATGTTTGTGTGGACAGCCTCTAGCTGTATTAGCTGGGCCCTCCAGGCTCATACAGTGGTCCAAGCCTGTTTTCCAACACTCCAGAGAAGGGGTGACTTGTCTTTCCAATGTCTCGCACTCTCCCATTTGGCCATTATCAAGGCAATCCACCCACCCCTCTCATTCTTAAAAATATAACTTCTAACAAGCTATTGATCAACTTTCAACCTCCTTATTTTTCTGAATTCTTTATCTTTCCCTACATTTGTTTCACTTTGTTGTATATCTGTCCACCCCGGGACCAGTCTTTCTTTTTGCCTGATCTCTACTTCTCCCTCCTCCTCTGATATTCCCTTTCTTTCTTTACCAGCCTCCAAAATTCTTGTTCTTTGAGCCATCACTCCACCACCAGAAATACCCTCCATTGAGTTGTTATTTCTGTCTCTCTCTTCTGTCAACTGCGCAACCAACTCACCAACACTTCTCTCAAAATTTCCAAATAAATCATGTTGCCCAATAGGGATAACTGAACCCTGTCATGGTGGAATAACACTGGCCATTCAAAAACTATATATACATGTAGCTCACTGCTCCTATCTCCCACTTCTTACAGTACGCCAACATTTCTGTTCACCTCTTTTCTTACCATGTTGATTGCCGCAGATTTCCTTGCTCCACTCCATATTCTTCTGGGCTGTAGTTTGACCCAAAACACTTTCTCCCAAGCGCATCTGTCCGCCACTCCAGGCCTGTAGATTGAACCAAGTCATTCTTGCCCAAGTGTATCTGCACCATGTCTGACCTATGCTATTTTTCCTAATTTTCTCAAATGAGGAAAACACAGCACAAGTCGGACATGGTGCATTACCTGCCCCACATTATCCCCACAATGCCTGACCACTTCACTACTGCTTCTTTAACTGGTATCCCAAACAATTATTACCACAATTCAAGTATCCCTTGCCTGCAGATATAGAGGAATTCCGCCTCTCAAGGCTTTCTATTGATTAGCAACATGAGGGGAATTTTTTTTTATATATGCCCCTTACCCACTCTAATAGTGGTACGCTTTATCATTGGGTCCCCTAAAAGCTGAGGTGGGCTCAACCATATTCCAGGGAGCACTTATTAGAACCTACCGGGGAGTCTAAAAGTAAAAATACCTATTGAGGGTCAAAGATGTCTCTTTATTAGCGACCCTCAGTGGTATGGTTAAAAATCGCAAATGGAGGGATATCTAGGTTAATTATGGTCCTATGGCCCACACTTATTTAGTCAACATTTTTCAGCCCTATGACTGGCTTGCACGAGGTCCTGGACTTTCATCAGGACTTGTGGACTTTAATGTGCCCTGGGTTATTTACAGCAGATAGCTACTTTACATGAAAACTACATGCAGTCTTTTAAATATCATGCATGGCCTGCCTGACCATGCTTGTTCATAAATTAATTAATGCCTGTAGAAATGAAGACAAACAAGCAAACACATAACCAACTTAATCTGTTGTTCAAGAAGTTGGTGAGTTTAGTTGTGTGCCAGATCACAGAAACCAAGGTGAGTTCATAGTGAATGGGGCTATAAAAAAAGGCCTCCAACGTGTGCTCCCAATCCACATGCACCCACATTATGTATAGCATGCTATTTATGTTCAGAGCCATAGTCCCTGTGAGTTATTTCATTTTATATACTTCGCCTACTGGTGCCTCTCATCATGGATCAACACACAACGCGTGATGAGTGTGTCGGTAATACTACAAACTTTTTGACAAACCGTTTGTGAGAATTTGGACTGGTATATGCTGTCCACTAATTAAAGTGGGCACCTTGCACCAGTCCAAACGACCCTTATTGATGATTAGGTTAAAGACAACCTTTATAGAAAGCTATCCTAGTGGTAGCTGTGGAGAGCAGCCTTCAGGCTAAGTCTTGAAGGAATGTAAAGCAGCTTGTTTTACCAGTATATAACCTCTTGAATGACCAAATGAAAGGAGAACCACACCAGGTATATATAAAATATATGTATTTATTACTAAACACTCTCTACTAACCTCTTTATGAGATTAGAGAACAAGGCACACAATATTAAAGTACTAGAACGACAGTAAATAGCACAATACACAGTGGGCTCCAGGGGGAGACCAAACCATATATTAAGAAAGTGGTATAACAACCACGAGTTGATTAGACACAGTGCCTGGAGCACGTAGAATCGCTGGGACCCCAAGGAACCACCCAAGGTAGTGACACAGGGGACCCACGGAGGACGGGTGCAGTGTGGGAACACAGACGCGAGCGCCGTACAACTCTATGGGAAAGTCGCGGTTGGAATTTTAAAGATTAAGGACACTTAGGAGAGGACTTCAAGCAAACCCAGCTAAACATAGAAGGTTCTAAGGCCAGCACCCTTGAGAGTACCGAGGTACTCGTGTTACCTATCCCAGAGGAGCCGGGTGCATAGGGGTCAAGTGGTGTCGGAAACCCTCGTCGTTTTCAATGGCGTGATGCGAGAAAGTACTGCTGCCGTGGAGAAGAAAAGTGTCCAGTGTGATCCAAGCCTGTATCGGAGATGTGAAGAACCTGAAAGCAGAGGGGACAAAGTCTGGGTCACTTCACGTGACCAGGAGCGGAGCAATCGAATGCCCACCGATGTCGGGTGCTTCAGGTGCGAAGAGGTGAAGCTTGACTCTGCAGCCACCGGGACCAGGAGACGTCGACGACAACCAAGATCCGCAGGCGAGCTGTCCCACAAAGGATGTCGAGTGCTGTGGGGTCAGTTTCCGGATTGGAGACCTACAAGCCTTGGCAACTGCAACCCACGCGGTCAGAGTAATGAGGCTTCTGTGAGGACCAGCAAGGGCCTGGGGACTCCCCAAGCAATGGAGAGTCAGGGCACGTCTGGAGCAACCAGGGAAACCCACTGAAAGTTAAAGTTGCCTTCTCAGGGACCCACAGGTCAACGGACCAGGGATCGCAAAGGGACCTCAAGAGGAATCACACAATATGAGCCCACGGAACACTCGTGAAGTGTAGGCCAGTAATCTTCAGTGGAAACACTGCTCGGGGCTTGGACTACAAGTAGCCCAAAGCACAGCCTCGGGGATTGCCTAGAAGCATATGCTGCTGCAAATGTGCACGGTGTCCAGGGGTTCGGGTTGCATGGTCCCCACGAGGGCTGCGGGTCTCAAGTTTGCTGAGAGCACTAGTCAGCCTCGGAGAAGCTTGGAAACCCACCTCCTGTGTTGCAAAATCTTCGGAGTCCGTCAGGAGCTGCGTAGATGCAAACCGGTCAGATGCGTTGAGGTGCCTGCCTTGCAGGGGAGTAACTCCTTTACTCCAAGGGAGATTCTTCAGTCATCCAGCAAAGCGTAGATCTTCGAAGGTTACTTGTTTTCTGTAGCAGAGTTTAGTCCAGGTAAAATCTAAAGTCCTGTAGTCAGGGTTCCTACTTTATACCCAAGGAAGGGGTGGGACAAACTCTGGGGACCCACCTATGGGAGGGTCAGGACAGAGGGGTGGCTACAGCCATGTCCTTTGTCCAGTTTCGCGCCAGAGCAGGGGCTGAGTGCCCCTGCAACCGGTTTGAGCTGGACTATGCACAGGGACACCAAATGTGCCCCCAGTGCAGACATCAAAGCACTCTTGGAGTGCACCCACCGAGCTCCAATACACTAAAGCCTGTCTGGGAGGTGGTCACACCTCCCTGTGACAGGAAACCTATTGTCAAGCCTTCCCCTGCCGGAGTTTCGTCCAGCAGCAGGAGGGCAGACTCGTGTCTGTGGCTGGCAGCATCCATTTTGTGATGCCAGGGTTCTGTGAAGCTGGTGCCGGGTGTACCGGTGCTGTCATATTTCTCCCTCTAGGAGGGAGGAATCATACCTCCCACACCAGTTACTGGTGTGGAGGTATGATTCCAAGGTGTTTGACACCAAACACGACATAATTCCTTGCAGCCATTTTAAAGTTAGCATTTACCGCGAGGTTATAATGCACTTAAGAGTATATGGTTGGCTGCCTCACAGACAACCCCGGAATAGTGGTTCGAAGGCTGCAGAGGGGCTCTGCTCATGCATGGGCACCCTCTCACATAAAACCCAGCACCCTCCCTTCAGGATTGATAAGGCCTACCATAGGGGTGACTGATAGGCTTATATGTGCAGTGATTAGGATAGATATAGTGAACCTATATCTAAGTAAGGGGTGCAGGCACCACCTCACACAGGCTGCAGTAGCAGACCTGTTATGTCAGTTTGAATGGCCTCTCAAGGGTGACATAATACATGCTGCAGCCCCTGGGAGGCCTCTGGCGTACCTATGCCCTGGGTACATAGTATACCATATACTAGGGACTTATAAGGGTACCCCAGAATCCAATCTGGAGTGTACCTAAAGTACATGCAATCAATTTAGAGGAGAAAGCAGATAGGCTGGGGTCCTGAATAGCAGGATCCCAGTCAGACTAAGTCGAAAACAGTGAAACATTAGCAAAAAGTGGGGGTAACGATAAGAAGCAGATCCTACTCTCCTACACCGTTCTTCTGTTGTTAATCTAGTTCTATACTAAAAAACCTATCCTTCCAGTGCCAACAGGTTTTGGCGGAAAAAACAGACCATGAACATGGCATTACTAGTTGCCATTGCCAAAAACCATTAGCGTGCCATAAAGCATTCAACAAGATTATAGAAAATGCCAGAAAACACAGTGACACTCACCCGCTTCGGGTCACCACCAAAGCACCTCAAGGGGCGGAAGTGGCATTCCCTGTAATCACGCACTGCCATCCGGGAGGGCGAGATAAAGAAAAAAAGGGAAGGCAATAGAAATCGTTATTATAAACTCCCATCCCCATCTTTGTCCACTGTAAGGGTCCCTCTGTTAACGGGCAAAATAAAGATCTCGCTGTACTTAGGTCGTCAAGGGTATCATGCCGCAGTCTCACCTATTTTAGCCCGCTCGCTCCTGGCTCTGTGGATCATGTGTGATCTGTGTCATGTTTATATGCGTCTAACGGTGTGTGAATGAAGCCAGCGATCAGGGTGGCAGGAGGTGGAGGGCAGGGTTATGTGAACAGGCGCACATTCAATACTGTTAACATAGAAAAAAGCTAAGGCTATCTTTGCATTGAAGTACATCTCCCTCTGTTTGTAAATAGGAGGTGATGAAAACGAAAAGTATTGGAAAGAAAAAATAATGCCAAAAAAAGGAAAATATGCCCTGCTTTTAGCCCGCTATATGTAATTCAATAATGATAATGTTTGGAAAAATAATAAGACTTAGGGGCTGATTACGAAGTCGGTCGGAAGTGCCTCCACGGTCTCGTCGGGGTCGGACAGACAGGCCTATGTCGCTTCAGAAGTGGTTGCTCCGACCGCAGTATTATGATGCATAGCAATGCATGGCTTACTGACTGACGCGGTTCTTTCGACTCCGACAGGAAAATCTGACTGCAAAGCTCTCTGTAAGGTCCAATGGAGCCGATCTGAGCACGTTCCGACCCTGGAACTGCCCACCCTATTAGGATGCGTATTTTCAACGCGCTGTCTGTGTCGGTCCAACCACCTCATCAGAGCAGGCGGAAGGGGAGGCTTATAAGGCCTAAAAACAACACAACACGTTTCCCACCACATTTCCTGTTCAGCTATGGAGCCCATCATGCATGTCCTACCGCTACTGTACATAATCAATGAATATGAGAATCTGAACCGTCGCGAACGTCGCCACCGGTAAGTCACACACCTATCCGTACACATTAAAGTGACTACAAAGCCAAGGCGCAGTAAAGTGAAAGTGTCCTGTAGCATGTTGAGCATGGGGAATGAGGGAATGTCAACATCGGTTATCCAAGTGTGAACTGATAAAATAGGGACTGAACCATCTGAAAGGTAGGAGTAGATGGACTCTGACACATAGCAATATGTACACATAAATATATGGATGAGTATACCACATCGCTATATGCCACATATCATGGCCACATAACATCAATGCACACACAAAAGTAGGTGCCACAGAAACTCATACACTGGCACCAGGGCCGGTCCTAGGATTTGTTGGGCCCCGGGCACAACCAGAACATGCGAGGCCCCTAAAAATTGCACAAGATGTAATATCACAGAAAGGCACATCACAGGACATGACTTCAGTTGACCATTCATCCTCTGGCATTGTTGAAACAGCTTTGTAAGAAGCTACTCATCTAGTGTAGTTACCTGTAATATGACCAACAATCTCTATAAAACCCCTAACAAAATAAGTAGAAATAGATTAAAGCTCTGTCATATGGAATTACAATACCTCAACCCAATTGGATGGAAAAGCTAGACCATAGGTCTTTTCATGATTGATATTTTTACTCTGAAGCACGAATAGTTTCCAGATCAATGCATGTTTCAAAACACAAAACAGAGTAATAATGTCCAGGCCGGCCTGGCACCCACCCCCTTCATCCCAATTGTGCAGTCTCAACTCCAGTGTCCAGATGAGTTTCGCAGTGTCGGAGCAGGCCTCCACCAGAGCATCAACTCTTCATGATCTCAGCCCTACTGTAGGGCAGGTAGCAAGGTCAGTATGGGAGCCTCAAGCAGCATGGGATGATGTTTGTGTTAGTACTAAAAACGGTGGAAGAAACCAGTCCATCTCAATCCCGGGCCTGATGCATCTGACTCCCTTCCATTCAATTCCTCCCTTGCATCCCGGTCTGCTCGCCTGCAGAACTCACTCCAAGACATTGGGCCTGCACTATCTTGTGGATCAGTATGCTTTCTCAGGCTGGGATTAAGTATCCCCAGTGGAATCCACAGGGGATTAAGTATTCCCTGTGGAATCCCCCCACCATTGTTGACTGAGTCTAGGCAGCAGAGCCTGAGCTATGATCTCTAGATGTCCAGTCAGACAGGACATGTGCAAAAAATGCCCCACTTGCAGCTACATTTCTTAAAAAGGTCTAGAGAAATAGGAGAGCACACAGAAAAGGCTTAAAATCTGCCGGCACATAAAGGATTGTTCCAGATCAAAAACATTTGCAAAGGAAGACACACATCTAAAAAATAAGCCAGTTTTGAACATGGAAAATAAAGAGACAGGGAATTGCAATTTGTGGCATAAGGCTCAATGTATGTAGTTGCACACGAGTTCACAGTCATTTTCACATCTCTTCCACCCTCTTCCTTTACTTATTCAGCATACTCAAATCTACCTCTCGATCCATGCTGTACTTTCCACCTTACCTCTTGCCCAGTCTATTACCTTCTCTTGCTGGTTTGACCCTGCTTAAATCCACTACACCATACAGGCTCATCTATCAATGTCTCCATTATCCGCAAGCCTCATACATTCTCTCTCTGATAATGCCAATCTAAAATCCATTTTTACCCTCCATGCTCTACCCTTTACCTCTCATCATTCCACACAGCCTCTCACCAGCTCTATCTGTTCCTGCCCCTCTTGCATGCACACCTCTGTTCCCTTCCCTACTCTTCACCTCTCTTTTATCATCACCTCTCCCCTTAATGCTGTACTCTCAATGTACTATACTAATCACTGCTTCTGCAGCCTCTAATCGTAGCATGTAGATTCGGTCCCTTTCACCTCCATCTCTCCGTTTCCCCCCAGTTTCTTTGTGTTCACTTTCCTATTGGTGCACTCTTATATCCACCTCTTTCATTCACTCTCCACACCTCACCACATCTCTCACCCTGTCTGTTACTTTTCGCAATGATTTTGCCCTTCGTCATTTGTCTCTCACCTTTCACTCTCTATCCTCTGCTTAAGGTCTCCTAATAGTCTTTTTACATCTCTAGCTCACATATGTCTATACCTCCCATCCATGTACTGCCCTACACCTCTTAGCTCTCATGTGGTTGGTGGGGCAGAGCTGATCTCTGATCCAGAATCCCAACTTCTTGTCTCCAATCTGGAGACACTGGGGCTGTCCTTAAAGGCCACCGGCCCCACTCCCACTGCAGGTCATATACTAGATCTTCTTTTTTACAAATATCTCTGACCTTCAAGTTAGTTCCACTCTTCCATTTACTTGGTCAGATCACTTCATGCTCAGCTTACAAACATCTCTTAATGTGATTCATACCAGTAGGAACAATAAACCTCAAGGGCTGACCAGGCCCTGGAAGAATGTCTCTGAGTCCTCCTTCTTCTACAACTTACCTACTCAGTGTGTCCCAAAATACTCAAACATAAACAGTGCACTTACTAGCTTTCATGAGTCTCTTCAGTAGACTTTGGACATATTAGCACCTTTAAGACCTAATCACCACAAGCCCACTAGACCCCCTGCTCCATGGTTTACTGAGGAACTTAAGACCGAGAAATCAGTTTGCAGGAAACTTGAAAAAAGGTGTGTACCAAAAGCCCACTTGTACAAAATGATCCACAAAACAGTACAAATAACTATTCCAAAAATATTAGAGCCTTGCGCAACTTGCATCCTATCAATAGAATTGACAGCGTTGGAAAATCCACCAAAGAACTTTTAAAAATCTTAAAGGATTTACTCAGCCAACAGCTTGCACTCTCCCTACCCTGACGTCTTAGGAACTATGTAACGCCTTAGCTAACCATTCTAAGGATTAACATGAGAATACCTATAGGAATCTTTCAAAATGCCACCCTTCTACTGACTCTATCCATCATGCCCCTGAATCGTAACTTCTCTACAGCCCTGGAACATTTGGAATCCTTCAGGCCGGAATCGCTGTCAGAAATGATGATCAAGATCAAATTGGGTTCGCCCTCTGAACCTGCCCCCCCTCGTATATCAAACAAACAAACAAAACCACTTTATTCGGGTTTTTGCATAAAAACCATAAAAGTAGTCTAAAACAATACATATACAAAAGAGTAACATGGATGGCAGCTCATACTTTAAAGGACTCGGTATGCAATACATACTTAGAACACAATAAGATAAAATTTAAGATAAAACCGAGTCATGAAAACACTTAACAAACTCTTGGGGCCATGAACAATTAGTCACAACAGGCTCTAAGCCTCACTTCTGATTTTAAAAAACTAAGGACAGGTAGAATAATATCGCCGGATAACATTTGTAAAAATATAAAAGCTGGACGCACTTGCCTAAAATCCAATAATTTCAGGGTTGGAATAATAAATTTTTTCTGGGGGATCTTATTAAAATTACAAAACATTAAAAAATTAAGCATGTCCTATGGAGACTTACCGTCGCAGCCACAGGACTCTAAGCTCTGACCTCTACTACACCCACGTGACTGAGCGAGCAGAAAGTGGAAGAGGTCAAAACGAAACCTAGTTAGTAAAAAACGATCATCGGTACTAAAAGGTCCTAATAGATATGGCTCAATAGATTGTACAGTTTTCAAAATAACAAACCTACGAACGCTAGGTTTCCTCACCTCGCACCCTTCCCTTTCGACAATCCTCTGATTAAAAAAGGTCTCCTTTACCCGGCCCAGGTCTTTTTTGTGCACAGATTCTGGGTTGAAGAATAGTTCTACTCTTCCCAACCACTCAAAGCATTTCTTGATGAAGGTAAGCCACGGGATATAGTATTCACGATCAAGACCCATACACTCCTTTAGAATTAATTTACTTAGGGTCGGTCCCTCGTGCAACCATAACTTCAGCCACAATAAAAGAGGCCAAAGGGCCAACAGATCCGACAAATAAGGGACCCCCAGCTCCTTGTGAACCATATAGCTTGAGGTACCCTGCGGCACGCAAAGGAGATGTTTAAAAAAATTATTTTCAACCACTTGTAATTCATCCATGGTGATGTAGCCCCGAATTTCACTTCCATAGGAAACTTTTGCAGTGCACTTTGCCTGATATAGTGCCGCAATCGGTTGCCTACCCAGTTTGGATGCAAAATTAAAAACAGCGGTGTTAGAACATGCTAAATCTCCCTTCTTACTCCGTTTTAAAGGTCCCCATTTAATTTTATCATCTATCAGAACCCCAAGGTAAGAAAAAACCTCTGTGCGGGGGACCAGGGCGGCACCAACCCTAAACTGGTACCGCTTTTTTGTACGAGGTCCCACCTGCATCGCATAAGATTTGGAGTTGTTTATAGACAAATCCAAATCTTCCATGAAAGAAAAAAAAGAGTTAAGCAGAGATTGTAACCCTCTGACTGTCCTGGCCATAAGGACCGCGTCGTCAGCGTACAGCAAAACCGGCAGGCCACGCCGTCCCACCTGGGGGTAATCTATCTTAGTCTCCAATAAGATCTGCTCTAATTTATTAATATATAAATTAAACAAAAAGGGAGCCAGGATACACCCTTGGCACACTCCTCTTTTATTTGGGAACTGGCAAGATACCTTAAGGTCTTGTGAGTAACAAACCTCAGCCTTGGTATCATTGTGGAGATTATCAAGAAAATTAACAATATCGCCGTCCACCCCCATGGACAGCATGGTCTGCCAAAGCTTAGTTCTATTCACGCGATCAAACGCGGAAGACAGATCCATAAAGGCAAAATAGATGGTGTCAGGGTGGGCGACTGTATACTTGTTGAGGATCAAATGTAAATTAAGACCTTGGGCCACGGCTGAACGTCTAGCACGGAACCCGTACTGGATGTCACTTAAGATATTATTTTCATCTGCCCAATTTGTTAACCTGTCTAGAATAACACGGCCAACCACCTTAACCCCTGAGTCCAACAAAGATATGGGTCTGAAACAAAGGGTACTATCCCTGTTACCCTTTTTGAACACTGGAACAATAGTGGAGGTGACCCATGAGCCAGCAGGACCAGATTTAACCGCTGCATTAATAACGGCTGTGAGAACAGGTGCCCAGAGGTTTACATCGGATTTATATAAATCCGGCGGAATGCCATCAGGGCCCAGTGCTTTGTTGTTAGACAACCCGAGGATACCTTTCCTGAACTCTTCAACCGATACAACCATGAGTGATTTAACCTCCACTGCTCCAGGTAAACTGTTCCTGTCTGGAGGGCATTGAAACATAATCTCAAAATGGTGCACCCATTCCTCCTCTGTTATATGGGCTTCCACCACATTGCACGTATTCATATTTAGAAAAGGGCTGTTTATAATGCCCCAGAACTTGGCACTACTCTTCATGATACTTGCCTCAATTAGGTCCCTCCATAATTCCTCCTTCATTGCTGCCTTGCGGCTGGCTAATTCTGCTTTATACTCCCTTCTGCGGGTTTTAACTAATACCATATCCCTTGGACTCTCGCCCATGTCTTCTTTCAGGTTCCTAGCAGCACGGAAACAATCAGAATCAAACCATCTGGGCATCAAGATAGCCGGTCGCCGTGCGGGAACACTGAGAAGATTTGATATTGTAGAAGAGATTACTTTAAAGGCTTCTTTAATTTCACCCGGGTCTGTTAGTGGGGCAGTACACAGAGCTAGCTCAATATCACAGCAGGCGTGTAAAGAGTCGTAAAACGACTCCGGAGTTATCTTAGCCCATTTTAACCTTCTTCCTTCATCCGTTACTTTCATTACCCCTCTCCTCCCTACCCACCGGGTGGAGACCAGGGAAGGCCAACTGATAAGCACACATAAGATATTATGGTCACTGTAAATACTTGTCTCGATGGAAAAACCTGAAATTATCTCAAGGAGGGGCAATGATACAAGAATAAAATCAATGATAGAGCCTCTGCCCCTTCCTTCAAAGGTTGGGTTGAGAACCTTACTGCGTGGGTCCAATGTGCACAAGGACGAGATTAAATCAAATTCATCTAATAAATCATTAAGGAAGTCACCTTGTGCGTTGTGCTCAAAATGAATACCCTTCACACGTAAACAACCCAAATCAATAAGATTAGTTTTCCTTGGATCCCCACATGGATAATTATATTAAAATCCCCGGCTATCATAATGTGTCCACAAACTGCCTTAAGTTTTCTCTTAAAAAGGAACCCAATGAAGATATATAACAAACTTCTGTGTGACATGAAATTGAGTTATAAAAATTCACGAGTCCCAATTTGCTAGGCCCTTTGTGAAATATCACTGATTGTAAGCAGGGGTTATCTATAGGCAACACTGATACAGTACAATCTAATGCTAAAGAAACACAAATTAAGAGGCCACCCTTTAATCTTCCTGAACTCGAGGGGACAGCCGGGACAAAAAGGACTTGTAAACCTCCAAATGGAAATATTTGTAGTTGCCCAAGTTTCCTGTAAGCAGATAATGTTAAACCTTTGTATAAAAAGAAGCCATGAAGGATCACAAAACTTATTGGCCAATCCCGCGATTCCATGAGATAAGATTACAACCCTTTACACCACTGTTACTACAGCCTAGCAAGGAAATGGCCTGTTGGCGATTAAGAGTTATAGGTTCCTGAGGAACTGCCTCACTCAGTCAATCACAGTCATCCAAGGTGCCCAAAGGTGCAAAACTGTTAGATAAAACCAGGGGGGACTAGGCAATCATCTGCCCTCTGCGCAAGTCCTGATGAACAAAATGCGAGTTTTTACGGGGCTCTGTGATGTTAAAATGCCTTGGTGGAGTGGGGAACTGCAACTGTCTTCCGAATGAGACCTCTCTGTTAGGGAGGCCTTAATAGATGACTGCGGGCCAAGGGAAGAATCAATGTGAGAAAAAAATGAGGCCAGAATCCTTTCTACAGCATGCACTTTGTTAAAATTAATGACCACACACACAGTCACCTTTATAAAACTTTGTGGACCCCCCTACCCAGTTCACCCTATGCACCATGTTTATATATTTTCCTGCCCTTAAACCCAATGTGGGGAGATGGGACAGCCAGTGCATGACTTTGTTCTTCAGTTGGAGAAAATATTACTTAGCACCTGGTGAAAGGGTTGGCATGTTCCCCAAAACTACAACACATGGCGTTGATTCTGGAGGGAGATGAAGGCTAACTAAAGTCTGAATGGAGCTACTCTCTCCTCCATTTGATATTGCACCCTTATTCGAATTCCTAGGGTGCAAATGATCCTGCGAATAATCCTGGGTGGGAACCCTGCACACCGACTCGATGCATGGCCCCATCTCGTTTTGTGCAGGGGGCAACGACAATGGCTGAGGATTCAGAGGGCGGAGAGTATTTGCCCCCATTACAACCCTTGAAGGTACCAATTGCTGCTCCCTGTCGTTTATTTGTGGGTCCACTAAGGTAGACCCTTCTTTTGTAATGTGGCCCGCCGATGACCTTGGTCCCGTTTCGACTGCCTCCCCTTAGATAAAAAACATTGTTTAAGTTCAGAGAGTCCCCACCCTTTGGAGGAGAGACAACGTAAAAGGGGATCAAGTTTTGTGTCCAAAATAGCCCTTACAGATCCCTGTAATAGCTCCAAAGCAGCCATCATCTCTCCCTTAGTGAGTACTTGCTCTGTGGGTGCTTTATGGTGAGTTCCCTCATCCCGCGGTCTTTTCGCTTTCTCTCCAATCGTTGGGCCCTTTCTTTTCGTACCTGAGCTTGCTCCAGCACCTGTTACTCCTCTCTTCCTCCGTTGTAGAGTTAACATGTCAGCAGCTGACTGCTTAACAGGGCTGCTGTTAGCTGACTCCTGGGCAGTGGGTAAGTTGGCCCCCCTTGCGTTAGAGACTAATATAGTGGGAGAGAGGGGTATAGATTGACCAACTACCCGGATAACTATGCACCCAGATTCCAGGGTAGGAGATACATTAGGTAATACTGTGGGTTCAGGAGTCATCTGCTCCGTAGGTGGATTAACAAGGAGTTTGCCAATAGGGGAGCGGGAAAGACGCTGTGTAACCATCTGTATCTCCTTGTCAAGGACTCCAGCCGCCCTTAATAGAAAGGAGTCCATGGTAATTACGGTGCTGGTTGTCGCCTTCTCAGGTAACAGCGCCGCCTTACGTTTCCCCATGATGGTCCGAAAGATGAACACTCTGCACTCTCCTACTGAGGCCTGCTAAAATAGTGGCTGTAACAAAAACTGCTACGACTGCTGCGGAATCGTAGAGGGGATGTAAAAATAATTAGACCGGGCCAATATAACCATTAGGTATGACTGGAGTTACAAACATCGAGTCACGGGGCAAAACCAATAAAAATACTAGGGAGGTAACACGACGTAACACCGTCCTTCCCAACCTTCACCCAAGTCGTCGTGCTTAGCTGGATACAAGTCCCCCACTTCGTTTCACCTTGCTGCACTGTAATACTTCAGTGGTGCAGCAACCCAGGCAATCCAGTTGGATAGGTGTTACATGTGCAATGGAGGATCCACGGGGGGTGGCCCAGCAAGCCTCCTCCGGCCTCTGACGGGCGCGGATTGGCCACGGGAGATCAGCTGCGCTTTTCAGCGTGCACGGCGCGGGAGACTCTGCATCCTCTCCTCCTGCTGCTGCCTTGCTTCCTGGGACAGCGAGTCCCCCTCCTGAGCACGGGTGAGTCCTGGCCACACTTCCACTTCACTTCCAAAGGCAAGTCACTGGTCCCTGCAGGAATCAGGTGTAACAAGTGCAGCTTAACTTTTGGTGCAGCAGTGAGTTCGAAAATTTAGGCCTGTGTAAGGGTGTAAAATGCAGCGAGTGCGTCCTGGCTCCGTTTGTGTCAGCCGCGGGTCATAGGCAGGCTTCTTAGAGACCGACAGCCGTCAGAGCTCCACCCTTCATTCAGCCGGCTCAACCAGTCCTGTATCCTCCCTGCATCTCGGCCGATCACATCCCGCACCACGCTCAGCCAGGGGCCAGGTACTCACAGGTTGCAGTATGACTTCACCTGGAAAAGGGGGAAGGACCGTAGTAGTCGGTCCTCCAGCTCCCAACTCTCTTAGCCCACCATCACAGCCCTGTGCAACCTCTCACTGGATACTGCCACTATGCCGTAGGCTTGCCAAGAAGCACAGGTTATGCCCATACTGAAGAAGCCTAATGCTGACACTTTAAATCCAGAAAACTATAGGCCCATCTCCCTTCTCCCTTACCTGGGCAAGATAATGGAAGGCCTAGTTATCCAACAACATACCCACCATCTGGTATCTAATACCCTATTGGACTCCACACAGTCAAGGTTTTGAGCCTTCCATAGCACGGAAACAGCTCTGATGGGAGTTCGAGATATCTTAAGAGTCACCCTGGATTTTGACTGCACAGCCATGCTGGTGTTGCTTGATCTTTCAGCTGCCTTCAACACCATCTCACGCACCATTTTGATTCAAAGAGTAACTGAGATTGGTGTCGGTGGCAAAGCTTCCTCCGCAATTGCACCCAGGTTATCAACTTAGGCTCTTTTAAATCTCGGGTCATGTCAATAGGCAGAGGAGTCCCCCAGGGCTCATCTTTAAGCCCAGTACTCTTTAACATCTATGTGGCACTTCTGGCTTAAGTAATCAGGTCCAGTGGATTCAATGTCATTTCATATGCTGATTACACTCAATTGATCATCTCCATGACCACAAACCCGGACTCCACTAAACTGAAGTTCAGAGAGTGCATGATTAAAATTCTCTCTTGGATGTCCCCCAACTGCTTACAGCTCCATGGGGACAAAACAGAAATAGTGCTGTTCAGCAGGGCACATGACTACTGGATGAACGGTTGGTGGTCATCTGAATAAGTGACCCCCCACCAACCCATAAAGGTGGAAAAAACCTGGGCATTTTAATCGACAATAGCCTCTCAATGAAAGAGCAAGTGAAATCTACATGTCCATTTGTTTTGTTTAAATATGCATGTTAAGGAAAGTATTTCAATGCCTGTCTCTACACACAAGAAAGGCTCTCACACAGGCACTAGTGGTGAACCACTCAGATTATATCAATGCAATCTTGGCAGCGGACAATGGCTCTCTCCTGTCTACACTTCAGGTTATCCAGAACACCGCTGCCCGACTTGTCCTTCAACTCCCTCAACACACACCTTCTGTGCCCACACTTAAATCACTGCACTGGCTTCCCATTAGAAAGCGAGTGACTTTTAAACTTATGTGCCTAGTACACAGAGCTCTGTCAGGGAAAGGACCAATGTATCTCCAAACCAAACTGATAATTTACTTCCCCTACAGAAATTTGAGATCTAAGGGTCAACTCTTGCTGTTCCCATGGTGTATTTGCACAGTTAGGCAGGGCCATAGATCCTTTCCTTTTCTGGGACCTCTTCATAGGAACAGGCTTAAGCTTCACATTCACATATGATCGGATTTGGCATCTTTCGCGAAGCTGCTGAAAACATGGCTTTTCTGACCAAGAAGTTACGACAGATCAGGCCTCTTGACCTCTTCCTCTTTTAGCTTGGGACTGTGCCTCAGTGCAGAAATAGCCCCTCAGTTGTGATTCTTTGTGCTAAATTGAGTCTGAATAACCTAACATAGCATAACATCTTGCCAGCCAGCATCCTCACTTTCATTGCTGGTCTGTCCCCTTTACATCCACCTCTCCACCTTGACCCCCCACAGCCAGTTACCTTGCCTCACTGTGTCTCTCTTACATACACACCTTACCTCCATGATACTTCACCTCATTTCTGATATTGTCTACTACCTTTCACACTGATTCTGCTCCTATTAAATCCACCTGACACTTTCCTATCACACTTCACCTCTCATCTCTTGCCAGCCTCTTAACTTTTTTAACTGGTTCTACCTCTTAAACATCTACCACTTGCCTACATACCTCGCCCAGCCTTTTGCCTGCTCCTCAAGGTCCTACTCTCTGATATACACCCCTCAACATTTCCTCCACTTCCCATTTTATTTCGTCATATAGTCTACGTCTCCTACCCATGCACTGCCTAATGACCCCTAATCTTGACTTTCTGCCCCATCTTTTTTTCACAGGTGATGCCCCCTTTACGCCCGCCTCTCCCCTCCATGCTCTACTTCTTACATCTTTTTCACCCCTACCCTCATTTTGCTGAGTCTACCCCTCAAACATCGACCTCTCCCCCACATGTGCTGCAAGTCACCACAGTTCTACCCCTTCTCTTACCTTGTTTTACATTATTGTACAGGGGTGTGACACAGGCCCCTGCAACCCTTGTACAGCTGACAAGCCCTCAACACTTCAGGGGAGTCCCAGTGCACTAGTCTGCCCACATTCAGCACAGGGCAATCCCTTTCCATTACCACCCCTTCAAGTCCAACCCTGCTTGCTCAGTTCCTGCCTCAAGCATTTATTATCCCTTCATATCTCGTCAAATGCAGAAAAGAACAAATACACCGCTTTCTTAGGCTCAGCTTGAGCTGTGGTTCATGTAATTCTGCCTAAGTTCTCCTGACAAGAAAAACACAATACAAGTGAATTGTCTCTCAAAAAACCCCACTCCCACCATTCTAAGCTCTTCTCCCTTTCCCTTCATACCTGGTGAGCACTGCCCATTGCCACACTATGTCACAATGGAGGTCATTCTTCTGTTTGTTGGGAGCCCCATAGGATACCCTGCTCTCCATTCATGCAGGGGCAGTTCACAGCTATAGCACATTCAAGTGCAGTGGCTTATCGCTGTCATCATGCAGATGGAGCGATTAGGCCAAGGGAGGGCTGCCAGTAAGGCAAGTATGGCAGAAAATGAAGGGCAAATAAAATATTTTCATCACAATTGGCAGCTGACAGGGTGCCTGGGACAATCATTTTGCCCTTTCTGTTCACTGTTAAGGGGCCCAGGAGAACAGGGGGGGTTCCTCCCTTGGGCCTGACATTGCGGCAGCATGGCTGCAAGACCCCAGGGAGGGGGCTGATCATCCGTAGCCTGTAACACTGATTGCTTCATAAAGGCAGTGCTCTGGTGCGGGGCTCCGTAGTTTTGAGCATGCGTGAGGACATGGGCAGCTGCCCACACTTCCCATGGCCTGCACCGGCACGGACTGGAACACAACATCCCCCAAAAGCCTCCGCAACTTCCCCCAATACCCTCCGCACCACTGCTGGGAACAAATACTGAGGTTCCAGCTGCTCTCTTAAAATGCACCATGAAGGAGGGTGTTGCAGTACAGGGTCACGCTGAAAAGGTATACCTTCAGCTGTATCACGAGGGGGCTTGAAGGGGCATCGGTGGAGCACCCACAGACAAATGTATATCAGTTTTTCAATAGTATCATGTCTTTATATTGCCTAGCATTACCATAACGTCAATTGTATTTTCACAAAGATACCATCCCAGATACATGGAGTGCAGCTAAATCCTGAAAATGTAGAAAGCACACTTAGCAGATGCAACACATGCCACTGCCACAGCACAAGTAGCTGAGATACATGGTACACAACAAGCACAATCTACTACTGTCAGCATTGAGCCACCTCCAAATCCCTAGGGAATGAAGTCACATGTGTATCACCAAAGTGAATTGTCAATGATAGCTTAATCCAAAGAGAAACTTTCAGGCATATCGGGTACAATGTATGGTGTGCCTTCTCAAATCTAGATGTCATCATATGCCTAAAGTATCATCAAGTCTAATATGTAGTAACATGTGAAAAGCACAATCATGTTTCTCAATTGGCTGAAAAAGGTGCTCACACACTCATGATACATATCCCTATGAGTCCCCACAACAAATTCCTTGTCAAACTAAGCTACTCAAGATCATGTTGTGACAAACAACATCAAGCAGTCACAAGCCAAAAATCACTAAACCGATCCACTTTACCACAACACCGAAGTCCTAACCCTTGTGTCTGTGCCACTGTTTCCACGTGATACATCCTATCTGGACATATACACACTCCACATCACTTGTCACACAAAAACTCCTTGACATCCTTGACCCAGTAAGTAGTCTAAATATCGAGTTTTAAATATCGATATACAGAAATATCGAGTTTAATATATCGAATGTATTAAATATCGATGTTCTGTATATCGATGCTAAAAATATCGTTTTTAAGTCTTGTCAAAATTATCGAAGTATGTAATATCGAGTGTTAAAATATCGTTATGTAAAAATATCATTAAAGTATTATATTGGTGTTTTTTTTTTAGAGTTTGTTTGTAGTAGTATATTATTTAAATATAGTAAAAAAAAAAAAAAAAGTGTATCATATTTTTTAGGAGCGGGATGTTGGGTTTATAGGGGATAAGGGTGGGGAGTGTATCAAAAAATGTTTAAAAATATAATATAAATGATACATTTTTAATTGAAAATTAAATTTCGAATTTTGATATATATTTGTAGGAGCGGGATGTTGGGTTTATAGGGGATAAGGGTGGGGAGTGTTTCAAAATAATGTTAAAAAACATAATTAAAATTGTAAAATTATAAATTTTAAATTCACATATAAATTTCGAATTTTGTAATATATTTTTGAGGAGTGGGATGTTGGGTTTATAGGGGATAAGGGTGGGGAGTGTTTTAAAATAATGTTTAAAAATGTAATACAAATTGTTAATTTATAAATTTTTATTTCAATTTTAAATTTTGAAATATATTTTTAGTAGTGGGATGTTGGGTTTATAGGGGATAAGGGTGGGGAGTGTATTAAATTTTTTTTTAAAAATATAATATAAATGATAAATTTTTAATTGAAAATTAAATTTCGAATTTTGATATATATTTGTAGGAGCGGGATGTTGGGTTTATAGGGGATAAGGGTGGGGAGTGTTTCAAAATAATGTTAAAAAACATAATTAAAATTTTAAAATTATAAATTTTAAATTCACATATAAATTTTGAATTTTGTAATATATTTTTGAGGAGCGGGATGTTGGGTTAATAGGGGATAAGGGTGGGGAGTGTTTAAAAAAAAACATTTTTTTTATTTTTGTAAAAAATTAAAATAATAGTTTTAAAATATAAATTTTGACTTTTAAAGTTATTTTCGATTTTTAGATTATTTTTATTTTGAGTAGTTTTGTGTTTATAGGGGATAATGGTGGGGAGTGTTTAAAAATAATGTAAATTACATTTAAAAAAATATAAATTGGGGAAAATTTGATGAAAATATAATAATTAATTTTTAACAAATATTACTTAGTTTTGGGATGTACATTTTCTAGTAGTTAAATAAGGTGAGGGGTTTTAAATTAAAAATTAAAATCTAACATATTTTTCCTGTCCAGTATGTTTCCTAATTTAATAGTGTTTGGAGTGGGAATTGTAAATTAATTAACTTTAGTGTCCAACACCTACCCTCATTTAATAGTGACTGGAGTGGGAATAGTAAATTAATTAAGTTTAGTGTCCAGCACCTACTCTAATTTAATACTGACCGGAGTGGGAATAGTAAATTAATTAAGTTTAGTGTCCAGCACATACCTCAATTTAATACTGACTGGAGTGGGAATAGTAAATTAATTAGGTTTAGTGTCCAGCACCTACCCCGAGTTAATACTGACTGGAGTGGGAATGGTAAATTAATTTAGTGTCCAGCACCTACCCCAATTTAATACTGACTGGAGCGGGAATAGTAAATTAATTAGGTTTAGTGTCCAGCACCTACTCTAATTTAATACTGACTGGAGTGGGAATAGTAAATTAATTAAGTTTAGTGTGCAGCACCTACCCCAATTTAATACTGACTGGAGTGGGAATAGTACATTAATTAAGTTTAGTGTCCAGCACCTACCCAAATGTAATACTGACTGGAGTGGGAATAGTAAATTAATTAAGTGTCCAGCACCTACCTCAAATTAATACTTATTGGAGTGGGAATAGTAAGTTAATTAAGTTTAGTGTTTAGCATGTATATTGTATTTATTTAAAGTTGAGTTGGCAAAAAAAATTAGCAAAATTTTAACTTAAGAAAATTTGTAATAATATTAAAGCAGTTTAAAGTAGAATAAACATATAAATAAAATATAGTTGTGTAGGAAGATAATACATGTATATATATTATAACATATTATTTAATACAGTATTATTAATATGAATATATTTATTATGAAACATTGAATTTAATGCACATGAGATGGTAGACAATAAATTAGACATTTTAATTCTTTTACATTTATTTTTAAAAAATGTAGTATGTAAATGTAAAGACAATGTTGTATTACATATAAAAAAATATATAAATATAAGAAATATTTATTTGTGAAACAATAAAACAGTTTATTTGTAGTTTTTGGTGCACTAATGAAACAATTTTATTGTATTACATTAATACATTTATTTACATATTTGTATATAATTTGGTAATATTAGTTACTGTCTTGTTACAATTATATACTTTTTAAACAATTGTTAATCCTTGTTTGGTAGTATTAACGTTTTTAAGTTTGTTACATATATTGGTAATATTTCAATACAATGAAAGTTTAAACATTTTTTAATACAGTTGGGAAAAATAAACATAGTTTTATTCATATACAAAAATATTATACATTTTAATTATTAATATTATATATTAGATATTAATATTAATAATTTTTACAAAGTTTTCATATTGTACATTTTTTAAAGAAAGTATACATTTTTTATTACATAACAAAAATTAGTACAATTTTTAATATATTGTTGATTGTAATTTGTGATTTTATGGAATTATAATATTAAATATTATATGTGTTATAATATTTATTATTATAATTTTCTTTTATTTTTTTTATTTTATAATAATTAGTAGGCTATTCATCTGCAAATCATGTGAGTAATTACCACCATAATAATAACTACCACAGCAATTACAAATATTGTCAGTGAAATAAAAGATAAGCACAAACATTGTTCATTACATATCACTAAATAAATTGTCGAAAACTTCCTATTTGCCATGGGGCAGGATATCATTATTGTTTAATTTGTTTCTAGGTCAGGCAGTACCCCCACAGATCTGTAGGCCAAAATTCCTTTTATCTTTCCCAGCAACCTGTTTCTCACTTTTTCCTTTTTTTTTGTTTTTTGTCCTCATCTCACCATATAGCGTCTGCAAAAAGGGCAAAAGGCTACCTTACGACCTGGGCACCCCGGACTTCTGCTACTGCATTGGCTTCAGGCCTAACCAGGCCAGCTTCTTTGTATAAAGCTTGGTGTAATCATTGGACCAAGGGGCATTGGACTAACCGCATTTCATTACCCCATGATAGTAACAATGCCCAGATGTTAGAATTATTATCATTCAAGTGATCCTGGTCCAAACGAGCCATACCAAAAGCAGCACTCAACCAGTTCTCATACAAAGGAGGCCTAGAATCTTTCCACAGTTTACAGATCTCCCTCCGGGCAATAAGGATCAAGTAAAGTAACAGGCCTTTTTGAGTTGCCAACAACAAGTTTGTCTGATCATTATCCATACCGAATATGACTAGTGCAAGATTCAAATTCAACTTAACTTTAAAAATTGCTCCAAGAGCACACTCCACATTCTTCCAAAATCCTCTTAAGATAGCACATTCAAAGAATATGTGAATATCATCCGCTGAGGTGAAGTCACATCTTGGGCACTTCGAGGAGGAGAGAGGGGCAAATCTTGCTATTTTCATGGGGGTATAATATAGTCTGTTGATGACATAAAAGTGATTCTTTTGAGGGATGCTGGCTTAACATACTTATATAGTAGAAGAGATGGACCATACAGATCAACAGCTATACCATCCAAGACTGATAAATTCCAAACAGAATAATGTGGAGGGAGGTCTGCAACATCGGCATCCAATAAATTCTTATACCAGTACCCGACCTCCTTCTTTATGGGTTTTGGATTTTGAAGACGAAGCTCAATTTCCCAATTTCCACCTATATACTCTTTCTCGGCTGTATACCAGGAGGACAGTTGTAAATATTTAAATTTTGAAAAAGAGCTTCCTATTTTTGATCTTAAAACCTCCCATGGGTAAACTCCATCTAATGAAATAAGATCGGACCAAATCACAATGCCAACCTTTTTAATAGGCAACGCAAGGCTATCTTCCAACCATGTAGGTGACCCAGGAGAATCCCAAATGGGAGCGAAATCAGAATAATAGCCAATCCCCAATTTCCTTCTAACCCCGTACCAGACTTTAAGAGCTGTTCTTAAAACTTTCAGGCGGACCTTTTTAAAAAACCTTGGAGCCCCAAACTTATATAGAAAGCCCAATCCTCCCCCTTCTAACGTGGCCATCTCGCTCAGAATCTTCCCCCAATTAGTTTCGGCGGTAATAGTAAGCAATGTCTGTACATTTTTAAACTGAAAAGCGAAAGAATACCAAAGCAAATCCGGGGGAGCTAAACTGCCCTTCAGAATCTTACGTCTTAACTTCTTCCAGGATAGCCTAGCACTTTTATTAGACCAGATAAAGCTTCCTATTTTGCCTTGGATTTTACTCACAGCCTTACTGGGAAAATCAAGGGGGATAGTGCTAAACAAATATGTTAATTTTGGCAAAACAACCATCTTTACAAGAGTGACCCGGCCATAGATAGTCAAAGGCAAATTCTGCCATCTTGCAAAAAGGTGGTCGATTTCTTTAGATACCTTCTTCAGGTTAATCTGAGGAATATCATCTAGGTCTTTAACTATGATTATCCCTAGGTATCTAAATTCCTTGCTCATCCTTCCGGCCCAGTTGTTGATGTTCCAGCACATTACCTCTGTCTTGGAGGAATTAACAAGGTCCCCTGAATACAGGCCAAATTCCTCCAAGAGGGCTTCCACCCTTAGAAGTACCTCCGCTGGGTTGTTGGTGTATACCAGCAAGTCGTCCGCATATAGAGCTAACTTACTGCTGTAATGATGGACTTGAAAAGGAGTGATTAAATCATCCAGTCTTAGGGCTTGAGCGAGAGGCTCAATGTAAATGTCAAACAATAAGGGCAAGATGGGACAGCCCTGCCTTGTTCCCCTTGTTATATTAAAGCTTGATGTTAGTAAACCATTTAAAAGGATAACTGCAGAGGCGCCCTCGTAGCATCTAATCAGGGTCTGTATAAAGGTTAAACCAAATCCCATTATCTTTAGGGTTTCCCAAAGGAAAACCCAACAGACCCGGTCGAATGCCTTAGGTGCGTCATATGCTGCCACTGCCAAGGGCTCCGACCGCGCCACCGCTATATCTATACTGCCTATCAATTGCAGCGTTTGCTCCTGAATAAACCTCCCTGGGATAAAGCCCTATTGATCCATATTTATCAACTGCGGAGCTAACTTGACCAATCTCCCCGCTAAAATACTCATGAAGATCTTATAATCAGCATTGAGCAGGGAGATTGGTCTACATGAATCGGCTTTAAGGGAATCTTTCCCTGGCTTCAAAATAAGCACAATCGTAGCTCCCTTCCAGGATTTAGGGACTCTACCTTCCGAACTGTAGAAGTAATTAAATAATTCACACAATCTAGGAGCTAGCTCATCCTGGAGGATTTTATAAATCTCCCCAGGGAGGGCGTCAGTCCCCGCAGCCTTGTTGCTCTTAATCTTGTTTATATAAAGTTTTATCTCGCTCTCAGAGATAGGGGTATCAAGAGAAATTCGGCTTCCCTCTGATAATACCGGTAATGCCTTATTCCGAAGCCACTTTTGAATACTCCCTGGGCTAGGTGTTATCTCTTCTTTGTATAAATCAGAGAACAGGGCGAGGAGGCACTTTTGCATATCCTCCTGTTTACAAGAGGTTGCCCCACTCTCATCGATAACCAATTCGCTTATGTTGTTTTTGGCACGATCCCCCCTCGCTTTCCAAGCCAAAAGGGCGCCCTCCTTTTCACCATACTCGTAGTTTTGCATATTACAGGCTGATCACTGGGCTTTTACCTTTTGATCCAGCCTCCCCCTATATTCCTGACGCAAACGTTCAAGATCATTAAGAACTTGTGTCAGGTTTTCGGGGTGAGTCTGAGAGCAACTCGTTCTTTCTCCTTCCAACCTAGAAATCTCCCTTTCCAGATTCTGGAATTCTAAAGCCTCTTCCCTGTTCTTAGAGCATATCAGACTATGAGACTGTCCACGCAGATGCGCTTTAAATGCGTCCCAGACAAAATCTAAAGATGTCGAACCTATATTGACTGCGAAATAGTCCATTGTAGAGGCTTTAAGAGCACTGATTATATCAGTATTAGACAACATTGCCCTTTTAAATGTCCATCTAGGATTGAGACTTTGCTTTTTTCCTGAGTATAAAAAAGAAATGGGGGCATGGTCCGAAAGAATACTTGGAAGGATGGAGATATCTAACAAATTCTCTAGGCCCAGCCTATCAGTAAGGATATAGTCAATTCTAGAAGAATGACCACATTTCTTACTGAAAAAGGTAAAACCTGATACTACACCCTTTTTTGCCCTCCATGCGTCAGCAAGCCCAAGATCATGAATCATATTAATCATTGCCCGACGAATACGAGGGGCACCAACATAGTAACTATGGTTGGATCTGTCCCGTAGGGGATTAAGAAGAACATTAAAATCACCACCGATTATCATTGGAGTAGTGATTCCTATCAATTTGGCCTGTATTTTATAAATATAAGCTGGATCATCAACATTGGGGCCATAGAATGAAACTACGGTCAACTCGATCCCCCCAATTTCCAGCTGAGCTATTATCCATCTCCCAGATTGATCTGATAAAACCAATTTAATAATGCCTCTAGCGCGTGACCTAATTAAAATCGCCACCCCCTTATTATGGACTGTCTGTTCAGATGAACAAAAATGCTCAACCCAGTGATATTTACCAAAAAAGGCCCTACATTCCAGATAGCTCAGGTGTGTCTCTTGTAGGAGACAAACCTGTGCAGATGATTGTTCAAGGAATTTCATGACTAATCTTTGTCTGCGTAGACATCTAAGCCCATTGATATTCCACGAGATAAATTTAATTTTAGTGCTCATTAGGGCTTACAGCATCTATCTACAGACAGGGCTTTATTCAGACGTTCTAAAAATGGCTTAAATCTTAAGACGCAGTTGAGATTGAGGATATTTTTATATTTTTCCCGCTGCAACCCCACCCGTGCTCCCCCAAACCCCCTCTTCCCCTCCCCCAGTGACCCCAATGACCCCTCACTACCCTGGGGAACCCCCTTCTCCTCTGGGCATAAGCCCTATGGCGAGGACCCCTGGACGTGGCAATTCCAGAACAAATCAGTTTAATACTAGACCAGTCTCTCCGAGAGAGCGCAACGATGCAAACTATACAGAAAGAGAAATCAGATGGGTACTCTCACCCCATTCCACTTATACCCCACTCCCATTCCTTATTTTATCTATTAAGGCGTCTACTTCTTCAATTTGGCGGAGATTATGCATGTGGTTATTCCACATGATCCGGAGGGATGCGGTGGAACCTCAATTGTGTCTTGGCCCCCAATGAATTTAAAATTACCATTCTTTTGCCTAACTCCCACTGTTTTGTTGCTGTATTGTGGGAAACATCAGACCTGATAGAAAAGGAGAATGAACTAGAAAAGGAGTCACTCTTAACCTGACCTGCTTTCAAAGCCAACGATAAGATTTTCTCCTTTACGGAATATGTGAGAAAGTTTACTAACATTTTCCTTGGCTTTTGTTTTTCTACATTCCTCCTATATGGATCTCGATGTACTCGCTGAATATCTGAAACTAAGTCCAGTTCCGGGGAGTCTTTAAGAATTGTCGCCTTTAAGAGTGAAATCACAAAATATCTCCCCCCTCCAAATCTTCCGGGACATTTAATATTTTCAAATTGTTTTTTTTCTTGAGTGGTTTTCAAGACGCTCTGTCATCTTTCAGATCCCTATTTTGGTGGGCTAACTTATCCATCTCAACTGAAGAAGAATGGAAGACTTCCTTGATTTTAGGAATCTCAGACTCAAGAGCATCCGTTCTCTGCGAAACCTCTTCAATTTTTTGTGCCAATACCTCACATGAGGCCTGAATTGCAGCTTGGTTAGACTCTGAAATTGAAAACCTTCTCCCGATGTCTTCCTTTAGACTTAATAGAATATCAGCTAGTGATCCGAACGACACCGTATTAGGGGGTAGGCCTATGGTTGAGTCAAGCGGTCTGGCTAACAAAGTGACCGACGATGGTTCAGGAACAACCCCCTTCTCCGCTACTGGAAGAATTCCTGAAACAGTTTCCTGGCTATCCAAAGCCGAAAATCTATTTGAAACTTCCACAGAAGGATGGAAAGCCACCTGTTGTCCCATCAGTGTGTCCACTTCATTCGTCACCCCGGGAGAAGACATAACAGAGGGCTGAAAATTTTCCTTAGGTGGAGGGGGGCCCGCCTGAATACCAGTGAAAGCCATAACATTTTTTTTATTCTGCCCCTTATCTGGTGTGGTAGATAACACCTTGTAGTATGTCTTCAAAGATGGAGTTATTCTAAGTTTAGAAGACAAGACTTTCTTGACTTTCCCTTTCCCCCTACCACACAGTGGGGGGGTACTCTCCGTGGTAGCTCTCACTTTGCCCTGCCTAGCAGTGGCCCTTATTTCTATGACCGGAGGAGAAACAGAAGTGGATTTAACAGAGTCTAAAACAAGATTAGGGGCCCTATTATGCAAGGTGTAGCGACAGATAGCTGGCTTAGCAGTTTGATTCGTAGTGGCACTGGAGGGGACTGTACGGGGGGCACTACTCCCACCGTTCTCCATGCAGTACCAGGAGCCCACCCGTGAAAAAACAGTCCCAACCAACCCTTCTGCACAACTCTGTGCTACAAGAACCTTGCTGTAAGAACTTAGGGGCAGACTAACCAGCTGGTGAGTCCTCGTGGAAAAATTAAAAAAAACACCTTCATCCTCAGATTCACTTAAGCTAATAGCACCAGCGCCGGCCGTCCCTTTTTCAGGCTTCCGTACTACACTAGCCTTGCTACATCCCTAAGAGGCAGTCCAAACATCCGGTAAATCCTTGAGGGAAAACTCCAATATCTCACCTCCACCTTCACCCTCGCTTGAACTGATAACGCGCTGGAAGGGGAAGAGCGAGCAAACTCCTACCTCACGCTCGCTCTCCGGAACGCTCCCTCGCGTCAGTTCACCAGACCTCCTTGGAGCGTGCTCGAAAGTGCTGACTCTGCCGTGGAAGACCTGGAACTGCAGGCCGGGGGTCCGCCGCCTCCACTCTCGTGCCGCGCCAATAAACCGCAGCAACGAGAGCTCCAGGGACGCCACGCCACCTTGATCCCCAGACACCATCCGGCAGAGAGAAAGCGCCACCCAAAAAAGAAAACAATCCGTAAGTGCTTCTCCTCTATATGTTCCAGGCTAAAAAAAAACATGAAACCAAGACAACAAGGGGATCGAGCACTACTTATTTAACTAGAATGCCATAATTATGATGCTCGCTGTGCTCGCTGTGCTTCCCGGAGAGACCCGACAATGCACGCCAGGGGAGCGCGACCGTTCGCTTCCGGCCGCCATGTTCCCCCATTTATTATTATAATTTTATAATTTTTTTTTTTATTGTATTTAATTAAATACAGTCAAATTGCTAATGTGTTTTTTTTTTTTTAAATGCATTATATTATTTGTAAAATGTATTATTATAATTTTATAAATTTTACAAATAATATAATGCATTTCAAAAAAACATTAGCAATTTGACGTATTTAATTAAATACAATAAAAAAAATGGAAAGTGATTATAACATTTAAAAAAATAAATTGGTTTTATTTAATATGTTTAAAGCTGCCATATTTGTTTGGGTCTTGTATTTTGTAACCGCTCGCTGTTGTTTTCGGTCATTTGGAAGGGAAGAAGCTCGCGGTTGAGAGCTGCTTCACGTCGAGCAAGGTAAGATTAATTTTCGCTATTTTAACTATGTTTTTAATGTATTTTGAAGGTAGTTGTAATGTATTTAGTGTGTTCTGAGTTAGGTTTGTGATGTTAGGACGTTTTTTATGCGTTAGTTAGGTATCGACTGTTTATCTAGTTTTACATTATTGAGGCCTAGTTAGAAATGTTAATGTAGAGTGGTATATGTGTTTCTATTGTGTTTATAATGTTGGTAATAATGTTATTAGGTATATAATGTGTACTCTTGTGTAAGTGGGAATGTTTTTGTTTTGTAGGTTTTACTTGAAAAAAGTTGCTGGTGCCGGAAAATAGCTTTTTTATTAAGGAAGTGTATATTAGTTTTAGTAACTAATAATTTTTACACTTTCTTAATTTTTCGAGTTTCATGGAGCGTTTCTTTTTTAAACTAATTTTCGGGTTTTTTGATGGTTTCCGGATTATGTATTTATCTACGGAGGATTTATTTTTGGTACAGTTGTATTGTTTCATTTTTTTGGGAAACTTTTTATGGATTTGGAATTATCAACAACATGGATTAATTTAGAAGATGTGGAATTTTGAGTCTACAACAACGGAAACAGTAAGTTTTTTAAATATTTTTAATTGTGGGAGGGAAATAATGTTATATTTTATTGTTGTTTTTTATTTACTCGCAGACTTAATTAATGTGTCTATATTTTATTATTTAATAATAAAAATATATTAGACATAGTAATTATTTTTGTGAGGAAA
Organism: Calotriton arnoldi; assembly: GCA_963921515.1. Taxonomy (NCBI): domain Eukaryota; kingdom Metazoa; phylum Chordata; class Amphibia; order Caudata; family Salamandridae; genus Calotriton; species Calotriton arnoldi. Next base: position 636,826 of record CAWUFW010006128.1, on the reverse strand, counting down.
TAAAAATGTTTTGTTTATGTTGCTGTAAAATAAATTATAAGTATTATGCAATTAGTTTGTTTGGAGATTTTAAAAGTAGGCTTTTTGCTATCATTCCTAAGCCTTTTGTAGTAGGGTATAGTTTAACTTGCTGTTGAAGGTATTGGTACATTTGCTTAGTTTGTTTAGATAGTTTAGGTTTTAGTTGTGTGACAGATTGCTCTATTCTGAGTTCCTGATAGCTCTGTTCTTTTTGTAAGGAGGTTATTAGTTTGTGTAGTGTAGGTGTGCCTTGTCCTGTTGTTGATTGGAAGGCATTATGCCATCCTTCAACAGCGTTATTGGTTTTGGCTTGTTGGTTAAGTGTAAAAAGATAGACATTCCACCAGGGAATTTGAAATTTGGGTTGTCTCCTATGGCCTGATCTATAAAGTCTTCCCACCCAGTTGTCTTCGAAGTAGTCTAGGAGGGGACTTAATTTTTGCTCATGTTGTTGGTAAAAATGGCTTTCTAGCAAAAGGTTGTAATGTTCAGCAACATCAGTTACTGGCACGTAAGCTAATGCAATAAGTTTTTTAATCTGGTATGCAAATTTAGTGTTTGTTGCATACTCTACACTTGGGGGCCTATTACGATGGCGGTCGGAAAACCTCCCCGACCGCCATGGTAGCGGAAAAAGACCGCCCACATGGACCGCGACATCACCGCCGGTCGAATTACGATGACCCGTGGTCGAAATCCGACCGCGGCGGTCGGATCGCGGGCCTTAAACATTGCGGCGGTTGCTGCTGCCCGAGCACTGCCGCGATGTCCAAAGGAGCATGTCCTGCATTTTCCTGCACTGCGTGGCATGCAGTGCCTGCCGCCTGGTACAGGGAAATGTAGGGGGGACCATGGGTACCCCCCCAGTGCACCCACACCCCCCCAAATATTGGGGGCCCCCGGAAGACAATGTCCGCATGCCTTTCCATGGCGGTGTGACCGCTGAGGAAAGGCTGGCTACCGCTGGCATCATAATCCAGCCGGCGGAGCCTGCTCTGCACCACCACCATTATCCCTGTCCTGCTCCGTCCGCCAGGCAGGAGTACGGATGGCAACCGGCGGAAAAGCGGCGGTCGGAATTTCCCACCGCCGCGGTCACCACCGCCATCCTAATTTGACCGGCGGTTTTCTTGGTTGCGATCGCGGGCGGATGTCCACCGCCGGTCCGGCGGGCGCCACCGCCGGCCCGGCGGTCGACATCCGACCGCCATCGTAATAGACCCCTTAGTGTAGATTTTTGTAAGTGTCTCCATAGGCACTGATTGAAATGGTAGTAACATCCTTGGATTGATGTATGTGGGTATGTTTTGAGTATAGCGTTTATCATAGCTTGTTCAAAATGTATAATTATTTTCTCTGGAAAATAATTATTTGTCTCTTGTTTTATTTTATTTAGGATTTCTATATGTTAAATTTTGCTTATTGGGAAGCAAGGCGTAAATAAAGGGAATGTTAGTATTTTGATGTAGGCCATGGATAGTATATAGTTGGAAGAATGGTTTGGGACAGATTTTGAAGGTTCCATCCATCATCCATGTTTGAGCTTGTTGAAGTTTTATTAAATTGTTTGCAGTAGCAAACATAATTATTCTCTTTTCTTTGCTTTTATTATCATAGAGAATAAAGGGTTCCTCATTGTAAGTAATAGCTAATTCTGGGGGAATTATCACCTCTTCAAAGGTTTTAGGAGTAGGTGTGATAGTGGTTGTAGCCTTTTTAGTGCGAGCTATTGTTCTTTTTAATGAAGCAATGGACGGCATTTGTCCAGTTGCTTCTTTGGGTACTGTAGGCAGCAGTTCTTTAAGGATTGTACTGGTAGGTAATTGTGAGCTTGTGCTTGCCTCTTTAATATTATCAAGTGCATTCCTAACTTCAATTTCTGTAATATTAGGAGGATGATTATGTTCCCTTGTGTACATTACAGTTGTTTCCCTGGTAGTTGCACGACCATAACATTTATTAGAGTAATATTTAGAACATTTCCAATTGACTTTTAGGCCAGTTTGTTTTTCCTGGGTGTAGACATACCCCATATAACATAATAACATTTTTCCTTTTTGAGATGTTATAAATTGTGCGCCTTCTGTCATTTTGATGTGGTAAAATCTATAACAAATGCATATACAAATTATTAAAAATAATATATTTGTTAATGATTATATAAATACAGTTTTTCACAACATACTTGCAAAGTTTGCTGTTTGATCTTTATAAATGGTGGCTTGAATTTGTTCTTGGTTGAAGCTTTTAAAGTGGTTGCTTTTCCTGTAAAAAATTGAAAACAGACTTTAATATTTATTTGAAATATTTTGTACATGGGATGGGTTGGGTGTTTGGGATGGACTTTGGGTTTGGATGGATGTTCTACAGGTTTTTAAATGCGGTTTGAACAATACTTACTTTATTAGGTCGATGGTTTTAGAATGTTCTTTGTTATTTTACTGTTGTATTTGGATTTCTCTGTAGTGGAAATATAAATAGAAAAATATATATATTAGTCATTTGAGTACGAAAGTGAACATTATTGCAATATTAGTTTAACTGTTATTTTATAAATGTTAATTTACTTACTTTTAGGAAATAGATACAGGTTTTGGTTTGATGAAGTTCTTGCTTCTGGCAGCAGTCCACCAGAGTTTCGCCTTCTTTGTTCTTTTTGGTGTGATGTGTAAAATAAAAGTAAGATTTGTTGGTTTATATAGGGTTTATTTAATTGTTTGCTTAATTTTATTGGTTGGTTTTAATATTATGTCTTTTTATTGGTTAATTTATTAATGTTTTAATTGTTTTGGAAGTTGGTTTCCTTATATGTAAAACGCTAATTAAGAGTCAGTTTTTTTTTGTTTCTCTTTACGTTTAGATTTATTGTATTGTGTGTTATAATATATATGAAATGTTAAAAAGTGAATTTATATGATGTAAGTTTATATTTATAATTGTTGTTTATGGTGTGTTTATTAATTTAATTTTTACTTATGTGTTAATACTTTGAGAAAAAATGTGTTTAATTTTATTTGATATGCAATGTATGTTTATGTGTTTATTTATATTTATTGTGTTTTATTTTGTGTATTTTCTCTATTTTAGCATTGTCTATAATTATAAAAAACGATATTTTTGCTGTCTATGTGTGTTATCGATATTTTGGACATTTTGTATGTATTTAAACATTGTTCGATATTTTAGATAACGATATGAATGTGTACGATATTTTTTATGTCGATAATGTTTTATGACGATATTGTGGTTTCGATAATAGTGTATTTTTTAAAGTAAGTATATAATGTCGATATTATTGTTAACGATATTTGTGTCGAGTAAAATGTAGGTCGATAATGTGTCTTGCGATATTATGTCAGTGATTCCCTTGACCCACACATTACAACTGACATGACCCTCTGATAGCACAGTACATCCCCTATCATGCAGGTTACCATGCTCAAGTCTAGTGCATCATATTTCTGGGTAGACGACAAAATGCGGGCCATGTGTACCCCAAATCATAATATAAATGCACACCAAGTCAGCATGATGTGCTCTACTTCCATTTTAAGGATTATGCAAATGCACAGACTCACATACCCTAACTGTGGGTTAAGCCCAGAAGTTGAGGTCCATTACTACGCAAGGTAGTGGAAAACACAACAATCACACCACATAAAAACTAGATGTCGAAACCTGGGACACCCATTCCTGTACCGTACACTAGGTCCTCATGCAACAAGCACATAGAACAATAGTGTATTAGTAAGGACAGAAACACAGTCTAACTTACTGAGCCATGTCTTGGAAACCCACACACAACCCACATGATATAGCTAACTAATGTAAATGTCATGACAAATATCCAATTGTTATTGCGCAGGAGGACACAGTGCATTGACACCTTGCCTAAAATGCATCTCAAATGTAAGGGGAGTGCTGGAAGACAACAGGGCCAGGACACTGTCTGATCTGTACCCACTGCACAATCACCATATGCACAGGACATTAAAATCAGTGACAACTGGGTCTAAAGGATAGTGGCACAAAGTGGCAGCCACCTGTGCTAATGTTGTCATTTTAAGTACTGAACAAGATCAATTGAAGGCACAGCTGCTGGTCCACATCTATTAAGTCACATATTGAATTTTACACATTGCTCTGTACATATGTGTGGCAAAAGTAACTTTCAGGTATGCACAGTCAATCAATCATAATCACTTTATTCCATTAATTAAAACCATAAAAGTACACTACAAAAATCATTTAAAAACAACACAAGAACAAAGTTCATTTTAAATATTATGCACCATAAAATATAAAAATAAAACGCCCCTCTTTTTATGATATACAGATAAAATCTTGTGCCAATTCCTTTCTAAGTTAATCTTATACACGAAGACCATCCACTTAAACATTCTTCTCCTTATAATTGTAAAAGAGTTAAAATATTACTAGTATTGAGGTCCCGTTTTTTCTTTTCTCTAACAGCCGCAACTAAAAAACTAGCAATATTAAAAGCTTCAAATACATTATTCAACATCTGTAAACACACTAGAGCAGGCCTTACCTGCACAAAACCTTTATTCTTTAAAATAGGTACTAAAAACGTTTGCGAATATGATATGAGTGGTTACAAAACATGATAAAGTGCAAAGTGTCTTGGATGGAAAAATTCACAGGAGCAGGGACCCAAATCTTCCACCCTTCGCCACCCCTGTGGTTCTGCCAATAAAAAATGCAAATAATTAAATCTAAATCTTGTTAAAAGAAAGTGGTGGTAGGGTTTTATTACTTCATTTAGATAAGGTTCTATTGCTGAGTTTGTTTTCAGGAGTGAGTGGGCTCGTACCGTTGGTTTCGTCAACTCTCTGACCTCTTTTTCTGCCTGTATCATACGTAAGAAATGTTTCATGGCCCCTGATAAATCCTTCTTAGATAGCTTATTTGGTGAATTAAACAATTATGGGTGCCCTAATTTCAATGTTAACTTCTTAACATAACATAACCAAGAAATACTGCTTGCTCTATACTCCTCCAAGTGCATTAATGAGAAAGTTGCCTTTGAACACATTAAATACATATGTGCATACATCTCACAGAGTGTTGCTCTTTGACACACTTGCACAATGGACTTCTAAATATGCATTAACTTTGTGAAAATACATACTCTATTTAGCACACACTCCTACACAAACATCATGTGGACATTGACACCCAGTCAATGTAGGCACACAAATCTACACAACATCCCAATAGACTGATTATACTCCATGTACCATATGATATCCTTGTCACACTAACATCACTGGACACACACATCTCAAATTACACATGAATGAAACTTAACAGCAAATGCTATTTTTGGACACAGGAATGTCAAAATTAGAAAAGAACGTGCTTTATTCGGCATCCAAAATGAAAATAAGAAATCTAAGGCCAATGGCCAGTCCAAATGTCTCTGGATTGTGGGCCAGAAAAATGTTGCTCCTACAAACATGCCTTTAGTTTTCCTGCAAAGGGATGCCTCCTCCGGGAGGGACATCTTGCAGGCCAGGCACAAAAATAAAAAAACTAGGGTGGGGTGGGTTGGTCCTTGGGAGGGCCGGGCTCTGGATTGGGGGGTCAGCTATGACAGTGTGAGAGCTGGACTGAGTTTGTGGGGGGCTGGGCTTCACCATCCTGGGTATCTTGTAACCCTGAAGGTGGTAAAGTGAATAGGGAGCGGAACTTTTTTAGTTTTAGTTTTTTTCTCTGAGGATGTACTGAGGTAGGATGGGGAAGAGGATCTTCTGGGTTTGGGAGGAGGTGGGGCTTTGCCAGAAGGGGGAGCCTTTTCATTTCCGGGATTTCATCTGTGTTTGGGTCTCAGTAGGGGGCTGGGAAGATTGTTTAGGGGTTGATGTGGAAGATACTGGCAGTGGCGGCAGGGCCTTGTTTTTAGGTTTGGGAGGAGATAGGTCAGTTTGGGTAGGGAAGAGGTCAAGGGCAATGAGATGGAGTTTTTGGGCAGAGTGGGTACGGGAGAGGCAAAGGTAGGGGCTGTGGAGGCAGAGGGTTGTGAAGTCTGGGTCATGTCTGTGTCTGCTGGTGTGGTGTCTGTCATGTCTGTGTGTGATGGTGTGCTGTCTACCTGTTGCTCTGTCTGTGATCCATGTGGTGAGGTGGTTGTTGTGTCTATCAGCATGTCAGTGGAAGTGTAAGTGAGTGTGACGGCTGTCTGCTGAGAGTGCGTGTGTGCCCTTATGTCTGTGTGTATGTGTGCTGCGTGTGGATGTTGATGTGGGTGCAAGCTTAGGTTTGCATGTGCTTGAGTCAGTTATGGGAATTGGGACTGTGGATTGAGAAGAGGCAGACAGGGGTGGGAAAGCTGGCTTTGGGATAAGGCTGCCGTGAGTGTGGAGGCTAGAGCTTGATTAGATCTCTGCAGGGAAGACATGTCAGAGTGAATGCCATCCAGGAAAAATACCATCTGGGTAAGTCGAGTGGCATGCACCTGGAGGACATTCATCACTGCTGTCTGACCCACAGAGATCTGGCACAAGAGGAGAATGGCCCCCACACTCAGACATTGCTATTACGTCCGTCAGCTCCTCAGTGGCTCTCCCGTCATCCTCTGTGCCACTGGTTCCTACTTGCCCACTGGCAGCATAAGAACCACTGTGACCAGCTGCTTCCCCAACTGTCGTGGCACTGGCTCCTTCACTGCCCTGGTCTGATGCTGTGAAAAAGCGGTAAACAAGAATTAGTTGAGGTGTTGATTTGTACTTTCTACATAGGTCTCAATACAAGTCTTCCCAGATTAGCCAACAACATAATTTGTAACAGTATGAAAAAATTGAGAATGCACAGTCAATAGCACATGATAGCAAGCAACAAGACCTGTGCACACTCTCACATAATGGTGTCTGGAACATAGCCTGATGTGACAAAATTTTCCTCATTCTCACTATCTTAACCATATCAATGTAACAACTGATGTTTAGTCTCTCACTCCTGATGCCCTGTTCCATACCATACTTAATTAATGTAATCCAAGGGAGATTGGACCTCCTAATAAGAAATGGACTTGTACTGCAGACTTTAGATATAGCATATACTGTGCCATCCCTATTCACAACTTGTGGAACAGCAGGTCCAGTGCTACAGTTCCCTTATCTAAATGAAGATGTAGGAGTCATGGAATGGGCCATATCACACGTGTCACATCACAGGTGCTCATCTGTCCATTGGCAGATGTAGTTGTTCGAAGTGTCACATGTGTATCTCATATAGTGAACACATATGTAATATAGGCATAGCAATGGGAAAGCTATGTGAAGACAAGTATAGTGTCATGTCAGCACAGTGCTATCACATCCTTTTCATTTTTCTGTCTGAGAAGCTTGTAACAGTTTGTAATTGAAACACAGCTTAGAACACTGCCAATTACAATGAGTGCATCTTACTTAAGATTCACGTGGCTCACTATGCTACTGGAAGAATCATTGTTTGTCTAAAATAGTAGTCAAAAACATCTCACTTGTATACTTTTGGTAACACTTCTTACTATTGTGTGAATACTGCAGATGTCCACATCTGTCATGGCCAAATCAGCCTATCCCTCCCTCAGTAATAGCATCATCCAAAGCTGTAGTGTGCAGCTTTGATGCCGTTGTATTATACCTCTACATATCTGCTCTTCTCAAATGATGGTCATTGCACATTTCCAGATGACACATGTAGCCTTCTAAAACATGGTTTACATAGCATTTATTTAGAAAAGCCACATTTGAAAGTCATGATTTGCTTTGGACTTTCGAATACTTGTACTTGACCGCCCTGTTACCTGCAAATATCTACTTTGTTAGCCATGCACAGACATATGTTGCTACCGACACATAGTCAGAAACATGGACTCAGCCTCCGATCATGTAGAATGTAACCTGACATTCTATCATGGCAAGTGCCAGTATGAAATGTGACATGAGTATGCATATCAAAGACAATGTTAGAATGCACACCCTTCCTTTTCTGTTTTATTCGTGTTTCAGTTTAATCATCCATTTTTTTGAAAATGCTCAAGAGCAAAAATCTTGGCGTGCAGCCTCAACTTATGCTCCATCCCAAGCACGGATACAAAACATCCAAATACAAACTGCTGCGCCGTCGCGCTCAGCCTCAAGCCGCACAGCCACATGAATGTACATCATCACGTTGCATAACGTAATTCAACTTAACCATAGTAATCCAGTGTGATCTGTAACTTTTTCCAATCCATCTTTATTCAACATTAATCTTGAAATTTTGCTCAGGAGGCCAAGTGGTTCCAAACTTAAAGTACAGTTACAATGCCAATCCAGGCCTTTTATAACGACTCGTTTCTGTCCACTTTGTCATCTTAGGTCACCATGCATGTATTCCCCTCACCCAATGCATTTCGGGCCTCTTGCCCTTCGTCAGGGGTAGCTGCGATGTAAAAAAAGGCCATCTGTAATTTTAAATACTTTCACATTTTTAACAATATATAAATCTATATTTGTAAATTTTCTCAAAACAATATAAATCATATACGTGTATGCAATAATCACCCCATAAAAGACCTCCTGCAAACCGTGACTTATGTGCCCCATTACTCTAAACACAAAAACCTTTTCAAAACATATACAGAACGTGTTCAATATGCTTAAATAAACATCGAAAAAAAACAGTGAAAGCAACCAGGTCTACCGCGCCAAGCTCCCCTTCCGACCCCTGCTCGTAGAACCCACAAACAAATCCAAAATTCAACTCACGGTCAAACCAAATAATCCCATACCTTACAACTCTAGGCACCATGCCCAACAGCGTCACTCCTTTGACTTTAAAAACGAAAATGTGCTCCAAAAAAAACCCAATTCACATTTATCCTCTCCGTGTATCCCAGGTGCTCCCAATCCCTTCAAAAAACATCAGGTGACACTAAACATGTGACTTCCAACCCAATCCTGCAATGAACATGAAAGAAATCCTGTGACAAAACCCCCGGTACACCTACCCTATGCGCTCAGCCTCAAGCCGCACAGTCACATGAATGTACATCATCACGTTGCATAACGTAATTCAACTTAACCATAGTAATCCAGTGTGATCTGTAACTTTTTCAGCCTGGATTGGCATTGTAACTGTACTTTAAGTTTGGAACCACTTGGCCTCCTGAGCAAAATTTCAAGATTAATGTTGAATAAAGATGGATTGGAAAAAGTTACAGATGTGCGGCTTGAGGCTGAGCGCGACGGCGCAGCAGTTTGTATTTGGATGTTTTGTATCCGTGCTTGGGATGGAGCATAAGTTGAGCCTGCACGCCAAGATTTTTGCCCTTGAGCATTTTCAAAAAAATGGATGATTAAACTGAAACACGAATAAAACAGAAAAGGAAGGGTGTGCATTCTAACATTGTCTTTGATATAATACTTTACTGTCCCGTAATAGACTGCACCCCAAATTAAAGCTTCAATAGACTACAACTTCAAACATCATTGGAGGCCACTTGGTATCATAAGTGGCATGGACAACATCAAATGGAGTCATTACTGTTTTTTTAAATTCATTTCGAACTCTGGCATATTTGAAGTGATTCTTTATAGAAATGATTTGAATGTTAATTCTTTTATATTGTTTTTTTATGCTACAGCACGTATTATTAAGTTATTGGATAAGTGGAGGTTTTCTTGTAATTTTGTCTGCATATTTACATGGTATTTTTTGCGCATAGGGTAGGTGTACCGGGGGTTTTGTCACAGGATTTCTTTCATGTTAATTGCAGGATTGGGTTGGAAGTCACATGTTTAGTGTCACCTGATGTTTTTTGAAGGGATTGTGAGCACCTGGGATACACGGAGAGGATAAATGTGAATTGGGTTTTTTTTGGAGCACATTTTCGTTTTTAAAGTCAAAGGAGTGACGCTGTTGGGCATGGTGTCTAGAGTTGTAAGGTATGGGATTATTTGGTTTGACCGTGAGTTGAATTTTGGATTTGTTTGTGGGTTCTACGAGCAGGGGTCGGAAAGGGGAGCTTGGCGCGGTAGACCTGGTTGCTTTCACTGTTTTTTTTCGATGTTTATTTAAGCATATTGAACACGTTCTGTATATGTTTTGAAAAGGTTTTTGTGTTTAGAGTAATGGGGCACATAAGTCACGGTTTGCAGGAGGTCTTTTATGGGGTGATTATTGCATACACGTATATGATTTATATTGTTTTGAGAAAATTTACAAATATAGATTTATATATTGTTAAAAATGTGAAAGTATTTAAAATTACAGATGGCCTTTTTACATCGCAGCTACCCCTGACGAAGGGCAAGAGGCCCGAAATGCATTGGGTGAGGGTGAATACATGCATGGTGACCTAAGATGACAAAGTGGACAGAAACGAGTCGTTATAAAAGGCCTGGATTGGCATTGTAACTGTACTTTAAGTTTGGAACCACTTGGCCTCCTGAGCAAAATTTCAAGATTAATGTTGAATAAAGATGGATTGGAAAAAGTTACAGATCACACTGGTTTACTATGGTTAAGTTGAATTACGTTATGCAACGTGATGATGTACATTCATGTGGCTGTGCGGCTTGAGGCTGAGCGCGACGGCGCAGCAGTTTGTATTTGGATGAGTATGCATATGCCATCTTGTTTGTTGTAATCACTTGGAGGCAGAGGGATTGTGGTGGGGGGCATCGTACAAACAGCTTTCAAGCCAGAGGCTTGTTGCATTTCTTTCTTTTTTGGAACCGAGGGCAGACAGGCGAAGAATAAGCTTCCTGGGGGATGTCCAGATGGAGATAGCCTGAAAAAACAGAAAGAAGAAAAGAGTGAAGATACACTACCCCAGGAACAATTCAAGATGGACATTTCGATCAAGCTTTTGAACAAAACGCAACAATTGCACATCAAGCCTCCTAGTTTCTATTTCCGCCCATCCCTCCCACAGTCTCCCTGTCTTTTTTCCGGACACTCTGCTGTTTTAGTGACCTCATTATTTTAAGATACTCTCTGTGGAGTCTTTGAAGGGACATCGGCTATTGTATTTGGGGTTGTTCCTTTGGGGTTGTCAGGACAGCTACAATGGTGAAACTGAGGCTGCCTGCTAAGGAACCGGTGAACACTGCGTCCACCATGGACGCCTTCGTGCAGCGTGCCTAGTGGATTTTGGATAAGGAAATCGACTTGGCTACAAGCCGTCTCTCTCGATCCCCGGTTCCCCCCCCCACAGTGACCCTGCACCTTTATGCCCAGATGCTCTCAAACAAGATCCCAACTCTGGCCCAGTGCTCTTCGCTCAGAAGAAGAACAGGGGCAACTGCCTGACTTCATTGATCACCTTACACCAGGATGGCGCACAGATAACTGACACTCTGACTAAACCAGTGGTCCTCGGAGTGAGTTCTGGAGCCGGGAAGGGAGCAAGTGCAAAGAGGAAGGGCTTCTCGATCGGGAGTCATGCCAAATGTCGTAAGAGCATTGGCTCGCATTTCAGCCCCCCTGATACCACAGCTGCACTTAGTCCAGTTTGACGAGCCTACCCTTGTTATCAGCCCTGGATCTCAAATTAGCCCCCATTCTTCATCTATTGAAAAGGATCTTAAAAAGCTGACTACACTTTCTCATGGTGATTTACTTATGTCGCATACCCTCCCTTTGGGCTCAACAGCCCCGCCTCCCAGTGTGTGTCATCGTGTGGGCCAAAGAGTGCAGGAGCCTGGCACAAAGATTTCACTTGAGGCAGCAACGGAGGGTGCAACTCAATGTACATGTCAACAAGCGCCCACCACACACTCATCTACATTGGTCACAACTTTGAACACACCTTTGCCACCAGTATCAACCATTTTTGGCGGTGCCTCTTCACAGCTTAAGCAGAACCCAAACCCAGGGACTGTTGCAAACAGGTCTAACACGATGTCTGGTAGAGGGTCAGGAGGCACCCGTCCATGGGACTCAAGTGACCCTGCCCCAAGTTCTTGCACCTTACACCTGCCACCAGAGTCAACTCCTCTGGTAGTGGTTTTAGCAAATGTGCCCCGACTTGCTCCGGACACCAAGGAAGACTTTGAACAGCTTAAGAATAAAGTTTTGCATTGGCTAAATTCTAACAATGCAACTGGGTTGAGGGTAGATAGTCACATCATCATGTTGCATAGAACATCATGGGTGGGCAGAGTCAAGAAAAATTGGGATGGGATTGTGTTACCATTAATTTCAATAGCCCCTCTGTGGCGAATAGCATCCTTAGTATGATCTCCCAACTTAAATCTAGGGGTTCTAATTCGGCCATTGTGGCTTTTCCTCTGGGTTACTTTTATAAGCCCCAGATCCATCCGCCTCTCCTATACGGTAGGTTTCAGGGGGGGGGCATTGGACTTGGGTCAGGGAAGTCAGCAGGAGGGAACTTCAGTTATAGCCACATCCAATACGTTTGTGCCTCTTAACTCATTAGATTGCTGTGATTGACTGATTACAGGTCCCCCCGAACTAATTGCACCACGCCTACAGTGCTCCAGGGGACTTCGGGGTTATCCAGAAGTCAAGGGGTGTAACTTTATTTCCTGGAACATTGCAGGGCTGGCAAGTAAGTTTGACAATCCAGACTGGGTGCATTTTTTAAGACGTTTGACGTGATCTGCCTCCAGGAGACATGGGCAACTGTAAACAGTTATTATCTGGTAGGCCACAAAACCTTCTTTGTGCCAGCCACACCCTCTATAGCAGGAAGAGCGAAGGGGGGTATGGTCAGTTTTGTTTCTTTAGCAGTCCAAGTCAGCTCTGTCATGTTGCCTCAAGACTTCCCCAACTTGAAGATGTTGTCGTTATCTAGAGGGACAAATAAGCTATTGCTTTAAACTTTTTATAACGCGGTAGTTAGCCCTCCAGAAGTATGCAATATTAAACGGTTGGATTTTTGTCTGAGAAACATGTCCCGGAGTAAGCAGTTTTGTTCGAATGTTCTCATTGCAGGTGACTTTAATGTCCACTTAGGTGGGGACCCTAGGTCTGGGCGGGTTAAAGATATGGGGTTTGCACGCCATGCCGGTCTGCATATGGAAGACACCAATCAGGGCTCTATACTTAACGACATCCTGAATGAGTTTCATTTGTTGTCTGCTATGAACAAGTAGCCCCCAGACAAAAAAGATGTTGTCCCCACTTTCACTGGGAGAGGTTGTGAGTCTTTTATTGATTTCATTTTTGTTTCTACACTTTTTTTTCTTATATTTTGGATTTTATTATAAAGGAGAGCCTGTACAGTGGCCATAACCCGGTGTGTCTCGACTCGATTGCCCTGGGTAGAAAAAGTAGCCAATAATGGAGCAAGGGGAGCACTGACAGCCGTGGACGGGGGGTGGAGATTGAAGTGGGAACAGATTATACCTGATCAGTTTTATGAGTCCCTGCTCACCCAGTGTTTCAAGGAGTTCACCATTTACTCAGACAGGGCAGCAAAACCTTCAGACATCCTGGAAGCTTTTGGAAGTATGTCAGGAGCCATAGCCAACCTATTGCGGGCCTCAAGCAGGCGCCCATCTTATACAGGTCAGAGATGGTTTGACTCTGAGTGCTCCTGCGCCTCCAGAAGATTGAAGGAAGCTTTGAGCACCACACCAAGAGATTCCCTGCCTGTCAAGAGGTACCGCAGACAATATAAGCCGCCTTGGCAAAGCGTGAATCAGCCCTGAAAGAGGAAGCCTGGTCAGACCTGGTAGAGGCCAGCATTGTGCGCAATACTTCTAAGTTGTGGATCATCATCAATAGCCCTCTTAGCAGTAGATTGAGCCAATACACTGGACGCCAATATTGCTGAGGATGATTGGAGAAGTCATTTTGAGGGCATGTTCCAGCCTCAACCCTCTTCGAGGGTTGTCATGGATATTGGTGAGGGTAAATCTGGTATCCTATTTAGCGCACAGGAGGTTAGAGCAGGTATAATTGGTCTAACTAAAAATAAGGCCCCAGGGCCTGATGGGATTCCCCCAGACCTCTATATTTCTAACCTGGACATCTGGGTACCCTTACTCACTGTAACTATTAATGCTGCGGTCATAATTGGCTGCCCAGACACGTGGCCATTATCTACCATCGTCCCGGTTTTTAAAAAGGGAGACCGGGATAGCACTCATTGTTATAGGCCCATCTCCCTTTTGGACTCTGTTGTAAAGGTGGTGGGCCGCATGGTCCTTGATAGGCTCGCAAGCTGGGTAGATGACATTAATATCCTGACCAAGGTCCAATATGGTTTTCGACCGGGTTGTTCAATGGTGGACCAGAGTTTAAATTTGTACATACTCTGGAATAAGTACACAGTTGCCTGTACTAGCACCATCTACTTAGCTTTCATGGATCTGTCATCCGCATTTGATCGCATTAACAGATCCAAGCTCTGGCAGTTAATGCTCTCCATTGGCATCGATAGAGACATTGTTCTGTTTTTAAGGGATCTCCATAGAGACACAAAAGCTGTAGTACGCTATTCTAAGGATCTCAAAGTATCCTTTGAGTTTTGTATACAGAGAGGGGTCCGTCAAGGGTGTATCCTGGCCAACTTGAAGCAGGCTCTTTTGAAATTAAATACTGACTCCCTTCAGGTGGGCAAGCTAAGTTTGCCTATCCTTCTGTATGCTGATGATGCTGTCCTCATGGCGAGGACTGCAAGGGGTTTACAATGCTTATTGAACTCCTCTGTACACTTCATGGAGGACTTGGACTTGCTGGTCAATAACAGCAAATAATTTATCATGCAGGTGGGCCAGCGTCCAGCTAAGCCCTGCACTTTTTTGGTGGGGGCCATGCCGGTCCCGAAGACCAACGTCTTTTCATATCTAGGGGTGGTGTTTGATGCAGCCCTGAATTGGCGCCCCTTGACAAGTCGAAAGAAATGGGAGTGTGCAAGGGCTATTGCGTGCATCTTTAATTTTGCTTCCAGATTAGGTAGTAGACCGATTGGGGCACTTTTGCAGATTTATAAAGCTAAATGTATATCGAAGGTCACCTATGGGAGTGAGATTTGGGGTTATATCGAGCACGACTTATTGCAATCTGTTGAAAACACTTTTCTGAGATGGATTCTCTGCTTACCCCAGTGTATTCTATCGTTTATAGCCCACAAAAAACTTGGGATGGCTTTCCTCTCAGATGTGTTGACCTATCGCCAATTGTCATTATGGATGAAAATCTGGATGAAGAAGGGAGCCAACCTAAGTAAAGAAATTATGAGGGATTGTCTTTCCCTTGATTATTCTAACTCTATTTGCTGGTTAAGGTATATCAGAAAAAGTCTTTCCAGCATGGGAAGGGCTGATCTCTTTGAGAATCCAGAGGGAATGTGTAGAAAGGATATATACTGTGTAAAGGAGAACTTCTTCAAAATGCGCACATGGGCCAGGGAAGAAGAGGAGTTGAGGAGGCCCAGCCCGGCTAGCCTCTGGGAACACACAGGTATGTTACTGGAAATTACACAAATAATTTTGGAGAACAATGTGTTTCTATTCAAAGGGTCATTTTACAGACAGATACGTGGAGTGGCCATGGGTTCTAAATTTTCCCCATCATATGCCAATCTATTCATGGGGTGGTTGGAGGAGAACTAGATATGGGGCACTAAGGGCAGTGAATGGAATGACTCTATCCTTTTTTGGGGCAGGTACATTGATGACTGCCTACTTATCTGGACAGGCAACAATGATAAACTGACCAGATTTGTAACATATCTCAATAGCAATGACGCCAATATAAGGTTCAACTACACCCATAGCAAGTCCTCCCTCACCTTTTTGGATGTGGAACTCTTTGTTTCTAATAACAAAATTGAAAGCAGACTATACAGGAAGACCACAGCATGCAATAGTGTGTTACATGCCACTAGCGCGCATCCCAAACACCAGATCAATGCTATCCCCTACGTGGAATTTATATGTGCTCGACGCAATTGCAGCATTGATGGTGACTTTGCGGGTTGCCTCAAAAATATGGGGGACGGATTTGAACGCAGGGGCTACAGCCAGAGAACGGTACATAATGAACTGAGCAGGATTTCACGAGTAGAAAGACAACAAACACTTCAAGATAGAGGCAAGCGAGGGGATCCTAAAACTATTCAGCTTGTCACAGATTACAATGCGCTCAATATGACACTCACCAACAGCATGCAAAAACACTGGCACCTACCGTGTGCTGATAAGACATTGGAGTCTTTTATCCCTTCTAGACCAGAGGTGACATTTCGTATGGGTAAGAGCCTTAGGAATCTATTGAGTTCCAGTTACCCGAAAGCAGATACTCAGAAACATTGGCTAGCACACAGGGTCTTGGTTTCTACAAGTGTGGACGCTGCTGTGCGTGTAGATGGGCCCCAGATAAAAAGAAGTCGTTTTCTGGCCCCAATCACCGCACTTACAAGATAAACACCAACATCAACTGTCAGACCAGCCATCTGATTTACGCAATTGTATGCAAATGTCAACAAAGGTATATTGGCAGCACTATCAGGGCTCTAAAGGACCGCATTGTGGAACACGTCAGGGCGGTCAAACAGGCCGACACAAGATACCCCGTGGCAATGCACATAGTGGAATGTCCTGCCCAGGACAGACACAAATCCTTCTCTTTTTACGGATTTGACACCGTACCCAAACACGTGAGGGGTGGCAATAGAGAACTTATGTTGAGGAGGAGGGAAGCAACTTGGATCATGCGATTGAGAAGTGTAGAGATGGGCCTAAATACAGACCATGAATTACATTACTTTTTGGGGGACTAGCACTCATGGTCCAATTATGTGGATCATATCACCAAGACTCAATATGTCTCAGCTACTGTACACAACACTATTCATGTGTGCGTGTCACTATCCCCGATGTATTCCCATCTCCAACTTGGCTCTCCTATGCTGACTGACCTTTCTTTCACTCACTTTCAACTTTTTACTGCTGTAAATGCTAACAGAAAATTGGCAACCTGCTCTCTTGCTCACACGTGTAGACCGTTCCAAGAAATGACGTACTATATAATTATGTTATACTTGTTACAACCTTATTCCTACTTCTAATTTGGCTCTCCTATGCTGACTGACATTTCTTTTACTTTCAACTCCCTACTGTTATCAATGTTAACAGAAGATTGGCAACCTGTTTTTCATTCACACGTGTAGACCTTCTCGACAAATTGTCGTACTATATGAATATGTCATATGTGTTACAACAGTTTGCTTGTATTCAGGCACAGACTTATATTTTTCAGAGAAGTACGTTCCCAAGACGATTCAAAGAACTGTGTCTGTAGGTCCTGTGAGTGTCTAACATGTGGAATTAACAGTTTGCTTATATTCAGGCACTGATTTATATTTTTCAAAGAAGTACGTTCTCAAGACAATTCACAGAACTGTGTCTGTAGGTCCTGTGAGTGTCTAATACCGTCCTATGATTACTCCTGCTCGCACTCTTTGCCCTAGAGCATTTTTGACACACTTTCACTAGATTTGAATGTATTCCCTCGACTCTGCTTCAATGTTGCCTTAGTTAAAGCGCCGGCTCCGAATTCCCCCCAAAAACCTTTTTTAAACTACTCTTCCACTCGATACTGCATTGGAATTAACATTAATTGTGGAGCTTCACTGCTCCAAGATGGCCGACAGTTTTTGTATACTACTTTGCTTCTGTTTCAATGTAAATAAATGGGACGTTAGACAAAATAGCCCCTCACGCTATAATTTGTGACCATGCAGGAACCCCATTACGTCTTTATTTGATCCTTCACACACTTTGGGATCAATGGACTGCACCATCCACTGAGTCTTTTGGAGAAAGTGGCACATTAAACATTAACTCTACTTCATTTCAAGATGGCCAACGTCATTTCTATGATCTGCAAGAGAAAGCGGGTTGTAGTCCTATGACTATGTCCACTGTCTCGACAATATTTAGGCGGGCTCCTCAGCGGGCCAATTTCAGTATCTTCTGCGGACAAGCCGGAGGCAGCCCTGCTACAAAACAGAGGTAAGCGCCCGGTTTAGGATACCCAGTAGTACTCAGCAGTGGTATACTATACACTCCTGAGACGCGCCCCCTTAACGGGGGGATACGCTCTTTATTAGTATTACATGGGGAGGATATATATAGTGAATGTGACAAAGTCCCTATCTTCCCTTTATTGTGTTTAGGGCTTGCATTTATGCCAGCAAAGACTTGATTGCTGGTACGACGGACTTACGTAGCCCCCAAGAGTGGTTTTACTACACCACACCGTTGTTCTTCTTGATGGATTAATGATTCATACACACAAGATCCATACTTAAGGTACGTGGGGCTTCCTGATGACATCTATGTGTGGGGCCAGAACATGCCCTTGCTTAAGTGGGGTGTAATCCCAACTGTAACAGGGCATGTTCCGTCTTTCTTTTTCGTTTATCCCCAGTAAAGACTTCTGGAATACACTAAATTTTGGACACAGTATACCCTGATGCCTTTTACTGTGTAGTTATCACTGGAGCTCTAGAACCCATTCCCGGTCAGAAATACAACCGGAATTAAGGTTGGTTTCCCTGCATTATTTGTTCACAATTATCACTATTCACTAGTCCTGGTTGATTCGAAATTCTAATACCACAGTATTTTTCTTCCTTTTTACCTTTTCACCATGTAGGGTCCATACAAAGAGATTATAGGTACTTTTTAATTAGAAATATGCCTTTTCTTGATCTCAGGCAACATTGAGGGGGTGCCTTGTTTCTTAAAATCACCTTAGAAAAGTCACGAGTAACTGTTCGGAGATTGGATGTCACAAAATAAGTCACCAGGAATAGGCTTATCTTCCATTGCGGACGATTTTGTTTGGAATAGCAATCATTTTAAACTGTACAAGTCTGTCTTCTGACAACAATGGTGATATGTTTTAAAAAAACAGCATGGGTTTCCACAGGCTCGAGGATTAGGCTTGAGCCGCTCTTTACGATAGACATACTGTCACAAAAGGTAACTGACACCAGATGTTAGTGATGGATATCTTCTACTTCCAACTTCTATACTGTTGTTTGTATCTTAGCCCTGAAGAAGTCGCTGCGCACAACCATTAAGCGCGACGAAACAAGGATTTCAAGATTAAACTGAAGTGACTGTTTCTACGGAGGAACAAGAGTGTTTTTTGTTACTGTTATTGATATATAATATACACTGCTGGCGTGTGCAAGGGATTGTTGTTTTAGTTTATCAGTGGTTATCCACACATTGGGGAGGAGGGTGGCTCTCCCCACCCTTATGCACCGCAATCCTAATTACACACTAATATACACCCACTGCGTATTTCCCAGGAGCGCCATTACCCTACAAATCCACCGACCGAAAAGTTCCATTGAAGCCCAGTGTTTGTAGGTATTCCTTGTTGAAGACGGTGCCATTCACTGAGCCCTATCTCTTATGGTTCAAAAGTGCCCACGACCGCTTTTTACTGACTCAATTTCATCTGGACCTTTTTCATTATCACTTAGCTCATCCCTGTAGTGCATATAGATGGCAGTGTCTCTTACCCTGTGGCTGCGACGGTCAGTCTCCACAGGATATGATTCACTTTTTAAAGTTTTGTCGTTTTTACGATGTCTCAAGAAAGTCTTTTATTATTCCTATCCTTAAGAAATTCATCTTAAGGCAGGTTAGACTGGCTTTTATCTTTTTACTACTGCTTTCAAGCAACTCGGTATTATACAGTCTTCACTTTTTAAGGGCTGCAATTTAGCTTAGGTCCAGCCGCGATTAATTTTTATGGGTAATCTGGGTTACCGTGGTAGTATGAAATCGTTTTTATTATGGATCCATCAAAAGTGTTTGCTATTTAACTCTGTATTATGTATTGTTTGTGTTAAATTATTTGATAGAGTCTTTTTGTAAGGTGTTGTTTGACTTTTATGGTTTTCTTGTAAAAACCAAATAAAGTTGACAATAATGATGATGAGTACACAAAGTTATAACTTTGTCAGCTGATACATTGGAGAACACCTAGCACCAGTGCTGTTTGCTACAATTTCCAGACTGATCAATCACTACTCACCAAGGTCTCCAATTACACTTTAGCTGCTAGCTAGATGTATTGCATGGCATGTCACAATCAAGTTTTCTGGCATTAATTAACTTCATACTATTGATGTGTCAATACAGAGAACATGCCAAACATTGGTTTTTGGCCTGGCCTATGTTGAGCATTTACAAAATACGTGAAGGGTGCCTAATTGCACATTATGTTGCCATGTGTCCCTGATAAAATGGAATGGCACTACTTCCAATATCCAGACTTTTTAAACCTCACATGTCCCAGATGAAAGGGACATAACCATGCATCTACTACTATTGTTGCAGTTGCAAGTTTTTGCACCATTCAGGGGTTTTGGATGTCTTCACACCTAAATCTTAAAACACTGGCTACAATAAATGCACATGCACATGCATGGTGTTGTATGAAGTGCAACAAGGCACATACTGACCCCATCCTTGCTGCTGCCTGGCTCTCAACTGGCCATCTAGGTCGGGATAGGCTACCACAAAGGTGCGTAGCATTAGGCGGGTCAGGGTGCAGCGCATGCCCCTCCTGCCTGGAGGTGACAGGCCCAGCTGAGCTCTTGCTATCTTCTTTGACCAGCCTCTCAGGTCCTGCCACCGTTATCTGCAGTGGGCACACCACCGACGTGTTACCCCCACGGACTGCACCTTCCAGGGGATGGTCCTCTACAGCAAGACCTTCTGATGGGTATTGACCTGTAAGGGTGAAATGGTGACATGCCCTTAGTACACATGCTTTAGGTACATATCCAGCTACTTTAACACATGGGTCATGGACAGCTGGCGTAAGCAAACTAAAAGTTAGCAGACTAGATTTCTCCACAATGCAGCTGTTGTTAATGTTGACTTATTCCCATGAGAACAGTGATATGAAATACAGAACAGTACATACACATACACAACAGTGAACTTGTCCAGAACATTTACCTACACTCTTTTCTAAGATTGCCCAAAGGTTTGGATGTGTGTCTCATTGTTGAAATCTGCCCTATGTGCATGGTTAGCAGACAATTACACCACCAATGCTGTCAGACTGTTACTCACCTGCTCCTCTGGTGTGCCATATAGCTGCTTGCTTGCAGGACCATGTCCACCAGCATAGTCAGTTCCTTCGGTGTGAAGGCAGGGGCTCTGATCCTTGTACAGCGACACATTGTAGCTCCCAGAGGATAAGTACAGCAGCAGATAGATGGGGAGATCCGTAAGAGTGCAGTTTCTGAAGGCAAGTGATCTGTATTGAAAACCACAAGACGTATATCCCGACCGCATAGGCGGTCTTCTGTGCAGGCGGTCAGCTTGCTACTACACTTCCATTTACTGTCAGGAAACCATAGGCAAAGGTGGGCTGGTGGCGCTGGGTGGGAGGAGGAGTGTTAGCACTGACCACAGCTCCCATCAGGCCCTGTCCTCCAAACACTCCTCCCACCCAGCCTACCAGCCCACCTTGGCCTATGGTTTCCTGACAGTGAGGGGAAGTGTAATAGCAAGATAGCTGACACAGGTGCCTTGTGTTTGGAGTGCAGTGCAGGCCCTGATGGGAGTTGTGGTCAGTTCAAACACCAGGCATCTGTGTTAGCTATCTTGCTACTATACTTCCCCTCACTGTCAGGAAACCTTAGGTCCAGGCGGGCTGGTGGGGCTGGGTGGGAGGAGGAGTGTTTGCACTGACCACAACTCCCATTAGGCCCTGTCCTCCAAACCCTCCTCCCACCCAGCCCCGCCAGCCCACCTTGGCCTCTGATTTCCTGACAGTGAGGGGAAGTGTGATAGTAAGATGGCTGACACAGGTGCCTGGTGTTCTTAGGTGCGGTGTGAGCGGCTTATGGTAGGTGTAGTCCTATTCTTTTGTGAGCTCGGATTACTTTCTATAGTGGTTAGCATTACATACATGGTAAGTATTTACTGTAGTTAACGGCCATGTTTTGGAATGCATGCTGATTTTGTGGTTGCAGCCATGCTGACTTGAAGGGTACAAACTTCCACTATACAGCTAGACATTTGTGAATCACAATGTTTTTGTGACTTTTGATTATCGTTGCAAGTATCCAGGTTAACAGCATTAGTTATACATCACATATTCGTTGACTCTTACTTTATTAAGTTAAAAAAATAGCTAACTTGGGCCATTACAGTGATGTCTGCTGGGGTGTCATGGATAACTTGTGACAAATGTTTAGTTCTTACTTACCAGACTCCAGTCCTTCAGGTATTCCAAACAAGCTCTCCAGCGGAATGATGGCATGCACCTTCTCCTCCCAGGCAGTAAAGTGCACAGGTGGAACGGGAGAGCCACCACCAGTCTGTTGTGCGGCCAGGTGGTTTTTGTTGGCCAAATGGTCCTCCTGACATCGTACCACCTCTTTTTGATGTCATCTATTGTGCGCAGTTTGGGGGCTACTACGTTGACCTTGCTGACTATCTTGTCCCACATCTGGTTTTTCTGGCTTATAGAAGTCTGTTGGACTAGGGTCCCGAATAACTGTGGCTCTCCTCTGAGGATTTCATCCACAAGCATTGTCAACTCATCTTCTGTAAAACGTAGCTGCTTCTTCTTGGCCATAGTGAGTGTAAGTGTGAATGTGAAATAGCAGGGGTGTGCAGGCAAAGAAAAAAAAATAGATGGTGATATGTGCAGTCAGTGATGCTATTGCAGTGCGTGAATTTGTGAAGGGCTGGCTGCAGTGTGACAGGGAATAGCAATGGTATCCGTCCAACTCTGCAGGATTGGGATAACAAAGGATCATGGTCTGTTAAGCGTTGTTTTTTATAGGTGGATTGGGAGGTGTGTTTACTCTTTCAATTGACATCAGCTGTGTCATTTTGTGTGCGCAGACTATGCTTGGTGTTGTGTTATTTGGCGGGAGTTTCTCAGCTTTACACTTGCCATGTGGCACACAAACCACCATGGAACCGCAACCGCATTGGAGGCATCATAATCGGCTCGGCGGTACAACCGATGCCTTTGCGTATTCTAAATCCCTATGGAACAGACTTTCTGACTGACACGGTCAGAATGCACTCACTTCCGACCGACTCGGTCGGGTCGGAGACATCTCTGGCAGATGCAGTCGGATATTTGCCTGATATACATCATAGTACGGTGGTCAGAAACATCGAAGATTAGTTGGTCGGAGTTTAACTGCAGCCCCGTTGATCAGACGGTCTTTCCGACCGACATCGTAATAAGGACAATAATGTCCAGTGTGCTTATGCTTATCTGATATCACATGAGCAAAAACTAATGATATGAAAAGGATAGTCAGTATTGCAACTCTAACCGAAAACCTGCCAAAAACTGCAAGGCAGCCTGTAGCGGAAATCACCTAGATGTATGTAGTGAACCCTCTTATAGTTAGAGCAGCAACTGTTAAAGATAGATAAAGGAGCACAAATATGCAGCTAGGTAGTGTTTGCTCTGACTGTTGGTCAACCAAAAATGTGTCCTTTTCTGGATATGCAAATATCTACTTGCTAACTAGTGTTACTAAGAGATGGCATGTTCTTTGTGTCTCTGCAGCCACATTGCTCTCTGTTTTGTAGGAGAATTAACACATAAATAGATACCACTCATTTTTAATTCAACTGGTTCCAGGGAGTTTCATCATTCAAGCCCTTAATGTGGGTTCCTAATTTATAAACTCAACGTTGCTCCTTTTCAAAGAGAAACTAAGGGGTAGAAGTAATATTTCTTACTTTCTCAATGATGGTCCAAAATAATTCATTCTCACTGTGGCCCATTTCCCACAAATGGGCTGTCAACTTTGTGGAACTCTTCTTACATTGGATTGTACTTCTATGTTCCCCTAGTCTGATTTTAATATTCTGTGCGATCATGACTACATATCGTAATCCACACAGGCACTCAATCATGTAGATCATGTTCTCTGTGTTGCAGTTAGTGAGGGAGTGCTGTTCCCATTTTCTTTGGAGACCCAGGTCTAATTATCTTCAGGCAGGTGAGATACCATGTACACCACTGGTGCCAGTCCTCAGCCTTTTCCAAACCTGTTGTTCCCCTCACAACCTCTCCTACAACCCCTTGTTCCCCTTGTCTCCTTTCAAGGAACTTGTCCTACGAATCCCACCAAGCTGGAACCTCCAGGCTCTCCCTAATCCTTCAATCACCACTCATTCCTTCCACAACACTCCTTCCCAAATGTGCACTCCACCTTGCTTCTTCCTCCCAAGCATTGTGATATCCTCCCCTCTTTTTCTCTCCTCTGAACTCTGGGGCCTCTTGTTACTTGCACTTCTGCTCTCCCGCTGGACAGCTGTCTTTTCTCCAGACCTGGTTCTGCCCAACCCCTCCAAGGGCTAAAACTATTGACCTTGTCATTCCTCCTCCAATCCAGACCCTGAAGAAGTCCACTAGCACTCCTCTCCTGCTCATCCTCTTGTGATCCCTGGTTCTCTGAGTTCTCCTACAGTATACCTCCAACGTCATCTTCCTCCCTTGCCACACGTCCTCTCCTTTGCCCACTTGCTGTTCCTTTGCTGCCAGACACCATGCTCCCTTCCTTGAGCCCCTGAGAGCAGCATCATGCTCTACTGCTATGCTGGCTCCCTCACTGTTCATCTGTGATTCCTCCCAATTCCTAAGGTCTCTTTCTTGCATTGAATTGCTTCTTGAGGTGGGGAGTGCCCTTGCCTCCTCCAATCTTTCTAGACTCTCCTTTATCCATGGTGGTGGAGACACACGCCCATGCCACTCTGCCTCATTGGATTGGGATACTAGACCATAATCCAGCTTCGCTTGCTAGGGGGTAGGTGCCTCTAGTTCCTCTGCCACCTGCCATTGACTGGACAGTGGTCCCCACCATAGCACTGTTCTGTACCTTTGCCCCTGTGGTCCTTCCAGGCTTTGGAAGATACATCCCTTTAGAACTTGTGTCTTCTGTGACACCAGCCGACATGGCTCCCTTCCCTTTTGTCCTCCCTGATCTGTGCTCTAGGTCCTGCCCACTGGTTTTGCCTGCTCCTTTTCTTCCATCCATCCTGCCTGCTAGCTGCTTGTTTGCATTACTGGCCTGTTCTCTTGCAGCACTTGACGATCTTGCTGGTCCTGCCCTCTCTCTCTCTATCTCTTCCCTGGCATGGCTCCTAACCTCGCTTTGAAAGATGCCCCCCTCCCGCTCCAAGGAAGGGCGCTTCTGTCAGAAGACCAATATTCCAAGCTCTGTATGCATCTTGTAAGCCTAAATAGGCAGCACTTAGCTAGTCTAATTCTCAGTTACCATTACTGGCAATTAAATTTACTTTTTATATGCACCTCTTTCCATATTTATTCATTTAACACTGCGTAACTAGACTAGACAGTGAACTAAAGCACTAAGCACCTCTTTGCTCAGAAATTAATAAAACATTTGCAATACATATAACTTACAAATATATTTAACCGTTTAATTAAAAAAATAAGTTTGCATGGCCTTGTGTGTCTGTTTATCCTTTCTTTTTGTAAATAGCTGTGTCTGTTTATCCTTTCTTTTTATAAATAGCTTGAAGTTTTAGGGTGAGATGTGCGGAACATTTTTATGGGTGCAAACATTTTTATGACCACAAGAATGTTTTTTTTCAATGCACTAAGCTCATTTTAGAAGTTGGTGTATTGTTAGTTACTTCTAAAATGGGTTTGCGACCCCATAGTGATTTGGTATTTGGAAGGGAAATGTTGTAGGTGTCCCTTCCAAATACCAAATCTGTATGAGAAGTACCAATGTTTTGCAACTAATATCCAGCCGCAAAAATCGAAAAGTTATTGACTTCCAAGTTGGGGTGGTAACCCATTCACAAAAGGGAAGGGGTTCACTTAGGACCCTTCCCCTTTGTTAATGTAATGTTTGTTGGGGAGTAGTCAGAACTTTTATTTAAAAAAATAAACTTTTTCTTGCAAGCGTAGCTTGGTTTCCTTAAAGGAATATTGAATGCATTTTTTTTTTTAAACTCTTACTTTACTGAAAGGTGATCACAGAGATTGTGGTCTGTTGATCTTATCAGGCCACCATCCCTGTGATGGCCAACACTTGGCTTGAGACGCTATTTGTGACTTTCCTTATGAATATTGCGAATATGGCTGGGCTTCTGCACCTGCTTTACTTCTGCCTTGCCACTACATTCTTCTGTAAATCTTGGCTGGGACCACAATCTTATTTTTATCACACATATGCCCACATGTGCTATAAATGCATTGACACTGAAAACGAAGAAGCATGCAGCATAAAGTTGCAAAATGATGCAATGGGGCCACCAGCCCTGCTGAACAATTTCTGTACTTCTGTAGTTGTGCTATGACCAGAGCATGCTGCCGGGCCAGAGTCTCTTGCCACTGGGAAGCAGAGAGTGACATCTTGAAAGTTTGAGGTGCCCTGTGCAAGATATATCTTGGTGCCTCCTTTTTGGGCGACTTTGAAGTTATTACTACTTTTCGGCTCATTCAAGTCCTTGTAATGTATTTGATTTATATGTTCACTCCTTAACTGCTGACACTTTTTCACCCATGTGCTGAGTCCTTTTTTGGCTGTTTGAGGTACTTTGCTCTTTTGCCTCCATATCTTTTTTTCCACATAAAGTATGCATGCCAAATTTGCATCCTATTTTCCCAACTTAATGGGAATTCTAAGGGTACCCAGTGTTTGTGCATTCCCATGGAGGAAGACCAAAGAAAATAGCAGAAATACAGATACATTTTGAGATTTTTGGAAAAATAAGAAAAAAGTACTGAGCAAAATGGCATTAACAAAAGGTTTTCCGTGCTTAAATCACCATCTTTCAAGCTAAGCTGAATCAAAATTTTTTTTTTTACCACAGTTTAGACAGTTTTTTAAGAGATAGCCCATTTTTAGGTCTCGCTTGCTCTGTCTCTTCTAGACATGCTGTATTCAGGATATGGGCATAAAGCTCCGCCCATCGTTTTAATTGGCTCCTGTCCCTGTCCTTTGTAAATGGTGGCTTTTCATTGGTAAATAGGCTTAGTAGACCCTCCTAGTACCACCTTGTCTCTTCTTGTAACCTCCCATGAGGACACCCCCTGTTACATGTGTTGTTACTCCCCAGGTTTTAATTACAGCCTCAAGGCATTATTTGTTTTAAATGGCTTCAGGCAGGACACACACTTGGTACTAAGCTGGGCTGGCAGTGGATACTTGACTCATTAGAACATCTCACATTTAAATGAGACCATCTATATATTTGCCTTCATCAGCTCTAAACAGAGTAGAACCTAATCCAAATTTAATGTAATAATTCTTCTGTCACATTTCAAAGCTACTAATTGTATAGATGGACATAGCTATTTGAATGTACTCGTAGTACTGTCTTGCATTATGGGTAGGGTGGATTTACTATATCTTCTGCAGGGAGCAGTACCCCTTTTGGCCACATATGGTACTGTACCCTGCAACATGGCTAGGTAAAAAACATTGCCATTTATAATGGCAATAACTCCAACTTTGTAGACATGCAGTGCTGGTGCCTTGCTTACTAGGGACCTCTAGGAGCAGCTTGCGGTACTGCATCGAGACATGCAGTGCTGGTGCCTTGCTTACTAGGGACCTCTAGGAGCAGCTTGCGGTACTGCACCTAGACATGCAGTGCTGGTCCTTGCTCACTAGGGACCTCAAGGAGCAGCTTGGGGTACTGCACTGAGACATACAATGCTGGTTCTTGGCTCACTACGCAAACATTTGCAATGCACTAGGTCTCACATTACTGAAAGTATGAGCTATTGGCGTTGCATTATTTGCAACTCCAATACCGCAAATTATCAGTAATGCGAGACCTATTGCATTGCAAATGCTTGTTCCTAATTGTTGTGCTTTAAACCTATTTTCAGTTTGTGATGGAAACAGGTGTGAAACCCATGGGTGACCCCAGAAAGCTAATCATTTATAAAAAAAAAATAGACACAATTCTGGATTCAGCAAGTGGTCATTTGTGAAGATCCCTGTTAGAACTGACATGCTTGGTGTGGTATTCCCCCAAACGTTTTGCTTTCACCCCTCCTGTTTTGCTGAATTTGCTTCTGTTGGCTTTATGACTAAACATGTCTCAGGTCTGCCATTGCAGCCTGTAGTGCAGGTCTAAACTGCCATTTCGACGTGGCAAAATAATCCTTTAGCCAGGCCTAAATCTTCCTTTTTAACACTTATAAGTCACCCCAAAGCATGCCCTAAAAACTCATAGGTCATGGTGCATGGTATTTAAAAAGTAGAGCTTGTGGATTTAGGTTTTACATGTCCTGTTAGAGAAAAACTCCTAAATTTGTTTTTCACTACTGTAAGCCTTAGCTCGCTCATTGGTTAACAGTAGGGGTGGGTGGAACTCACTGAATTTTACTCTGCAGAATTCCACAGAGTTGCATAAAAACTCTGCAAGATTCCGCGGAGTTCTGCCCACCCCTAGAGCCCAAACTTGGCCCGAAGACACTTTAAAAACAAAGCAGATTACATTACACTTTTCTTTTTAAGTCACAAGGAAATTAAGTGATCTCCCCAGTTGCTAGATGAACCTAGTTGCCCCACTACAAAGTAGGGAGCTCTGAACATTAAGCCTGATCTCCTTTTGAGTCCGGCCCAGTGTATCCCGTTAATGAAGAAACAGTGCCTGTAGTGCAGCAGATAACGAGTGTGACCCCAGGCTCGCGCACTGCCCTGCCGGCACCTGTGATCTAACTTCACTTATCTGACCTGCCTGGGCGCTCCGAACTTCCTCTTCACGTTGAGTGACAAATTACGTGCAAAGAGCTGTGCTAAGGGGTTAATTGGTAGCAAGCGTCCCTCCATTATCAGTCACAAAAACACTTGCAGCATTCACAAGCAATCCATCACAACATGCTTGTGCACCTGCTCGTGCTTCAAACAAGCACGCCACGTAGGTATCTTGGTGCTAGCTTCTTGGACATTGAACACTGAAAATGGCATTATCAATCCTGGAGTATACATATCCATTATTATAATAGGAATGGGACAGGTGGCTTGCAAGGGAAGGGGAAGAGAGAAAGGTACTGCTTCATATAGGCATAACTGCAACCTACCTGCTCGACTCGGGTCTTGCAACCTGGCCAGTATTACAGACAGACCCCAACCTGCTATACAAAGTATTGAATCATTCAAGCAATCATTCAGGCATAATTAACTTCCCCCAGCCTAGCAACATATCAGGTAGCTTCTGTGGTGCAAATTGTAACAGCAAAAGCAAATGCACTTTTATCTATGGGGATGGTGGGATGGGCCCTAGAGGGGACTACATGCAAAATCAAGGACAGAGCTATGCAACGCATCATTGTGCCCTTTAGGCACACAGCCCCTTGTTTACTCACCCCTCTTGTGCCTGCGTCCTTGTGCAGGTCCACCCGGGAGTCACTGCGCTTCCCGTCAGCACTGTAATAACGCACATGAATACAGGGCTGCAATGCAGCTAAGGGCTGTGTTTACCAAAACACACCCTGCCCCCCAAAACAAGCAAAGGAGCTGGCAGTGCCAGAAGTGTACCAACTCGTAACTCTCTTGTCAGGAAGAGCACCTTTCCTATTTTTTTTTTTAGGCTTGTCCTTTAATTGGGATTTCTGATTAGGCAGCAGTAAAGTCACGGGCCAAGACGGAGGCAGGCTTTGGGAAGTCTGGGGATTGTATTTGTTTGGAGGTGCACTGCGCACGATCGATCGATGCAGAAAATGTATTCAGGTACTAAAAGATTAACAGACCTCCTGACGCTGTAGTACTCTCTTCTCTAGATATAGCAGCATACCAAGCACAGGACTCTCCAATGGTGATCCTAATTGTTCATCCATGCAACAGTACTTTGGAAATACCCTGACACTTTTATGACTACAGAATGCCAGTAAACTCTCAAACAACACAGAAGTACACCCCTGGGTTTAAAACTTATGTGGAGTGTGGGGGAGTCACTTTTAAAGGACGGTTTCCCTCACCCACCCGTGGGTGGCATGCTTCATCATCGGGTAACCTCCTCGCACCGTGAACCTAGTCGCAGTGTGGGCTACAACACCCTCACTGAGAGGGAGGAGCTCAGGGATGTTTTATGATGTAGAGAAGAGGTAGCCTAAAACCTTGAGATGAGCCGGGCTTGGAGGGAGTGAAAAAGAGGAGTGAAAGTGAGTTAAAACTAACTCCCTGATGTGTCAAAACATACTTTAATGGGACATTCAGAGGTCAGGACTAAAAAGGTTGCACTATGGCAGGAGAATTCAACCTGTCATAGGCTAATGCTGGTCGACATGTTACAGCCTGGTACCCTCCGCAGAGGTGTAGAGGCTTTCTTCAGGACCAAACGTGAAGGTTGAGTGAAAAAAACATGGATACCAAAACTTACTAGGTGAAAAGAAAAGGCATACAACTAGCTAATGGGTATAATAACCACTCCAATTTTCCGCTGGTCAGCGTCTTCCCTGAAAAGAGACAAAGTGTTAGGTAAACAATGTTTAACACATTTCACACGCACTCACTTAAAAATTGCCACATAAGCATACTGTAAGTGCAGTTGTGGCCTATTACAGTGTCAGAAAAACTGTTCTTCATGCTTACCCATATTATCGGGCGAGCTAATGGCGCCTTAACCTCGGCACACACACTCGAGGTGGCATCCAATTTCTATATTTGGACAAAGTGGGGAAGGAAAGGTTGACTGTAAAATGCAGTCATAAAAGTACAGAGATACACAGTTGACTTGATATATATATAAATAAATGAAGAGAGCAACCGGAGCACCATAATAGTAAAAACATGCTTATCCAAAACATTTGGCAAAGGGAAATGTGTGAATGGCATCTTCACTGCCATTCACCAGAGGTCTGTTATGTGGATTGTAAGAAAAAAGTGGCTGATAGGTGTCCACTTCATGGTGGGATAGCTAAGACATCAGGAATAGTGGGTGGTTGCTGTGTTGGCAGCGGATCTTGCCGACATAAAGCTCTTGCTTCAATGTGTTCAATACCCAGGTTTCAAGGGGACACAACCAGCTCCATAGACTGGCATATTACATTTAAAAAATAGATACGTCACTCCCCTAAAAAATGATGGGGGTTGCACATCCGGTAGGGCGTTGCTATTTTAACAGAAATATTTTTATGAAATGTGGGGCTATTTCACTTGGACTCATGTCCCAGAGGAATGACATGTATTAAACCTCAGCATAAACCCTAGTGGTGAGTCCGACTTTAAATGTCATAAACACATCAGTCCTCATTCAGGCTTAAAAACAAAAAGGTAAAAGCATCCAAAAAAAACCCTTGTACGAAGGACAAACCCATAGGAGAGCAGTGGTGCCTTTGGCTGGTGTAGAGGGTCATGTGCCCGATGCATGTGATTCCAAATACACAGAAAACCAAGACCGAGGGCGACACTTGGTATCAAGGCTCTGCGGCGCTCGCGGCTCCACAGAGCTCGTGAGCACCCTGCGTGCCAAGAGAAATGTACATGTACATGTGCCTGGCCGAAGCCGTGGATACAAAGAGAGTCGAATGCGGGCATGTGCGTCGCTAAGGGTCAATGGAGCCTATGACCCCGAACAGAGTAATAGAGTCTGGAGTAGCTAGCGGCTCAATGGAGCTCGGAAGCAACAAGGGATCTGAATAAGGCCAAAGCATAGTCCCATGATACTAACAATAGCTGAACCAAAATGCCACCATACCTGTCGGATGACTCCCTCATACCGGCAACGTGCACCTTGGAAGGGACGCCGGCGCATGGAGTATGTCTGGTAATCAAGCCTCTGCTCGAGGTGTGGCTCTGCCCAC
The DNA here is from genome assembly GCA_963921515.1 of Calotriton arnoldi. NCBI lineage: Eukaryota > Metazoa > Chordata > Amphibia > Caudata > Salamandridae > Calotriton > Calotriton arnoldi. The sequence goes on along the minus strand of CAWUFW010006128.1, from coordinate 605,026 downwards.
CATCTGCTGGTGGTAGAACGGAGAGTAAGGAAAGACTTAACGAGAGGCTGGGGAAACTGTCCCCCAAGTCAGTTAAAAAAGCCATTAATAAAGAGGTACTGATATCGCCCAGACATGAAATGTATAGCAAGGCGAAAACATCTAGATAGGAAAAAGGCAGCTAGAACTTTATAGATAAACACAGAGACAACTTAGATGTGGAGAAATCTCACATTGGGTCTTGAATAAGAAAACTTTATTGAACACCCCATGCTGGCCACAAGTGCCAGCTAAGATTGTTGAAATGCAAGAACAGTTTGCATAAGACATGACGCCCTCTGGCCTCATTCTCATTTAATTAGTGTAGCTGTTCAACAGACTGAACACTCTGTTTTTGCCATCAGGTGATTACACACTGAAGCACCACTATGTGGTTGCCTCCTTCAATAAAGTTGTGCGCACCTGATTGAGTTTGAGTCCCCTTATGCAAAATGTTCTTTTCAACAATCTTAGCTGGCACTTGTGGCCTGCATGGGGTGTTCAATAAAGTTTTCTTATTCAAGACCCAATGTGAGATTTATCCGCATCGGAGTTGTCTCTGTGTTTATCTATAAAGGTCTAGCTGCCTTTTTCCTATCTAGATGTTTTCCCATTGCTATACATTTTTTATGTCTGTGTGATATCAGTACCTCTTTATTAATGGCTTTTTTAACTGACTTGGGGGACAGTTCCCCAGCCCCACGTTAAGTCTTTCCTTATTCTCCATTCGACCACCAGCAGATGGTGGGCAGAGCCACGCCTCGAGCAGAGGTTTTATTACCAGGCATACTCCATTCACCGGTGTCCCTTCCAAGGTGCACGTTGCCGGTATGAGGGAGTCATCCGACAGGTATGGTGGCATTTTGGTTCAGCTATTAGTATCTTGAGGCTATGCTTTGGCCTTATTCAGATCTTGTTGCTTCCGAGCTCCACTGAGCCGCTAGCTACTCCAGACTCCCTTACTCTGTTCGGGGTCATAGGCTCCATTGAGCCTTAGCGACGCACATGCCCACATTCGGCTCTTTGTATCCATGGCTTTGGCCAGGCACATGTACATTTCCCTCGGCACATAGGGTGCTCACAAGCTCCGTGGAGCCGCGAGCGCCGCAGAGCCTTGATACCGAGTGTCACCCTCAGTCTTGGTTTTCTGTTTATTTGTAATCATATGCATCGGGCAGAGGACCCTCTACACCAGTTAAAGGCACCACCGCTCTCCTATGGGTTTGTCCTCTGCACAAAGGCATTTTTTGGATGCTTTTACCTTTTTGTTTTTAAGCCTGAATGAGGACTGATGTGTTTATGACATTTAAAGTCGGACTCACTACTAGGCTTTATGCTGAGGTTTAATACATTTTAAGAAAAACAATGGTCCCATACAAGGTAAATTGGTATAATATCACAATTTTACAATCAAAAACTGGGATTACGAGTGTATTCAATGGAAAGATAAAGACGTTTATTAACAATTAAATTCAACGCAAAATTATTATACGAAAAGGTGAGTGAGCAGGACGTGACAAGGTAATGGGAAATCAGCCGATTTCCTTACCACAGGCAAGTGACTTAAAAAGTGACTTTTCAATTTGTGAAAATGTAGGTAAACAAAAAGTCACAATCAGAGTTACATCTCATACTCCACAATAAGATACAAATTATAGTATAGAGTTGAAGATGTTTGTGTCGATGACGTTTCGATCCCAGCTAGGTATTGGGATTTCATCAGGACTAAGTGATGAAACAAGTGGGGAAACATCCTTAACATCGCGGTCAGTACACCGCGGTGCTGTTACAACGCGGTCGTTGCAACGACCGCGATGTAACCACGCTATGCCATTACAACACAAGTCTTTACATCGACTTGCGCTAGATGGCGTGCTGACATTACAAATAGTGTAGTTTACTATCCCAACACCTTCCCTACTGTTAAGTGGACTGGAGTTGGAATAGTAAATTACACTTTTCAAATGTTAGAACGCCATCTAGCGCAAGTAGATGTAAAGACTTGCGTTGTAATGGTATAGCGTGGTAACATCGCAGTCGTTGTAACGACCGCGATGTAACGGCATGCGTTGTACTGACTCGCGTTGTTACGTCATACATCCAAACAAGTGCCTGGGAAGTAGCCTGGATAAGTATAGGTAGAGAAGGTAGGGAAAGGGTGTGGAGAGAAGCAGGGAGGGAAATAGATTAAAATTAATATATATCGCAAGGGGCAAGGTCATATATGCTTATTATGGTCAATATATAATTAACCAGAGACAAGTTTAAAGAGGCATGATTGCCTGAAATAACGCGCACATGGCAAGGTAATAATCAAGGGAAAGCTGGTTCGTGAGAGAGTGTGGCCTGGTCAACTCCTGCAATTGAATATGAGATTAAGGCAATGTGGGTTCATAAGCAAGGCGTGGTGATATGACAGGTTAATGACCAATTGTGAAGGTTCAGATTGATAGTGAGGTGAGATTACGCAGAAGAGTTAAAAGAACTGTATACTTTTACTTTTCTTGAAAGCAAAAAGAGGGCGTTCTAGATTGAGGCTGCCTGCATTCAATGTAGGCCAGTGTTTCAAGATGCATTTCCTGACTGCCTAATTACTCTTATTCATCGGGATTTCCCCTTGGCTACTAGCGACTTACCCCCACAGTAAGTCCTTACTTCAACTTGCCTTGCACTATAGCGCTTTCTCTGCCTCCTTTCACTGCACTGATGTACCTGCCCTCGTCAATTCTTGGCTCACTGCACGGGCCAATTCAAATATCTGGCCTCTCTCTCTCTCCCCCCTAATTTTTCCTGTGCACACGCGCTTAGCTCACTATTACTCCACTCTTCAACTGGACTATACCAATTGCAATCGCCTCCTTACAATTCCTGGCGTTATTCCGACAGTTCTTTTCACTCTTCTGCGTAATCTCACCTCACTATCAATCTGAACCTTCACAATTGGTCATTAACCTGTCATATCACCACGCCTTGCTTATTGAACCCACATTGCCTTAATCTCATATTCAATTGCAGGAGTTGACCAGGCCACACTCTCTCACGAACCAGCTTTCCCTTGATTATTACCTTGCCATGTGCACGTTATTTCAGGCAATCATGCCTCTTTAGACTTGTCTCTGGTTAATTATATATTGACCATAATAAGCATATATGACCTTGCCCCTTGCGATATATATTAATTTTAATCTATTTCCCTCCCTGCTTCTCTCCACACCCTTTCCCTACCTTCTCTACCTATACTTATCCAGGCTACTTCCCAGGGACTTGTTTCACCACTTAGTCCTGATGAGATCCCAATACCTAGCTGGGATCAAAACGTCGTCGACACAAACATATTCAACTCTATACTATAATTTGTATCTTATTGTGGAGTATGAGATGTAACTCTGATTGTGACTTTTTGTTTACCTACATTTTCACAAATTGAAAAGTCACTTTTTAAGTCACTTGCCTGTGGTAAGAAAATTGGCTGATTTCCCATTACCTTGTCACATCCTGCTCACTCACCTTTTCGTATAATAATTTTTGCGTTGAATTTAATTGTTAATAAACGTCTTTATCTTTCCATTGATGCACTCGTAATCCCAGTTTTTGATTGTGAAATTGTGATATTGTACCAATTTACCTTGTATGGGACCATTGTTTTTCTTAACATTTGTCCACCCTTGGTCCCTTCAGACTTTTAGGGTCTCCTTGTTCCTTTTTTTGAGGTTTAATAAATGTCATTCCTCTGGGACATGAGTCCAAGTGAAATAGCCCCACATTTCATAATTATTCTTCTGTTAAAATAGCTACGCCCTACCGGGTGTGCAACCCCCATTGTTTTTTAGGGGAGTGACTTATCTATTTTTTTATGAGAATGTAATATGCCAGTCCATGTAGCTGGTTGTGTCCCCTTGAAACCAGGGTATTTAACACATTGAAGCAAGAGCTTTATGTCGGCAAGATCCACTGCCAACACAGCGACCACCCTCTCTTCCTGGCGTCTTAGTTATCCCACCATGAAGTGGACGCCTATTCTATCAGCCACTTTTTTCATACAATCCACATAACAGACCTTTGGTGAATGGCAGTGAAGATGCCATTCACACAACATTTCCCTTTGCAAATATTTTGGATAAGCATGTTTTTACAATTATGGGGCTCCAGTAGCTTTCGTCATTTATTTATATATATATATATCAAGTCAACTGTGTGTTTCTGTACTTTTATGACTGCATTTTACAGTCCACCTTTCTTTCCCCACTTTTCCCAAATATAGGAATTGGATGCCACCTCGAGTGTGTGTACCGAGGTTAAGGCGCCATTAGCTGACCCGATAATATGGGTAAGCATGAAGAACAGTTTTTCTGACACTGTAATAGGCCACAACTGCACTTACAGTATGCTTATGTGGCGATTTTTAAGTGAGTGCGTGCGAAATGTGTTAAACATTGTTTACCTAACACTTTGTCTCTTTTCAGGGAAGACGCTGACCAGCGGAAATTTCGAATGGTTATTATACCCATTAGCTGGTTGTATGCCTTTTCTTAACACCTACTAAGTTTGGTAGGCGTGTTTTTTCACTCAAGCTTCACGCTTCGTCCTGAGGAAAGCCACTACAGCTCTGCGGAGGGTATCAGGCTGAAACATGTCGACCATCATTAACCTATGATTGGTTGGATTCTTCTGCCATAGCTCAACCTTTTTAATACTGACCTCTGGATGTCCCATTAAAGTATGTTTTGACATACCAGGGAGTTAGTTTCAGCTCACTTTCACTCCCCTTTTTCATTCCCTCCACTCCCGTCTCATCTCAAGGTTTTAGGATACCTCTTCTCTACATCATAAAACATCCCTGAGCTCCTCCCTCTCAGAGACTAGGTTCGCGGTGTGAGGAGGTTACCCGATGATGAAGCATGCCACCCATGGGCGGGTGAGGGAAACTGTCCTTTAAAAGGGACTCCCCCACACTCCACTTATGTTTTAGACCCAGCGGTGCAGTTTTGAGTTGTTTGGTTGTGTCAGATGGGAGTCGCCCCCTGCTGGTCTCTAAACCTCCACAGGCCTCATTTGTGTGTTTTGCCAGTAAACTCTGCCACGCTGTGATTGGTGGAGTTTTTGACAAATTCAGCACTCCAAGCAGAGCACGGAGTGGCAGACATCCGTGTACTCCACCAGTGGAGCTGAGTATTTTGCCCACCCCAGCTAACAGTCAATTACCTTATTACATTGAGTAAGTGCTAAATTTGGATTGGGAGCAGATAAAAATATGCTATTTGGACTCCAGTGAAATATAATTTTAAATCCTTTTTAATGGTAGAGTCGGTTATGAAGTCACAATTCTGAAAATGGCACTATGAGAAAGTTTGCATTTTCTTGTCCAATACATTAGTGTCTCTGCCAGTGTCCTGGGTCACATGACTATGAATGACTCTGATGTTGGTGTTTGTGTATTCCTCCCAGACAGTGGCACAAAGGAGACTAGATGGAGGCAGGATGGTCAATTCAGCCAGGATGGCTGAGCTATTCTCTGCCCCACATACACTAAAAAGGGCTTGCACCCAGCACATACAAATAAACCTGATACCAGCCTTTTTTCACCCCAGACTTCCAGGACCCTTGACAGGGGAAGGGAAGAACTTTCCAGAATCAGATGTGGGGCAGGGCAAGATGTTCCCCCTCACACAAAGGCCAGCACCAGGCATGGATATTGGACACTCAGAACAACTCTTCAGTACACTCCTGAACCTGTGGAAGAATTCAGAAAGACTACCCTGCTGCCAGAAGGATTGCCTTGCTGCTTGAAGGACTGCCTTGCTGTTTGAAGTAGAACTAGATGAGCTCCTTGAACCCAGGATCACCAGAAGTGACTTCAAGGGCTAGTTGGCTGGCCTCCCGTTTGAGCTACGGGAACATAACAAGCTCAGATGCCTTGAAGCCTGCTGCTGACCTCTGCTGGAGTGAGTCTTAACCCCCCCCCTAGTGGTGCCCCTCACAGGTCCCGAACCTTTGGTAGTGGTGTTGGTGGTACTTCTCCAAAAGGTGAGACTTGGAAAAAATTTCAAGCAAAACTGCCTGGAGAACCAACAGAAGACCAGGACCTATCTTCCAGCCGATCGACCCAAGGTGTATCGTCTGTTGGCCTGACTTTGCGGTAGCCCACGCTACATTCTGGTCCACAGCATCAAATCCTCTTCAACGGGACCTCTTGACTAAGGTGTCTGACCTCGTGGAGCCTTCTATGGCTAAGCCTGCAGCTTCGCCTGGAGGATGATTCTGAGCTCCAGAAAAACATTTAAGTCTGAAGGTAGAAATCTCCACTAGGTTCGACGATGATTGGCTCCCCATCAATAACCTTCTTAGCCTGAAAATACAGCTTTTCCCACTTGGACCTTTTCCTGCCATCATCGACAGCTTCACCGAGACTTTGTCCAGTGCCTCCCCCAGCATCTACGACAGCCTGCTGCCTTGCCCTGCTGAACTCTGCCTTCTCAAGAACTTTTCTTCAATACTTTTTCCAAGTCCAAAGGTATGTTGAGACTGGGCCAATCCACCCCTTATTTCTAACCCTGCGCTCCTTCACGGTCAGTGCTAACTTTGACTTTGATCCGGTCTCACGTGACCAGATGCCTATAATTAAGTGTTTTGATCTCTAAAGCGTTAGATTCAAATCTTTAAAAATTCAGAACTCAGTTCTACATGTTTCGATTTAATTAGTTTGTGTCATTTTGTTTATTAAAATTGACTGTTTTTCTAAACTGGTTTGGGGTTTTTCTTGTGTTTTGTTTTCACTTAATTACTGTTTTTGTGCTGCATAATTACTTTAACATTGCCTTTAAGTTAAGTCTGACTGCTTTTGCGCCAAGCTACAGGATTAATTTAGTGAGACTTTTGTGCTTCACCCTGACAAAGACTGTGGTTTTTGCCTGGGTCGGGCCTCCAATCCCATCAGCCAATAATCCAATTTCCTACAATCTATCAAGGCTTTTCCAAAGAAACTGAAAAATATTGAAAATGAGTAGGAAAAAACAGCCATTTGTGGCAACATTTTCATCGGTAACTTCTTGTCATAGTGGCCAATTTACAAAAAGCAATACACCATTATGTCCGTTAGATACTTATAATCATAGGGATATATAGGGTTTGTAGGTTCTCCAAGAACCCGAGGTTCTCAGAGTCAACAACTGAGCTACATTTTACAATGGTTTTTCATTGTGTTTTGAATATAGAGCAATTCATATGGTAAAGTATAAAGAGTGAAAAATTGGTAAGCAGGAAGCCTATGTATTTTGCAAATATATACCAAGTAATGAGTTTAGGAGCAGTGGTTGTTTATACAGCTTTGAATCCATGGGTAGTCATACTAGCATGTGATTCAGAGGGCATTTTGCAAAATTGTTCCTTTTTGACACACTGGCTTACATTTGGAAGGCATAAATGAAGAGAAATCGAATTGTTAAATACAAATGTCCTACTATTCTGTGTTCCTACATGTCTCCTGATAAAAAGGGTACCTCACTTGTGGGCCTGGGGTAAATGCCTGTGACACAATACACCACAAAAAGCCACATGGAGACATCATATTTTAACCAGCAGACTCCATGCTTTTTTAGGTCTCGCCTACGCAGCGCGCATGCGCTGATAGGCAAAAAGACCTTTTGTAATCGATTTGGCTTTTCAGCCAAAAACGTGCACGCGTTCCATTACCTTCAATGGCAACGCGTGCACGTTTGGCGATTCACTTGCGGGAGCGAGCGGCGCCATATGGTAGCAATTATCGCTCCTGGCGCCGCTCGCTCCCACAAGGGAATCGCACTCCCCCCACCCCTCCACCCGGAGTACTGTTTCACTTTCGCGGCGCGGGCCGCACTTGTGTTTCAGTGCTTGTTTCTGTTTGCTCCCATGGTCTGCTCCACGTGGTGTATTATTTACCAAAGATAAAGTCACCAAACATGCAGTTATTTTTATTTTTTTTACCATTTCTGGATGTTGTAAACTTGAACAAGAGACAAAGATGAAACCATCTCTGTTGATTGAGGTCCAGGGCAGAAGAGAGGAGTTAGTACTAAAAGCTGCAAGTAAAAATTGAGAAACTGGTTAATTCCCCTTTTGTATTTTTCCAGAGCTTGTAAATGCCATAAATGCACTAATGACCAAAGTGAGCCACCAGTCAGGGCGCGGTGTATTGATAATATCTTTGCATTAGCTTGCGTGCTTTGTGGGCCCGAGGCAGGTAGGGCGCTGTATGACTGTCGCAAGTCAAACAGCCTTGAAAATACCAAATATTCTTATTGAACCTGCGTCACTTCTGCGCACATGATCTTAACGTAACTGAATGAACCATGCTATGATGGCGACTCGGACGCGTTTCCTGCATGGTGTCTTGACTCTGGTCTGATGAGAGCTGCCTGTCCCTTTGGGTATTTACTGACCCGAGCACTGCGGATGGCGTCTTGGGCAAGCCGCCTGCGTTCCCCAATGCTTCCGTTTATCCCGCTAACATCGAAAAAAACAAATTACACGTTGGAATTTATCGTACCCGATAGTCGTGCAATAAATATATTAGGAGATTTTTACACGAAGTAAAGTTGGACTGGCCTTGCTTGGTTATGAATGGTATAGGCGGGAATTAGCTTATTTTCGCGGTTAACGTTGGAAGAAAATGCAGCAGGCCTATGAGGGGGTCATGAGGTTTTTCTCCGAAAAACTGATGGCAGCGTTATTAAATAAACCACGTGTTTCCTAGGGTTTCTGGACGCTGCTTTCGGTAGTGAGGTCATCAGAGCAGGAAATCAGGCTGCCTGACTTGGGGTTACCAGACCGCGGTCTCGGTTCCCTCATTCACTGTGCAGAAAATCCGAGTGAAAGAGGGGGCGGAGAGGAGACGCCGCGTCAGGGTTCCGCTTTAGGAGAAATGCCAACCTACTCGCGTGAGCAGGACCGTCTTTTGGCGGATTTCTTGAAACCTGTGGTTTTCACAAAACACGGAATGCAGGACAGAAAAGCTTTTAAAAGAGAAACATGAAGAATTGTGGGACTTGCAAATCAATCGACTGTTGGGTGCTGGATTCTGGTATCTGAATCTAGAAAGCATGCAACATGGAGCGTTTCCCACGCTCCTGATGTGCGTTGTGGATGGGGTTAAGAAATGAGTTTCTGAGCTCACTTGATAAACGCTGCATCTTGCATAGTTTGGTTAAAGACTATTCTCCTTGTGCAGATGACCATTTTAACGTCACATATAAGTTGTTTTAAGACAGTTTATTTTTCAGTATGTTCATTAAGAGTCAATAAACAAGCATTTGCAATGCAATAGGTCTCGCATTTACGCGAGTTTGAGCTATTGGCATTGTAAATGACAATGCCTTTTATTTATGTTTTGGTTTTTAAACATAAGTCAAATCTTTCGTTATTTACAATGCCAATAGCTTAAACTCGCCGTAAATGCGAGACCTATTGCATTGCAAATGCTTGTTTACAATGTGGATGGCTGAGGATTTTGCTCAGCTGCCAACAGGGGAATAGCAAACTGCATTCATACACCATATACTCACTTGGGCCCATACATTCACACTATGCTAATACTTACGCTGGGTGTCAGATATACTCTTATATCAAAAAAATTCCTGCTACCAATTACCTTCTGATTGAAGAGTAATAACTTACCAATGGATCCTTTGCTAATTGGGAAGTTTAAAATGAGTGACATTCGTTATAATACATAATCCTGAAATAACCACAGAGTCAGGAAGTTTTAAAATGTTTATCTAATAGTTTTTAACAGAGTAAAATACAGGAAAGACACGGTATTTGATCAGAATACCCATGTGAAAGCAAAGAATAATTATTGCTAATAAATGACGGTGCTTAAGGAAAAGAGAAAATAGGAACAGCAGCGCAACTAAAGGTTGCATATATTTACCTAAGTGCGAGAACAAAACCCCTTAGCCAAGGAGTTTTGACAGGTCAGGACCCTGGAAGGATGAAAAGCAAGGACTTCCTTCAGGATCAGGACAGGACTGGTGACCTCTCTATAACGACGCCTGCGCCGTTCCCCTCTCTGGCACTCGACTTCTCCTCGATTTCCCCGTCTAATGGACTCCGCCGCCCCCTTCTCAGGACCTCTTCCGGATAGGAATTCGGTCAGCAATCTTTCAGCATGGCAGCCTGGAGCTCTTCTGTATGTTCTGTCTTTTGTGCGTCAGAATGCTCTGTTCTTGTGCTAACTAATTACTAATGCTATATTCTATTATACCCTTCTACGCCCCTGTACCTCCCATTAATGTTGCTAAAATATGGGACCACTATTTCTGATTGGACAGGGACAGGGGGTGTATTCTCGCACTATGACAAATTTGGCTTGAATTGTGTAGCCTATTGTATTTGCGTTCCCACCCTTCAAATTAATACATTCGCTTTATTTCCCACCCGTCTCACAACAAATTATATACAATTTCTGCAGTAACTGTGTCGACTGTTACAATTTTGTACATGTAGAACATCCTCTTCGGCCGATAGGTCATGGCCTTGTGAGACGTCCAAGTTGACTTCATTTTGGCAGTCATTCAGGACACATGCGCAGAGCCTTCTGCTTCTCGAGTTTCAAGTCACCAACCCAGGCCCAAGATTACGAATTACTAAAAGTGCAAGAAGGAAATATTAAAATCACAAATAAAACGTTTCACTGTATACCCACTTTTCTTATTTCTAATCCCATTTAATTATAAATCCTATCCCGCATTAATTGCGTTAAGAAAAGACAATTTAGTAATGACACGAGAGCAAGCTTAAGCATGTGAGAACATTGAACGGCCATTTTAATGCACACTGCGCAGAAGCAGAAATTTCCCACCAAGCAAAGAAAGACGTCACACCATGTGATCAGGTTGCGACATGCGCAAAGAAGATCCCGCGCTTAAGCGGCCATTTTAGACTAGGAACAAGCGTTATTCATTAGTAAAACACATAGGCAAGCGTCCTCTCTGTTTGTGTAATGTGTGCAAGGTTTAATACAGACAATACAAGTTTTAATATTAATACAATGAGGAAGATTGCATCCGAGCAAGTTTCATTTGCGAAACCTTGCTCCATCAATCCCCTCTCTGATGGCGTTTCTGAGCCATCAAAACTACCCTCAATCAGATGCCAACTTCTAGCAAATTACTTCTTTCTCATTTTCATTTTTATCTTTTCTACTTTTACAATCTCCTTTCATCTTTTTGTATAATTCACTTTTCCATTCTTCAAGTTCGATCTCGTCCCTCTTTCTCTTCTTCCCTTTTTCTGTCACTTTATACGTTCCCTTCCTTCTACAGCATTTGCACCAAAATACTATTGTCAGAACTATTATTGCTATTCCTGCTAAGGGAACTAGTATTTGACCTATAAGTCCTTTACCTATATTAGCAAACCAAGTTCCAATTGACGATATACTATTTGTCAATCTTTCCCATACACTATCAACTTCCAGTGGTTTAAGTTCTTTCTCAAGTTTAGTTATATTCTGAATATACGTCCCAATTTCTGCACTCTTATCAGGGATATAAGTGCAACAGTGTTTCGTTTTCAATAATTTACAGACTCCACCCTCTTTTGCCAATAGAATGTCAAGAGCAAGTCGATTTTGCATCACCATAGATCTAATCACAACCAATCCGTATTAATCATTAGAAAACCTCCAGCAGTATCCGTTGATAAACGATCAACCACTGTAGACAATTTACATATTTTCCTTGAGTTCAGAATTATTCCCACTGAAGGTATCAATGCACCAAATATATCACCTACTATTTCTGAAAAACTAGCTCTTTTACTACGTATTAATTTGCCATTGTTTTCATTGCTTCCAGTGTTTCTTTTTACGTGGTATATCTTTGGAAAAACTATTCCAAAATAACAACTTCCATACCACCGTGCAGGAAGCCTAAAATAAGCCTTATTCCCGCAGACATAATAGATTCCAGGAAAAACTGAATCTGTTCCTCCTTTGAGTCCCCAACCTCCAAGAATTAAAAAATTGTGTTCACACTCACTGGTACCGATGAAAACATTGTTATAGTCAGTCTTTAACCTATGTAGACAAATCTTCCCTTTCTTTTCGAAATCCAGAGCCATAGCAGCTTGAGCTTTGCCAGGTGTATAACTTCCCTCTTTCTCTGCCCAAGGTGGTAAATGAGCCTTATGCTCTGTAGCTTTCTTTTGAAAATCCTGTCTTCTATCTTCTACTAAGTTCAAAAATACTTTCTCTTCTTCTAGTAAAGAACATGTTAGATTGTGTCTACGTGCGTGTGTTAAGTCTATTGATTTCATTGTTAAGAAAAATTCTCCCATAAACTGTGCATCTAAAGCGCTAAGCACTGGGTTCATACTTTTGCGAACTGGAACCTCAGAAAATACCACATCTATATTGGAATAGTAATACTGTAATCTACCTGTACTATAAAATAAACTTGTTAATACGCTACATGAAATTCCATATGTCAACGGTAAATGATGGTATGTTAATCCTTCTGCTACTGATTCAGGTAACTTCATACAGACATAACAATTACTAACTTCCATAGTGTCTACATACTGAAATAATAACTTTGTGAAAACATTTAAACTAGTGTCGTTATCAGCTATCTCATGATGAATTTCTGCCTCATCTTCTGCCATTAGTTCTACTCTATTGCCCTTCATGTTTGCTGTCCTCCCTATAGTTTCATTATTGTTCTTTTTATCTATTATCATCAGGTAAGGAACTGCTACAATCAGGACTAACCATACTATAAGCACCAATACTAGACTACATATGCAAATTGCACAGCATCTTCTACAACATTTTCTCTTTGGTCTCCCAGTAACTCTATCATCAGGCATTTTTCGACAAGGAAGATTGCTCTTCTTATCTCTATTCCTTTTCTTCAGCGGATTCTTTTGTTTAGTCAGGGTGGTCTTGTTTCTTTTTCGTACGTTAGTTCTGCACTTGTTCCTTCACCACCACTGTCACTTGATTCTGAGCTTTCAAAGTCTTCAAGAATGATATAAGTCCAGTCAGGACCCTTAAATTTGTTATTCACGAGTCTTAATCTTTTACTTTTTCTCTTCCCGGACTTTTTCTCTTGTTCAGTTTGACTTGTCACTTCAGGTACTTGATCTGGATCTTCACTTCTGGTTGTTATGTGGCACTTCACTCTTTTGATGAAACTTGGCCAATGATCTCCTTTTCTTGGTTTTTCTACTTGTACTGTTTCTTTACTTTCGTCTTCAGGTATCTTTTTATTTTCACTACTTGGCACTCTTTTGTTTTCTGCAATCTCTGACTTATTTGATTGTTCTTTTTCTGGTCTTATTGGTTTCTCATTTGCAGCTCCACTGTGAGTTTCCAATAGTTCACCTTGTTCTGTGTTTACTTCTTCATGTTCACTTTTATCAGTCTCTTTTTCTTCTGTATATTCCTCTTGACCTAACTGCTTCTGATCAGGGCTTATTGCACTGTGTACTTCTGCAGCCTGACCTGCTTCTTCTAAACCTGTCTCTCCCTGTTCGAATTCTATTAAATCTTCACTGTTTTCAGTCCAGTTTTCTTTCCCTATCTGATTTGGTTCAGGGTCGTTTACTAGCTTGTCTTCTTGATCCTGAACCCCTTCTTCTTCACCTATTTGATCTTCTTCAATTGCTTTTAATTTTCTTTGACTTCTTGTTCGGTGGAAAACCTCAGGAATTTCAACCACTGGTATCCAATCCTGACTTGTGCTCGGTTGTTCTCCGTCAGCTTCTCTTGAACCTCGAGTCTGAGATTCTTCAGCTGGGCAACCTTCAGCTTCTTCAGTAATTGGCGTCGTCTGAGTGTTCTCTTCTTCAGGGTCTGGTACTCTCTTGGTGTGAATTACGTGAATCCAATTCGGAAATCCGGCACACTTCACTGCTGTGTTGGTAGTCAATATGATTTGACAAGGTCTGCTCCACCTGGGTGATAGACACGTTTCTCTGGTGTGATTCTTCACTACCACCGAATCACCTGGATTCAGATCATGTTCTACTTCAGGCTGCCTGGAAACTGTGTCGTCTCCAACCTGGTGAGAGACAGAACGCACTAGGTCAGCCAATCCTTTACAATAGTCCAGTACCATATCATCAGAAATATTCACCAGTTTGTTTGTGGGAACATGTGTTTGTCTCATTGCTCTTCCCATCATAATCTCATGTGGGCTCAATCCGGTCGTTCTGTCAGGTATGCTTCTGAGCCCCATCAGGACAAGTGGCAATGCATCAGGCCACTCCAATGATGTTGATGCACACATTTTTCCCAACCTCGATTTTATAGTGCCATTTAATTGTTCAACCACTCCAGAAGCCTCTGGGCGATATGCACAATGCAGTTTCTGTTTGATTTGAAATGCTTCGCATATTATCTGAATCACTTCGCTGTTAAAATGTTTTCCTCTATCTGATTCCAAAGATACTGGGAAACCAAACCTAGGTATGAGCTCTCGGAGTAACAGTTTTGCAACTGTAATGCTGTCATTTCTCCTAGTTGGGTAAGCCTCCACCCACTTTGAAAACAGACATACTATGACTAGTACATATTTCAACCCTCTGCATGGTGGTAATTGTATGAAGTCAAACTGAAGTCTTATGAATGGGCCCTCTGCCTTCCCAATCTTCCCAAATCCAATTATTGTTTTTCTGCCTGAATTGTGCATTTGGCAAATTAGACATCTCTGGCAAAGACTCTCTGTGACAGCTCTGAATTTGGGATTGTACCAATTTTGTCTGAACAGTCTAATCATTGCATCTCTCCCTATGTGTGTGTCTCCATGATACATTCTGGCCATTTGAGAGAGTATACAATCTGGCATGACTGGTCTGCCATCTGTCCTGACCCATACTTCATCCTCTCTTCTTGGAGAACAACCCACTTTGATCCACAAGTTTCTTTCAACCTCATCAACCTCATCTTGCAATCTTTTCACTTCGTTCCAAGTTTCAGGTGGCATAAATAACATAAGTTGGCAGCTGATTCCCATTCTTTTCACCCTCTTATTGACTGATGTTCTGGTTTTGGCACAATGTTGAGCCACCAGATCTGCATATCTGTTGCCAACTACCACCCAGTCATCTCCTGACTGATGTGCGGCACACTTCACCACAGCCAATTCTTTTGGTGATTGTATTGCTTCTAGCAATTCCCTTACAAATTGTCCATTTTTAATAGGGGATGCTGAAGAAGTCATGAAATCCCTCTGCATCCACAGTTGGCCAAAATCGTGCACAACCCCATAACCATATTGACTGTCAGTAAATATGGTTATTTTCTGATTCCTCCCAATTTTGCATGCTTTTATCAGCGCAATTAATTCAGCTACTTGTGCAGATTTTACTCCTGGTAAATAGGATGCTTCGACTATTCCAGTTAATTCACATACTGCATAAGCAGCAGTTAGTTTACCGTCTTCATGTCTTTGACATGAACCATCAACAAATAGCTCCTTGTCTGGCTTTTTAAGAGGCTGCTCCTCAATATCTGGGCGAGGTTTTGTGCATAATTCTGTAATCTGTACACAATCATGTTCATCTTCTTCGTCATCTTTATTTGTCTCATGACATGAATCAGGTAGTAAGGTTGCTGGATTTATTATTGTACACCTTACCATGGTCACATTTTCAGCACCCATTATTATTCTCTCATACTTAGTCAGCCGACTAGGAGTGAGATGCTGCGTTCGGGTTCTTGTCAACAGAATCACAACTGCATGTGGAACATAGACTTTTACAGGATGTCCCATCACAATAGACTCACTTTGTTCGATGCTCAAGCAAGTTGCTGCTACTGCTTTCAAGCATCCTGGCAACGCCGATGCTACAGGGTCCAATGTAGCAGAAAAATATGCTATAGGACGTCTGTCCAGTCCGTGTCTTTGAGTTAGGACAGAAAGTGCACAATTTTCTCTCTCATGACAGAATAATGCGAATTCTCTTTTATAGTCAGGCATGCCTAAGGCAGGTGCTGAACAAAGGGCATTTCTTAATTTTACAAATGCTTCTACACTTTCATCTTCCCATTCAACAGGGTCTTTTGCTTTCTTTTTGGTCATGTTAATCAGGGGCTTTGCCAACATGGAAATTCCTGGTATCCATTGCCGACAGTAACCTACAATTCCTAGGAACATTCTTACTTGTCTTTGGGTTACAGGCATTTGCATTCTTTTTATTGATGCTACTCTTTCAGAGGTGACTCTTCTTTTTCCCCTCTCAATTTGGTGTCCCAAGTATTTAACAGCTGTGGTACAGAACTGTAACTTTTCAGGTGAGACTTTATGTCCTTCTTCTGCCAAAAGGTTTAAGAGTGCTATGGAATCAATAACACAGTCCTCTCTGGTGTTTGATGCTACTAATAAGTCGTCAATATATTGCACTAAGACTGAGCTTCCTGGCATCACCAACTTTTCAAGACACTTTTTCAATATCTGATTAAATATGGACGGACTTTCTGTGTACCCTTGAGGGACACGATTCCACACATACTTTGTTTTCAAATTTAAATGAGAAAAGATACTGGCTGTCTGGGTGTAACCGAATTGAAAAAAATGCTGGACATAAATCAATTACTGTGAACCATCCTGCATTCCAAGGAATCTGGTACAGAATTACTGCAGGATTTGGTACTATGGGACAACATGGTTCCACAATTTTATTAATCTTCCTTAAATCCTGAACAATCCTATATTTTCCACTAGGTTTCTTCAGACCCATTATCGGCGAATTACATGGGCTACTCATCACTTCTCTCAATATGTTTTGTTCAACCATCCGGTTGATCTCTTCAATGACACCTGCTTTAACTTCTGCACTCATTTTGTACTGTTTTGTATTTGGGAAAATCGCACCTTCTTTTACAGTAACTTGAACTGGATCTATTTTAACCATAAGTCCTACTTCTTTTCCGGTGAAATCCCATACTATAGGGTTTACTGTATCTTTTAATTCTTCTGGCAATTCATCTTTTGTTATCAACGAGAACATCTCATCTACTTCTGTACCTTGTTTTGCAACCATAATTTTATATACATGATCTTCGTCTGGGGTTTGTACTGCCACACCATCCGGTGTGCAGAAAAGTGTGCAATTCATCTTACACAATAAATCCCTACCTAGCAAGTTCACTGGACTAGAATCGCACACTACAAATTGATGCATTTCTCTGAAATTTCCGATTTTAACTTCCATTGGTTCGGTAAGGGGTGTTCTAATTCTTTGATTAGCAACACCTACCACTTGGATATCTTCACCAGAGAGAGGAAGGTTTGGGACGTCTGCTGTTCTTACAGTAGACCTGGTAGCACCAGTGTCCAAAAGAAAAGTAATATCATTACCTCTTACCTTTCCTTCAACATATGGACCTGACTGATCTACCTGCAAGGATGCGCCAAGTACGCATTCCTTCTCCCCCTCTCCCAGGCACCGTCATGCATCAAACCTGCAAATTTCATCCTGCAAGAGAAATTGTGAATTCATATAATCATTCTTACCACTTCCCCCTGGGTATCCGATGTCTGTACCGTGCTTTGCTCTGCTTACATTACCCTGAACAGGTGGAGATGGTAACTGACTCTGAGGATTTACCCCCTGCTGTGAGTCATTCTGTGTTTGAGAATTTAAATTTTGATTTGGGCCATTATTATTCCGAATCTTTTTACACTCGTCCTTCCAATGCCCCAATTTTCCGCATCCATGACAAGGAAATTTCTTTTTAGCCTCTTCTCTACTCATTCGTCCTTTCATTCTTCCACCATTTCCAGAATCTCCATTCGTTCCAGAGTCTTTTCCCTGAGTTTCATTAGGATTATCTAAATTAATTCCCTGTTTCTCAGCCATTTTCACCTGTGCCCACATTACTTTCTCCTGCAATTTCTTGTGCCTATCCTCAATGTCATCCCCACAATATTTTGCATATTTCAAAATCTCATTGATGGGTTTTCCCTGCCAGCAAAGCATATGTTGCTTAATCATCTGGCAAATCTCAGGTTTTAAGCCGTACACAAATCGGTATACAAACTGACTCATGTTCTTATCTCCAATGTCCTCAAACCCACTGTACTGTTTGAACACCTGCAAGAGGCGCTCATAATAAGAATGAACTGTTTCACTGGCTTCTTGGGTAGTTCGATCTATCTTCACCCAATCTGTTTCTTTCGGTGGTATTTTCCCTTTCAGGTAAGTTATTACCTGCTGATACTTTTTCATCACATCATTTGACGGGGCACCTGTTTTTGGATCTCTGGGATATTCATCACTTGGCCAATCCACTGTGATCTTACAATCTGTCCATAAATCTGCAGGTACCACTATGTCAAACAGACCATCCAAATCCTTCAACAACACCTTTGATACTTTCACAAACCTCTCAACCTGCTTGTACCATTCAATTGGCTTTTCTCTCAGCTTTGGGAAATCATTCGTAAATGATAAAATATCCTGTCTGCTCCAAGGGACATGCACATACCCTCCTCCTGCAACTTCTCGCATCGGGTACATTTTGTCAGCTTTTTCTGTCTCTTTCATCACATATTCAGAAGCTGTTCGACTTGAGCGAGCTTCTTCCTTTTTCTTTGCCCACCTAGTTCTCCACTTATCTAAGTCTCCCCATTTTTGCAAAACTAACATTAATTCCCGTATTTGCAATCTTTTCCCAGAGGCATTCATATTTTCTAAATCTTTGTCTGAGAAATCTGCTCTATAGGGCTTCTGTAGTACCTTTGATCTCCCTATTTCGATTCCCATTTGTAGTGCTAGATTGGACAATTTTTCATGAAATAACCTTACATTTCTAGTGATACTCCTGCACAGAAACAACAACTCTTCTTCATCATGTGTTTAAACATTCTACTCCTATATTTCCAGCTATCATTTCTTCTAGTTCAACTTTTAATTTCTGAATGTCCAGCAATTTTGGAGGTGTGCACATTTTATCTGATCCCTGCACCCACCTTTCTAAATCTTCCGGTGTTACTATAGTGGCACTCTTTGCCCCTGATGAAGTTATTAAACTTACATCTCTTGAACACTCAGGCTTTTCTTTCCTTGGAGTACCTTTTACTGAGCTTCTGATAGGTAAATCCATGAGAGATATTGTGGAATCACAATCACTAAATTGATCCTCAATTATGACTGGAGCTTCCGGTTTTGAATGATTTACAGAAGTATTCATAGAAGAAGGTACGGGTATCAGAGGAGGACAATTTCCTTGTGTACCATACAATGGCACTACCGGACCAATTGTTACAGGAATAGTCAATGAATCAGGATGTGTTTTTATCTGGGATATTTTCCGTACTAATTCTGCTCTGGTCTTTTCTATCGCTTCTTTTTCTTTCTCATGAAGTATTCTATTCGGGGTGAATTCATGTAGTACCTGAGGTACCATTGGAGTTTGTGGTGGGGCACTAGGAGGAAGTCCACTTAACCCTTCCTGATACGGTGGAGGATTTCTCAACAATTCCTCCATAAACTCATCTTCTGAATCTTCATGTCTCATTAAATGTTTTGTCTTTTCTGTACACTTGCCTCCTGATTTCTCTCCTTCTGTGAATAATGGATATAATCCCTCAACAAGCATTGCCCTTCTCCATTGCTTCATCTGACCTTCCCTAGTTTCACGTAAATATCTGGGAAAAAATCCTGGATACCTCCCATTACTTCGAGATCGATCACGCTCAAATGCCTCAGTTTCCCACTATTCTAAAGCTTCATATTGAGTTAATCTGGGTCTAGGTTCTAAATCATTCATCCTTTGTCTCAAATTTTGAAGAATTCGCCCATTGAACGTGCCATTCTCAGGAAATTCTAGTATCCCGTCATTTTTAGTATATTCTCTCCAATTCTCTATCCATACACAAGTATGATAACCTCTCTCCATCATCATAAATGATGCAGGTGTTTTGGCTGGGGGAATAATAATTCCCTCCCTGGTCTTGATTGGTTTGTCCTTTTTGAAATAATTCTTAATCTTTTGTAAAACTGACATCTTTTTCTTCTCTCCGTACATCTTGGGAAAGTATCGATGTATAAAATTATATTCCGCAAACCCTAAATATCTCCTATCTGGACGACTTTCTATTAAAGTCGGATCGCGTTTTAACATACAATCCTTATCCACTTAGAATTTTGCTTCTAAACTCTTAACCAATCAAATATTTGCTAACTTTTATTTCTGAACCAATCCTTGCGCAGCCTTTTTGGTGACGTTTCTCTGTCCACCCCTCCTTTACAATCTGCTCTTTTCTGTTCCCACGCTGATTCAACCAATCCCAGCGCGGCACCTGTGATGTCAGTACTACTCCTGACTACTGACCCCTCCTTTACAAGGGTTTTCCCACGCCTGCGGATCCAACCAATCCTAGCGCGGCGTTTTGTGGTGTCCGCTCCCTCTCTGGCAACTGACCCTCCCTTTACAAAATTCTTACGCAAAACTTATTTCTTCTACAATTCTTAATTAAATTTCAGTAACAACATAAAACATTCGCTATCGTGTCAGTTTCTCTAATTCTGAAAAGATAGTTTCTCTCACACACTTAGTAAAACCCTTCCGTTTACTAGAACGTACACTACGAGTAAAACCTTTCCGTTTACTCTTCACACAAGCTTCTGAAATACCTGTTACTTCTTCAATGTTACCCTTACTAGGTGATATAACATCAAATTTTCACCAGCGTACTCCTTCTGCTATACTTACACGCATAGAATCCCTAACGAGTACTGATAGCCCTGCTTAACTTTTCAGTACTATTTCTGCCTGACAGATAACCTCACTGCAGTATGGCTTCTACCTGCCACCCACTATTCTTTTTACCTACCCCGGGGTATTCTGGACAACATAAAACAATACTCAAAAATAACGGGTATTAGTTTATAAAAATACAAAGTAAAATTCTCATTACCCAATTAACAAAGAGTAACACAAACCGTCCTCTGCTTACCAGAAAACTGATCCAGCGCGATATTAGAAAACTGCATTCATACACCATATACTCACTTGGGCCCATACATTCACACTATGCTAATACTTACGCTGGGTGTCAGATATACTCTTATATCAAAAAAATCCCTGCTACCAATTACCTTCTGATTGAAGAGTAATAACTTACCAATGGATCCTTTGCTAATTGGGAAGTTTAAAATGAGTGACATTCGTTATAATACATAATCCTGAAATAACCACAGAGTCAGGAAGTTTTAAAATGTTTATCTAATAGTTTTTAACAGAGTAAAATACAGGAAAGACACGGTATTTGATCAGAATACCCATGTGAAAGCAAAGAATAATTATTGCTAATAAATGACGGTGCTTAAGGAAAAGAGAAAATAGGAACAGCAGCGCAACTAAAGGTTGCATATATTTACCTAAGTGCGAGAACAAAACCCCTTAGCCAAGGAGTTTTGACAGGTCAGGACCCTGGAAGGATGAAAAGCAAGGACTTCCTTCAGGATCAGGACAGGACTGGTGACCTCTCTATAACGACGCCTGCGCCGTTCCCCTCTCTGGCACTCGACTTCTCCTCGATTTCCCCGTCTAATGGACTCCACCGCCCCCTTCTCAGGACCTCTTCCGGATAGGAATTTGCTCAGCAATCGATCAGCATGGCAGCCTGGAGCTTTTCTGTATGTTCTGTCTTTTGTGCGTCAGAATGCTCTGTTCTTGTGCTAACTAATTACTAATGCTATATTCTATTATACCCTTCTACGCCCCTGTACCTCCCATTAATGTTGCTAAAATATGGGACCACTATTTCTGATTGGACAGGGACAGGGGGTGTATTCTCTCACTATGACAAATTTGGCTTGAATTGTGTAGCCTATTGTATTTGCGTTCCCACCCTTCAAATTAATACATTCGCTTTATTTCCCACCCGTCTCACAACAAATTATATACAATTTCTGCAGTAACTGTGTCGACTGTTACAATTTTGTACATGTAGAACATCCTCTTCGGCCGATAGGTCATGGCCTTGTGAGACGTCCAAGTTGACTTCATTTTGGCAGTCATTCAGGACACATCCGCAGAGCCTTCTGCTTCTCGAGTTTCAAGTCACCAACCCAGGCCCAAGATTACGAATTACTAAAAGTGCAAGAAGGAAATATTAAAATCACAAATAAAACGTTTCACTGTATACCCACTTTTCTTATTTCTAATGCCATTTAATTATAAATCCTATCCCGCATTATTTGCGTTAAGAAAAGACAATTTAGTAATGACACGAGAGCAAGCTTAAGCATGTGAGAACATTGAACGGCCATTTTAATGCACACTGCGCAGAAGCAGAAATTTCCCACCAAGCAAAGAAAGACGTCACACCATGTGATCAGGTTGCGACATGCGCAGAGAAGATCCCGCGCTTAAGCGGCCATTTTAGACTAGGAACAAGCGTTATTCATTAGTAAAACACATAGGCAAGCGTCCTCTCTGTTTGTGTAATGTGTGCAAGGTTTAATACAGACAATACAAGTTTTAATATTAATACAATGAGGAAGTTTGCATCCGAGCAAGTTTCATTTGCGAAACCTTGCTCCATCACTATTATACCCAGACATTCCTAAAAACAAGACACCGTGAGGTTCCAGGGCGCTGTGACCTGTGTGGTTCTAATGAGGTTGTCATGCCCACAAGCCCTGCAAACCTCAAACTGTGCCTAAAAGCACACATTTCCTCACATTTCTGTGAGGGCAAGTTTTTTAATCTATAGTGAATCACAAATGTCCTACCACCCAGAGTTTCCATAAGTCTGCTGATAAAAATAAGGGGAAGTAGAGAGGTATGGTAATAAAGACGGAGAGAGATATAGAGAGGTGAGGTAAAGATAGTGATTCAGTTGTGTGAGAAGTAAAGTGGATGGAGGTGAGACACTGGGAGGTCAGGTAGAAAAAGTGCTGTGAGCTCATAGAGAGGGAAGAAGTAGAAAGAGATCTGAGGTAGAAAAAGAGGCTCAAGAGTGATAGATATGCATAGAAGATCTCATTATATGCAGACTATGTCTTTTTGTATTTAATTGACTCTTCGAGGACAGTCCCTGTAGTACTCTGTTTTTAAAGAATTCAAGGAATACGCTGGGTAGATCATAAACTGGAGTAAGTCTGTACTGCACCATGAATGGGAGTGGGGAACTGATGCACCCGGAGATGTTGTGGTGGCATCAGAGGGGTTTAGGTATTTGAGAATTTATGTTACTCTAACCTCTGCAAGCTTCTTGGGAGATAGCCTTGAGGTAGTACTACAGACCTGTCAAGCAGATGCATAACACTGGCAAACACTTCTACTCACCATATTAGGGAGGGCAGTGATTTTTAAAGTGATTTAATTAACAACATTGCTGTATATATTATGCATGCTACTCTCTTGGGAATCTGAGGCTCTTTCTTTGCACCGCAAGATGAAATACTGCATACGTTATTGTGAGGTGGAGGCACACCTAGGATTGCGTTTCAGACACTAAATTGGTCACCTTATAATGGGGGAATTACACTCCCACCTACACACCCTTATTGCTGGACCTCCCAGCTTCATGTCATTAATATTGGTGGTTCACAAATAGGAATTACCCTACTACGAGGGTAGAGAGACCTCCCATGGAGCGTCACGACTAATCCAGCATGTATACAGGAAATCGATAAAGAGGGAGTTACTGGGGTCGGCACGAGTGACACTGTTTGACTGGGACAGGTCTACAAGCAGTGTGGTTAATTATGGTAGAGAAACTGAAGAGAAGCCACTATTGAAAGGGGAAATGCTGAGCTAGGTGGCAAAACTGACAGTTTTCCAGCAACATAACTCAATTGGCATTTCCAAAGTGGGGAAGATTGTTGAAACAGAAGGGGTGAAAACATTCCACAAATTGCAAAGGCAGTATGGTGGAAATTCACCCTTTCTGCAGGGCCACCACAGATTTTTACCTTCTTGAATGAAGTTGTTTTTGTTGGACATTGGACTCTGCACACTTTACTCCTTCCAACCACTTGGAAAGTGCTTGTGCTCTCTCTTTTGAACAAGGTAAAATTGGCACACACTTAATTGGCACATTTTAATTTACTTATAAGTCCCTAGTACATGGCACTATATGGAACTAGGGGGTGTAAATTAAATGCTACAAAGTGGGCTGCAACCCTCCTTCTGCGACCCATTAAAGTAGCCCGTTAAACATACTTCAGGCCTGCCCTCACAACTTTTGTGTGCAGTTTATTTAAACCACCATTTCGACCTGACAAAATGAAATTTTGTCAGGCCTAAAATGTCCTTTTAACACTTGTAAGGTGCCCCCAAGGTAGGACCTAAATGCCCATGTGGTAGGGAACATGATATATAAAAAGTAGGACATGTATATTTAAAGTTTTACTTGTGCTGGCAGTGAAAAACCTCCAAAGTTATTTTTTTCTGTAACAAGAAGAAAAAAACATTGAAACGTACTAGGTTACATTACAACAATTTATAATGCTTAACTTCAGTTTGGGAGTGGCTAGAAATATGATTCAAGGACTCTTTTGAATAGTAATTTAAAAACTTAATGGTATAGTCAGATTTGATAGTAATATTTGAAAATTATACTTTTCTGCATAAGCCAAATGTGCCTTTATGTCCAGCACCACCTGACCCCTGATGGCTTCCCTGCAGTGTTATGTGCATTGCACCCAGACAGTGGAAAAAGGGCCTTGGGTGTGGAGAGGGGTGTTTCTCTACTGAGTAGGATGGCCAGAGGGCTGTACCTAGCGCCTGCCTGAGCTTAAAAGGGTAGCCTGGGGTCTGTTCCCAACCCCTTCTTGACTTTAAAGAAAGCCTACCCTATCACTGGCAGATGCAGCTCACACCTGAACTTGCCTGTCCTTTGCCTCTCTAGGCAAGCCAGCACCAAAAATAGTGCTGGTAGAGGAACTGACCAGAACTGGTTTAGGGGGTGGGCAAAGGCATAACCCCACCCACAGGCTAGCACTGGGAAAAAAATTGGTCCTCACATATCTCTCCTCAGAACACTCCTGGACCTGTGTGGATCAGAAGAAGCACTGTCCTGCTGTCTGAAGAATCTGAAGGAAGACTAGACCTGCTTGCCTTGAACCCAGGACCCCAGAAGTGACTCCAAGGGTCACTTAACTGACCTCCTGTTTGAGCTACAGGGACACACCAAGCTTCCAGAGGCCTTCTCCCTGCAACCCCTTAGCTGACCTGTTCCAACTGGACCTTCCATGGACCCTGCTGCTGACCTCTGTTGGAGAGTGACCTAACCTCTAAGTGATGCCCCTCAGGTCCTGGGCTCTTGGATGAGTGTTAAAGTGTACTCCTCCTGCTTAATCCTAAAAGGTGGAACTTGAAAATGTTTCTACAAATTTCTGTTGTGCGAAACCGCGTGGGACCGGTGCGTACCTGTAAGCTGATTGGCCGAGGGTGTATCACTGGTAAGATTGACTTCGCCAGAGCTCCAGCTACATTCTTCTTTGTAGCAGCAAATTCTGTTCCGAAGGATGGCATACAGTCTTGTGGTGCTCTCTTCAGTTAGATCCTGCAGTCTTGCCCAGCTAAGAAAATCCAAGCTCCAGAAAAACTTAGAAGTCTGAAGGTAGAAATCTTCACTAGGCCAGAAATCGAGCTGCATCCCTTTGACAATGATGACCTTCTCGGCACGAAATCTTGAATAGTCTCACTCAGAACTTCTCATGGCTCCCTGTCATTGACGACCCATCTTATGATCCAACTTGGTGCCTTGTCCAGCTGAAGACTTTACCTTCTCAGAATTTCTTTTAAGTCTGAAGGTAATTCTTGGACCAAGACCAACCTGGCCCTTGTATCTGACCCACACTTCATAGCAGTTGGTCTTAACTTTTGACTTTGAACTGGTTGGCACTTTGTACTTTATGATTCTATTTTTTATCCAAACTTTAAAAATTGATATCTCTGGTTTTGCTGATTGGATTTTTGTTGTTTTGCTGTAATTTTTTATTTATCTAAATCTCTATTTTTCTCATTTGTTTGAGATTTTTCTTGAGTGGTGGTTTCACCTTATTACTGTTTGAGTGCTGTGTAAGCATTTTCCTTACTGGCTTTAAGTTAGGCCTGACTGCTTATCTGTCAAGCTACCAAAAGGTAAAGCACAGGTTTATTTAGTGATTTTTGTGGTTTGCCCTTATAAGGATTATAATTAATCTTTGAAGTGGGCTCTCACCCCTTCAATAAATGATACAATGTCTTACAAGTTCAACCTGCCCAATATGCAGATCTATAAATGTACCCATCTTAGGCACACACTTAAGGTGAAATCGGTAGCCTGGCAAGAGCTGCCTGGGAGTATCCCCCAGAAAGCAGAATACTCACAGGGGAAATTGGGAAAAAGGTAGTGTCCCTAATTTATCAAACCCTTATCAATATTAAATTGGATAATCTGCTGAAGATAACGGCTACATGGGAGAATGAACTTGGATCCGATGGAAGATATTGACTAGAAGACAGCTCTCATGCACCCAAGTGAGGCAGTCATAAAATCGAGATGATATATTACCCAGTTTAAGATTCTGCACCTCATACTACAATGGAAGTCAACTCCATAAAATGGGCAGTGTCCAAATTCCCACGTGTTGAAAATGGGATTTAGAAGACAGCACATATTTACATACACTTTGAGGGTGCTCCAAAATGCAAGCCTACTGGGGCAATATATCGGAATTGGCTGCAGTCTTAGGTCAGGACATACCATGCACCCCTCCTTTTCTTTATTGGGCATACTTAGAAAAGTTAACTTAAAAAGAGCTTAATTGATGTTCTGCATGCTAGGATTTGTCATTGCAAAGAGAGACATTGCCAGAGAATGGGGTAATCTGCAGGTTCCGACCAGCCAGAACTGGTTAGTGGGCATGGATATATGGATGCGAAAAGGGTGGCATATGATATGCGGCAAAGGGGTGCACAAAGAAATTTAACAAAGTCTGTGGACAATGGCACATGTAGTATGGTCTTAGTGAAGGAGTAGTCCGAGACATGGAGGACAACGAAACTGTTGAGAGACATGGCACTAGCTAAAGTGGGAGCACTGTATTGCTTGTGATGGGTGAAACACATATTCACAAACAATGTTGTGTTATGTCGACATTGGGTGCTCTTAAACAAATGTATGTTTTATGTTGGAAAATTAAATAAATGCATTAAAAAAGAGTAATAAATGTAGATATAGCTCAGAGTGAGAGCGAGGGGCAAATCACAAGGGATCGGAAGAGAGATGAAGTTGAGTCAGATATATTGAGAGCGAAGTGAGGAAGACAAAGGTGGGCTACAGAGAGCTCAAATAGATAGAGTTTGAAGGTATATAAAGAAGTAGAGATATATACAGAGAGGCTAAGAGAAAGGGCCAAGGTAGAATTGGTGAGGTAAAGTAAAGAGAGGTGACACAAAGATTATTTTTTCAGTTTAGGGTTGTATCAATTTTTATTATTTTAGGGGAAAGTACAGATCATTCGCCTACATCCACTGGCCGGTGAAAAGAAGGATTGGGTGGGAGGAAGTGGAAGTGGGGAAAACAATACTTTTATTAACGATTGATATCAACGGAAACATTAAACAAAACAAGCCAGGCCCGTATGCAGTGGGATGACGCCCATGTTGTCCCGGTTCACACCACGCAGTAGCTTAAGTGTCGGGTTGCATACCAGCCATGAGGCGTAAGATTTGTAAATATACTGGGCAGGTGAGTTTCCAGAAGGTGTTGGATAAGTATTTTAAGCAGGGACCCTACGTCTTCTCAAACTTAGGGAAGGGATTGATTTATTACTGCCATTAGCTTTCCCATGCTTAACAAGTCCCAGAGTATGTGGGTGTGGAGTCAGTTTCCCATCTTGATAACAGGTCTTGTTTCGCTGCGCATAAGGCCAAAGTAATAGCCATCCCCCTGGGGGCTTGAAGTGGGTATGTCAGAGCATTGGGGAGCCCCAGTAGGGTATAGCTAGGGAAGCGAGGCAATTCGGTATCAAACATGTGGTCTATATCCTCAAGTACCTCTGACCAGTAACAGTGCAGTTTGGGGCAATGCCATAGCAGGTGAGATAGTGTTCCGGAGTGGCCACAGTGGGGCCAGCATTTGTCATCGCATCCCTTCTTAGATTTAGACAGACGGGCTGGTGTGTAATACCAATAATGTACTAGCTAGAGGAGTCTCCCTCCCAGCAGCGCTGCAAGCCAACATACGGGCCCGATGCAGGATGTCCGTCAAATCCTTGTCCGTGAACTTGCGTTCACATTCCGTCTCTCACCTTGTCCTGGCTGGTGAAAGCAAAGGATTAGCAGAGGTGTTTAGAAAGGTGTAGATATCTGAGAGCAGATGCCGGTCATCGCTCCGTGAGAGGAGCAAGCGCTCAAATGGCGTAAGAGGCCTGCTTTCATGGGGTCGCACTTTTGGCTGGGTCACCCAGTGGTGAACTGTAGCGTATCGCCATCTCTCAGAGTCTGGGAGTCCGAAGTCTTGCTGAAGCCTCGGAAAATCTTGCAGCCCCCGCTCGTCAAAGAGATCCCCAATGTGTTTACAATTGGCCTCTTGCTACCGGGATTATGCTGATCCATGCAAAGCCGTCGGGAAGTCCGCATTCCCCATGATCGGGGTAATGGGAAAGATCGAGGTGGAGAGGCCCTTAGAGGCACACAGCCTGTCCCATGCCTCGATTGTGGCTCTGACCACTGGGGAGATATACACTACCGGAGGGCAGTTTTTACGCGGAAGCCAGGGTATCTTCCAACTATGGATGCCGGCTACTGCCTGGTCCATGAAACACCAGTGCGTCTCCGTGAGTGGGTGTTGCCACTCTACTAAAAATCTCAACTGTGCTGCCTGATAATAACACACCAGGTGGGGTATGCCCAGACTACCCTCTCCGTCCTGACCAGGAGATTAGGCCCCCATGCCAGGACTGGATAAGTGAGCGCACTGTGACCAGCAGGGTGGCATCGTTGTGCGACAGAGACTTGTCAATGGTGGGGAATAGGTGAATGCCTAGGTATAAGATACCCTGTGTGGCCCATGTGAAAGGGAATGTTTTAGCTAGGTGTGTCTGTTTGTCCCTCAGGATGGTGAGATTAAGAGCTTGGGATTTGGTGGTATTCATCTTGAACCCAGATGCTTCACCGAATACTGCCAGTTCCTCAAGCAGTGGAGGTGGTGACTGACGTGGGTTGGTGATGGTAAAGCAGCATGTCGATGGCATATAATGCTATCTTGTGTGCTTGTCCACCATCCACACTCCCTCAATGAGTGGATGTCCCCGAACACGCTCCGCCAGCGGCTCCATGTAGAGTGCGAACAGGAGGGGAGAAAGGGGGCACATCTGCTGCATTTCCCTCAAAATTGGGAATGTAGGAGATTGTGCGGTATTGACGCGAACTAGTGCCTTCGGTTCTGCATAGCTAGCCCAGATCCATTGGCAGAAGCGGGGGCCCAGGCCCAACACCATCTGCAGAAAGGGCCAGTGCACCCGACCAAATGCCTTTTCTGCATCTATTGATAGAAGCAGTGCGGGTGTCTGCGAACGGTTCGTTTTGTCAATTAGGTGCAATAGGCGCTTCGTATTGTCTCTGCATGTAAATCCCAGAATGAAACCCGATTGGTCTGGATCTACTAGACCGGGCATGTATCTTCCCAGCCTGTTAAGCAGGGATAAGGGGCGGTAGGAGGCGCAATGCTGCAGATCGTTTCCCGGTTTAGATAGAACTGTTATAATGGCTGCTCTCATGGTCTCAGTAAGAGCTGAAGGAGTTGTATAGTCGGGCCAGTATAGAGGACAGTTGCTCTGCAAAAAAAAGAAGGCAGCTGTAAATCTGTCTTGCCCAGGAGCTTTATCCACTTGGAACCTCCCTATTGCCTCAAGGACCTCTTGTGTAGTCATATCTGATTCTAGAGGTGCTGCTACCCGTTCCTGCAGTTTTGTTAGGGGGGCCTGCTCCATGTCAGAGGTGCCTTGTGCAGTCCACAGGGACTCCGCTTTATATAGTTGAGTTTAAAACTGACCGAATTCAGTATCTCTTGTCATGGGGTGCTGGTAATGATCTAATAAGACTTGTACATGATGGGTTTGTGTCTGGGTACGTAATCTATGCGCGAGCAGTCGGCCAGCCTTGTTGCCCCCAGCATAATATCTCTGTTTCATGCGGAGCAGAGCGTTCCCTGCCATGTCCATATCTAGGGCCCTGAGTTGCTTTTTGGCAATAGTTAGCTGTCTCCGTACTTTGTGGGACCCTGTCTGCCTATTTGCCTCCTCCATGTCCCTCACCTTCCCCTCCAACTCCATGAGCTTGGCCCTACGCTCCCTGTTATGCCATGCCACTATAGCTATGTAAGTTCCCCTCACCACTGCTTTAAGAGCATCCCACAATGTAGAGATCGGGGTGTGTGGTGCATGGGTAGTGGCGAGGTAGTCCAGGATTACCCCCTGGACTTCTTTAATTGTGGAATCGTAAGAGAGCAATTTAGGGTTGGGGCACCACATCGTGGAATTCTGACTATTATTGGGAAGACGCAATGCAAGCGAAATGGGGGAGTGATCTGAAAGGGAAGCAATTTCAATTCCAGTCTGCGCCACCGCCGGGAACAGGGAGGCAGACACTAGAAAAAAAGTCAATTCTGGCATACGATTGGTGTGCATCTGAAAAATGTGTTTATGTTCTTGTAGATGGGTTTAGTGCCCTCCAAGCATCTATCAACCCTGCATCTATAAGCCACTGGAGTCCCGCAGAGTGAGCGCTCCTGCCGGGCCAGCCCTCTGAGGGGTCTGTTCTAAGGAAGCATCTCGTACAATGTTGAAGTCCCCCCTATCACGATATTGATGTCCAGGGTGGTGAAGATCAACCCAATCGCCTGATGGATAAAGGGTTCCTGATTATCGTTAGGTGCATAAAGACATGCAATTGTAAAGGTGTGTTGGTGAAAGGAAATCCGCATGGATATCATGCAGCCCGTGATCTCTGAATGTGTTTGGATAACCTGACCTTGAAAGTGTGTGGCTATTAAAATGGCTACTCCCGCCCTCTTGCTAGGCCCAGTCGACCAGAATTGGCGGACGAACCACTTTGATCGCATACAATTCCTGTCCTTTTTTGCAAGGTGGGTCTCCTGTAGGAAGTATATGTAGCATTGTGATGCCTTCAGCTGAGACAGTAGTGCTATCCTCTTCGCTGGTGAATTTAGGCCCCTCACATTAAGACTAACTACCCGCACCATAACTAGGTATAGTTACTGAGAGCGGTGATGGATCTGAGGTGTGCCAAGGGGTGCCGCCCCAGAGTGTAGTTGGTTGAGACAGTTGTGAATGTGGACAGTGCATGTGGCATGTGTTAAAGAAAACAAACAATAAAACGTACAACAAGATCACCAATCAGTGAAAGACAAGTAGTTACTTAGTAGGAGTCCATGTCGTCCGCTAACCGCATGGGTCATCTGAGATGATGGTAGTTAGTCGAGCCCTCTGCTGCTGCCCTTAACTGTTCGGTCCAGAGTCTGGGCAGATCCAAGGGCCAAACTCGCAATTTCTGCATGTTCCTGTCAGCCAGAGACCCTATGCTGCCCAACCAAAGTCAGTCCATGCCTGAGGGCATGGTTTGCAGCCTAGTTCCTGTCTCCACGGCAGTCATTCATCTCCTCGGCTGGGTTAGTGGTCTTGCTGAGTGAGGTGTTGCAGCAAAGCTGATCTTTCCTTGATGCTTTCTGCTGTGGTCAGCTTGCTCGTGGTTTTGTGGGGCCGAGATTTGGGGCGCCTTCGGCGGCCACTCCGCGGGGGACGACAACGATGAGTCTCGGGTTTCCGCTCGGTCACCTTGATCCAGGTCCAGTCCCAGAATCGCCGCTACTTCCAGAGGTGTACAAGTCGAGTGTGTTTCTCCGTTCCAGATGAAAACAAGGCGGAAGGGATGACCCCAGCTGTAGCTCACTCCTTTGTCTCTCAAAAATTCTGTGATTGGCTTCATGCTGCGAAGGCATTGCAGAGTAATGGGGAGAGGTCCTGGAACAGGCGCACCTTGATCCCTTCAAACAGGATGTGGGTTTGATCGCGCACAGCAATCATAATGAGTTCTTTCTGGCAGTAATTATGTAAACATGTGAGAATGTCCTGTGGCATTCCGGGGGATTAGGATAGACGACCCGCTCTATGTGTGCGGTCGAGGAGGATCTCCTTCCCCTCCAACACTGGGATGACTTGGTGGAAAAGCCGTGTGACAAAGTTCTCTAAGTGACCCACGTCTGCTTAAAGCGGAACAACCTTGATTCTTATATTGGATCTCCGGACCGGTTTTCCAAATCCTCCAGGTAGTAGTTAAGATCCACGTTGCATTCCTTAAGTTCCAATATTTTGCTGCGGCAAGCATTCAGCTCCTCTTCTCTGGCGTCTCCCGACCTCTCCACAAAATGAACTCTTTGTTCCAACTCGCCTATTTCACGGCGCATCTCAGTGGAGAGGTGTGGTGCAGCGGCCAGGGCAGCTGACTTCGGAGCCCAGGGCTCACGGTTCGATCCCCGGCGGCAGCTCAGCTCAGCACCATGTGACTCTGGGCATTAGCTCACTTAATTTCCACGACGGCCCCCAGCGCCTTGAGACCCGTAAGGGTGAGTAGTTCGCGCTTTACAAATACGGATTTACATTTACATTTTTCATGTCCTTGGTCATCTCATTCTTCAGGGTTGCAATATCGTCCCTCAATGTGCTGAAGAGGAACTCAATGAAGCGGCGCGTGACTGGGCCCTCTTCTCCCATATCTTGAACGTGAGCCAATCCCACGACAGTCGTTCTGGTGAGGTGGCGTCTGGAGCCGGTCCCACGAGCGTAGAGGGGGTTTTTGCAAGGAAGTCTTTGATGAAGGGGTCTTCTTTTGCCCTGGTGTTCGATATTTCCTTCCCAAGGTGGTGATGGTTGCGCTCACTCCTGGTCTTGTGGTCGGCAGCTATGCCACAGGTGAGCCATTCTGCCCACCGCTGCAAACAGTGCTGGAGCACTTTAGGGCAAAGCTTGATGCAGTCCCGGGGAGGCCCCCCAAGGAGGCCTAAGCGACAGGATGAATCCTCCCCGTTCTGGGCGCAGGGCGGTCCAGCAAGGTTTCCTAGTCATCTCAGCAAGCACAGCAGGAGAAGAAGAGGAAACGCTGACCCCTCTGGCCCAGCCAAATACCAGTGATGCATGCGCTTAATGTGGGTATGCCTCCCCAGATATGGCTACGAGGCGATCCTCCATGCCACCCACCTGCAAGCTCCGTTTCAGATGTACTGGGGGAATTCACATTCCCCTATTGATGCTGGTGCTGGCACTCCACGGGGTGTCTCTCCCCCACAGCCGCAGGTCCTAACCGTTGTGGGGTCGCCGCTCTTTCTTATACGCCGGTGCCACCAAGAGGCCCGCCCGGGTCCCGCTCCCAGGGCACAGCTCCTACGCTCATAGAGGGCCAGGCACGCAGCAATAAAGTTTCCAGCGAGGCCAACTGGTGCTTAAGGAAACTGCGAGGCTGCAAATCCCAACCCGAGGCCTACCGGCTGGGTTCGGGCCCGCGCTATCAGGCCGGGTCCCTTTAAGTTTCCCTTTTCGGCTCACCCGTGTTGCCGATCCACGTCCATCCCAGATGCAGGAGCCAGTCCCCAGGCGAAGGCCTCCGTCTCGGTCCGCTTGTGCCGCAAGTGGATTTCTAACTTCTGCGACGCAAGGCCTCCCTGCGGTTCTGCTGCTGTCTGGTGCCTTCGGTATCTGTAGCTTCCAAACGTCCCAGTCACATGCTCATGGCACGCCTGGCGCAGTGCTGAAATCCCAGGGCCATAGCCAAGGAGCGGGCCGGACGTCCCAGGAGGCCGCTAGTCCATTAGTTGGCAGGCGTGAGGGGGAATGCGCCCCCCAGCAATCCGCCCAGCTTCCTCACCATGGCTCAATCTCTCCAGTCCAGGAAGCCACTCCTGAGTGACCGGCCCCCAGCACTCGCCCGCCAAGTCCGCGGAGGGCAGACCCTGTGTGTCAGTGGCTACCGTGCTCAGGAGCCGTCGCCAATCTCTCTGGTCGCCATCTTGGCCCAGTCACTCCGCTATCACACCTCCTTTCCATTGTGGGAGTGCCTGGTAAGTGTCCCCCGATTATAAATGCAAAGACCTAAGGCAACTTACAATCAAGAACTGATAATAATTCATAATAAACTGAAGGAACAAAATCTAAGAAAGTACAAAATATATTTTAATGAAGTAGTTCAAAAAATATGAAATATAAATCAGTCCACATGCTTACACTAATCATATCAACATTAACTCACTCATTCTCGTAACTGAAGACATAAATATATATACATAACATACAAATTGACAATAACCAGAATAATTGATATGTATGATTAATTTCACAGTAGCTGATCAGTCTACTCCAATAAGGTTATTGATAATTAAAAAGCTAGGTTTAGCACAACAACAATGGATGAATCGAAGAACCATTCATCTGAGTCACGAAAGCGTGGCTAGAAACCAGATGGTATCTACGCGTGTTTCGCCACAAGGAGTGCCTTTATCAGGAGAAGCCGCAAAATAATATCTCTTGATTCCTGTAAATACAAAAAAGTATATGTACATATGGTTCCTTCAACTATGTATTATGTATATATTCATGATTTTTTTAAAAATTTGTTTATTGGATTTTGCGAAAATATAGACATACAGAGCAAACAAAGAAAAATAAGGAATAGGGCAGTCACAGTGTCCATGTGCATAGATTGGGAGGCATCTCTGATATCAGCGTACAGTGCATAGGGATAAACACTTAAGGAAGCAACATATCCATCTTATGGGTCATAACACAACGATATATCTGCTTACATATCTTACAGATGTCAGATCATCTAATTAAAACCAAACAGAGACAGTGACCCAGAAACAGCTTATAGACGTTTTTACAAAATAGGCACCTGAAGTAGAGGCCCAGGAGGAATACCTGTAATAATCATAAATTCACACGGAGCGCTCCACACGCATCAAAAAAGGAAACAAGATACTGGGTAATTCACTCTTAACTCGCTAGGTAGCTCTGATATAGGCTCCAAAAGTTTTTAGGCCGGCTCTGGGGAGGGAGCAGTTTGCTATATAATTCAGATTGCGTGTTGCAATACAACATATCCCTTAACCATTGAGCCATAATGGGAGGTGGTCCTTGAGCCCAACGCATAGCAACTCCCCGCTTAGCTATCAACAATCCCATATCAACTAAGCGTCGTATATCTTTCCATATCCGCTTAGAGTAACCAAGGAGAGTAAGCAAGGGGTCCGGCTTCAGGGACTCTCCAGTAATAACGCTTTATTTTTGAAATATTAAAATCCAGTAATTGGCTATGTCAGGGCATAACTAAGCTAAATGTAGGAATCCTGCTGGTTCCACACCACATCTCTCACACTTCGCTGTGTCACGGAGACCGTATCTATGCAGTCGGAATGGGGTATAATAGACTCTATTAAGAAATTTAAATTGGATGAGTCGGTGCCGACCATTTAGGGAGATACGTTGTGTGGCTTCGCAACAATAGCGCCAAGTGTCGTCATCTAGTGTGACCCCAAAGTCAATCTGCCACTCCAGCCTGGCTTTAATGAAAAAGTTCTTACGATAACCTTGTACCATGCTATAGATACTGGAGACAATTTTACAAGGGGATTCCGCACGTAACATTAAGGAAAAAGGAGTCACTTCTGGTGGTTCCATCATTTCCTCACCGAGCATATCGCGGAGCGCATGCCTGACCCTGTAGAAATGAAACATCATGAGTGGAGAGATTTCTTGCTTTTCTGAGAGTATCTTTTCCCAGCCACGACCTCTTCCGTCTTCGAATAAGTCACCTATTTTGGAGATATTGAGTAGCACCAGGGCACGTAGCACTTCCGGCTCACTAAATACCGGCAGCCACAAACACCATTTAATTGGCGTGATTGGAGAATACAAAATAGAGGCAGCTTGTCGTTTTAGTAGATACTGCCATGCGTGTATGGTGGCATTTATAGAATCTAAAGTGCCTGTGTGTCTGGCAGGTGCCCAAAACAGAAGTGCTGTGAAATGGGAAGGAGCGGCCGCGACCCTTTCTATATTTAGATGGGGGGGATTGTTGGGGTAGCCAATAAAAGGTGTGCAAGCTTTGTGCCACTCGGTAGTAAAGCTCCAGATCCAGAGCACCGAGTCCACCCATGAAATATGAGAGCGTAAGGATATCACACTTGACCCGGAACTGTTTACCAGCCCAAGCCAACCTGACCAATACAGACTTGATAAATTTTAAAAAGTGGGCTGGGAGGACTTTAGGAATATTTAAAAACAAGAACAAGAATCTAGGCAACACTACCATTTTCATCAAGGAGATACGTCCGAGGAGGGACAATGGGAGTCGCACCCATCTGTTGACATCGTCTTCCAATTTAGCAATTGCCCTGCCATAGTTCTCATTGAATACCGTCTCAGAGCCCGTATGTGCCTGGATACCCAGATAACGCACAGATTCAGTAGACCAGTTCAATGGGAATTCCAGCTCTATCGGCTCCGTAGCTGTGGTAAGGGGGAAAATGGTGGATTTGGTCCAGTTAACTTTAAGCCCCGAAAATTCACCATATCTTACCACTTCCTGTAACACTGGGGATAGGTTAACCTCCTCTCTAATGTATAAGAGAGTGTCGTCTGCGTAAGTGGAGATTATTAAATTATATCTGGGGAACCGGATCCCTATATGGCTATGGTACTCTCTGAGGGCACATGCCAAGGGCTCGGCCACAATAGCGTAAAGTAGCTGCGATAGCGGGCACCCCTGATGAGTGCCCCTGGAGATTGTGATGAGGTTACCAGATTGCCCACCCTGACCCTAGTGGTTGGGGAGTTATATAAGACTGCCACCAGCTGAGCAAAGAGGTCCCCAACCCTCATCCGCCTTAACACTAGCATCATGAATTTCCATTCAACAGAATCAAAGGCCTTTTCAGCGTCTAAAAAAATCGCTGCTGGCTTAGTGTGTTGAATAGCTTTGAATACTGTGCGAAGGTTATGTGTTAGGGTGCGCCCGGGGACGAACCCTGCTTGTTCGGGTCTGACCAATGTCGGTACCAGTGGGGCCAAATGGTTCGCCAAGACTTTGGCGAATAGTTTAGTATCGACATTCAGCAATGACAACGGCATATATGATGAGCATTCATACGGCGGCTTGCCCGGCTTCAGGAGCGTGACTAGCACAGCCTCTCGCATGGTTGGAGGCATAACACCACTCTCTCCCATCTCCTCAAACAGGGTGATCAAGTGGGGGACTAGGAGTTCCTTGAACTTCTTGTAGAAAGCCACGGTTAAGCCATCCTGTCCTGGGGCACTACCTGCGCGCATGCATTTTAAAGCCTCTAGGACCTCCCAGGTCTCAAGAGGCCTCATTAGGTAGTCTCTATGCTCGTCGGCCAGCCATGGAAGTTTGATGTGTTCCAGATAATCTAGGACTGCGTAGTCCTCACCAGCTGATTTGGTTCGATATAGGTCTGAATAATAGTTCCTAAAGCTGTCGGCTACAGCATCAGGGTCTTGTATCATCTCAGCTGTTGCTGCACAGAGGTTTATACCGCCAGTAGTATCCCGTCTAACTCTCAGTATGGCCGCTAATGTCGCGCCTAGGTGCTCCCCCTCTCCATATGTTTTTGCTACGGCATACTTCCCTAGAAACTTTATCTCTCTATCGGCCTCCTCGTGAAATTCTTCTAAAGTTTTTTTGGGCTCCTCCGTGACCTGCTCACTCCCACCCTCCAAGGCCTCCCGTTCTAGAGCAGCCAATTTCTTTTCCAATGCTTCTTATTGCCCTCTAATTGATCGAGCACCCCGAGTGTTTGGCCATAGTTATCCCTCTAATATAGACCTTAAAGGTCTCCCATATCGTTGCAAACTGGGTTACGGACCCAATATTGGTGTCAAAGAAGGTCTCAATAGCTTCTGTCATCTCAGCCTTGAATACATTATCTAGGAGTGCGTAGGGCGGGAACCTCCAAGTAAATTGGGCAGGTCTTTTCTGTGGGCAATCGAGATCTAATTGTATAGGTGAGTGGTCAGAGTATGAACGTGGATGCACCTCGCATCCGTGTATCTCAGGGCACAAAGAGTCAAAAGTGAACCAATAATTGATCCTAGTATACAGGTCATGTGGGGCGGAATAGTGCGTGAAGCCCCCCCTCCCCTTCAGATCTCGAGCGCCAGACATCCACCATGCCCAGTTCCGTTATTGCATCCTCTATTGCCCTAGCAGCTGATGCTGAGCGAGGCCCCCGGACGTTCAAGCGCCGGGCTAAGAACACAATTAAAATCACCACCCCATACCTGCGGGTGCAGAGTCAGACATCGTAAACGAACAAGAAGCTCTCGATAAAATTGTGGGTGATCGAAATTAGGGCCGTAGACATTTACAGTGATGAACTCCATTCCTTTCCCTTTACATTTGGTGATGGTGTATCTGCCCTCCTTGTCTGTCTCAAGGGCCTCAAGGGAAATACCAGTTCTAGGGTTAATACATGTGAGCACACCTCTTGCATGAGTAGAAAAGCCAGCATCGTGAAATATTCCATGTAATCGTCTACCAGTTAGCATCGGGCTGTCTATGGGCAGATGAGTCTCCTGTAGGAGAGCTATGTCTATATTATGCCTATTGAGATAAGCGATTACTTTCCTAGTTTTCCGAAAGTCATTAAGGCCTCTGACATTCCAGGTTAGCAGTCGCAGCCTATCACCCAGCTTCTAAGAAAAGGGTCAAATTCCTAACGGTGCCTCCCCAATGTCTGACCAAATAAACACCCCAGATCTTTTTCCTATGTCGGGTCACACCTGACGGGGTTATTGAACACATTGCGCATACTGTGACTACGAAAGAACAAAAAAAGGGAATCACCCATACCAAAATTCCCCCCCACCTCCCACGCCATGCAGACCCCAACTTAGCATAGTCGAAAACCCCCCTCCCTTCCACATGAAAAACATAAGGCAAAAATCCATGAAGTGAGTAACACACGGGGCGGATGTTACCACAACACAGCGAATTGCACCAGTAAGACAGAAAACGTAACCATGCCATCAAAGCATATATGGTGCAGCCGTGTAAAGCAGTTATAGCCCTTTCCTTTCACTAAGGGCAGAAGGGTCCCACCCTCCCATATGCATGTGAAAATATTCCCAAAAACAGAGCATCCAATTTAGCCTACAATGTGGCCCCCCTCCTGAAGTGTCAAATTAATATTAACAGTACTTGCAAAAGGCAGGCTTTATCGTCCCATTAGTTGTGGCCTCAAAGGTTTCGCTTGAGGTCAGCAGCCAATCAAAGCCCAGTGTTGAGGCCTCAACATAGACATGAGACTCACTGGCAAGCCATAGCTCTAGGGTGAAAAGCTGCCGATCGATGCCCTCGTTATTCTTGCTCCTCCATACCACCACCAGCCACCTCGTCCAGTCTCTCCGCTTCTTTATTCCGCTCTCCCGCCTTAGCGAATTCTTTTAGGGCTTTCTGTAGGGATTTCGAATCTAAGAAGATCTTTGATTTGCCGTTCATGATGACTCTGAGTCTGGCCGGATAGAGCATGGCATAGTCCATATTTTGCTCACGCAGGCGATGCTTCAGTAGGGCAAACTGTCGTCTAGCTTCCTGGACCTTCATAGTAAAGTCCGGATACAGGGATATCGTGGAGCCATCGTATTTCAAGACTCTTTTTTTCTCTAGCTTATTTTAAGGCTGCATCCCTGTCTCTATAGTTTAACAGTTTTGCAATCACAGGGCGCGGAGGGGCACCCGGGGAGGCTTAGGGAAAAGCGAGCAATGAGCACGCTCCACCACAAAAATTTCCGAAAAGGTTTCTCGGCCCAGTAGTGTGACGAGGAGTTCTTCTATAAACACTTCCATGTTGCCAATTGCGGTGGATTCCGGCAGGCCCGTGACATGCATATTTCTCCTCCTGGGCCTAGCCTCCAAGTCTTCCGCCTTATCTTGCAGTGCAACAAGAGTTTTCAGCAGCTGTTTTTAGACAGAGTTGGCCTCCAATTGCGCCTCCTCTACCTCCGACACGCGCCTTTCAGTCATATCGATACGCTCAGCGTGCTTGTCGAGGCGCTCCGACATTCTGTCTCTGTCCATGCGATATGCTAAAGTGTCAGTTTTCCCATTGATTGTTGATAGGCTCTTCTGCATCGCTATGAGTATCTGTCTGATATCGCCAGCAGCCTCGTCTGACGCGTCAGTATGCTCCTCGGAAGACCGGGTCCCCTCCGCCTCCTTATTCCTTGATTTCCTCTGTTCAAACAT
Organism: Calotriton arnoldi; assembly: GCA_963921515.1. Classification (NCBI taxonomy): domain Eukaryota; kingdom Metazoa; phylum Chordata; class Amphibia; order Caudata; family Salamandridae; genus Calotriton; species Calotriton arnoldi. The sequence goes on along the minus strand of CAWUFW010006128.1, from coordinate 564,744 downwards.
TATCTTAGTTTGAGATTTGTCCACCTTGCCCATACTGGAACCAGGAGAGTCGCAGGGTCCTCACACCTCCGAATTCTGATTGCCCCAAGCTTCGTACGTAATATCAGGGGTATGGCAACCCCCTCACAGCGCCAGCTTGAGCCCGGTGTTGGGACAGCAGATGCGGGCTTAGTGGGTACACCAGCCTCCCAGTGATGAAATCCACTGATCATTCATTAAGAGGGCCTCTGTAGGACGCAGATAGAGGCCTCACCACCACAGCCCCTGCCAACTCACCCTTGAACTCCTTGTGTTAGATCACACCAAATGCAATTTTGGTCTCGAGGGCCTCCTGTGGGCACAGACAGGGCTTATTCAGACAGTTATATTGGCCACAGCATGTGTGCCCTCTCTTACGACAGACTCCGGACACCAGGCTCCTCTCACATCAATTTGCCACCCTTAGGCCCTGCGCCGCCAGTTTATCAACCTCTGTAGTGCTGTGCGGAAGAGATATCTGTGCCCTCCATGATCTGCGGGTATTCTCGCAGCCCCGCCACGAACGGGCTCAGCAGTGGTATGTCATCGCAGGTCTCGTCCCAGGGCAGTCGTGTTGGGAGATGTCCCGGGAGACAAATCCAGTCAATCAAGAAGTCGTCGTGGGTGGGAGCAGTGCAGGCCCATCACAAGCAGTAGGCAGGGCACCCCCTCACAGTTGCCGTGATATCGTATTTTTTCACTCCCAGGCCCAAGATGACGATGGCGTGGGTAAGTTCGCAGTCCGTGCCTGGCCACACTGCCTGCATTCAATAGGCTGCTAGCATGCCTTGCCCATTCAAATTCAATGTCCGGGACATGCGGGGGTCCTCCCCAGAAAGCATGTCCCAGTCAGGCTGCGCCCCTCCAGGACTACCGGTCCGGCGCGTACCTGCAAGGTTCTTGCACTCCTATCTGGCCCGGTCGAAACCCGGGGGGGGGGCGCATTCGTCCCAACAGTAGCCGCGCCCCGGCTGGGTTATGTTCCGGAGCCTGTTCTGCCAACAAATCCGGCTTCCCGCAGTGAGGCCTCAGCTGCGGCGGCAATCATTCCAGGACGGTGTGCAGGCCGTGGGAGTAGGCCGCGTCGGCCTCCATTCCGCCGCGCGCCCAGATCCGGCCAGTGGGCACACCGATCGGAAGCGCAGCACCTTTCTTTTCCGTAACTTAGAGGTCATAGGAATCACACAAATGCAAGGATAATTGATGAATTGTGCTGATGGCTCGCGGAGCTCTCTTAGCGTGCGGCCATCTTGAGCTTCGGCAAGCTCCGCCCCCATATATTCATGATTAACTAGATAATTAAATAAATGTATTTGGTTGCTTCGCATCTGTGAACAGTATAGTGCAGAGTCCCAATTACCAAAAGCTCCATACCAACAAAAAAGAAATCAAAGTCTGAATAAAAATATATGCCTATGAGGTGCTGCAGGCATATTCCGTGAGAGCCCCTTGCATTGCATCGACCAAAAAGAGCATACTAAGAAGAAGAGAATTACTGCATGCATGAGAATACATCCAAGACACCCAGTGTAGATAAGTCTCAGAGAGGATAAATGCAAAAATACCCTAAAATTACAGGAGTCTGAGACAAAATACAGGGATTGAAGGAGAAAATCCTTTCAGGCACGTTGTACAAGGACAGGGTTTATATAAATGTAAAATAAAAAACTACAATGATTCTCGTTTCATTTCAGTTCATTTCTGGAGAGAGACACTGAACGTGTATACAGCAACCCACCAAATGGAATAAAACAGGAAGTCCACATGTCAGGCGGTAGAGTAAGTCGATAGTGCCAACTGGGTGAGAAAGATCCTAAATGATTACACAGAAGGTCCAACTATACAAAGGAACTCTAAAATAACATAAGGGGCACGAAAAAGTACATGCACCGCACGAACACACACTTACTAAATATGCAGCGGTCGGTGAGCCTGATGAAAACCAATCCACCCGATGTGTTCAATACACAATGATGAATCTGAAACATAAAATGTTTTCTCCTGAATTATCTGCCTGGGCAGACAGGAAAAGAATACTTTTAAGACTAATGCCTTACCAATGATATCTCTGTGTGATCAACATGGTGGAGTCGGCAGCCAAACGGCATCTGAACTAAAGAGTGTGCGAGGAAGTTGAACTTTTAAAAAGCTGATGCTTGCGGTCATGTAACATATCACATGCTCTAGTATTAGTTGGAGAGAAGTATGGAAAATGCGGCGGCCATTAGGGAGAAGGTGAAGGCTCAATATACCCCTCTTGTTGCTCTTACCGATGGAACTACAATAAATGGCTCACATGCTCCAGAAGATAATATTAGTAGAAAATGATCTAAAACCTGTACATACGCAGTTGAATCATTGAGGATCCTTTTAGAGATAAGTATGGCAAACACGGCAGCCATTAGAAAAGGGGTAAAGGCACAATGTACCCTTATCGATGCTGCTACCTATGGAACTGCAATAAATGATTCACATGCTCCTGAGGATTATATTAGTAAAGAATAATCTGAAATCAATATATATGCGGTTAAATAATAGAGGATCACAGTCTGTAGATAATTCATGGAATAGGATTGTAAATGGCACAGAGTGAATAGTAGCTACAACCTATAAGAATATGGTAAAAGAATAGACTAAAAAGTACATATGCTTCAAAAATCATGTGGATACAGCGTAATCCAGGATACACCAACAGCTACATCATCCGGGAGAGATGGTTGTACTGGTAATAATAACTGCACCATGAAATGGCGAGATCATCACCAGGGGATAGGTGTGACTGATATATAGTGAAATGGCATAGAGCCCCATACCAATTAATCAGACATTCAGCTGGCGAAGGCAAATAGGTACTTGGGGGGTCAAGCCATCTTAACCAGCATTATAGCGAATGGCTTGTTCCCATGGAATTTCTTGATTTAGGCCATAGGAAAAGGTGTCTAAAGTGAAGATCCAGTATACTTCTCTACTTTTTCTTATGGCTTATGGATCACAACCTGGTTTATGGTTGATTTTTTTCCAGTATAAGCCAATCAATCTCTTCAGGTTTATGCCCTAAATCGAGGAAATGCTTTACAAGAGGCGCCGCAGTTTTTTTAGTACTGATGGCCGATCGGTGTTCCGTAAGACTTGTAGCTAAAGACCGAGATGTTTCCCCTACATATCCTAATCTTCACGCACACAGTAAAAGATATACAATGTTCTTGGCTTTACAATTGGTAAATGATTTCCTGATGATATGATGAGCATTGTATTTAAAGTTGGCCGTGATAATGGCATTGTCACATGCCTTGCATTGTGAGCACTTGTAATTCCCAACCACTGCCTTTTGTCCATCAATAGTTTTCGGGGTGTAGGATGCATTAATACTCATGCGAGAGTGAACTACATGATCTTTGAGATTTTTATTATGCCTATGAGCAAACATGATTAGTGGTAATATATCACTCTGTTCTGTATTAATGTTCAAAATGTGCCAATTGGCACATATGATCTGGCGGACTCTCTCATTGTGAGTGGAATGTCTAGCTACACAAACCAATTTGTGCTCTCCTTTGGATTGATGATTTCCCAACAGGTGGTCTCTATCATAAACCCGGGCAGGTTTGTAGGCCTCACGTACCAATCTTCTGGGGTGCCCTCTGGAAATAAACTTGGATTTCATCATGATGGATTTGAGATCATAATCTTTTAAGTTAGTGCTATTTCGCCGGAGGCGTAGAAACTGCCCTAACGGGATACTTTCCTTCTGGGTCTTTGAATGATAGCTGTTAAAGTATAACAGTGTGTTCCTAGCTGTTGGTTTGACATAAAGGTCAACTTCTAATGTATGATTGGATATTTGATTCCGATATCTAGAAATTCAAATTTTTGGTTACTGCTATTGGTCGTGAATTTCAGATTAGTATCACACTGATTAATCCATTCAAGAAATTAATGAAGAGAGTCTGACTCTCCACACCACATGAAAAAAATATCATTGATATAACGGACCCAGTGGTTGATAGATTCATAGAATGAGGCTATTTCGTTGTAGATGAAATTCTTCTCAAAATGGCCATGTAGATGTTTGCTACTGTGGGAGCACAAGAGGCCCCCATACTGACTCCTTTCATTTGCCTGTAAAGATTCCTATTAAATTCAAAAGTATTTTCCTCTAATACCACCTGTAAAATCTCTATAATAAAAACAGCACAGCAATCAATTTGGCATTGTTCAATAAGCCACTGTACTGCATTTAAGGCATCTTTTTGGGGTATGTTACTGTATAAGGACTCAATGTCCAATGTGAAGAGGGTTTCTCTCATGGCGTTAAAAGGAAGACCTTCCACAGTTTGAATAATTTCTTTGGTGTCTTTGATGTGGGAAGCAGTTTTAGATATGAATGGACGTAAAATAAGGTCCACATATTTCGAAATTGGTTCGGTGACTGAACCTATATTGGTAACAATGGGGCGATATGGAGGGTCGATTTTGTTTGCTCTGGTAGTGGGGTCTAGTTAGACTGGTAAATAATGCTCTAAGTTGTTTAAAAGAGCATGCATTTTACTAACATAGTTGTCAGTATCTAAGACTACTATGCCCCCTCCTTTATCACAATTTTTGATGGTTACACATGTAGTTACTACTGAGGTCACATAGGGCATTAAGTTCACTTTTGTCTAGATTGGGGGAGGACGTGATATTTTGTTATTCACTGCTTAAAAGCGAGTCAATACTACGCTTTCAAAGATACTCACTTCTGGACCAACATGGTCCAGGGTAGGGATGAAGGTGAATACCAGACGCAGTCCTGTGCGATTGTCCAAATGATTCACTCTACATGGCGTATCTGGAAAAAAATAAGAATTAACATATTTTGCAAAAAATGCCATGATATCTTGAAATAATTAAAAAATGTTTACACCAGTATATGGTACAAACGAAAGTCCTTTAGATAAAAGAGCAATTGTTGATAGTTCTAAAGGCTTGTGGGACAAATTAAAAATGAGTATATCCTTTATGATCTCCAATACTGGGCATTCTGGGTCACTAAGTATTGAGGGTTGTTCTGTTGAAAACTGCCCCGGTTGAAGTTGTCCTGATATCTTGGTTGATATCTGGGTCTCCAAGGACCTTGCCGTGCTCCTCGCCTGCCTAAAAAAGACTGTCCTGTTGTTGGATTGGATGAATACAATAATGCATCCCCTTCTGGGTTGAAATGATGGGAACTTCCTTCGTTCTCTGAATCAGATGTATCTGAAAAGGAGGTAATTTTACTTCTAGGTTGTTGATGTCCTATTGTATCTGAATCATGGTATTCTCCTTGGCTGTAAAAATGTTCATTTAAATATGGATATGTCCTCTCTTTGGTGGTGAATCTTATGTCCTTTTTTAATTTATCTGTCTTTCTCCTAATCAGATAATCTGAATAAGATGTAACTTCCTTGTCAATGTCCTCTAGCTTTTTTTTGGCCTCATTTAAGGCATTACTCTGTTTAATCTTATCTTCTAGTGCTGTCATCTCTGTCAGTAGGATTTGGACAAGCTATTTCGCTGTTTCACTATTAAAATCATGAAGTCACGAGAGCAACGATTTGCAATCAATGACCATTTCTCTAAAAATTGTCGTACTTGAACAAACAGCCCCGGTATATTACGTACTCGGAGACCCTGTGGAATAACTCCTGCCCGTAAATAATCAAGCATGAACTGACCATGTAGTTCTAGTCTTTTACTTTTCTTCTTTAGTACGAATAATTTATTTAAATCCTCATTGTTAGCAGGATTGATGTTCGTGCCTGTTTGATGGTCAAAGTTGGATTGATTGCCTACCAATAATGTTTATTGTTCATCTGTGAATCCAAATGTCTGCAACACCTCCATGAGCAAAAGTAAAAATTTAAAAAGTGACAAACTGTAAAATAAAAAATGTGCTATTCACCCAAACAATCAGAAATGAAGTGACCCAAAAAGATGAAAACCAGGATAAAAACAAAAACTAGTTTGCAAAGCAAAACAAATGGTAGAAATACTACCTATAAATGAACAAAGCAGACCGGCTGCGGGTAATACAATGTAATAGACAAGGCCCCCCCTGCTAAACGGTGTGAGTTCCTTTAGGCAGGGATCAAAATATAATTGCAAAGACCAAAGGCAACTCAGATTACAATCAAGAACTGACAATAATTCATAATAAACTGAAGGAACAAAATCTAAGAAAGTACAAAATATATTTTAATGAAGTAGTACAAAAAATAATAAATATTTTTTGTACTACCGCACCTGGACTCGGAGCTGGTCAAGCCCCGGAAATCCGCCAGATCATGTTTTGGCGCAGCAGAGCTCCGGAGGTTCGCTCCTTCACGGGCGCCATCTTGGACATGCCCCCCTATTTCTTTCAGTTTAGTTGCCCCCAACTGTGTGAGAGTGTGAGGGTTACATTTGGTAAAGCCAGGTATGCACACTAAGGGGCCTATTTATTATGTTAAGTACAGTGCTGTACAGCAACCCAAATTGTTGTGCTGTGTTGCCCAAGGGAGAAAAAACAGCGCAGAGTCACATTTATTTAAAAAATGGCTTGTTTCTGCTCGCTATTGAAAGCACTGGGATATAAGCACTGGCATATAAACAGTCTGCCTATTGCCACACACAGTCTCTGCATCATGAAAGCATACTCGTCAAGTCCAAATGTCTAGACAAATTCTGAAACATCCCATACATTGGGCCCTATTACGATGTCGGTCGAAAAGCCTCCGACCCCTGGTCGGAGGCTTTACGACCGACAGTGCAGTTTTAAGTCCGACCACTGCATTACAATGTCGGCGGTAGGAGTTTAAACCGGCCTGAGGGCCCCCCTGTGAATCCCTTCACCATGTGTCAGGCACCGTGAAGTGGCTGCTACGCTGTGCAGGGATTTACACAAAATCCCATTTCTCTATGGGAGCTTGTGCTGCCGCTGGTGTCCGACCGCAGCACAAGTTCCCATAGAGAAATGGGAGTGTGCGTGCACCATGTGCAGTCGCATCCTAATTGGGGTGTCGGGACCGCCGAACGGAGGTCCCGATTTTGTTGCGATGTCGGTTGGAGACAACTCCTACTGACATCGTAATCAGGCCCATAATTGTATACGTGATGTACAGAGCAACACACATGCAATGTATGAAACATTTTGAGAAATGAAAACATTTCTTAATGTTGGCACCTGGTTCAAGGACATGTTATTTTTTGGATGCAAAACCTTGTCAGGCTAACTTAGTAGGTCGAGCTTTACATCAAAAACTGTGGATGGCTGAACTAATCCTCTCAAATAACACCCAAGTAACATCCCTTGATGCAAAGTGGAGCTACGTGGCACAGAACAAGGCAAAGCATTATTAGCCCTGAGAAAAGGACACATTTCAAGTGCAAAATTCCTTTTAGCGTCGGAAAGTAAATACCCTTACAAAAGTTTGTGCTGCTTTGCATCACTTTGTACAACTTTGTCTCAGTGTAAACCCTTAGTAAATCTGGCCATCAGCTTCTGTTAAGCATGTTCGGCTGTCAAATTAGAAAAATAAACTGTTTTTTATAAGCAACATTATTATGGTAGGAACTTCAACTGCCCCCCTCACTTCACCATGGGGCCCCTTGGAAGGTGGAGGGCTTGGCCAATTTCCCACTTTGCCTTAAAACATCTCTGAAGCAGCCCATTGAAAAGTCTATTTACGCTATGTAAAAGTGTGTGTGTGTAAGATACACGTCCTGCAATTTATTAACTGTGTTGTAACTGTAGTGTGTAAGTGAGGGAAGCATGCACTGCTGTTGTCCATGCTTTTCCATTTTTACATGTGTAGCCTGTGCTGCACTTTTTTTCTGTGTTGTAGGAAAGCTTACACTGCTGGTGCTTATGTCCTACCTGTTCAGTGCGTGTTAATGAGTGTTTCTTGTCTCTAAGATGAAAACGTTGCTGCAGTGAGAATGAGAATGAAGAGCGAGAGGAGGCAACAAATGTGACGGGGGACAACAGCTTGCCAACTGGGGTGTACAACACTGACAAAAGGCCAGTAGAACAAGCATTTGCAATGCAATAGGTCTCGCATTTGCGAGAGTTTTAGCTATTGGTGTTGTAAATGACAATGCCTTTTATTTATCTGTCTTGCTAATTAACTCATAAATAAAAGGCATTGTCATTTACAATGCCAATAGATCAAACTCTCGCAAATGCGAGACCTATTCAAAGATGCGGACGCCATTGTCCCGGGGCACTCGGAAAGTGAAAGCACGCGTGCTGAATGTTGCAGGAAAGCATGTTGTGCCTGCAGAAGGAGAAACTTATTAAAGAAAATAGTGTTTACAGATTAAAAAAGACGTACCGTGTAAAAACCGAAGTAAAAGGGCCAGTCCTCATGGGAGGTTACAAATGAAGACAAGGCAGTACTAAGGAGGGACTAACAAGCCTTTTAACGAATCAGAAGCCAGCATTTACGAAGGGCAATGACACAAGCCAATGACAAATATGGATGGAAAGTAGGTGGGGCTTCTATTCCATACTCCAATACAACATGCAGCAGAGCAGTGCATGCGCTGCCCAGGCTCGACCTAAAAAAAGAACCAACATGGGCGCTCTCAGCGATGCTGGGTTCTGAAGATCTGCAGCCTCATTTAGTTTTTGCAGCCTCAATGTGGTTCACTTCCCAGGATGGCGAGGACAAAAGAAGGCGATATCTGTGGAACTCAGGCTTATGAGCCCATTGCCCCTCCCATTATTAACTGATATCATCCAGAAAGACAACTCCGCTGGGATCTGTGCATTTTCAAGGTATGAAATGGGGCAAAGGAGCAGAGGGGAAACTGCCCACAATATACAGGTTAAATGCATCTGGCCTCTAAAATAGACTAAAGGCCCACTTTGCTAGTTGCAGGGAGCTCTTTCAAGTAGTTTCTCAAAGTCTAATCTGCTACTAGATACATGTAATAAGAAAAATGAAAAAGCTCCTAACACAGGTTACAGATTTTGTTCTGCAAATGCTGTATTGCCCTCCACTGTACTGCTCTCTCCCACATACATTTCTTCTCTCCGGTCACCACCCCCCAACTCTCCCAAAAATGCCTCTGCACTGAGTTGAAAAAAGGAGGGGTGTCGCCCTGTGAGAGGCCTACCCTAATGCATGGCTAAAAAAAGTGTAGCTTGGCTCCCTAGTAACCCTGGGCGAAGTGCTACGCTACGCTCGCGTAGTTTGCGAAGTCTGCGCTACTTCGCACAACGCGAATTGCACGTAGCACAGTGCGAACACGCGTAGCGTAGCGTAGTGCCGCGGTCATTTTTTGCTTGCTCGCGGTCCTCAACGTCAAGTTGGCGACCGCGAGCAAGCAAAATGACATCCCGGCGAGACTTTTCCTCGTTCGCGATCAGCAACATCAAGTTGCCGATCGCGAGCGTGGAAAATAAACCTCCCGGCGAGATTCTCAACGCGGGGAGGTCAGGTTTCTCATTGCGAGTGGTCGCGTATGCTCGCGACCGCTCGCGATGAGAAACTACCAGTCCGCGTTGAGAAAGCTGCAGCTCGAGTAAAAATCTACTCGAGCAGCAGTAAAAGACAGCTCGCACTGTGCAAGTTGCCGTTTTCAATGATTGCACAGTGCGGACAAGCATCCGGCACTGTGCAATCATTGCGAACAGTGCGCTACGCAGTTCGCGTAGTGCTACGCGAAGCTTGCGTAGCGCGAACTGCACTTTGCGTAGCTTCGCGAAGCATTACTTCGCGAACTACGCCCACCCTTACTCCCTAGCCCATCTCAAGACCACAGGCCTCAAACAGTTCAACGATATGTTGTATCTCAAATCACCCTAGATTTTGGACGACATGGAGGGGATGCAGGCTCTTCATTTATTGAAGATATAATACATGCGGTACTTGGAAGCTGGGGGATCCCGGTTGCAGCAGCTATTTCTGAGTCTGATCTAGGATCTAACCAACCCAGAGAAAAATGCACCATTTGTCCTGATGTTCCCTTTTTTTCGATATCAGGACACAATTCTGCAGTGCCCTCATTTTGCATGCATTCTGTTCAGTGCAGCAACCTGGAGGCAGCGAGGGGGCTTTCTTATATGCACTTCCAGTCGAGCTCAAACAAAGGCCCGATTTAAAGAGCCATCAGCCCTTGTTCTGTTCAAGTATCATCCTAGCTGGGAGCCATCTGGTACCTAACACATGGATGCCAATGCAGTCGAATGAAACAAAGGAACATATATTTTCAGTAGTACTTTAGAGAAACTATAACTGTGATGCAGGTTTTTGACTTGGTTCGACCCCTATGTAAGAGATATGCATTTACTGTAAGGACGCAATATTTATTTGTGAGTAGGACTAATTACACTAATACTTATTTAAATTACACCTACTGCTCTATTTTTTATTCAGTTCTTTTACAGCGCTACTCCTCCAAGTGTAGGATGTCAGAGTGCTTTACATCACACACAAACATACAGTAAATCATGCATGTGTAAATCAATGTAAAGGAAATGTTACTTAAGATAATGAGACCTATAAGGTGTAAGAATCACATACTGCCTGTAATTGTGGACATTGTATGTTAAGAGTGAACGGTTTGGAGAAACACAACGTCAGGATACAAAATAGCACTTCGATTGTGGTTGTCTGTATTAACAAGACTTCAGCTCTTCCCAAAATAACCTTTCTTTGCAAATTTAGAATAACAACAGATTGAGAAAAAAATAAGGCTCTAAGCCCATGACTTACAGTTTGCATGCAGCTCCTTGATGCCAGTTAATAGATCCCTGTGCTATATTAGAAGGATTGCAAATACGAACTGGAAGTAACAAAATGATCTCAGTTTCAAGAGCAGTAACCCTTTTATCTATCTACATAAAAAACAAATATGTGAAATGCATGTTACAACATGTGCTTTGCAGCAGGCACATTAACCCTTTATGCTACTTTGTGAGTAAAACCAGGACTGCGGTAATCACCAGCGTTATCTCGGCCTATTATATAGTGCGCGCACAACGTGACACTCTCTCTCAATCCCACCACTTCCCATCATCCATCTCCGCCCCCGACACTGCCATGCCCAAATATGTTAATATGCCCAAGAATTCTCAAGGCCAGGTTATATTGTCCAAGGCGTAGAATTTATTCACAACAAATCAGGAAATTCTCCATAATCCACTAGGAGAGAACCAGTATCCTACTTGGATATATATATATATACGATTATACATAGCATCACGCTCAGTATCCTACTTGGATATATATAAGATTATACATGGCATCACACACTAGTGTCATCATCAAGGCGAGGCAGTAAGGAATTAAAATTGACATTACAGTCACCATTGTATCAAGTTGACCATACACTTGAACGCTCAGCTGTACACATTGCGCCGTCAGGCCCCAACGCGATACAGCGCACAGTTACAAAACTTGAAATTCCAACTTGAAATCCAGGGCAGCGCATATCGCACCGGCCCTCTGGGGGTACCTGAACACAGGCAGCCTCCCCAAGATTCACCTCAGTCCATAAGTGGCAGGTTAGGGCAGTAGAGTCGAGGACCACCGTCAGGCCAGTCCCTCCTCCCCACCAACCTACAGCACACTGCAATCCTACCCCCTCCTGGGGTCCCACCAGTCACTAAACGACCATTGTTGTGCCTCCCCTTTGTTGTTAACTGTCAGCGCTCCGCCGCCTTGCTTTATAGCCGGGTGGGTGGGTGGTTGCCGACGCTCCTGCAGCTACATCCAAGGTCCAGGGAGACAAAGAGGACGAGTCCCTTAAGGCACTGCCTTAAATACCCTAAACTTAGGATTCGGTTTCGTTTCGTCAGAGGTCCATCCCAAACCATTCACGTCACCGACAGATCCCCTCCTTACCGACCCCCAATGGGAGCTCGGTCCCGTGGAGCTACTAAGGGCGCCCCTCCTCTAGACGTGGGGGGCGCCTCATCATAGTGCGCGCACAATGTGACACTCTCTCTCAATCCCACCACTTCCCATCATCCATCTCCGCCCCCGACACTGCCATGCCCAAATATGTTAATATGCCCAAGAATTCTCAAGGCCAGGTTATATTGTCCAAGGCGTAGAATTTATTCACAACAAATCAGGAAATTCTCCATAATCCACTAGGAGAGAACCAGTATCCTACTTGGATATATATACGATTATACATAGCATCACGCTCAGTATCCTACTTGGATATATATAAGATTATACATGGCATCACACACCAGTGTCATCATCAAGGTGAGGCAGTAAGGAATTAAAATTGACATTACAGTCACCATTGTATCAAGTTGACCATACACTTGCGCCGTCAGGCCCCAACGCGATACAGCACACACTTACAAAACTTGAAATTCCAACTTGAAATCCAGGGCACCGCATATCGCACCGGCCCTCCGGGGGTACCTGAACACAGGCAGCCTCCCCAAGATTCACCTCAGTCCATAAGTGGCAGGTTAGGGCAGTAGAGTCGAGGACCACCATCAGGCCAGTCCCTCCTCCCCACCAACCTACAGCACACTGCAATCCTACCCCCTCCTGGGGTCCCTCCAGTCACTGAACGACCATTGTTGTGCCTCCCCTTTGTTGTTAACTGTCAGCGCCCCGCCGCCTTGCTTTATAGCCGGGTGGGTGGGTGGTTGCCGACGCTCCTGCAGCTACATCCAAGGTCCAGGGAGACAAAGAGGACGAGTCCCTTAAGGCACTGCCTTAAATACCCTAAACTTAGGATTCGGTTTCGTTTCGTCAGAGGTCCATCCCAAACCATTCACGTCACCGACAGATCCCCTCCTTACCGACCCCCAATGGGAGCTCGGTCCCGTGGCGCTACTAAGGGCGCCCCTCCTCTAGACATGGGGGGCGCCTCATCATAGTGCGCGCACAACGTGACACTCTCTCTCAATCCCACCACTTCCCATCATCCATCTCCGCCCCGACACTGCCATGCCCAAATATGTTAATATGCCCAAGAATTCTCAAGGCCAGGTTATATTGTCCAAGGCGTAGAATTTATTCACAACAAATCAGGAAATTCTCCATAATCCACTAGGAGAGAACCAGTATCCTACTTGGATATATATACGATTATACATAGCATCACGCTCAGTATCCTACTTGGATATATATAAGATTATACATGGCATCACACACCAGTGTCATCATCAAGGTGAGGCAGTAAGGAATTAAAATTGACATTACAGTCACCATTGTATCAAGTTGACCATACACTTGCGCCGTCAGGCCCCAACGCGATACAGCACACACTTACAAAACTTGAAATTCCAACTTGAAATCCAGGGCACCGCATATCGCACCGGCCCTCCGGGGGTACCTGAACACAGGCAGCCTCCCCAAGATTCACCTCAGTCCATAAGTGGCAGGTTAGGGCAGTAGAGTCGAGGACCACCATCAGGCCAGTCCCTCCTCCCCACCAACCTACAGCACACTGCAATCCTACCCCTCCTGGGGTCCCTCCAGTCACTGAACGACCATTGTTGTGCCTCCCCTTTGTTGTTAACTGTCAGCGCTCCGCCGCCTTGCTTTATAGCCGGGTGGGTGGGTGGTTGCCGACGCTCCTGCAGCTACATCCAAGGTCCAGGGAGACAAAGAGGACGAGTCCCTTAAGGCACTGCCTTAAATACCCTAAACTTAGGATTCGGTTTCGTTTCGTCAGAGGTCCATCCCAAACCATTCACGTCACCGACAGATCCCCTCCTTACCGACCCCCAATGGGAGCTCGGTCCCGTGGCGCTACTAGGGCGCCCCTCCTCTAGACATGGGGGCGCCTCATCATAGTGCGCGCACAACGTGACACTCTCTCTCAATCCCACCACTTCCCATCATCCATCTCCGCCCCCGACACTGCCATGCCCAAATATGTTAATATGCCCAAGAATTCTCAAGGCCAGGTTATATTGTCCAAGGCGTAGAATTTATTCACAACAAATCAGGAAATTCTCCATAATCCACTAGGAGAGAACCAGTATCCTACTTGGATATATATACGATTATACATAGCATCACGCTCAGTATCCTACTTGGATATATATAAGATTATACATGGCATCACACACCAGTGTCATCATCAAGGTGAGGCAGTAAGGAATTAAAATTGACATTACAGTCACCATTGTATCAAGTTGACCATACACTTGCGCCGTCAGGCCCCAACGCGATACAGCACACACTTACAAAACTTGAAATTCCAACTTGAAATCCAGGGCACCGCATATCGCACCGGCCCTCCGGGGTACCTGAACACAGGCAGCCTCCCAAGATTCACCTCAGTCCATAAGTGGCAGGTTAGGGCAGTAGAGTCGAGGACCACCATCAGGCCAGTCCCTCCTCCCCACCAACCTACAGCACACTGCAATCCTACCCCCTCCTGGGGTCCCCTCCAGTCACTGAACGACCATTGTTGTGCCTCCCCTTTGTTGTTAACTGTCAGCGCCCGCCGCCTTGCTTTATAGCCGGGTGGGTGGGTGGTTGCCGACAGCTCCTGCAGCTACATCCAAGGTCCAGGGAGACAAAGAGGACGAGTCCCTTAAGGCACTGCCTTAAATACCCTAAACTTAGGATTCGGTTTCGTTTCGTCAGAGGTCCATCCCAAACCATTCACGTCACCGACAGATCCCCTCCTTACCGACCCCCAATGGGAGCTCGGTCCCGTGGCGCTACTAAGGGCGCCCCTCCTCTAGACATGGGGGCGCCTCATCATAGTGCGCGCACAACGTGACACTCTCTCTCAATCCCACCACTTCCCATCATCCATCTCCGCCCCCGACACTGCCATGCCCAAATATGTTAATATGCCCAAGAATTCTCAAGGCCAGGTTATATTGTCCAAGGCGTAGAATTTATTCACAACAAATCAGGAAATTCTCCATAATCCACTAGGAGAGAACCAGTATCCTACTTGGATATATAAACGATTATACATAGCATCACGCTCAGTATCCTACTTGGATATATATAAGATTATACATGGCATCACACACCAGTGTCATCATCAAGGTGAGGCAGTAAGGAATTAAAATTGACATTACAGTCACCATTGTATCAAGTTGACCATACACTTGCGCCGTCAGGCCCCAACGCGATACAGCACACACTTACAAAACTTGAAATTCCAACTTGAAATCCAGGGCACCGCATATCGCACCGGCCCTCCGGGGATACCTGAACACAGGCAGCCTCCCCAAGATTCACCTCAGTCCATAAGTGGCAGGTTAGGGCAGTAGAGTCGAGGACCACCATCAGGCCAGTCCCTCCTCCCCACCAACCTACAGCACACTGCAATCCTACCCCCTCCTGGGGTCCCTCCAGTCACTGAACGACCATTGTTGTGCCTCCCCTTTGTTGTTAACTGTCAGCGCTCCGCCGCCTTGCTTTATAGCCGGGTGGGTGGGTGGTTGCCGACGCTCCTGCAGCTACATCCAAGGTCCAGGGAGACAAAGAGGACGAGTCCCTTAAGGCACTGCCTTAAATACCCTAAACTTAGGATTCGGTTTCATTTCGTCAGAGGTCCATCCCAAACCATTCACGTCACCGACAGATCCCCTCCTTACCGACCCCCAATGGGAGCTCGGTCCCGTGGCGCTACTAAGGGCGCCCCTCCTCTAGACATGGGGGGCGCCTCATCATAGTGCGCGCACAACGTGACACTCTCTCTCAATCCCACCACTTCCCATCATCCATCTCCGCCCCCGACACTGCCATGCCCAAATATGTTAATATGCCCAAGAATTCTCAAGGCCAGGTTATATTGTCCAAGGCGTAGAATTTATTCACAACAAATCAGGAAATTCTCCATAATCCACTAGGAGAGAACCAGTATCCTACTTGGATATATATACGATTATACATAGCATCACGCTCAGTATCCTACTTGGATATATATAAGATTATACATGGCATCACACACCAGTGTCATCATCAAGGTGAGGCAGTAAGGAATTAAAATTGACATTACAGTCACCATTGTATCAAGTTGACCATACACTTGCGCCGTCAGGCCCCAACGCGATACAGCACACACTTACAAAACTTGAAATTCCAACTTGAAATCCAGGGCACCGCATATCGCACCGAGCCCCTCCGGGGGTACCTGAACACAGGCAGCCTCCCCAAGATTCACCTCAGTCCATAAGTGGCAGGTTAGGGCAGTAGAGTCGAGGACCACCATCAGGCCAGTCCCTCCTCCCCACCAACCTACAGCACACTGCAATCCTACCCCCTCCTGGGGTCCCTCCAGTCACTGAACGACCATTGTTGTGCCTCCCTTTGTTGTTAACTGTCAGCGCCCCGCCGCCTTGCTTTATAGCCGGGTGGGTGGGTGGTTGCCGACGCTCCTGCAGCTACATCCAAGGTCCAGGGAGACAAAGAGGACGAGTCCCTTAAGGCACTGCCTTAAATACCCTAAACTTAGGATTCGGTTTCGTTTCGTCAGAGGTCCATCCCAAACCATTCACGTCACCGACAGATCCCCTCCTTACCGACCCCCAATGGGAGCTCGGTCCCGTGGCGCTACTAAGGGCGCCCCTCCTCTAGACATGGGGGCGCCTCATCATAGTGCGCGCACAACGTGACACTCTCTCTCAATCCCACCACTTCCCATCATCCATCTCCGCCCCCGACACTGCCATGCCCAAATATGTTAATATGCCCAAGAATTCTCAAGGCCAGGTTATATTGTCCAAGGCGTAGAATTTATTCACAACAAATCAGGAAATTCTCCATAATCCACTAGGAGAGAACCAGTATCCTACTTGGATATATAAACGATTATACATAGCATCACGCTCAGTATCCTACTTGGATATATATAAGATTATACATGGCATCACACACCAGTGTCATCATCAAGGTGAGGCAGTAAGGAATTAAAATTGACATTACAGTCACCATTGTATCAAGTTGACCATACACTTGCGCCGTCAGGCCCCAACGCGATACAGCACACACTTACAAAACTTGAAATTCCAACTTGAAATCCAGGGCACCGCATATCGCACCGGCCCTCCGGGGGTACCTGAACACAGGCAGCCTCCCCAAGATTCACCTCAGTCCATAAGTGGCAGGTTAGGGCAGTAGAGTCGAGGACCACCATCAGGCCAGTCCCTCCTCCCCACCAACCTACAGCACACTGCAATCCTACCCCCTCCTGGGGTCCCTCCAGTCACTGAACGACCATTGTTGTGCCTCCCCTTTGTTGTTAACTGTCAGCGCTCCGCCGCCTTGCTTTATAGCCGGGTGGGTGGGTGGTTGCCGACGCTCCTGCAGCTACATCCAAGGTCCAGGGAGACAAAGAGGACGAGTCCCTTAAGGCACTGCCTTAAATACCCTAAACTTAGGATTCGGTTTCATTTCGTCAGAGGTCCATCCCAAACCATTCACGTCACCGACAGATCCCCTCCTTACCGACCCCCAATGGGAGCTCGGTCCCGTGGCGCTACTAAGGGCGCCCCTCCTCTAGACATGGGGGCGCCTCATCATAGTGCGCGCACAACGTGACACTCTCTCTCAATCCCACCACTTCCCATCATCCATCTCCGCCCCCGACACTGCCATGCCCAAATATGTTAATATGCCCAAGAATTCTCAAGGCCAGGTTATATTGTCCAAGGCGTAGAATTTATTCACAACAAATCAGGGAAATTCTCCATAATCCACTAGGAGAGAACCAGTATCCTACTTGGATATATATACGATTATACATAGCATCACGCTCAGTATCCTACTTGGATATATATAAGATTATACATGGCATCACACACCAGTGTCATCATCAAGGTGAGGCAGTAAGGAATTAAAATTGACATTACAGTCACCATTGTATCAAGTTGACCATACACTTGCGCCGTCAGGCCCCAACGCGATACAGCACACACTTACAAAACTTGAAATTCCAACTTGAAATCCAGGGCACCGCATATCGCACCGGCCCTCCGGGGGTACCTGAACACAGGCAGCCTCCCCAAGATTCACCTCAGTCCATAAGTGGCAGGTTAGGGCAGTAGAGTCGAGGACCACCATCAGGCCAGTCCCTCCTCCCCACCAACCTACAGCACACTGCAATCCTACCCCCTCCTGGAGTCCCTCCAGTCACTGAACGGCCATTGTTGTGCCTCCCCTTTGTTGTTAACTGTCAGCGCTCCGCCACAGGGTGAGAAGCTCTCCGGCGCACTCGCACCCCCCCCCCCCCGATGCTGACCGTGCTCCAGAATAGCCCCCAGCGTAGTGTGAAGAAATAAATGTAACCCTTCATCCGACAGATGCCCTCCATGGTGTTGGAAGAACTCTGTTCACCTCGGATGGAGCAGCCTGTGTCGAATTGTACCCATGGAAGACGACCCCCGCAGGATTTTATGTAACAAACCGTTCAACTTCTGCACAGATTTATTCAAGGCCCTCACTGAATCCCCTCCAACCCAAACCGACCGCGGTATCACTTCAGACCACAATATTGCTGTGGTCGGTAGGTAATTTTTAATCCTTGCCAAGACCGGAAACAAGGCCTCCTGCACCCCTCGCCTGCCTAGAGTCGGCATGTCATTCCCGCCAGCGTGAATAACCAGAATGTCCGGGCGAGGCACTGATTTGGATACTATAGCTTGCTGCAGCCTGCAGAACAGATCCTGCAATTTAAGACCTGGCACCCCAATCCAATGGTGTACAAACCCAGCAGCCCCTTGCGCTGCCTCCAAACTGGACCCACGAAATTGCTGCTCCGCTCTGAGAATCAAGGAGTGACCACGCCAACATACATGCACCGGTTCGCAGGAATCAACTGAAACAGAGAGAGAATCACTGTTAAGGGTATGACAGAGGAGCACCCTGGGCATCCTTCCCCCCCACTAACCAGACTTGGCCGAGCATACCGCTCAAAACATGTTGACCGCCAACACCCCACCCGTTTGATTGCTTCTGCTGGCAGCCCTATTGCCGCTGCTGTGGTGGCCGCCCCAATGCGAAAGGAATGGGAGCTAAACTGCATTGAATCCTCACCCAGGTAGACCAGCGCTTTCCTACACACCTGCGTGAACTGGTATCTTGTCATTGGCATCCCATCCTTGTGGACTAGAAGCCTTGAAGAGGCCATCCCGGGGCGCCCATTAAGGTACTCTCTTGCCAACCGTACTGGACAACATACGGCGTGGTGCGCCACGTGCAACGTCACCCATGCACCCTTCCCAAGCGAGTCAGTTTTTGACCGCTGAATCCTAATATGAATAGTCCCCCCTTCCAGAATGACATCCGCTAGGCCTAACCCCCTTCAGCATTTTTTGATGCGGCCACCAACTCCGAGATACGCAACGCCCCAAAGAAGGCGAGCACGTATGCAAAACTAAATAGCTTTATCTCATATTGAGACCGGCAGACATGCGGCAGGGTCTCTACAAGCCTACCCAACCTCTCCAAATTAATAGGTCGCCGAGTGTCCTGTACTCCCGGAACCATGCGTTCCCAACCCATGATGGCTTTGCGCACCCTAAAGTCTTTGGTGGGATCCTTGACTCAGCTCAACCCCGCAAAGAAGGCGATGGCAAATAACTGCCTGCGCACCAACGACAGTGACTTCCCCTGACCTCTCTGCTCCACCAGAAAACCCAGCACTCCTTCTGGTGTGAATCTATCTTACTCCATGCTTGAACTGAACGTTGCGCTGTACACCCCCCAAGCCCTCTCGTGCATACGTTTTGTCTGGGGTGCCAGTGCTGCTGCAATTAGGTCTGCCACAATGGGGCACCAAGCCTCCACAGCTCCTCTGGAAACTCCGCCATCCGTTCGTCCGCTTGCGGCCACCGTGCCCTGAATTCTGCCAACTTAGATCGAGACAAAGAGTCAGCCACTGTATTTTCCACACCGGGAACATGTTTGGCAGAAAAATGCACGTTATGCAAGAGACACAGACGAACAAGAGTCTTCAGCAGCCGCAGCACCAAACCACATTTCGCACTCTGATTATCAATGGCCATGACTGCAGACATACTGTCCGACCAAAAGACTACTCTGGTGTTGGCTAATGAAGCCCCCCAGATGTATAGGGCAACAATAATGGGAAACAATTCCAAGAAAGTAACATTGCGCGTGAGCCCAGACGCCACCCACTCCGCTGGCCAATGCTTCATGCATCACCTAGAACCCAACACAGCACCAAAACCAATGCTGCCCGCTGCATCGGTATAGAGGGCTACCTCTCTGTTGCTACGCGCTGGTTGCTGCCATAGTAGTGTCCCATTGAAATTATCCAGGAACTCCCTCCATGTCTCTAGGTCCTCTCTGACTTCCGCAGACAACCTTGTGTGGTCGTGCTTAGCCCGTAGGCCGGACATCGCTCTCGCTATGTTCCTTAAAAAAACTCTCCCCATGGGAATCACTCTCAAGGCGAAGTTCAATTGGCCCACTAACACCTGCAGCTGATGAAGGGTAACCTTCCTGGCAGATAGGCAGACGTTAACTGCATCCTTGAATGCTCTCACCTTCTCCTGCGGCAACCGACACTCCCCCGCCACCGAGTCAATCTCAATCCCAGCAAACACAAACAGGTGGTGGGGCCTTCTGTTTTTTCCTCGGCCAATGGAACTCCCAACGCCTGAGCAAGCTGACGGAAACCTCGCAGTGCCCTCCCGCATGCCCGATCACCCGGGGGACCCATGAACAGGAAGTCATCTAGGTAATGCACCACATTGTCTGACAGCACCAAATCCTTTACTGCCCATTCCAGGAATCTGCTGAATGTCTCAAATACTGAGCAGGCTATGGAACACCCCATGGGCATACACAAGTCGAGGAAGTACTGACCCTCGAAAGTGAAACTCAGCAAGCGCGTATCCTCAGGGTGAACGGGAAGAAGGCGGAAAGCAGACTCTATGTCAGACTTGGCCATAAGAGCCCCCCTACAAGATCTCTGCAATTTTGCAATAGCTTCGTCAAAAGTGGTGTACCGCACTGTGCACAGCGCCTGGTCCAACCCTTCATTTACTGACAACCCAGCGGGGTAAGATAGATTGTGTATTAAACGGAATTTTCCCGGCTCTTTTTTAGGAACCAAACCCAGGGGCGAGCACACCAAGGATTCACATGGAGGCGCACTAAAAGGACCCGCTACCCGCCCGCCTTCACCTCCTTCCGAATCTTTTCCCGGACCAACTCCCGTTGTTGCAGAACTGACTGCTGATTCTTTGGTGGGACTGATGATGGGGGTGCGCGGGAAGGAATGCGAAAACCGTCCTTGAAACCGTGATACAGCATGTAAGCTTCCTTGTCGTTATTGTATCTACTGAGCAGGTGTGTGAGGACGTGCATGCGAATTGGGGAAGGGCGCTTTACACTATTGCTTTGGCAGTAGGCTTTTAAAGGGTGTATGCTCCCTCTGCTTGCCTTGCTTTTTGAAACACTTAAACTCTGGATGTCCTTGCCCCCCCCCGCAGAAAGAGCAGATGTGTTTAAACTTACAGGCTCCCCCTTTGCTACATTCCTTCTTGTTGTACTGCCAACAGGCCAGTTTTTTGTCTCCCAAAAGTTTGTTGAATCGAAAGGATTGAACCGCCCTCCCAGGTGCATTAGACATATTGAACTCTGCATGCCAAATGTTGATCTCCCTCTGGTCCCAAGCTATCTCCGGCCTGACCGCTTTCATCTGCCGAAATTTAGTGTCGTACTGCATCCACGCCGACCCTTGGAATTTGGATGCCGCACCGAGAATAAGGGACATGTACCTAAACAACTGTGGGGCTAACGATGGTGTTTTCTCAGTCAGAATTGCCACATAAATGGAAAACCCTGTTACCCAATTCCGCAAGGACCACTCAACCCACACCGATTTAGACTTCGAATCGCCCTCCTTAGCCGTTCTAGGCCTGCTTGGGACCACCCCAGCATTGATCAAATCAAAAACATTCACAAAAATTCCCCCCTGTGAATTTTTCCCCTCATCTCGGATGGAACGTGTCATGAAATTGCTGAAGATGGAGCCAGCACCAGAGATGTAGACCCAAATATCAATGGTGTCACCACTGGAGGCACATGAACTGCCCCCGTCCCCACTGTCGTCAGTGCGGTCGAAGGCTGCGCTATTCCCAGCCCCACCATCACTGGCGTCCCACCAGTTTGTGCCCATACTTGTGCCGCCGCCCCCCCTTGCGGCCCTGTGACTGTGACTGATCCGGGTGTTGGTGGAACCGGCGCCCCCCCCAAAAACTCCGGGGGCCTGTTGGCCAACAGAAGTCCCATTTGCTTGCAACCCCCCTTGACCCCCTGCTGGCACCCCTTGCCCTTGCGTTGGCTGTCCTGCCATACTCCCCGGGTGCTGCAGGGCCGCAGCGCTACCTGCTGCTTGTGCCACTACTGGTGCTCCCCCCACCTGTGGAGTCCCCACGGATGCTGTTGTTGTGGAGATTGCCATAATACTCTGCCCCACCGCGCCCACAGTCATGTTAAGCACAGGTCCATGCGCCGCCTGATCCGAACTGTGGGCGGCCATGCCCTGAGCATTCGACTCACCCCCCACAGTGGCTACTGCTTCGGGCTGAGAGCGCAACTTGTCCTGCTGCCCCTCCCTATATCGAACCGGGACCTTCCTCTGCCGCTTCGGTGTCCTGCTTTCTGGCTGTTGCACTGGCTTGCCCGCCAGCTTCTACAGCGCTGCCTCCATGCCATGCTGCTTAGTCGCCTTCCAGAGCTCGTTTAGTGCGTGGAAATCCTCCGGGGTCGCAGCCTTTCCAGGATTGGGGCGTGCATGCTTAGGTGCCATGCTTTGAACCTGCTAGCCATAAACACAAAAAACACAACATGTTAAATGCCAATCTCCCCCACATTGTGCAAAACTCCCCACTCCGCACCACCTTAACCACTGGATGGACATGGACCACACCCCCCGTTGTGACACGCGTGATCCACCACCCAGAACATAGTGGTGTGTTGAAGAGTAATAGGTGCACTAAATATGTGTGTTGCAGAGTAATAAGTGCATTAATACTTATAACAGGTCCCAAGAGATCAATTGATATGCCCAGGATCACAGGATGGCGTGCCAACGCTGCAACTCAACCCGTCCTAAAGTAGGCGAATCTGGCCACAGTGAAGCCTTCATTGGATCTTCTATATATTTTTTTCCTTTCTGCGTGGAAGGACCCCCCCACAAGGTCAGGGATATTTGTGAACCCTTGCATTCTGCTGAACCATATGCAGTTTAAACGCACCTACACACCAATCATGTTTGAATTACCATGTTAGCTACTTTCCAGAACGCCGCTACCATATAATGAGCAGCTGTAGACCGCTAATAAGTCCTATGAAAAGGCTGCCAGATCCAATACTTTAGCACCAACAGCTTGTGCCACTGAATTATAACCATGCTGATCCCTGCCGTTTATGCTACCCGGTCCGAGCCTCATATCTCCACTATGTTATGCCATCCCTCCTCAAAATGCTGGCCTTCTCATTTGCGGGTCGGAGGGCGCTCATTCCATTTGCGGGCCGTTGGGAGCTCACCCCACCTTGTTAAGCGCCCGGTCAGAGCCCCCCCCTTGCATTGAAAAGTGCCTTCATAATGGCCCTCCAAACGCTGCCCCTCGCATTAGCGGGCCGGCGGGAGCTCACGCCATTTGCGGCTCAAAACTCCGCTATAAAAATGCCATTCATTAAACTGGCGGCAAGCTGTGCCGCGGCCGAGCCGGAAGCGCCGCTCCGTACCCTTCCGGTGAGCACTGCGCGGCCGCAGCGGACATGATGCCACAGTGCCCGGATATGGGCGGGGCGGGCCCACCCCACCCCTTCCCCGACGTCCATCCGGCGCCTTGCTATCAGGAATTACGGCGGGCCCAACCCCCTCCCTGATGATGAATAACAGACCAAATCGCGGCCGATATGGGACTGCAGTTGCACCAATCCGGTAAACTCAGCCGCAGCTGAGCCAGCTGTAACTCTCACTAACCTTCCAGTAAGCACCATATTAGCACGGGGGATCCCCGTATCAGAGCTGTACGCTACCCCCTCCTGGATATCGGAGCTGATACGCTCCAAGTTGCTCTCCCCTGCCTCAGAATGATGCCTGGGGAGGAGGACCGAAGAACCCGGTGAGCAACTGACTCAAACAACTTTCTATACTTATGCATGCATATAAACAACCCTACGCCACGGCCCCCCCGAACCCACCTTGGTACAATTTTTCCCCGCGTCAGGCGCTGTCGCGTTTGCCGACGCTTCTGCAGCTACATCCAAGGTCCACGGAGACAAAGAGGACGAGTCCCTTAAGGCACTGCCTTAAATACCCTAAACTTAGGATTTGGTTTCGTTTCGTCAGAGGTCCATCCCAAACCCTTCACGTCACCGACAGACCCCCTCCTTACCGACCCCCAATGGGAGCTCGGTCCCGTGGTGCTACTAAGGACGCCCCTCCTCTAGACGTGGGGGGCGCCTCATCAATTCCCTCACAATTGCTCGGCACACGAAGATCTCTGCAACAGGTGTCTTAACCCTGTCAGATAATTTAAAATACAGCTTGTTTGTGACCAATTAAGTAAGCTAGAACAGACTTGCCGTCACATTTGTCCTTTTTAACAATTTCGTTTCAGCCGATTTTTTTAACAAATGTATAGTTTGAGTGTCACTGTGTTAGGCTCTACTTTTAAAGCTCCGCCCCTTGTGACTACACGCCCTTTCACCTGCCACACCTTTCCCCCCAATCTATGGGTTCCGGCAGTAAATTGTTTCCAGTAGAATATTGTTTCCAATTCCCGCACAGAATACACGTGATCTGACGACTCGTACTGTGCAACATTCTTGTGTGCATTTTTAGATTGACATTGTAGTCTTATTTGTAGAAAAGCAGGTTTGTTAACATAACTCTGCAAGCGATATGTGAAAGGAATGAAAAACCTAAGTTTATGGTAACCGTATTTTCTGTTCCCGGCAAAGGTGCAAAACATTTCAATATTGAAGGCCGGCCCAGCTCAGAGCCGAACCTTCCTTCCTTTGTTAATTGCTCTTCGTGTGCCTCTGGCTGCAGTAATAAATTAGTGTTGCTTTTTCATGTGTCTTGTTTACCAGGAGTCTGTACCTCTCCCTTCAGAAAGATGGTCCATCCAGCCTGTAGCACTTGTTCACTCAGTTGAGCACCTGCAATGAAAACCCTTTTTGTCTATAGCATGGGCACTCGCAGACATTTTCTCAAGAGCCACAAAGTTTCATTTGTGATGTGAAGAGGGCCGTATTGATGCCAGCAGGGTGGCGATTCGGGGGTGGGACGGGGCGGAAATGCGGGTATAGGGGAACTGAAGCATATACATTTAGTGGCTGAATTGCATAATGTGAAACCAGAAAACCTCAGATTAATCCCAGCTTCTCCACTTTACCAAACTGTATAGAATGAAAAGCACTTTTTGAATTTTGTAAGATGTTATCATATTTTTACACTTTTTCTGCAAGATAGCTTTGAGAATGAAGGTGTTCCTAAAGTTGTATGTCTTTTTTGCTACTGCTGAGTTCAGTGAACAGCTGCCCAGTGCTGCTGTTGATCAGGGGGCCACAAGTAAAGGTCAGGAGGGCCTCATGCGGCCCCCGGGCCATACTTTGAGTATCACTGGTCTATAGTTTCTTGCTACGTCTATACAGGAAAACCGTTTTCAAAACAATAACCCTATCCCCTTCTGTTCTTGAACACCAGGGGGTAGATTTGCGAGCCCCTTGCGCCACTGGAACGCCGCTTTTTGTGAAGCTCCGGTGGTGCAGATTACAAAATCATATCTATGAAGCCACACAAAGCCACTATACGTGGCTTTGAATGGCCTCATAGATATAGAGTGAGGCACAGCAGCGCAAATTGCAGCGTTGCCTTACTCTGTTCTTGGGAGGTCTTCCATGGGTATTACGGTGGGTGTTCCCACGCAACACCCATGGATTTTGATGCTGCTCCAGATATACAAGAGCATGTAAACCTGGGGAAGCTCCAAATCCTTATGCCTCCAGTGGTGAGGATAACGAGGAGAAACGTCCTTATTTCTCCTCGTTATTTCCTCTTTCTATGTGTGCTACAGTTTCCTCTTTCTATGTGTGCTTCCTTTTGCAGCACAATACAGCACACATAGAAAGAGGAAAATGCCTCTTAGGATTGTTTCTGTGCAGGAAGGTCCCTTTCCTGCACAAAAGCAATCCTGCCAACAACACAAGCACTCTTGCAACATGGTGTAAGGGTGCCTGCATTGGTGCTAGGCAGCCGAAACAGAGCCAGCGCCAGCGCCAGCGCAGGCAGGGCCGGCTTTAGGGCAGTGCGACTTGTGCGGCCGCACTAGGCGCTGACCTGTGTAGGGGGCGCTGACCTCAGGGGGGGGGGTGCTGTGTTTAGCAATAACTTATGATTAGAGAGATGAGGGACACTTTTGCACCGTGGTAGGGAGAGGATCCGAGGAGGCGGTCATGGGGTGTTGGGGCACCAAAAATGATTGCCGCACCGGGCGCCGCCAGCGCTAAAGCCGGCCCTGAGCGCAGGGAGAAAGGACAGGACTGCACTGTATTGCATAAATATGGTGCATTCCTACCCTTTCACTTTGGCGTAGGGGAGCGCAGCAAGGTGACTTGCTGCGCTGCCCTACACCAAATCCCCGTAAATGAGGGCCCAATTTGTTAGGTTACTATTAAGCAGCAAGCTCAACATCCACCTGTTTATTGTCGGAAATGTAAAAAGCTCTTCAGAACTTTTCTGTTTTGTTTTAAGAACGTCCTATGTTCTGTTTCAATTTAATTTGACATGAGAACAGGGCTGTCACATGGATGGATCAGTTCCATGTACTAAATGATGAAGCCATTATAATGAACATATGGAATTAAGAAATGCCATTGTTTGGAATTTATCATTTATTATGTCATATGGGAATGCTATTGGTTCTTCTCTCTTGTAATTATTGAGACATATTGGGTGGGGTGAGCTTCAGTGAACCACCACCGAAGCACTGGTTCATATCTAAGCATGTAAATAACTAAGCTGCGGTCCAGCAGTGGCTGGTGTGGCAAGTAAATCTTTTAAGGAAAATGCAGTGTTTGCCCTGCAGGGTTCATATCTCCCACATTTAGATTCCTTTCCCCCACTGAGAATAAATGAACACTGGGAATGACCTCCCACCACAGGTTTGAGCAAAATGGGGGACGGAGCTATGCGGGTGGCCTGCTGTCCCCCAAAGTGCTTCAAAAAATTGACTACTCCCCGAATCAAAGTAGAAATTCAGGCATTGAAAAGTTCAATGGCCAGTTGTATCCCTAATCACCCTAAAGTAAGGCTGATTTGACTTTGGCATGGTTTCGATTTCTAGGGCCTATTTGCATGGGCAGAGGGTGTCCGGGCTCCTCGGTCCTGTAATGTCCTGCTGGACATGTTCTAGTGTTCAACCTGGTGCTGTAACCCCACTCTACACCCACCCATCACAGGCGTCACCGGTCAGGTGACCCTGCCAATAAAAGGGGCCCGTACCATGGTGTCTGTGTAGTCATTTACCCAGCATATGGGCCGAGGGCACAAGACACCACATTGGTGAAGAGCCCGCATGTGCTGGCAGGAACTCTACTGTTCCTCGTGGGGGGGAAGTGTAGCCTGTGCCTGAGGCACCCCCTCACCTGCTGCCAGCGTGAAGGCCACCCCGTGAGCCACAAGAGCGACATTCAGCCTCCCTGCTCTGCAGTCGCCTGCCTGCAGAGACCCCTGTAAGGCAGAAGCAGTCCGGAAGCTGTGTCCAAAGATCCGCTGGGCATAAGGTGAGCCTGCAGGTAGGACAGTATGCAGTAGCCGAAGAAGAGAGACCTGCATAGTTTTGTGGCTAGCACGGTGTCCAAGGTGCCTGAACACGGCCGCCAGACACAGTGAGAAAACGCCCCCGCAGGTGAGGGGAGCACAGACAGGCTGCAGCATCAAACATGAGTGACCTCCCCCCCCCCCGGCAGCATAAGGGCATCGCCCGCATTGTAAGGTATGGCCCGCTCAACTAAAGAAGCACCACATACCAGGGCAAAGTGTATGTGGCGGCCCCGACTGGGGTTAAGACTGGAAGAAGACAAGCTGCCTGGCCACACTGCTGTGAAGTGACACCCGGCACCTGCAGTGTGTGCATGGGTGAGAAGGTTGCCACCCACCACCATGGTGCGCAGCCCGCCAGCGAGGCGAGAGAATTCTGGAGGCCCCTGCAGAAGGAAACTGGCATCTCTGGAGGTTCGCAGCATCAGGGAAGCTGCTGCGGCCTCACAGAGAGAAGAAGCGCTGCAACGTCACCTGGAAGCAGCCCAGTAAACCACACCAGTGCTGCACAGATCCCCATATTGCCTTCCGTATCGGAATGAAAGGGCAGTCTTAGTGCAACATTTAGGCACCCCGTCACCTCGCAAGTAAGGGAAAGGAGCCTGTAACGCCCACAATTGTTCCCGCAGCGCCCTTAAGTAAATATACAGCCCATTGTATTCCTAGAACTGCTGTGGCCTTCTAAAATGGTTACCGCGCCACCTAGCAGCTACTCGAGGCACCGCGCCCTGGCCTTAGTGCTTGACATCAAGAAGGTGCCTCGCTATAGGGATGGTGGGAGCAATAAATATGCCACCATGCTGCCAGTCCTAAAAAGTCTACAAGAGACCAACGATTTCGCCCCAAGCAGCCAGGTGTGCATTTGGTCCCTGACGTCCGCCTACCTGATTAGCACCGGAGGTGCACAGAGGTGCAGGGAAGAGCAGTGCAGCAGTAAGAGGTGCACCGGCTGCTTAGAGCATCCCCTCAGGTGAGAGTGCGTGGCCAAAGACCCTGAGACTGTATTGGCAGCCTCCGCTGGAGACACACGACCTACAAGGCCAGGAAAACTGTTACTGCGAAAGAGTGGCTGCAGCAAAACCTGGTGGCAGCTCTGTGAACTGCCCCAAATGAGCAGATGATTTGAATGTGCCCCAATAGGAGATGAGCTGCACACATGAGTCCTTGCGATCTCACTTTACAGAGAGCATGCTGCTGCAACGTTGAACATGAGCCTACCTCTCAGCCACATGCCCCATGTGGACTATTTGTCGGTCGAGGAGAAAGAGTGCCAAACCCCAGCCCCCCAGAAAAGCACCCAAAGGCACTGCCAAGAGTCCAGCCAAAAACAACAGTTGTAGAACGCAGGCAGAGCCCCAGAGGAAGAGAAGGTGTTCGACGGCCAAGACACAAAGAGCATAGAGAGAGGCTGTGCCTGTGAGGAGCAGCACAGCCCAAAGCATCAGGAAGGCTGTCCCGGCACACACTGGGCCAAGAGTGAATGCACAGACTGTCCACCCCGAACATGCAGCGTTGACCAGAGAACCAGAAAGCAAATGCCTACCTCCCTGGAGGGGGAGAAGAGCATTGTAAGCAGAGCATTGCAAGCCCCTAGTGACAAGAGGCCACCACAGCCAGAAGAGCAACAAGACAGCGAACTCTCAAGGTAGCAATCCCCACCTAAAGCACAACAAAGGTGGGTGCAGAGCGCTCAACCCCGAGTGGCTGCCTGATGCCACCGCAAGCAAGGAAATTGTGCCACCCACCATCAGTGGTAAACGGACACCACTGCAAGCTAGAGTAAGGGAACGCCAACTGTCAGAAGAGGGTGCCCACGAAGAGAACAGAGCGCACGAGGTCAGAGGTGCGCAGAAGGCTGTACCAGCGAACCTGACAGCATGGGCAGGCCTGCAGGAGAGAGAGACCTCTCCACAGCAAAAAAAGCAATGCCGAAGGCAGCAATGAGAACCTCCACTTCTCCACCGCACCAGCGAAGCCCCGCAGTGGGCCAAAAGACAGCTCAGAGTGTCCTCCCTCACACTGCTTCTAGTCAGAGTCGCCAGTGGCCCAAGACAGGCCAGAGGAGAGTCGCACACTCCCCGTGGCAGGCTGCCACGGCAACATGTGCTCCAAAGACACGCAAATTGTGGCCAGATGCCACGTCGCACCACAAGCAAGGAGCATGTCACATGAAGTGACCGACCCCGCCAAGCATGCCTGAGCTGAGGCAGGAGCAGGCACCACGATGGCGCAGGCTCGGGGCGCAAGCACATCGCGCTCGAGTGATGAAGGTGACCTGGCGGAGGAGCACCGCCAAAATCCCTGAGGAAGGAATGGGGCCTGTGAGAGGTCCATGAGGAGTAAAAGCAAGTCCTACTGACAGGACAGACCTGCAACAGGTCATATGCAAAGAAAGGGCACAGTCCTAAGAACAGGACGCGACCAGCAAGATGTCCATGTGGCGCGAACATGAGACATGTGGCATGACGCCACATCAGAGTGAGGGACCAGGTCGGAAAAAGGAGAAAAGCATCCCAGGACGCTACATCGCAAAGGAGAAGAAGAGCATGGCAGGAAGCCACACCCTGAAGGAGAAGAGAGTGGCACGATGCCACAGGGTGAACAACCACCACAGGTGCGCAAGAGAAAAGGGAGAAGAGCGATAAGACAGAGGACTCATGCCAGCACTGGAGAAGGTGTTCAGCAACACAAGCCAGCCACCAGGGTGCAGAGATGTCACTGGAGACAGCTTCGCTGGAGGACTAACCGTAAGCGGCTAGCAAGCGTGATCTGTGTCCAGGTACCACGCTTCACAGTGCAACCATCCACTCACCTGTCACCGGCTGCTTAGCATTGATGACATCACAGCTAGCAAGTACACCTACCACAAGTCAACCGCGAGTGGCCACGAAGTTCCTCCAGTCCTCCTGACTCCAAGATATCGCCTCAAGTATGATATCGCCACCTGTTGCCCAAGCGTAATAAGGTAATCGTACTCATTACCTAGGTGCATCACCAGAAGCACCTAAGGAGCATCGCACCACCAGAGTGGAACCAAATGCCTGAAACATCTGGAGACAAATGAGACATCCCTGGTGCCATGGGAGGCTAGCCACCCAGGAACCTTCTGTGTGCCCCTGTAAACCTGAGGCCTGCCAAAGAAGAGCATACTCGACCATTAGACTATCCACCCTTGGGGTTGCAAGAGGCTTGGTCATGGCCCTGTTGGGAGTTCCGCAGCGACTCCTCAGTGCGGCCTATGAGAGGCCCCGCACACCCCACGCAGTCACGTGGCAATCCAGGGGCAAGGGCCTCAAAGGAATTCCGGTGAGAGCGGAATCCCAATAAGAGAGATGCGTCTGCTGCAGCTCCACGACAGGCACGGGAAGCATGGAGGTCGCGGATGGAGACTGGCCACCCGAAGACCACCTGAGGAAGGCACGTGAACCTGAGTCCTGACAGCCAGAGCACAGAGACCCTGAGACACCATCCTTGGCGGGTGCAAGAGCGACTTGGTTGTGGTCCTGTTGGCAGTTCCTCAGCGACTGCTTCGCATGGCTTATGAGCGGCCCTGCACAGTACACACAGACCCGTAGAAGCCCGGTGGAAAGGGCCTCAAGGAGACCCCTGTGAGAGAGGAGGCCAGGCAAGAGAGGGAAGTCTGAAGCTGCTCTGCCAAGGCAACTGGGAAGCATCATCACCTTCGAGGAAGGCCCTCATCCACTAAGATCATCCTTAATCTTTGCAGGATTTGCCGGCCATCCGAACCTGAGCACCGTCAAAAAGATCTCCAAAGTGGACTCTACCACCACTCCAGATGCACCCCTGTCTGAACTATGTAAATAGTATCCAACGTCGTGAGACCAGGCCAGTCCGAACTACATTGCCGAGGTGGACTAAAGTCTCCTGACCGTGCGATCCAGAGCTCCAGCACTGCCCGGCAGATGGCCTGTAGAGACTCAATGGTGCTGTGCATTTGTTGTTTGTTTGCCATAGGTTACATTTTTGTGTGATTCATTTCCACTAAAGTTTGGGAGGTATGTAGTGTCCTGCTAGAGACGTTCTAGTGTTCAGCCTGGTGCTGTAACCCCACTCTACACCCACCCATCACAGGCGTCACCAGTCAGGTGACCCTACCAATAAAAGGGGCCTGGCGCATGTGCCCTGGGCCAGTTCTAGTACCCCGTACCATGGTGTCCCTGTAGTCATTTACCCAGCATGTGAGCCGAGGGCTCAAGACACCACAGGTCCGTTGAACATATAAATTGTAAGTAATTCCGTACCTCAGACAGTGTGAATTTATTTTTCATATATTTAGGTCTATATTGCATGCTCCTCTGTAGGTAAGAGGGTTTCCAAAACTAACTATGTTTAAAAATCATGAATTGACGGTAATTTCCTCATTGTCTGTTCCTGGCAATGACGGGGGAGAGTAGAGCTGGGAGGGGCAGAGGTCACGTTTTGAGACATGACCCGCCTCTGCGCCCAGCCCTCATTGGTGTATCCTCGTTTGATAAGCCTCCTGGCAGTCACCGTTTTTCAGGTGTTGTGGGGACTGTCAGGTGCCTGCATCTATCGCTAACCGCAGTCTCTTGCACTTATTCTCTCCGCCCAGCTTCTGTCGTCAAAACTATTTCTTGTGTTTAGTGCTAAGCCGTGAGCCGGGCGCAGTTCTATACAGAAATGAGCTCTATTCTTCTATCCTCACTCACCCCTCTGACTTTCCGCTCTTGAACATCAGATTCTTTGACTTCTAAGCAGCCGGCTCCACATTTACCTGCTTATTGTCGCAGATATAAGCTCTTCAAAGCTTTTCTCAGCTGCATTTGCGAAGGTGGTAACTCGGAACTCCAGAGAAGATGGCGGGATTCGGCCTTCTGACAGTTCTCCTTCACTTGGGCACAGGTAAGTAAGTGCCTGTCTTCCTTTTTCACAGGCAAGGAAATGACTTATTCTCTTGTCCCGCTTGAAACGACATGAATGAAGTAGACACAACCGGACCCAACAGGACGCAAGAAAAACTGCAGAAAGCAGTTGACCCTGCAGTCCCTTCGGCGGGGGGTGGGTGGGTGGGTGAAGGTGATGTGGGGCGGTTTGGGGGCAACTCCACAGGGGCCCCATTGTGCCCAAAGCATATGAATATTTATGAAATATTGTAGACCTTTTATCGCATTCTGCAGAGGGGTCACATCATTTTGCGTTACACCATGTGTAGGGGTGTTTTGTTGCTGGTTGGGCCGGTGTATCCTCGGCCCGCCCATCCACAAAGTCAACCTTGTGTAAGTATCACACTGCATTCTGATAGACACGTGCATGCTTTACTGTTGCTCGAAAATAAGGACCTTGAGCCTGGTCTTGACGGATTGCAATATTTCACGGTTTACTATCAGAGACATGGTTGCCATTAGTGCAGGAAGTGCAGTGGCACCATGGCCCAGAGGCCCGACTGTCATTATTTGCTGTATTTCACAGTTCAGACAGCGGCCAAAGGGGCCCATGTCCGTCTTGCACTAGGGATTTTACACACTGGCTACACCACTGGTTACTCTTCAGAACTACCTCCAAGCTCTGTTTTTATCCGACAATTGAAATAATTATGATACATTTATCTCATGGTACAATTTGAAAAACAGAAACCCATTCATGTAAGACCTGTTTTTAGGTGAAAAAAAGGGAACATTATGTATTATAAAACTATTCACACGGTACCATTTAACCAATAAAAACGATTAAAGGCCGAATCTTCAAGCTGCTATGGACAAGCTTAGGTTGCAGTCCTAAGTCACTTTAATATGATGTTGACGTAGGTTCATCTTCAGTGGCTGCTGTTAGTCCCCAGTCCTGTCCCATTGACTGTTCTTTAGTCTAGTCCCGAATAAGGACAACCTGTGAGAATCTTCTCATGTCCCCAAAGGCCCAAATGTCAACATTTGAGAACACGGAAAGAGGCACATTTAGAGAAAGAAATTGCGAAAATGTAAATTTGCATTGGTGGTTTTAAGTGGGAAAAAGTTAAAATATCACAATTCATGGGACAAATCTCAAATGCACTGGTTAAAGCTCTTTTGCACTTTGTTGCTCCGCTGGTCACTGAGTAGAAAAAACTGTGGCACATTAATCTTATTCTACTTGATTTAATTTGGTTCATTATTCATGTAAATTCTAATTTTAAACTGTGCTACATCACCTGTATAGCATTATAACAGACAAAAACAATTAGCTACCCACGTTTTTCATCATTTTGGTTGGCAAAAGATCTCAGAACAGGAGTTGGTGGAATTGCATATTTTTAATGAAATGTGAAAATTATGCAACATTATATGATTTTTACTTTGCCTGCCTCTCTTGCGTGAACATTGAATGTAAAGGCATTCCTCGTCACCTCACAAAAGTCATGCAGGATCCTGGCAGAGGACTGGATCCCGCTGAAAATATATCCAGACTGCAATTCTACAGTGCCCATGGTTTTCTAAGCGTACCGTAGGATTGGGGGAGAGCAGGGGCGGCTGCTCCATTAGGGCGGAGGAGCGTCGCCCCACTGCTTTCTCGCAGTGTGAGAAGCAGAAACATAAAATGGTAAAACTATCATTTTATGTTTCTTCTTCTCGCACTGAGAGAAAGCAGAAGTGTTTGGCTGGGGGCGGGAGGGTGAGCTGGTCGAGGAGGAGTGGCTTGCCTAATGTTGTGGGTCCTGACTGTTTGGTCGGCCCTCTGGGGCTGACCAAACCAGTCATGCGCACTCTCCCTTTTCTCCATATAGGCTGCATGCAGCCTACATGGAGAAAATGCCCACCCCATAGGTGCCCGGCTGGGCGCCGTCACCACCAATCACAATGCTGCCATTGCAGCGTTGTGATTGGCTTAGGGGAGGGAGGCTGCCTGCTTCCTGTTCAGGAGCTGCGACGGCGCGGGACCCGGGAAGGTAAGTTTCTTTTTTTTGTTTTATTTAATTTACCCCCCACGTGCAACCCCCGCGCGTAACCCCCCACCCGCAAGTCATGCCGGCCGCGACTGGGGGTGAGGTGTGACGCAGCAGCCAGGGCGGCTGACTCCGGAGAGCAGCGCTCACGGTTCGATCCCAAGCAGCAGCTCAGCACAGCATCATGTGACTCTGACCTATAGCTCACTTAGTCTCCCCGACAGCCCCCAGCGCCTTGAGACCCTTAGGGGTAAGTAGTTCCCGCTTTACAAATACCGGATTTGGATTTGGATTTCCATAGGTAGCTTGTTTGAGAAAGACCCAGGCAACGCTATCCTTCAATAGATGTTTCTGTTGGATTCACTTGCAAACACATTGTAAATTTGACACCAAGGGCAGAAACAATCCCCTTCCTCCTAAGGCTAACCGAAATAAACACACAAGAATAAAATAAAAAAAACGCTCTATAACTGATATATGTTATGGTACTGTTTCAATCCACAGTATCATTGAAAAAGATACTCCGTGTATAGGGCAAGAGGTGCTCGTGCAGTGCGTAAAAAGTTCATTTAAGTTAGTCTTAGGACATAGGGGATTGTTTCTGCCCTTGGTGCCAAATTTACAATGTGTTTGCAAGTGAATCCGACAGAATAATTTATTGAAGCGTATAGAACATGCATGACTAACATGTGTCTTCCAATACAGCCATCTCCAGCAATAATAACACTTTTTCCATTTATGTAACGTACTAATTTATATGCAGAGATTCCCATCATTGTGGTGTTCCTAGTTTTCACAGATGCTGGCCAGATACCTCAGTGGGTTTGTGATCTTGTTTTAAAGAAAAAATTGTATTCTGAGTTTCACATGTTCAGGTCAAAGCTTCATCCGTCCTCTGTTCATAAAATGAGGACACTGAGTTGTGAATTAGTGATACCTGCCATGTCCACGGCTTGGGATCTACAGTCAGGAGTGAACACTATATTAAAACACATTTCTAAGACTACCTTGTTTTTCATAATCCGCTGATCACCCTGCAACGTGCCTTGACCTTCGTCCTTTTTCCTTCTCCAGGCTTCCTCAAGATGGCCGATGCTCAAGGTAAGATGCTTCTTAACATATTTGTTCCAAATTCTCTGTGCTCGTGGCTTGTTTGCTGGAGCCTTTGGTCTGGGTGGAATCTGTTGGGCAACGGCCTCCGTACAACCCAGGGTGATGAAATGTCAACCCAGGGTGATGAAATGTCGACCGTAGAGTTTGATAATAATGTTTGGGATAAAGAACAAGCTTCTGTTCCCTAAAAGGATAATGTGAGTTGCGAAGAAGTTTTTCTCTGAAAACCAGAATATTCAAATTCATTTGCATAGTTTGGAACGCCAGTGTGACTTTAATTTTTATTTTTGCATATTTTGTTCATTAGCTAAAGATGACTACACAATCACTCCTCCAATACATTTTAAATTCCTTGTCTCTTGCTCCTTCTGATAAAACAACTTATTTGGTTGCAGACATCCCGAAATCTTGTTGAAACTGAGATACAAAAAACAGCGCTCCAATTTGCAGCTTGCAATTTGTTGCAAACTCACTAGCAAAGCAGAATGAATCCGTACTTTATGATGTGTGTAAGATTTCTCATGGTTTTCAAGGAAGTCGTAAGTAATTCTTTTAATTGGTGAACTGACTGCTGGTGCTCCTTCGACTCAGGTAGCTGTTTTGTAAACATTCTGCTGTCTCTAGCTTCAGGCACTCTGCCAAGCAGAAAAAACAATAATAAAAGATTTGAGTATAGATGCAATACACCTATTGCAGATGAGTAATGTTGTCACACCTGAACTCCAATGAAAAATAAAGACGCATTTTTAAATAGGGATTGCAAGCTGCCATGTGTTAAAGCAAGCATCATTTAAGCACTTAGGGGCTCATTACCATGGTGGTCGGACCGCCACCGACAGGACATCAGTAGCGGTCCGACCACCGACAGCCCCTTGGTCTGACCACCAGATTACAATACCGCTGGGCGGACCCACAGCGGTCAGAGGGAAGACCTCCGCCAGGATCGGCCGTTGCTGTCGATGGGGCGCCGGTCGGAATCATAGTCCCGAATGGAGGCGGTGCCGAGGCAGGCATCGCCATCAGGATTACGACATCCATTACCAACAACCTTTTCATGTCGGAAAGACCGCCATGAAAAGGTTGTTGGAAACAGAATTTGAGGGCCCCAAACACGGCCCGTCCATCGCGGGCACTGCAAAGTGGCCCAGGTGGCACATGTAGTGCCCACACTCACCTCCATGCACACAGTGCATGGGCTTGTAGGATGTGCTCCATTTCACGGCAGCTTGTGCTGCGGCCCTTTTCCTGGTCCACAGCACAAGATGCAGTGAAAAGGAGCACTTTGCGACCACTAGCCTGCTTGTCACATCGTAATGCGGCAGTCGGATCTCTGCCTGCTTGCCGGGTGGTCTCCTGACCACCGCGATAGCAGGCGGCAGTCCGACTGCCCGCCTGCTATCATAATGAGGGCCTTAGTTTGCTCAGTTTGAGGTTTGCACTATACAACCTGTCGGCATTATCATTACTGTTCTTATAATTCGGAGCACATACACTCCTGATTAGTGGGTATAGATGACCTCCTTGTCCCAGACCTCTTTTGATGTTGGAACGTTCCTGTAATAAGAACACTTTAAAATGAAGAATTAAAAAAAACATACAAGTGGGGAACGTGTATGTTTTTTTAAATTCTTCATATTAAATGATTTTGTCCAGTTGGACAGCCAAATATAGACATCATTGTATTTCTATATAAATAATCCTCCTAACATTGAGTTCTAGTTAGGGACCATTGTTCTTGTAAAACATTAACGCCCAAGGTCCCTGACCACTAATTGCGTTACCTTGTCTTTTTGAAAAACTTTTAACAAATACCGACACTTCTTGGCCCACTCTAGCCCTAGCATCCTTACTCTTCTTCCTTGATTAATTGTATGGATTGTTATCTCCCAAGAAATCATGGCTTTAAAAGCATCCCAAACTACCCCCAGACTAGGCTTATATTGAATAAATGTATAAATTATTCAAACCTAGCCTTCATAAGAGCCTTAAATTCGTCCTCCAACATTACTGGGAAAAGTCCAACGGCTCACTTTACTGATTGGAGTTTTTATTATGGACAGCTTCAAGGGCGTATGATCAGGGAAGATACTAACTAGTCGCTGTACGCTATAATGGCTCATAAGCTTGCCTCAAGCAAAGCTATAGTCAATAGGAGAGTATTGTGCATGTGGGTAGAAATAAAATGCAAAGATATTGCCACACTCTCCTTTGCTCTTAGCCAACCAGACATCACATAACCCCAGATTGAGCTGTTTTCAAGAAAATAGCGTTTAAAGAGGGTCTTCGGTTGTCCATGAAGGGGGGCAGTACAAAAAGTTAGGTGTATCTGGCTGATGGTACTGTGGTATTGAAAAATGAAAACAATAGGGCCTCCTGATTGACAAAAAGAGTTATTTCACCTATTTTGGTACCTGTGCCAAGTGATCTGATTGGCTGGCTACAATTTTGAACAAAATGTTCACCTGCCATTACAGGACTCTGTTCCCATGTTCCTACACATTTTTTTAAATGAGCATACAGGAGCATGATAGGGTCACTCTGACCCCAATGAACATGTTGGTGGGCGGGGGAACCTAGAGAGACCCCACAAGAGATTAAATTATTTTTTCTTCTGGCTGTGGCTACCACAGTACTCCATTGGGACCCAGCATGGTTCTTCCATGAGGAATCGTGATACTTCTGCAAGACCCGCTGTACAAGCGTGTGCTCTATGATACTGTGCAAGCTTCCCCCAAACCCCTTATTTTAAAAAACAGAAGAGAATGTGGGCTGGGTGCTCGTGGGGGAGGGAAACCATGGCCTTCGGCCATGAGCATGGGCATTGGCTGTGGGTTGCTCGAGCGATTTGGGAATATGCTTACATTTGAATATGATTAAGAGCCCCAGAAATTCACTGAAAAAACCCAAAATCTACGTATCATTATAGTTAGGTATGATATATATATATATATATATATATAAACAAATTTATAAAGCGCATGGCTACACTAGCTAGTGTGTCCCCGCGCTGCGGCGAAAAAGACCCTGTTGGGAGCAGTACAGTGATACAAAAAGAAGGGCAGGCCCTAAGACGGAAAGAGCCAGGTCTTGAGTTTTTTCCGAAAGAGTGTCTCTGATGACTCCATCCGGAGACCCGGGGGAAGTTTGTTCCAGTGTTTAGCTGCCAGGAAACGGAAGGATCGGCCACCCATTCTTTCTCTTCTGATGGCCGGGATACTAACCTGTCCCGTCCCGCTAGATCTCAACCGGCGGGTCGGAATGTAGGGGGTGAGTAAATCATGAAGATAGATAGGCCCTTTCTTCTGTAGGATACGGTGACTAACACACAGGGCTTTGAAGAGAATTCTTTCCCTCACCGGAAGCCAGTGAAGGGAAGCTAGGGCCTGGTTAGAGGGAGCTCTCCTGGGTAGCATTAGAACAAGACGAGCAGCTGCATTCTGAATACATTGGAGTCTTTGCAAACATTTGCTACTAGTCCCCAGGTAGAGGGCATTCCCATAGTCTAAATGTGAGGTTACCAAAGCGTGGACCATGGTTTTCCTGGCTGTCACAGGTAGTACATCCAGGGTCTTCCGAAGTCCTCGCATTACCCCAAAACATTTCCCTACCACCCGCCTGGTGTGGTTCTCGAAGGATAATTTAGTATCCAGCCACATCCCTAGGTTCTTAACCTGCTCGCTGGGGGGTGGGGTCAGTCCCAGAGTCTGAGGCCACTATGCTGAGGACCAAATCGAGGGGGTTCTGCCTATCACTAACACTTCTGTTTTATTGCCATTGAGTTTCAAACAATTGTTTGACATCCATAACACCAGTTCTTGTAGGCAAGTCGAGAAGTTGAGGGCTGCCTCATCGTGGGCTTGTGTTAGAGACACCACCAGTTGCGTGTCATCAGCATATGACACGACACTGATGCCACATTTTCCAATAATCTCTGCCAATTGGGTGATGTAGAGATTAAAAAGAGTGGGGCTGAGTATGGAGCCCTGCGGGACCCCTTGGGCCAGCTTAAAGCTCCTGGAGTAGTGTGGTTGCTGAGACACCTGAAAACTGCGGTCATGTAAGAAAGACCCCAGCCACTCTAGGGCTCGTCCATAACACTAATTATGGTGTTAGCGTGAGTTGACAAAAATCTAGACATTCATCGAAAAAACAAAAGTATAAAGTGACGTTATTGTTAGGTACTGAAATTAGATCAAAATTAATGTTTAAACAAAAACTCTACAATTCACAATTAATAGTTTACTGAACTAACTACAACTTGTGCCCCTGTTGCCCCACCTTGCACTGCTTATGACCTCACATCACTTACAACGTCTCAAGTGACATTATTGATAACATCACTGCTGATGTCATCTAGTCATTGACGGTGTCCTATAGGGTTTGTGAACTTCAACAAGCTGCTCCTGTGTCCAATGTTCTATCACCAATCAAGTGATAATGGACATAACCTTTGACCACATGCTGGAAACATAGCATACCTGTCAAGTTACCCTCATTTGGTTGATGTTAAATTCTTTTTACTGATAGCCAGTGATGCAGCGCGTACAATAAAACTATTCTCCTCTTAGGTCACTTATCGGTCATCAAGGGGCAAACTATATTTTCTCACATCCACATGACGATGGGGCCCATAAACATCGCCTATCACACACACACACACACACACCTGGATTTCCTTTATACCTTTACGAAATTCTGTACTCCTAGGAGAAGCATGAGAACTAAATGGAAAACACCATTTATGTACCGCTGGAAAGAGCCGGGATACCTTATTACCTATTGCTTTCTTAGTTATTTCTTAAGATATTCCTGCTCATTGTTTTGTCGATGGATCATCTAGTAAGAAATTAATTTGTAGTGATTAAGACCAGCTAAATCACAATAACCAATTACTAGTGTCACAATCATTTAGTAAAATAACCACTGAGTCGTTTGTTTTAAGAATCTTAAATTTTATATAATTTTTAAAAGCATGAGAGAGAATTTAGACTTTTTATTCAATTATTCATTCATTGTTAATTCAAATATTTATTACGCAAAATCAATTTTATTGCAGAAAGGAAATTTTATCATGAAGCAAAAATCCTAATTACCTGCCTATCTTCCCTAATTTAGCCTAAGGATTTTCTAACCTAAGTTTACGAATTAAAAATATCTTGATTTTCATACTCAACTGGAAAAATAAGACAGCAACAGAAACTTCAGCTCGTCAGCATCAGCTACCTGCAACCCGTCTCATCTAACAGTCTTTCAGCATCTCCCGCTCAGTAAATGGAGCGATCTGGACCACCAAGCACTGGAAGCCACCAACACCAACACCGACTCTGACTGCGACTCTCCAACTCCGACTGTGTACCCCTCCCACTAAGAGTAGGCCCTCTTATACCCTAATTCTAACTTTGCTAACTAATTGTTGCAACCTTAATAACACGCTTTTCTTTCATTGGTCCATTCATTTAATCTATTCATTCTTTAATCAAGTTCTCCCGGATCCAACTGGTCCTTTGGAATGTATATGATCATTTCCTTTCTCACAGTTCAAGACATGTTTCCATCCGCTTCGATCAGTACATTTGTAACTTCTTTCGATACATTCGAGAACTCTGCAGGCATTGTCCTTTCTCTTAAAACGGTTTCCCACGGTTCCTTGCTGATCACCACGGCACATTATCAGTTCAATTAGGTCACATCAGCCTTGACCATTCTCGCATCCTAGCCTCTCAGCAACATCACGTGGTTAGCTTTTCTCCAACTTTTTCTCCCTTGTCACGCGTTTCCCCGCACATGCACACTTCATTAACCGGCAGCCATTTTATGTCGCCACTCGTTTATACTTAGATGCACTATTTTGAAATAAACAAAACATAATTAAAATAGAGAAACATAGCCTTTTCGTTTCCCACCCGTCATCTACGTACCCCAATTAGTTATTACCTAGCAGAAAGCAACATTTAAGCTGTTCCTTACTTACCATCACTATTGTTTTTGCAACGACACGTTTATATTCTATGAAGCACAATTCATGCATTTATTATAAATTTAGTACGCAATTATTTTTATGTTATAATTAGACACACAGACATTCGTTAATAGATTATTCAGCCCATATACTTGCGTGTTACCCTTCCCTCACATACAGTGTTGATTAATACATTTAAACGAACATTTTATTAATTATTTGTAAAATTTGTTAGGGGTTAAAATTTTTTATTTTCTCTGCTCCATCAACTCCCCCTTTGGTGATTTTTAAATCACCACTTAAAACCAAGTTATACTTCTTTTTCAAGCAGCATATGTCTTTCATCCTTTTGCTTTTTTTTTAGTTACACATCTGTCTCCATTTCATCTTGTCTTCTCGTCTCTTTATACATGCTTTCTTTCATTTTCTCTAACTCAATTTCACCCATTTCTCTCTCTCTCTCTTTCATTATTCTGTTATTTCTTTTTATCTTATTTTGTCTTACTTTTCTTTTTATACACGTTATTACAATTTTCAACACCATGGCTAACAATATTGCTACAGTTGCTATTATTATAACTTTCCCTATCATTAGTCTACTCATTCTGGTTAACCAATTTGCTATGGATGAAAACCCTCTACCAAGTTTTCCCAAGACACTTTCAACCTCCAGTGGA
Source organism: Calotriton arnoldi (assembly GCA_963921515.1). Lineage (NCBI taxonomy): Eukaryota > Metazoa > Chordata > Amphibia > Caudata > Salamandridae > Calotriton > Calotriton arnoldi. Next base: position 522,314 of record CAWUFW010006128.1, on the reverse strand, counting down.
ACTAGTTCTTTGTGCAAATTTGTAATATTTGTAATATACTTCTGTATATTTTCACTTTTATCAGGAATGTAAGTGCAACAATGTTGGACTTTCAGCATTCCACATACTCCACCCTCTTTTGCCAAAAGAATATCAAGGGCAAGCCGATTTTGCATCACCATAGCTCTCATGGCAACCATTTCGGTATTTACCATCAAGAACCCTCCCGCAGTATCTGTAGACAAACGATCTACTACTGTGGATAACTTCCGAATTTTAAATGCATTCAAAGATATTCCCACTGCTGGTATTAATGCTCCAAAAATATCACCTACAATTTCTGAAAAACTTTCCCTCTTTCTACGTGTAAAACTATTAATCATCTTGTATGTTCCTTTTTCTTCTCTGTCCATATGAAAGATTTTTGGAAAGACCAGGCCTACATAGCAAGTTCCATACCAATGGTCCGGTAACCTGTAATAAGCTCTATTCCCACAAATATAATAGATACCTGGAAATATTGGATCTTTTCCACCTTTGAATCCCCAACCTCCCAAAATTTGATAATTGTCATGGCAGATACTGGAACCTACAAAGTAATTGTCATAGACTGTCTTATTTCTCCTAATACACATCTTTCCTGTTTGCGGCCAAACTAATGTCATTGCTGCATTTATCTTTTTCCCTTCATGATTTCCTTCCTCAAACGTCCATAGATGTGTTCCTTCCTCTTTTATTGCTTCTTTTTGAAATTTCATTCTTCTTTCTTCAACCATTTCTAAAAATACCTTTTCTTCTTTCTTTAATTCACAGGTAAGGTTGTTCTTAGCTATTTCTTCTAAGGTTAATTTTCTATGTTCTAGAAAGAATTCTCCTAAAACTTTTGCTTGTTTTACTTTAAGTTCTGGTACTACCGGAACGTTTGCAAAAATCTTATCTATATCAGTATAATAAGACTCTAATCTACCTGTTTTATAAAATAAACTTGCTATTACACTACAGGTTATTCCATAAGTTAGAGGTAGATGATGATAAGTCACACCTTCTGACACTGATGCAGGCAACTGCATACAAACATAACAATCTCTCACATCCATTGTCTCTACATATTCGTACAACAATTTTGTAAAAACATTTTTAGAAAAGTCTGTTACTGACTTATCCTTATGTAATTCTGCACTACTTCTTAAAATAACTGGTTCTTTAATATTAGTTTCTTTTTCTGGTTTAGTATCATTCTTCGCTTCTATTACAGCTAAACTAATAGGAATTGTGATTGCTAAAACTATCCATACGGTCATTAATAAACCCGTACAAAAGAAGCACATTTTACACCATCTTTTTACAAACTCACATTTATCTCTTCTATCCCTAGTATTTTCCATTTTGCTTTTATCTTTTTGTTAAGTTTCAGAAAATTGTGTCACTACACCTCAGAAATGACTTAGATGCCACTCTGCTTTCAAAAAGTCTTTGCTTGGTACTTTCTTTTAATTCTCTCCAGAATTCTTTCGTTGTCACATCCGGTGATTTGTCATATCCAGTAAAATTGTCACGTCCGGCAGAAGCACTATAAGTCTTCACTTCAGGTTTGTTGCATCTCACCTTTACCCATTCGATTTCTTAGTCTCGGGTTCTCGTGAGTGTTTCCTTCTTCTTTGTAATCCGTAAGTGCGATATATAGCCACTCAGGTGACTTGTACTTTGCATTCACTTTCTTCGTTCTTTTAGATTTTTGTAGTCGTTTTCCACTTGGCTTTTCTTGTCCCTTTTGACTTGTTATTTCATTCACTTGTTCAGCACTTTTTTCTCCTGTTCTTATTATTCTATATCTCAATTTTTCTTATATAGTTGCTGGGCCAATTATCTCCTTTTCTTGGCCTTTTGGCTTCACCTTCTTTTTCTTCTCTTTCTGATTTCCAGTTTCTTTTTCTTGATTCAGTTTTTGTTTTCTCCTCTTCTCCACTTTCTTCAGATTCTGTTCAACTTTTTCACTATTGTCTCTTATTTTGAAGCTTATGATCTCGTCTTCTCTTACTGGTGGATCTGTTTTCTCCTTCTTGTGTTCCCTTATTACTGTCCCTCCTCGGTGTTCTTCCGATTTGGTATTTTCCTCACTCTCTACTTCTAAATTTCCCTGTTCTTTTGTTTCGCTATCTGTCCCTATTGCTCCTCGGGGTTCTTCTCGATTCTCTAACTTTTTATGTACTTCTTTCCCTACTTTGTCTATTAATATTATTTTTGAAGGATTTCCACCATAACTTGTACTTGGTTGCTCATCTAGATCATTTTCTTGTTCATTTTCTTCTCTAATTGGTTTATATCCCCAAGTTCTCCTTCGAAATTCTTCACAGTTTGCAACTGAATCATCAGATTCTGAACTTGTGTCAGATATTTCCAGATGTCAACTTACAGGTCGATCTTCAGGTTCTGGAATTTCTGAAATTCTTCCTTCTTCTTCTTCCTCCTCTTCTTCTCTAGAGGTGCTTGCAGTTGGGGTTTCCAGATGTCGACTTTCAGGTCGATCTTCAAGTTCTGGCACCCTTTCTCTTATTCCTGTTGTCCCAGTTGTTAAACTCTTATCCCACACTTCCAGACGTCGACTCACATGTCGATCAGTAGGTTCTTGAACTCTGATTGTGTGGCTGGCATGGACCCAGTTCTTCACTCCTGCACACTTGACTGCAGTCGTTGTCACTAGGATTACCTGTCGTGGCTCGTCCCAGCGAGGAACTAGACAGTTTCTTCTCCTGTGGATTTTTATGCGGACCCAGTCTCCTGGATTCAAGTCGTGGGCTGGTTTTCTTTCAAGAGTGGTCGCATCCGGTCCAACCTGATGAAACACAGAACGCACCACATCAGCCAGTCCTTTGCAATAATCCAGTACTAGATCATCAGTTATAGTCAATAACTTGTTGACAGGTACTTGTGCTTGTCTCATTGCTCGTCCCATGATCATCTCATGAGGACTAAGTCCAGTTTTCTTTTCAGGGATGCTTCTGATGGTCATCAGAACAAGAGGCAGTGCATCTGGCCATTTGAGTCCTGTAGCTTGACACATTTTTCCTAATCTGTTCTTAATTGTTCCATTAATTTGCTCTACTACCCCAGAAGCCTCTGGTCTGTAGGCACAATGTAGTTTTTGTTTAATACTCAATGCTTCACAAATCAATTGGATCAACTCATTTTGAAAATGTGTTCCTCTATCTGTCTCAACCGTGACTGGAAAACCATACCTTGGAATGAACTCTCGCAGCATAAGTTTTGCTACCGTTGTTCCATCATTCCTTCTAGTGGGGTATGCCTCCACCCAACGAGAAAACAAACAGACGACCACTAGAACATATTTTAGTCTGTTACAAGGGGGCATTTCGATGAAGTCCAATTGCATTCTAGTGAACGGACCTCCTTCTCGTCCTATTGTTCCTAGACTCACTATGTCTTTCTTCCTGGATTAAACTGCTGACAAATAAGACATCTTTGACAAAGACTTTCAGCTATCGCTCTGAATTTTGGGTTATACCAGGTTTGTCTGAAAAGTCTGATCATTGCATCTCTCCCAATATGAGCTTGTCCATGGTACATCCGTGCCATGTCTGCAATCATGCTATCAGGCATAACTGGTCTTTCATCTCTATATACCCACACACCATTGTTTTCCTGTCTTCTACATCCTGCTTTTATCCAGTAATCTTTTTCCTCATCATTTGCAGCTTCCTGTAACTGTCTCACCTCATCCCATGTCTCGACAGTGTTAGTAAAAAGCAAAGGAGAAGAGATATGCTCCTTTTCTCTATTTTTATTTAGGGATACCATGTTCTCTGCACAATATCTGGCAATCTCGTCCGCGTAGTTATTTCCAACAGCTATGTAATCTTCGTTTTTCTTATGTGCCTTGCACTTTACTACAGCTATTTGTTTAGGCAGCTGTATCGCCTCAAGCAGTTTCTTAACAAAATCTCCATTTCTGATAGGTGTTCCTGCAGACGTCAAGAAACCTCTTTGTGACCAAATCTGACCGAAGTCATGCACAATACCGAAACCATACTGGCTATCGGTCACAATCGTAACTCGCACATTTCTTCCCAATTTACATGCTTGAATCAAAGCAATCAGTTCCGCAACTTGTGCAGACCTTATTCCTTTCAGACAAGACGCTTCCATCACAGTTGCCACTGTGCACACTGCGTAAGCTGTGCTTAAAACTCCTTCTTTCGTTCTCAAACATGAGCCATCCACAAACATGACATAATCTGATTCCTTTAAAGGTTCATCTTTTATGTCAGCTCTTGGTTTTGTGCAATATTCCAGTACATTCAGGCAATCATGATCTACTTCGTTTTGTTCAATTATACTCTCTTCATCTGGCAATGATGTTGAAGGATTCACATTCATGCATCTATCTATGGTCACATTTTCAGCACTCAAGATTACTTTTTCGTACTTAGTCAGCCGACTATGTGTCATGTACTGTGTTTTTGTTCTTGTCAAAAGAATTTCTACTGAATGGGGAACATATACTCTCAGTGGATACCCCATCACTATACCTTCACTTTGTTCCAGACTTACACAAGTAGCAGCAACTGCTTTCAGACATCCGGGCAACGCTTTTGCTATAGGATCTAAAACAGCTGAAAAATAAGCAATTGGTCTCTTCATTGTTCCATGTTTTTGTACTAATACTGAAAACGCACATCCATCTCTTTCACTGCAGTACAATTCAAAATCCTTCTCATAATCAGGCATGCCTAAAGCAGGGGCCTCACACAATTTCTTTTTCAACTCTTTGAAAGATTTCATTTCTTCGTTATTTAACTCAAAAGGGTCTCTTACATCTTTCTTGGACAATTTTTGTAATGGTTTAGCAATCAAGGAGAAACCACATATCCATTGTCGACAATATCCAACCATTCCCAGAAACATTCTTACCTCTCTTTGCGTCATTGGTGCTCTCATTCCTTGAATCATTCTCACTCTTTCTATCGCTATCTTTCGCACTCCTTTCTCAATTTTATGCCCTAAATATTGAACTTCTTTTTGGCAAAATTGCAATTTTGAAGGGGACACTTTGTCCTCTTTTCTCTAGATGGTTCAGTAAAGCAATAGTATCACTTACACATGCTTCTTTTGTTTTCGATGCCACCAACAGGTCATCGATATACTGCACCATCACTGACTTTTCTGGCATTTTCAAATCTTCCAGAGATTGCTTTAAAATCTGATTAAAGATTGAGGGGCTTTCTGTATACCCCTGAGGAATTCGGCACCGTGCCAAAATACGCTCTCCGAACCGGAACGCAAATAATGGCTGGCTATCTGGATGCAAAGGAATAGAGAAAAATGCGTGACACAAATCTATCACTGTGTACCACTCAGCTTCGTGTGGAATTTGATATAGAATTACTGCAGGGTTTGGCACTATTGGACAACAAGGCACAACTATTTTGTTGATCTTTCTCAAATCCTGTACTATTCTATATGTTCCGTTTGGCTTTTTCAGTCCCATAATAGGTGAATTACATGGACTGCTCATTATTTCTTTTAGAATTCCCTGTTCGATCATTTTATTTATTACAGGAGTTATTCCTTCAATTATTTCTGGAGTTAATTTATACTGTGGCGTATTTGGGTAAGTTGTTCCTTCTTTTACTGTTACTTTTACGGGATCAACTTCTTACATTAATCCAATATCTTCTCCTGTAAAATCCCACACATTTTCTTTCACTGCAATTTTTAGTTCTTCTGGAAGTTTTTCTGCATCAAATGCAGGAAACAAACCATTCATTTCAGGTTCCTGATTCATCAAAGTTACTTTATACAATACATCTTCATCTGGGGTCTGAAATCCAATTCCATCGGGTGTACAATAAATTGTGCAATTCATCTTGCACAAGAGGTCACGACCTAAAAGATTTACAGGACTACAATCGCACACTACAAATCTATGCATTTTGCTAAAAGAACCAATTTTTACTTCCACTAATTCAGTAAGTGGTGTTTTAATCTGCTGATTTGCTACTCCTACTACTTGGATGTATTCACCTGAGAGAGGAAGGTTTGGAATTTCCACTGATCTAACAGTAGAACGGGTAGCTCCAGTATCGACAAGGAATGTTACATTTGCACCATTCACTTCTCCATCCACAAAGGGACCAGACTGATCTACCTCTAGAGTTGCGCCAAGTACGCACTCTTTTCCCTCTCCTAGGCACCGTCACGAGCTTTCATCCCATTTCTCATCCTCACTCTGTCGCAACCAATACTGAGAAATGTTAGCTGCTCGCGGCAACTGTGTTACCTGCTCTCCTCCGTAGAATCCTGTTTCTGTACTGTATCTTTGCTGGTTAACAGTGTTGGGAAGTGGTGGTTGTGGCACCTGACCTTGTTGAACAACTACCTCATTCTGCACCTGTGGAGTTAATGATTGATTTTCCGGATTAGGTTTAGGTGGGAACTTACACTCGTTTCTCCAATGCCCTAATTTTCCGCAATTATGACAGGGCCATTTCTTCTTTGCCTCCTCTAGACTCACTTGACCTTTCCCTTTACCTATGTTAGGTCGCATTTTATTCTGTCCTGTTTCATTCCCACTATTATTATCCAATTGAGCTTCTTGTTTTTCTGCCACTTTCACCTGTGCCCACATTGCCTTCTCTTTCAATTTACGCTGTCTACTTTCAATATCATCACTGCAATACTTAGCATACCTCAGTACCTCGTCTACTGTGCCATTCTGCCAATTAATCATATGCTGTTTAATCATTTCACTAATCTCTTGTTTCAGCCCAAACACAAATCTGTATACGAAATGGCTCATATCTTTTTCACTTAACTCCTCATATCCACTATACTGTTTGAAAACCAACAACAACCTTTCATAGTATGCATGTACAGACTCTTTGCTTTCCTGTGTAGTTCTATCAATTTTCACCCAATCTGTTTCTTTAGGAGGAATCTTATTTTTCAAAAAGGTAATCACCTTATCATACTTCCTCATCACCTCAGGACCTGGAGCTCCTGTCTTAGGATCTCTTGGATATTCTGTAGTTGGCCAGTCAACTGTCATTTTACACTCTGACCACAAATCAGTTGGTACCATTATGTCAAATAATCCATCTAAATCTATCCACAACACTTTTGAAACCTTTACAAACCTCTCTACTTGTCGGTACCATTCAACTGGTTTCTCTCTCGGCTTCGGAAACTCATTGGTGAATGACAGTATATCCTGCCTAGTCCAGGGAACATGCACATAACTACCACCTGGAGTTTCTCTCATAGGGTATTCTCTGGCAACATGTTCTTTTTCAGTTATCATAAAAGCCAAAGAAGCTTTGTCTGTAGTTTTCTCATTCTTTTTTGTCCATCTAACCTTCCATCTGTCCACATCACCCCATTTTCTCAGTAACACAATTAACTCTTTTATCTGTGTCAGCCTTCCTGCCGTGTTCAAGTTTTCAATATCTTTTTCACAAAAGTCTACTCTATAGGGTTTCTGCAATGTTTTCACTTTCACAAAATCTATTCCAATTTCACTGGCTACCTCTTCTAGTTTGTCATGTAAATTCTTTGCTCTCCATGTAATACTTTTGCACAAAAACATTATTTCATCATCCTGGTAATTTTTTATCTTTTCTGTACCAATCGTTCCTAGAATTAATTCTTCCATGTCAATTTTTAACCTAATTACATCTAATGGTTTTTCTTCTGGTTCTTTCATTTTAAATGCCTTCATCCACTCATTTAACTCATCAGGAGTCGGACCTATGGGTGTATTATTTAGTTCTATCCAATTACCACTCTTTTCAGGAGTCTCTGTTGCAGATTCTGTTACCATATGCATTTTCCTACCATTGCACTAATTCACAGTCAAATTTGTAGGTGGACTTGGTCTGTAAGTACTAGCCAAATTACTTGTACTTGCACTTGGTTCCATCCTTTCTTTTCTCTCTGAAATTGTGAACTCATGGGAATCACTAAAGATCGTTCACCAATTTTCTGATTCTCAAAAACTGGTATTACTGGACCTATTGTTACAGGTACAGTCACAGCTTCCATATTTTTCGTTAATTCTCTAATTTTCTCAGTTAGTTCTTTTGTTGTCCTTGCCAATTCGCTTGCATTGTCACTTTCTATTCCTTCATTTTGTGAAGTTCTTATTTGATCTTGTGACCTATTTCTTTCAATTCTTTTTACCAGACTTTTATTTCGCATAGTCTCTATTAGCGGCGCATTTGGTGTCACCACTGTAGAACTCTGCTGATACGGAGGTGGATTTCTATTTAAAATATCTTCCAGCAATTCATCATCCGTTTCGCTCTCATGCATATATTTCTCCCTCTCCATATGTTTCTTTTTCTCAGTACGTTTTCTCTTAGTCTCTTCCTCAACTGTAAAAGCCGGAAACAAACCTCCTGTCATGTTAGCACATCTCCATCGTTTTATTCTATCCTCATGATTTATTCCCCACATTCTTCCAGGCATAAACTCATGATCTCTTAAACCTCTGAATCTCTCTCTCTCATACATCTCATCCTCCCATTCCGTCAATGCCTCAAACTGTGTCGGTCTAGGTCTAGGTTCTAGATTTGTCATCTTTTCTCTTAAATTTCGCAAAACCGCTACACTAAATGAACCATTCTCAGGGAAAGCTAATGCACCATCATTCTTCGTATACTTTGCCCAATTTTCCAACCATATGCACGTATGATATCCATATTTCAGCATCATATGTGAAGCTGCTGATTTCGGCGGAGGAATTACTTGTCCCTCTCTAGTCACAACCTTTTTGTCTTTCTTAAAGAAATTCTTTAATTTTGTCGTCCATGACGTTCTCTCCCTTTCATACTCGTAATACGGCATGTTTTCGATTGGTTTTTCTCTTCAAACCAACACTGTTCCGTGTACGGAACTTTAACCAATCACAGTGCGACTCACACTAACGCACCAATCAGAACAATTCCCTTTGTCCGTGGACCAAACCAATCCTAGCGCGGCACTTTTCTACGTCACTCCTGACTCTGTGTTCACGTGACTAGCGCACTATCCAATCCTAGCGCGGCACTGTCGATGTCACTCCTGCTCTTTTACCCCTCCTTTACAAAAATTTATCGGCAATTTTCTTTTCACTGTTTTCTTCGTTAGTTACTACAATTAAAACAATTCCATAGTCTGATTCGCTAAACAAAAGTGACAGCTTTGTCCTTTTACACAAGAATCCTGTATTTCCAGTAGGCAGCGCTTACCTCTACCCTACCACAGAATTATCAACTCTCGCCGATAAAGTAGCACTTCCCTCTACCTTACCCTTCTTTCAAGCAAACAATTAACTCGTTTCTCTGGGGATAAGACACATGTGGAGACTAGGCTCCTGAGAATTAAGGCCAAAGTTTCACAAGAAAACGTGATTTGCTATTTCAGTTACACACCTTTCGTACAGAAAATCCCTAACATAACACAACCTGTGTTATTACCAAAAATGAATTCAGACCATGTACCAAAATTCCATGTGACTTCTCTTGCCACACGTGTTCCACTTCCTACATCCCAGAAGCGTGAAAACTCACATATAACATAACACGACTCAACATATAGGGTTAGTCATAATAAAAAATAATCAATAATCAATAATCACTAAACTAATCTATAGAAACCATAACTCTGCTACCAAGAAATCTGATGCAGCGCGTACAATAAAACTATTCTCCTCCTAGGTCACTTATCGGTCATCCAGGGGCAAACTATATTTTCTCACATCCACATGACGATGGGGCCCATAAACATCGCCTATCACACACACACCTGGATTTCCTTTATACCTTTACGAAATTCTGTACTCCTAGGAGAAGCATGAGAACTAAATGGAAAACACCATTTATGTACCGCTGGAAAGAGCCGGGATACCTTATTACCTATTGCTTTCTTAGTTATTTCTTAAGATATTCCTGCTCATTGTTTTGTCGATGGATCATCTAGTAAGAAATTAATTTGTAGTGATTAAGACCAGCTAAATCACAATAACCAATTACTAGTGTCACAATCATTTAGTAAAATAACCACTGAGTCGTTTGTTTTAAGAATCTTAAATTTTATATAATTTTTAAAAGCATGAGAAAGAATTTAGACTTTTTATTCAATTATTCATTCATTGTTAATTCAAATATTTATTACGCAAAATCAATTTTATTGCAGAAAGGAAATTTTATCATGAAGCAAAAATCCTAATTACCTGCCTATCTTCCCTAATTTAGCCTAAGGATTTTCTAACCTAAGTTTACGAATTAAAAATATCTTGATTCTCATACTCAACTGGAAAAATAAGACAGCAACAGAAACTTCAGCTCGTCAGCATCAGCTACCTGCAACCCGTCTCATCTAACAGTCTTTCAGCATCTCCCGCTCAGTAAATGGAGCGATCTGGACCACCAAGCACTGGAAGCCACCAACACCAACACCGACTCTGACTGCGACTCTCCAACTCCGACTGTGTACCCCTCCCACCAAGAGTAGGCCCTCTTATACCCTAATTCTAACTTTGCTAACTAATTGTTGCAACCTTAATAACACGCTTTTCTTTCATTGGTCCATTCATTTCATCTATTCATTCTTTAATCAAGTTCTCCCGGATCCAACTGGTCCTTTGGACTGTATATGATCATTTCCTTTCTCACAGTTCAAGACATGTTTCCATCCGCTTCGATCAGTACATTTGTAACTTCTTTCGATACATTCGAGAACTCTGCAGGCATTGTCCTTTCTCTTAAAACGGTTTCCCACGGTTCCTTGCTGATCACCACGGCACACTATCAGTTCAATTAGGTCACATCAGCCTTGACCATTCTCGCATCCTAGCCTCTCAGCAACATCACGTGGTTAGCTTTTCTCCAACTTTTTCTCCCTTGTCACGCGTTTCCCCGCACATGCGCACTTCATTAACCGGCAGCCATTTTATATCGCCACTCGTTTATACTTAGAAGCACTATTTTGAAATAAACAAAACATAATTAAAATAGAGAAACATAGCCTTTTCGTTTCCCACCCGTCATCTACGTACCCCAATTAGTTATTACCTAGCAGAAAGCAACATTTAAGCTGTTCCTTACTTACCATCACTATTGTTTTTGCAACGACACGTTTATATTCTATGAAGCACAATTCATGCATTTATTATAAATTTAGTACGCAATTATTTTTATGTTATAATTAGACACACAGACATTCGTTAATAGATTATTCAGCCCATATACTTGTGTGTTACCCTTCCATCACATACAGTGTTGATTAATACATTTAAACGAACATTTTATTAATTATTTGTAAAATTTGTTAGGGATTAAAATTTTTTATTTTCTCTGCTCCATCACCAGCAACCTGACAAAGAAAATACCTCCATATACTGTTTTAAACCTTGAAGACCCTCCAAAAAAGAGTGGATTCTTTTCACCTTAACAGGTTCACCCTCTTAAAGCCTTCAAATGCCCCATAATTTTCAGTCAAGACAGGTATGCATTTGCCACTGATAGGACACCTTCTGCCAGGCCCTGTGGAAAGCCCTCCTTACTTTGGTAAAAAACACTACACACATTCCTGAGATGAGCACAATAGCATACAACCTTAGAGTCATGCTTACGACCCCAGTGTGAGATAAACCAGCTCTCAGTGGGACACTCCTACATTTATTCAGCAGTCTGCAATGCCTCAAAATCTTCAGTAAAGTTCTGGAAATAAACATCCATGTTTATAAATGTCCTCGATACGTAGACGTTATCTATACCACTATATTACAATTATTTAACATGGGCACATGTACAGCTACTCACTGGTGCACTGCTGCATAATTTATTCTCAGCAGAATCTTTGACCTTACTAACAGATTATTTCCAAAAACACACTCTGACTTTTGAGCCACAACCTAACTATAATCCTACATAAAATTTTGTTTCTTTAATTAAATATGTATGTATATATATATTCACTGAAAAAAACACAGGTTTCAGGGACGTTATAGTTAGTTGGACATTTCCCTCGTACAAAACCAAAGAAATTTGGCCGTTATAGTTAGTTGAGCTAACTATAACTCGCACCCCCGCAATGCACTGCTGATGACATCACATATTACATCACTCATGACATGGTCAGTGACATCACAGATGACATCACTGATGACATCATCCACTCAATATCTGATGCACCTCCTCACACCCTAATATAACCTTTCATACACCTACTCAAAAATACAGACTAACATTCTTGAAACCATAGACACACCAATACCAGTTACTACATACCCACTCACTGATTCATAGTTCTACACACATCCACTCACTCACCCATACAGTCACTCATACATGAAGTCACTGATCAATACAGCCACTGATATATGCACTCATACACCTATACAGATACTCACACACTGCCACTCACCCATAGAGTTACTCACACACCTAGTAAGTCACCCAAAGAATCAATCACACTGCCATTTACTCCGCTATACAGTTATACACACACCATCTCACTTATTCATACAGATACTAACACATACTTATTCTCTTATACAATCACTGACACAAGTATACACTCATCCATACAGCTTTTCTCACAATCACTCACTCCCACATATACTCACTTATATACTCCAACACTCACATATACTGCCTTTCACATATGTAGTTACTCATAGATGTACCATTGAGACATCCATTCACTCACCAACACAGCTATACACACACTCACCCACCCATACAGCCCCTCACAGACGCACTCATGAACCCATACACCCAGTGAATCACCCCACATATATGCAGGGAGTCACACACCCCCACCCACCCACACAGACACTCAGGGACCCATTCAGGTACTCAAACAACAAATAATTAACCCATATAGACACTCATGTAGCTACTCACCAACCCATGCAGCCCCTTAAATACCAACTGACATACTGATACAGACATTCACACAGATTAGTCACTCACCCATGCATTCACTAAGACTCGTTTAATCACTCACTTGTACAGTCAGTCACGCACCTACTAAATCATCCATTCAGACACTCAAACACCCACTCATTCTTCATTACACTTTGGCGTATATATAGATAACATTCTTAAACTTTTCAGAAACACTCAGTCACTGGATGATGTCATCAGTGATGTCATCAGTAATGTCATTTGAGATGTCATCAGTGATGTCATCAGTGATGTCACTGACCATGTCATGAGTGATGTAATATGTGACATCATCAGCAGTGCATTGCAGGGGCGCGAGTTATAGTTAGCTCAACTAACTATAATGGTCAAATTTCTCTGGTTTTGTACGAGTGAAATGTCCAACTAACTATAACAAACCTGAAACCTGTGGTTTTTTCAGTGAATTTCTAAGGTTTTTTAAATGCTAATTACTAACTATAACGTCCCTGAAACCTATGGTTTTTTCAGTGAATTTCTAAGGTTTTTAAATGCTAATTTATAACTATAATGTAGTAGTCGCGTTTGCAGAGTGGTGCAGAAAGGGTGCTGGGTCTCCGACCAGCGCTCAGGAATTCCGCTGCTTAGGACTTACAGGAGGTACCAGGAGGGCTACTTGGCCCACAAAGTCCCTCAGGAGTAAAGCGGACTTCATCCCCCAACCTGTAGTGTGCCAGGAGGCGCATTTGCAGAGTGGTGGAGAAAGGGAGCTGTGGCCTCCGAAGACCTCTTAGCAATACCACTGTGTGGGACTTACTGGAGGTAACAGGAGGGGTAGTTGGCCCCCAAGGACGTCCTTGGGGGCCAACTACCCCTCTTATTACCTCCAGTAAGTCCCACACAGCAGCATTGGTAAGTTCTCATAGCAGGCCACGCCCCCTTTGCCCACCATTCTGCAAACGCGCTCCCTGGTGCGCTCTGGGAAGGCGATTAAAGTCCCCTTCGATGCTGGAGGTCCTTAAGGGCCAACTTGCCTACCTGACACCTCCAGTAAGCCCCAGATAGTGGGATTGCTGAGAGGTGCACACAGGTCACACCCCCTTTCTGCACCACTCTGCAAACGCACCTCTTGGCACGCTCTTGGTTGGGGGATGAAGTCCCCTTGCCCCCTGAGGGTCCCTGGGGGCCAACTAGCCCTCCTGTTATCTCTAGTAAGCCCCACACAGCTGGATTGTTGAGAGTGGTCCGAGGCCACGCCCCCCTTTTTACACCACTCTGCAAACGCACCTCCTGGCGCACTGCTGCTCAGGGGATGAAGTCCACTTTAGTCCTGAGGTCCTCAGGACACATGTGGACCTCATCGCCCCACCAGCAGTGCACCAAGAGGCGCGTCTGCAGAGTGGTGTAAAAAGGGGCGTGGCCTCAGACCACCTCTTAGCAATCCAGCTGTGTGGGCCTTACTAGAAATAACAGGAGGGCTAGTTGGCCCCCCGGGACCCTCAGGAGGCAATTACACGGGACCGACGTACATAAAAATTATTACAACAAAACAACGGCCTATTAGGCATACATAAGGACGCACATTGACCTTGGGAGAATCCACCCTACTTGATAGTACGGAACGCTAACATTTGCCATTGTGAGAGGGTATATTCAAGTTGTCATTCTTTCATTGCCCTGATGAAGTTCCCAGCATGGGAATGAAACGCCAGTTGGCTGGAGTGTCTTAGTTTGATGATTTTTACAAATTTGGAATAAAGAAATTATTTTTACATCAATATTTAACCATTGAACTTTATGAGCTGCGCACCCCCATTTGACAAAAAAGTAATTCTTTGATCTGGAGCACAGTGGCGTCACGCAACGGCTGGCATTGGGGTTGGCTGCGCAGCTAATTCACTAATTGGAACTGGCGTGAGGTGCGGAACTAGTGGTCCGCGGTTGCTCCACTGGACAGCAGCATGGGAACATGTCGAGGTGCAGGAAATGGGGAGACAAAAATTAACACCAATCATCACGGATGGCAACGGTCTCAGCCCACCTTGCCTTGCTGGACGAGTCATGTGTTGTTTGGCGTCTGCCCATTGCCCCGTGTGAGGGGGCACGACTCACAGCCCATGGGGTCTGCATAGTGCTCTGCCACCCGACTGCGCCGACTGTCTGCTCTGCTGACAGTGATCAGGTGAAAGGGTCCAACAAGTTCACATGTCGTGCTACATTGCCATGTGTGTACTCTCCCCCCAGCAGTGTGTCCGTCTTGATAACGTTGCCAAACGACGCTGTGCTGCTCCGACCATGGAACTGCATCACCTTGCACAGGTGTGTGTACACACGCGTAGTTCCACGCACATGCATTCAGAGTCCAGACGAAGGCAGACATGTCCTCTGGTGTGGTGGGATATGTGAGCATTCCCCACGATGCTACAAGGTGTTGGGACCAGTGCTGTGGGTGACAATCCGATGTGGCTGCAGGAACGTAGTTACTCGTCCATGAATGCCAGCGCAGCTTCATGTGCAATGTGTTCCAATAGTACGTCATTGTCGGGTTCAAGGAACACCAGGGTGAGCCAATCCATTAACTGGTCCGGGCAGATGTGCTCAGTCCACGCCGTTTCCCCAATCCGCAACACAGCCCAATAGGGGAGCGCCTCGATGTGGTCACTGCACACGAGGAGTTGTGCAATCTCCCATGCGCAACTGCCAGCACATACGCCAAGGATCAGTGCATCCCATGCACGGCTATCCAGGTGACACTCCTGTTCGTGGGCCAACAGGGGGCGCACTGTCAGGTCATAATCCAATTCAGCTACCGTTGCGTTGGATAGGCAGACCTCCATGGGCCACTCGAATGTGCATGATCGACAGTGGAACCAGGGCTGGACGCAGGTGACGTAGGCAAGACGGAAACTCAGACGGAAACTGATTCGCAACACTGCCATTGGCAGGGATCCCAACAGATGCAGCATTCGTGTACGGTACAGTTCCACGTGACAGGGGTTGTGCATGTGCCCGGGAATGCCTGCCATTGCGTTTGTTGGTCTCGTGGCACCGGCACTCCTCTGACCGGTGGAAGTTCGGTGGACGATATGCCACAGCTCTGGGCAATGAGTCGTATGTGTGTGCAACGTTTGGACGTATGGGTAGCTTTTGACCAATGTGTCAAGGGCATCCCTTGCAGGTGTAGGTCGTGCAGGGACAAGTGTGTGTGGGGTGTGGGCACGTTGGTGTTTCATTAGCGCAGTTCGTGGTGTGGGAGTCGTCGGAGGCTGGTATGGTATCTCACGCAGGGTGTGCCAGCTGCATTCAGGACCAAGGTCGGGGGTTTGGTTGGCCTTCGGCCTTGTGTGTTGAGACAAAGGAGCTTTCATTCCTGATTTTAGTCTGACTACTGCTTGCATGTCTTAATTGTGGTGTGGACTTCGCGCTGACTTTGATGCCAGGCCTGTGATTTGGGGTGCGCAGATTTCGAGACACACGCAGCTGTTGGCATGTTTGCATGAGCCAAGGGCCCGATTGGCCTTGCGCTCCTTGTTCAGTCTCTCTCTTTCTCTCTCTCTCTCTCTCTCTCTCTCTCTCTCTCTCTCTCTCTCTCTCTCTCTCCCTCTCCCTCTCCCTGTCCTTTGATGAGTGCCTGACACACCTTCTTATCTTGGATATTGTCTTGCAGGCTGTGAGTCACAGATTGTCCAGGGATGCCTCACCATGACTCCTCAAAATAGTTGTTTGGTGACTGTGAGAAGTTGGCCTGGCATATGCTGTCCACTAATTATAGTGGGCACCTTGCACCAGTCCAAACAACCCCTTATTGGAGATAGGTTAAAGACAACCTTATTGAAAGCTATCCTAGTGGTAGCTATGGAGAGCAGCCTTCAGGCTAAGTCTTGAAGGAATGTAAAGCAGCTTGTTTTACCAGTCTATAATCTCTTGAGTGACCAAATGAAAGAGCACCACACCAGGTATATATTCAAAATATATGTATTTATTGCTAAACACACCCCTCTAGTCTCTTTATGAGGCTAGAGTTCGAAGTACATAAGTTATAAGATATTAAATCACAGTAATAGCACAAATACACGTTTGGGCCCTAGGGGCGTACCAAACCATATACCAATAAAGTGGTATGCGAACCACGACTGAACTAGACACTAGGCCTAGAGCCTCTAGAAGTGCTTGGACCACAAGGAACCACCCAAGGTAGTGACACAGGGGACCCACGGGAGACGCGTGCAGTGTAAATACACAACCGCGATACGCCGTTAACTTCTATGGAGAAAGTTGGGATCGGGAAAATAGAGGAAAGGGACACTTAAAAGAGGACTAGGACAAAACCCTTTGAGATCTAGGACTTTGAAGAGTCTCTACCCACGGGAGCACCGGAGTACTCGTGTTACCTCACCCAGGGAAGCCGGGTGCATAGGTGCCTTTCGGGGTCGGGTTTCGTCGTCGATTCGAATGGCGATCTGCTGCAAAGTGCTGCTGGCGGCCAAGAGAAAAGTGTCCGGGTGGATCCAAGAGTGGATCGGAGTTCTGGTGAACCTGAAAGCAGAGGGGACAGAGTCTGGGTCACTAGCCAGTGACCAGGAAGGCGATGGACAGATGCCCACCGATGTCGAGTGCTTCAGGTTCGTTGATGGTCGTCTTGACTCTTCAGCCACGAGGTCCGGGAGGCGTTGTCGGTGACCAGGAGCAGGATTCGGGCTGGTACACGATGTCTGTCGAGTGCTGAGGTGTCGGCGACCGGATTGGACCCAACAAGCCTTGGCAACGGCAAGTCTTGAGTAAGATGTAGATCGTCGATGGTGCAGACCAGCAAGGTCTGTGGAACTCACCCAGCGAAGGTAAGTGAGGGCAGGCCTGGAGCAACCAGGATGCCAAGTAAGAAAAGGATTGGCCTTCGTTAAGGGCTACTAGCCAACGGGCTAGCGACCGCAAAGGAGCCTCGTGACGCCGCACGTGGAGCTGGCTTACAGGACACTCGTGGAGTGGGGGCCAGTGATCTTCGGTGCAGGTGGTGCTGGAGGCTAGGGCTACTCGAAGCCCAAAGCACGACTTCTTGGGAGACCCAGAAGATGATGCACTTGCAAATGTGCTCAGTGTCCAGGGGTCACGGTCTCAAGTCACCCACGATAGCCACGGGCCTCAGCTTTGCTGGGGACTCAGGGTAGCCTCGGGAAGTCTGAGAATCCACCTCTGGTGATGCGATGACTTCGGTGTCCGACGGGAGCTTCAGAAATGCGAACCGGACAGATGCTTCTTTGGTGCCTGCCAAGCAGGGGAGTCACTCCTTGACCCCAAGGGAGATTCTTCAGTCCTCTAATCTTGTCGTAGAGCGTCGAAGGTCCAGGATTCAGTTTCAGAGTTTCGTCCAGGTATAATCTAAAGTCCTAAGGACTGGGTTCCTACCTTTATTCTAAAAATAGGGGTTGGACTACTTCTGTGGCCCCACCTATGGGTGGGTCAGGGCAGAGGGGTGGCTACACCCTTTCCTTTGTCCAGTTCGCGCCAAAGCAGGGGCTGCAAGCCCCTGATCCGGTTTGAACTGGGGTATGCACAGGGACACCAAATGTGCCCCCAGTGCAGGACTTCAAAGCACCCGAAAGTGCTCCCGCCCAGCCCCAATACACATTATCCTGTCTGGGGAGGTGGTCACACCTCCCTGGGACAGGAAACCTATTGTCCAGGCCTCCCCTGCCGGAGTTTCGTCCAGCAGCAGGAGGCCAGACTCGTGTCTGTGGCAGCAGCATCCATTTTGTGATGCCAGGGCTCTGGAAAGAAGTTACCAGACTAGTCAGAGTTAACATGTCTTTCCCTCTAGAAGGGTGGAATGCTACCCCGCCGCCAGTATTGGCGGGGGGTAGTATTCCAAGATGTTTGACACCAAACACGACATGTTTAGGTGCAGCCATTCCAAAGTTAGCATTTTACCGCGAGGATATAATGCGCTTAAGAGTATATGGTCAGGCTGCACTACAAACAGCATCAGAGATGGTCCCCGAACGCTGCAGAGGGGCCCTGCTCATGCAGGGGCACCCTCTCACATAGGAACCACGCACTCTGCCTTTAGGATTGATAAGGCCTGCCTTAGGAGTGACTTATAGGTTTATATGTGTGTATGTATTTCGTGATATAGGTAACCTATATCACAGTAAGGGGTGCATGCACCACCTTACCCAGGCTGCAGTAGCAGACCTGTGGTGTCAGTTTGGATGGCCTTCCAGGGGTGGCATAATACATGCTGCAGCCCCTGGCAGGCCTCTGAGGTACCTATGCTCTTGGTACATAGTATACCATATACTAGGGACTTATAAGGGCACTCCAGATTCCAATCAGTGATGTGCCTAAGGCACATGGAAACCTTTTTACAGAGAAAGCAGATAGACTGGGGCCCTGAATAGCAGGATCCCAGTCCAACTAAGTCATAAACCAGCAAAACACCATAAAAAAGTGGGGGCAACCATATAGTCAGATTCCACCTTCCTACATAACCCCCCAAACGAAAGGAGATAAGGCTAACCTTGGCCAGTTGAGCCTTCATTGACTAAGTGGTCATATAAGGAAGCACCTGCACTAGCATGGTTGCCCCCTGTCTTATGGTCCACTAAGCAATCCCTCACCCTAAGGGTATAAGAGGGTCTCCACCATGGGGAATCACTACCTGTGGTGTGCTTAGGTAAAGTACAAGGCTGGTGAGGTGTCTGAGTAGGGAAGTGAGGCCCTAGGAAGGTTGGCCTCAGTTTCCTCAGATCACTGGTCACCATGTATGCCTGTCTTTCCATGACTGAGTTGCACTTTGCTCTAAGGGTCAACCTTTGGCTACCTACAGCTGGGGGTTGGGTCCCTTTGGATGGACTACTGGAGGGACAGGGCAGGTTTGGAACCTTCAGGTCCCAGGTTTGCCCTTGCCTACCAGAGTCCTTCTGGGGAGGTCCCTACATAAAGGCATGGGGGATCCCTCAGTGTGTAGAGGAGTTTTCACCTGGCTAGGGCTACTAGACTGGGTGCCCCTAATCTGCTGATGGGGGTTCCTCTGGACAGGGGGCCCTGGGGGATCCACTGACCTCCCTGACCTCTGCAGCCCTGGGCTGACTGAGGCAGGGTAGAGAGGGCAGGTTACCTGCTCCAGACTGGGTACCACCTTGGAAGGGTCCTCTGCCATCAGGGGTGTGGCCAGGCCAGGCCTGACTACCTCTGTGGCAGTTCCTTCACTAGGGGTAGGGTCAGTTCCCTGAGGAGGCTGACCCTTACCTACTGTCTGGGGGAAGAAGACTTTTCTTCAACCCTTGTGCTCTCTTTTGGGGGAGAGTGGGCTATTCTTTCAGGCTCCATCTCTCCAAATTCTTGGGCTGGGGCTGTGGCCATCACAGCCCCACTAACCTTTACAGGGACGCCCAACATCCTAAGATGGGTTTGGTGTTCAACTTCAGCCCAGGCTGAAATTTCCAAATCATTGCCCATCAGGCAATCTACAGGTAGGGTTGGGGACACTGCCACTCTCTTTGGGCCTGTGACCCCCTCCCAGCTGAGATTGACTATGGCCATGGGGTGATCTGTTCTGACACCATCAATGTTGGTCACCTGGTATTTAAACTCAGGTAAAAGCTGGTGAGGGGGACTAGTTTCCCTGCCACCATGGTGACACTAGCCCCTGTGTCCCTAAATGCCACAGCTTTCTGACCATTAATTATTGGCTCCAATCTGTACCTGCCCAATGCTATGGGACCCATGGTAAAGGTGGCAAATCCTATACCACCATCAGAGTCAGAGGAGTCTGTTGAGGGGGTCCCTGTCTAAACTAGGGCCCACCTCTGTTCCTATTGCAAAAGCACCTAACTTTTTGGGTGCACTACTCCCAACTGGAGGATTACTACTGGTAGTACCAGGAGGGGTGGTAGTAGTTGTGGGAGGAACATTTTCTTTATTGCCAATCCTGGGGCAACTGGGATCAGTTTTCCAGTGCCCAGGCTTTTTACAGACATGGCAATATGGTTTCTTTTCAGGAGAGGAAGGAGTTTGGGACCCACCCCCAGAAGAGGAATTTTGGGGCCCTGTAGGGGACTTATCCTTAGATTTATCCCCACCTTTCTCTTGGGACTTAGTAGAATCTTTCTTCTGGTCACCACCCTGATTTCTAGTTTTTACTCTGGTTCTGACCCATTTGTCTGCCTTCTTTCCCAATTCTTGGGGAGAGGTCAGATCAGAGTCCACCAGATACTGGTGCAAAAGCTGGTTTTGACAATTATTAAGGATCTGCTCCCTCATAATCAAATTGTACAATCCTAAAAAGTCATGCACTTTGTTGCCATGTATCCAACCTTCCAGAGCCTTTGTAGCACAATCTACAAAGTCAACCCAGTCTTGAGTCTGAGCTTTTTGGGTGTCTCTGAACTTCAACCTATACTGTTCAGTGGTTAGGCCAAACCCATCTATCAGAGCACTCTTCAAGACTGTGTAATTGTCAGCATCCTCTTCTCTTACAGTGAGGAGCTTGTCTCTACCTTTGTCTGCAAAGGAGAGCCACAAGATTGCTGCCCACTGCCCCTGGAGGACCTTCTGAACTTTACAGGCCCTCTCCAGTGCAGTTATCCATTTGTGGATGTCATCCCCACTCTGGTAGGGAGGGACAATCTTGTTTAGGTTTCTATGGTCATAAGACCTTTCCCTATCTCTAGGGATATTGCTGCCACCATGGGACTCTAGTCCCAACTTTCTTCTCTCTCTAAGGAGATCTAGGGATTCCCTATCTAAAGCCAATTGCTTTTTTCTGATTTCCAGCTGAGTTTCCTCATACTGGACCAGCCTCTTTCTTCTCTCATGAGAGGATTCCCTCCTATGAGATGAGACAGAGCTCCCTATTGAGGTGCCAGAGTGGTTAGACTCCTGAGAAGGAGACCTAGACCTTCTGGGCACACTCTTAATCCTTCCTGGGGGACAAAGAGGGCATCATCTTGCTCATCCTCATCATCATCCACAGGAGGGATTGAGTTTTCCAGGTCAGGGTCATTGTCACCCTCCTGGCCAGTTTCAGAGGGGGGCTGGGGGTACTGGTACCCCTAGCGTCCTCCTCCTCTCCTGCCCCACCCTCAGCTCCTACCCCTTCAGTCCCTACAGGCTTACTAAGGTCATAAGCCACCAACAACTCCTTGAGGTGTTGGGTGGTGGGGCTTTGGCCTGTCCTTATTTTTCTCAAGTTACATAAAGCTCTCAATTCCAAGAATGGGAGTGTATCATACTTGGAGGGTGGAAGCTCAATGGCTTCCTGCAAGGATTCTTTGGATCCTGCCCTTAAAGACATTACTAGTGTGGTGTGGTGTATGCACTACCTACTCTAGTGTGGCCTACTAAACTCTCTTGAGTTGTAGAAAGGGTTGTGCTATCCCTTAACACACAACTCTAAGTTCAGTAGAACTTACTGTTATTCTAAGCTTAAATTATATGTACCTTAGGTACCTTTAGTGGTTTTCAGTTGATCAATTCAATTGAGATTATCTGGTAAAACAATAGCAAGCTGGAATCCCACACGCTGCACACCAATGTGAGAAGTTGGCCTGGCATATGCTGTCCACTAATTATAGTGGGCACCTTGCACCAGTCCAAACAACCCCTTATTGGAGATAGGTTAAAGACAACCTTATTGAAAGCTATCCTAGTGGTAGCTATGGAGAGCAGCCTTCAGGCTAAGTCTTGAAGGAATGTAAAGCAGCTTGTTTTACCAGTCTATAATCTCTTGAGTGACCAAATGAAAGAGCACCACACCAGGTATATATTCAAAATATATGTATTTATTGCTAAACACACCCCTCTAGTCTCTTTATGAGGCTAGAGTTCGAAGTACATAAGTTATAAGTTATCAAATCACAGTAATAGCACAAATACACGTTTGGGCCCTAGGGGCGTACCAAACCATATACCAATAAAGTGGTATGCGAACCACGACTGAACTAGACACTAGGCCTAGAGCCTCTAGAAGTGCTTGGACCACAAGGAACCACCCAAGGTAGTGACACAGGGGACCCACGGGAGACGCGTGCAGTGTAAATACACAACCGCGATACGCCGTTAACTTCTATGGAGAAAGTCGGGATCGGGAAAATAGAGGAAAGGGACACTTAAAAGAGGACTAGGACAATACCCTTTGAGATCTAGGACTTTGAAGAGTCTCTACCCACGGGAGCACCGGAGTACTCGTGTTACCTCACCCAGGGAAGCCGGGTGCATAGGTGCCTTTCGGGGTCGGGTTTCGTCGTCGATTCGAATGGCGATCTGCTGCAAAGTGCTGCTGGCGGCCAAGAGAAAAGTGTCCGGGTGGATCCAAGAGTGGATCGGAGTTCTGGTGAACCTGAAAGCAGAGGGGACAGAGTCTGGGTCACTAGCCAGTGACCAGGAAGGCGATGGACAGATGCCCACCGATGTCGAGTGCTTCAGGTTCGTTGACGGTCATCTTGACTCTTCAGCCACGAGGTCCGGGAGGCGTTGTCGGTGACCAGGAGCAGAATTCGGGCTGGTACATGATGTTTGTCGAGTGCTGAGGTGTCGGCGACCGGATTGGACCCAACAAGCCTTGGCAACGGCAAGTCTCAAGTAAGATGTAGATCGTCGATGGTGCAGACCAGCAAGATCTGTGGAACTCACCCAGCGAGGGTAAGTGAGGGCAGGCCTGGAGCAACCAGGATGCCAAGTAAGAAAAGGATTGGCCTTCGTTAAGGGCTACTAGCCAACGGGCTAGCGACCACGAAGGAGCCTCGTGACGCTGCACGTGGAGCTGGCTTACAGGACACTCGTGGAGTGGGGGCCAGTGATCTTCGGTGCAGGTGGTGCTGGAGGCTAGGGCTACTCGGAGCCCAAAGCACGACTTCTTGGAAGACCCAGAAGATGATGCACTTGCAAATGTGCTCGGTGTCCAGGGGTCACGGTCTCAAGTCACCCACGATAGCCACGGGCCTCAGCTTTGCTGGGGACTCAGGGTAGCCTCGGGGAAGTCTGAGAATCCACCTCTGGTGATGCAATGACTTCGGCGTCCGACGGGAGCTTCAGAAATGCGAACCGGACAGATGCTTCTTTGGTGCCTGCCAAGCAGGGGAGTCACTCCTTGACCCCAAGGGAGATTCTTCAGTCCTCTAATCTTGTCGTAGAGCGTCGAAGGTCCAGGATTCAGTTTCAGAGTTTCGTCCAGGTATAATCTAAAGTCCTAAGGACTGGGTTCCTACCTTTATTCTAAAAATAGGGGTTGGACTACTCTGTGGCCCCACCTATGGGTGGGTCAGGGCAGAGGGGTGGCTACACCCCTTTCCCTTTGTCCAGTTCGCGCCAAAGCAGGGGCTGCAAGCCCCTGATCCGGTTTGAACTGGGGTATGCACAGGGACACCAAATGTGCCCCCAGTGCAGGACTTCAAAGCACCCGAAAGTGCTCCCGCCCAGCCCCAATACACATTATCCTGTCTGGGGAGGTGGTCACACCTCCCTGGGACAGGAAACCTATTGTCCAGGCCTCCCCTGCCGGAGTTTCGTCCAGCAGCAGGAGGCCAGACTCGTGTCTGTGGCAGCAGCATCCATTTTGTGATGCCAGGGCTCTGGAAAGAAGTTACCGGACTAGTCAGAGTTAACATGTCTTTCCCTCTAGAAGGGTGGAATGCTACCCCCGCCGCCAGTATTGGTGGGGGGTAGTATTCCAAGATGTTTGACACCAAACACGACATGTTTAGGTGCAGCCATTCCAAAGTTAGCATTTTACCGCGAGGATATAATGCGCTTAAGAGTATATGGTCAGGCTGCACTACAAACAGCATCAGAGATGGTCCCCGAACACTGCAGAGGGGCCCTGCTCATGCAGGGCACCCTCTCACATAGGAACCACGCACTCTGCCTTTAGGATTGATAAGGCCTGCCTTAGGAGTGACTTATAGGTTTATATGTGTGTATGTATTTCGTGATATAGGTAACCTATATCACAGTAAGGGGTGCATGCACCACCTTACCCAGGCTGCAGTAGCAGACCTGCGGTGTCAGTTTGGATGGCCTTCCAGGGGTGGCATAATACATGCTGCAGCCCCTGGCAGGCCTCAGAGGTACCTATGCCCTTGGTACATAGTATACCATATACTAGGGACTTATAAGGGCACTCCAGATTCCAATCAGTGATGTGCCTAAGGCACATGGAAACCTTTTTACAGAGAAAGCAGATAGACTGGGGCCCTGAATAGCAGGATCCCAGTCCAACTAAGTCATAAACCAGCAAAACACCATAAAAAAAGTGGGGGCAACCATATAGTCAGATTCCACCTTCCTACAGTGACAAATTAGAATGTGACATCTTGTTTGGTCTTTCAATGGTGTATGTATGAATCAGGATTTCAGTGCTCACATGTATGTTGATTGTTGCAATTGTGCGACATCAGGCGGGTGCTTGTGTTCATGTTTCCGTGCAGTTGATGTGCTGTGTCTTGGTCCGGGGGAGGTGGGGGGTGCCCGGGGTGGAGCCCGGGGGGGGTGGGGTGTGGTCCTGGGGGTGGTGGCGGTGGGTGTTGTGGCCCTCTTGGGTGTCCGGCACGCATGTTCAGTGGCTCCATGGCATCTGTTGTTCTTCCGGTGGCTCTGGGCTGGGTACTCTTTTGTGGTGCAGGCTGTCGTCGACTTTGCACCAGGTCAGAGCAGGTGTTAGTTTCCTGCTGCTAACGCGTCTTATCGCATGTTTTGTGATCTTATCGCGGATCTGGCTGGTCGTTGAGAATGTTGAGGAGTGGTGTTGTCGCAGCTTTTTGCACGGGAACGCCTACTCTGCATCTCATTAGCGATAGTTGCTGGGGTCATCTGTGGCGATGTTTTTGCGGCTGCTATCGCGGGTAAACTGGTGTTATGGGCTGTTAACACCAGCTTGTGAATGGGGCGGTGAATTTATCGCAACTTTGGCTGCAATAAAGTGCCGTTAACTCGGCGATAGCTCCTTGAGAATATGCCCCGTAAAGTGCTAATTCCAACAAAAACTAATTCAGAAAAAAACTGAGGGGTGACTGGAAAAAAGTTTAGGGGTGACCCTGCAGAAAAGGTCAAGTCCAACACTTAGTTACCTACAAAGTAAAGGTATACAATCTAATGCTATTACTTATATAATGGCATTTAAATGAAAGGCACTCTCAATGTAATAACTGCAATGTAATGGCTCCCAAAGTAAATGATTGCGAAGTAGCAACTGACATACCCACCAGATAGAGATCACTAAGCCACGAAAGTCCCTGTTAATCATTTGTAATTACATTTTTATGTATACACATTTTACACACGATCTCAAACTATCACTTCAGTCACATAGCCTGTCCCATCTGCTGAACAGAAACTTCAAAGATACTGGCCAATGCTACAGACATTACCACATAATTATGTGTTTTATGCATTACTAGATCATCCTGATGTACATCTCTCTTGACCCCTCAACCCCCACCCTGCATGTACAGGCACAGCTACAGTTCACCAGTCCAGACATGTAACAATAATGTGGGGTGTGCCAATTTTGCCTGATCGTGATGGAGGCCTAATCAGGACAAATCTTAAAAAATAGCACAGGTCCACTCCAGCAGAGGGGCAGAACACATGGCTCAGTCACTTAATACATGTCTGGCATCCAGCTGAAGCATTGTTTACTAGTACTAGAAACTGGTAAACCCCAGACTGTTAAAGACCCAGACATTCCCCACTTTAAGCTGAGCCAATTCATCTACAGGTTTGCAGTAAACAATACTGAACATAAAACAGTTTTTGAACAGTTGTCCAGGACTGTACATTTGGAGTATCTATCCAGTTAAACTACATATAATTATCCACTTTGACAACATTTTACCTACTCCCTTTTTTAACAAACTCATTCATTGCAGCAAAGTTATTGTTACTGGTGACTTAAACTCAGAAAACACAATTCCAGGTTCAAAAAGTGAGTAAAACAGGAATTCATCAAGTAATCTCTGATATTTCAGAGTAGGTCTAGAACCATTCATACTTTCAACTTCTCCAAAGCCTTTTGTTATCAGGGGCGTAGCTTTGTCAGTAAGATGGGGGCCGGGGGTGACCTTCAGATTCCCAGCAATCACGCTGGCATATCTTGTTAACGTTGATTTTCTTAGAAGCAAGATGTAAGGGAGTTTAAAGGGCAGTGGAAAGGGAAAGCAGTTCAGAATGTTCGTGGTACTTAAAACAAAATATTTTGTAAAATAACAAAAAAAATTAATAACTTCAAAACAGAGAGGAAAGTTTGTGCATGTCTTTTTCTGTGTGTGCATGTACATATCCTGGGTGAAATCTGACAGACACCTCATCATACCCGACTGAAAGCAGCTGTTCCCAACTGTTTACTACATAATACATTTATTAGGAGTGTGTAACACCCCAACCCCCACCTGAAGCTATGCCCCTCTTTGTTGTGTGTTCATTCTAGGCTTTACCAAACTGTTATTGAAGTCATCCGAATTCTCCTCCAAAGTACCTGGCTGATTGTTTATGGTCTGCTTTAGACAGCTTTTGCTGTCTTGTAAGAACCTAATGTCACAACTGCCACCAATACACAGCACACTGTAGAACACACAATAAACTGAAAAGGGGTCAGCAGTATTCCTCCTTAAGTCACTACAAATAGGAGGGGATACTGTGATCTCTCCACTCTGAAAGATCATTAGCAGGATCCTAACATATCTTAGACATTTGTAGGATCCTCACAGAGGGGATTAGTGGGATCCTAGCATAACTTTGATATTTTAGTAGGATCCTCACCCATAGGTAGCATCGGTGGCATGCTTCATCATTGGATCCTCACCCGCTGCACCTAGTGTGAGTGGATGGGCTCAACGCAATTTGTTTGCTGCAGACTTAGCTAAAAAATGAGGAATTTAAGTGAGAATTAAAATTGCCTTCTGGATCCTCTCCTCATTTACTTTGAAGGCCTTTGGCAAGGTTAAAAACTGTGAGATGTGTCTTGGTATAATGACCGGTAACATCAATGGGTTGACATTTTTCAGCCTTCTGTGTCCCTCTGAGGGCCATCAGGCTTTCTTCAGGATAGTGTGTATATTTAACCCCTACAGACTGGTGTTTGGCATTACCAAAACCTAACAAATTTTAAAAGTACACAAAAATACAAACCATTGTGCACCTTTTCCTCTGTATAGTCTACAATTTGGGAAAAAAGAGATATGGTTTATAAGTTCGCAGGGGTCTTCTCTCGCCCCTTCTTTAAAACATTTCACACCATGCTTTGGAATATCATACCTTTTGTGTGCAATAAGGCATTCACACATATGAAATCACCCACTTTCATGCTTGCAGAGTGTCACACTGTATTTAAACATGGTCAGTGACTGTCTGGAACTGTCTGGGACACAGTGAGGGACTTGGGCAAGGACTGGTGACTGGGTAGAAAACGTAAGCAGAAGAAGGAGCACTGCACTGCCCAGGAGCACACAGGAAGTTGGAGGAGAAAAGGGATCCAAAGGGGAAGCCTGCACAAGGAACAAGATATCTAGAACTCAGAAAGGATAGACTCTCAAGAGGCGATTTAGCATTCAGAATAACTACACCTAGGACGAATGTGCAAGACATTTATATAAAACAACATTAACAATAAAGGGAATGTGGGGTAAAGCACTCGGGAGCTCCACACGGTAAGACTGAAGCTCAGTAAGTTTATCACCCACAATTGCTGTTACAGATACTGACTGCAAATACCCACATATAGGATATCCATGCAAAGCCATGGTCTGTGGAGCTGATACATACGGTGATGTTATAAATATAACACAAAGACAATACTCACAGTGAACAAGAAACACCACCTAGGTTGTCAGCTGTGCCCACGGATCCTGGCGATCGAACAGGAACACGCAATGCAGTAACAGCAAGGGTGGAGAACTAAACACAAGCATGATAGACAAGGACCTAGCAAGGAGGAGTGCTTAACAGGAAAGGAGGGACTACAAAGCGCACACTTGGCAGAAAGCAAGTAGCAAACATACAAGGTAATAGAAGCAAGACAGCAGGAATAGAAAGACAGCAAACTAGGAACTGGAACCAAGGAAATGGGAAGAAAGGCAGGGACTGGAAAAGGATCTGCAGAAAGGGAGGCTAAAAGGGTGCACTAAAGTAGTACTGCTTCAGGAGCCAAGGAAACAAAGTAGCATTGAAGGCAGTGCAGGAGCAGGAACAAGAATTGAGCAAAAGCTCAGGAGTCAAGGTAGCACTGAAGGCAGTGCTAGTTCAGGAACAAGGAATTACTAAAGCTCAGAAACAGGAACAAGGAATGCTAAAGCTCAGGAGTCAAGGTAGCACTGCAAGCAATGCTAATTCAGGAACAAGAAAAATAGCAGCAGCTCAGGAACAAAGAATAACTAAAGCTCAGCAACTCTGGAAACAAGGGTATTAAAAGCTCAGGAAATAAGAGTCGGCCTCCCGGGTACACAGCTACAATGACCAACCCTGGACTGAAAGGAGCTGGGGCTAAAAAGAGCTCACAGTAATCACATGCATCAGGTGTGAGCAGGCTAACAGCAGCCAGCCACAGGTAAGCTGGATTCTTCCACCCATCCTTGACCTGCAGGTGTGGAGATGAAGCAGTGAGCGGGGGATTCTAGGTAATAGAGTTTCAGGAATGAGCAGGCTGGCTTTAAGCCTGAACAGGCTGGCTTCCACAAAACCCGGCATGGATTGGGAATGGATGGCCATTTCCAAGAAGTTTCCAAATTGCTGGAAGTTAGTATGTTCATGAAGGAGAGGGTCCAGAAGCTTATTATAACAGTGGAAAATCCCATAATGTGGTCCCCTGGTGGTGGGCACGAGAGCACAGGGAGTGAACTGTGACAGACAACATGTAAAAACATTTAAATGCATACAAAATAAGGAAACTTAATGCAACAAACAGTAATTACGTGCACACACAAGTGCCCCATAGAGGTCTGTCCAGTGACCTACATATAATGTGTATGAATTTGGCTCCATAAGGCAATGGGGGAGTGATCCCTGTAGCCACACACTAAGGGAAAAAGAAAATAATGGAATAAGGATTCTATTAAACATTCCTGAGTTTATCCTCCCATCCATGATGGTCCCAATTAGAATGCCCCCGAGACTTGCTTCATCAAGGGACATCGTCCGGCATTCTGACCTGCTTGGTACTCCTCACACCTTGAATGTCACCAGCTCTCGTTCAGAGCTGTTTTTAAATAGAGTTCCAGTTAATGCAGAACGTGTTCAGGGGTGTGGTGGTTCCCAAAGGAAGCTGGGAATTGCAGTCCGGTATAATGTTTTTCCTATTATCTATTATAGCAAAGGAGCAGTGATAAATCTCACAAATATTTGCATAATACAAAAGTTAATACATTCTGTTATTCTGTTCAGAACATAGAGACTTCTGAGAAGTCTAGACCATTAAAGTGGTGTTACATTGTAAAATGAGTTGGAGCCAAATGGCCTTTTGGTTACAAGTCGAAACAGGTACATGCAGTAATAAATGAAGTACTTGGCCCAGTGGCCTTATTAAAAGTACTATTATGTTTTAGTTTCATGCTATTCTGAAGAAATAAATAAACAAAGCATTCTAGTTAAATGAATGAAAAGATATACACAAAAAACTATATTATAATATACTATAAATTAAAGCTCCCAATATTTTGTTAGCTTCTAAAAATGAAGAAAAAAAATCACTCCTGTATTATATGTGAAAGCACCAATCAAAGATGTAAACACTTCCATCCTCCAATTCAGTCTCATAGAAAACACCCATGTAGCAAAGAATCATTGTGCAACTAAAATTATTATCTTTCGGAATCATCTCATAATCTTGTTCAAAGATAATTCTGAAAACTGTGTACATATTAACAAATCACATGATTCCTAAGGACAGCAGCAAAGAAAAGAATAAACAAAAGAAAATAAAAAAAAAAATACAGAAAATAAAAAAAAAACTTCTGCATGCTGAATCCACAATATAAAGACCCCATAGATACATTCGATATCATTTGTCAAAGGTACTGGCATAAAAAGGCCTAAGAAGATGCATGAGAAAAAAGCACAAAAATCATAAGAAAAAGCCACAGGAAAAAAGCGATACCAAAGGGGATGATGGACGGAGCGCTTGAGCAAATCAAACACTCACCCCCAGTCAACTGATCTGGGTTTAATCCATCATCATTCTTTAGCTCACTCCACCACCCCAGTTCAGACATGGCCATATGCAAATCAGTCTGACCCTGTGCCTCATGGGAACAGTCCAGCCCGAACTGCCAAGCCATGTCTTCCCTGGACCGGAAACAAGCATCCTGGGACCGGTTTCTGGCCATTCAGCCGTCATCAGCCAGGCTAGCTTGAATCCAGTGGCAAAGTGAGCAAGGGACCCACGTCTGGGCATACCCTGCCAACTTAGGGCGAACAAAGCAATACCAAAGGGGATGATGGACGGAGCGCTTGAGCAAATCAAACACTCACCCCCAGTCAACTGATCTGGGTTTAATCCATCATCATTCTTTAGCTCACTCCACCACCCCAGTTCAGACATGGCCATATGCAAATCAGTCTGACCCTGTGCCTCATGGGAACAGTCCAGCCCGAACTGCCAAGCCATGTCTTCCCTGGACCGGAAACAAGCATCCTGGGACCGGTTTCTGGCCATTCAGCCATCATCAGCCAGGCTAGCTTGAATCCAGTGGCAAAGTGAGCAAGGGACCCACGTCTGGGCATACCCTGCCAACTTAGGGTGAACAAAGCGATACCAAAGGGGATGATGGACGGAGCGCTTGAGCAAATCAAACACTCACCCCCAGTCAACTGATCTGGGTTTAATCCATCATCATTCTTTAGCTCACTCCACCACCCCAGTTCAGACATGGCCATATGCAAATCAGTCTGACCCTGTGCCTCATGGGAACAGTCCAGCCCGAACTGCCAAGCCATGTCTTCCCTGGACCGGAAACAAGCATCCTGGGACCGGTTTCTGGCCATTCAGCCGTCATCAGCCAGGCTAGCTTGAATCCAGTGGCAAAGTGAGCAAGGGACCCACGTCTGGGCATACCCTGCCAACTTAGGGCGAACAAAGCGATACCAAAGGGGATGATGGACGGAGCGCTTGAGCAAATCAAACACTCACCCCCAG
Organism: Calotriton arnoldi; assembly: GCA_963921515.1. NCBI lineage: Eukaryota > Metazoa > Chordata > Amphibia > Caudata > Salamandridae > Calotriton > Calotriton arnoldi. The sequence continues at coordinate 490,313 of CAWUFW010006128.1, read as the reverse complement.
TCAACTGATCTGGGTTTAATCCATCATCATTCTTTAGCTCACTCCACCACCCCAGTTCAGACATGGCCATATGCAAATCAGTCTGACCCTGTGCCTCATGGGAACAGTCCAGCCCGAACTGCCAAGCCATGTCTTCCCTGGACCGGAAACAAGCATCCTGGGACCGGTTTCTGGCCATTCAGCCGTCATCAGCCAGGCTAGCTTGAATCCAGTGGCAAAGTGAGCAAGGGACCCACGTCTGGGCATACCCTGCCAACTTAGGGCGAACAAAGCGATACCAAAGGGGATGATGGACGGAGCGCTGTCCATCAACTGTTGTTTTTGCACAGGAAAAAAGGCAAGAGATATCTCTCTATCGCAGAGTATACAAATGGTGTACTCATCCAGCGTGCACATAGAGTTCCTCGTCCACATTCAACCCTCCAGGAGACTTGCTTTTGAGGAGAAATATGTACTCTGACTCTAGGAGTCTAAGCTTCTTCTCTCATTCGCCACCTCAGGGGCGTGACAATCCTGTCAATCCCAAAAAAGGACAAAGTATCAGGGTTCTGATCATGTTCTTTGGACCAATGCCTGGCCACAGGGTAATAATGATCGCAATTCTTTATTGTCCTGAAATGCTCCAGTATCGTTTTCTTCACAGGGAGGATGGTACCGCCTACGTACTGGCAACCACATGGGCATGTCAAAACATGCACATAATAATCACTGTTGCAAGTGATAAATTTGTAGATGTTGACCGCTCTCTCTGTTGGTAACTTGTATGTCTTTATGTTTTTGCTTTCTTTGCATGCTTTGTAAAAGCCATGCTGCTTGCTCAACCACCCTTCCTTCTTATCAGGTTTACCCATATAGCTGTGTACCACAATATCTCTGATAGTTCTTTATTTTATTTATTTATTCATTTATAAAGTTTTATTTAGCGCAAACTTGACCCTGGAAGTGTATAAGAGTGCTTTACAAATAGTTCAATAAGTAGAAAATGAACCAAGAAACATAAGCGCTTACACTGTCCATTGCAAATCAGGAGTGGGACAGTGAGTTATAAACCAGGACTCAGATAGCGTATGCAAGCCCTGGTTGGAGAACTGCATCATATCAGTAGCCACAGAATGAGTCAATGGGTTCAGGGTAGAGCTTTATTCATTAAAAGCAGTTTGAGTTCTTTTTGAATGAAGTGATTGAAGGGATCAGTCTGATTTCAGGGGGCAGGGAGTTCCAGATTCTAGGGGCCAATCCAGAGAAGGCTCGATTGCAGGTTTTCTTTTTCCGAACTTTTTGAGGTTTCAACAGTAAGGTGCTGGAGCTTCTAGATGATCTGCCACCGCGGGACAATTCCAGTTTGTCAGCTAGGTCCTTTGGCGTGTTGAAGTGTGGGGCTTTGTTGGTCATGCAAGCAATTTTCATCTGAATCTTTGCCTCATAAGGGAGCCAGTTTAGTGCCTTCAGATCTTGAGTGATGTGGTTGTGTCTTTTCGATTCAGTGATGAGCCTTGCAGCAGAGTTAAGGGATACCCTTAGTGGAGCCAACTTGGATCTCGGCAGACCACATAGGGTAGCCCTCCCATAGTCTAATCTGGGGATCACTGAAGCTTGCACCACTGATTTAAGGTCGACGAAGGGGAAGAAGGGTTTTATTTTTCTTAGAATGCTCATTTAAAAAGTTTTATCCTGTGGTGGCTGAGCTGATGTGTTCCTGCATGTTGAGATTCTTGTCAAGTGTAATTCCTAGTGGTCTTGTGGAATCTATAATGTGTGGAAGGCAGTTGAAGGCTGTTAAATGTTTAATCCAATCTTCGATGTCGAGGGATCGTTTTGGTGGGGCAATTAAGAGAAATGTGGTTTTGAGTGAGTTGAGTTTAAGGTGGTTTCCGGTTAGCCAGTTTTTTTTTTTTTTGCTGTGTTGTGTTGAGTGGACGGATATCCTCAGGGGAGGAGATTTTAAGGTATAGTTGGGTGTCATCTGCAAACATGTGGTATTGTACATTGGAAAATGTCAGAATTTTGGTTAGAGGCACCATGAACAGGTTAAAGAGAGCAGGTGATAAGGTGGACTCCTGAGGGACCCCTAAAGTGACCGGAGTGGTAGTGAACAAGGATTGGTTAACCTTAATTCTCTGGGTTCTGTTGTGTAGAAACGAGGTGAACCAATTTAGGACAACCCCTGATAATCCCGTTCTGTGTTCAAGTAATTCAAGGAGGCTGTCATGTTTGACCGTGTCAAAGGCGGAGGATAGGTCTAGGAGGATTAGTAGGGAAGATTTGTTCTGATCTAGCATTTTTAGCTCGCCATCAACTGTGTGTGTAAGGAATTTTTCTGTGCTGTAACCCTGACGGAAACTGGATTTGAATTGGACTAAAAGATGGAACTGCTCAATGTGATTGCATAGCTGGGTATGTACGCATTTCTCAAGGAGCTTTGCCAGAGAGGGAATGGTGGAGATGGGACAGAAGTTATCTGGGTTCGTATGATCTGCTGTGGCTTTTTTAGCATGGGGGATACCTGACCTGATTTTAGGAAGTCTTGTAATGCGCCTTGAAGTAGTGAAGCATTCACTATCTTAGTCAAGAGGGTTGAGAAAAGTTTTAATCTCATTGAAGACGTTAGCTGGTAGAGGGTCGCAGAAGTAGTTTGATGGTTTAAGTGTTGTTAAGATATTAAGAATTGCATTTTCATCAAAGTTTTTGAAAGTGTCCCACAACATGTTGTTTTTGAGGGTGAGTCCTTGTAGGTGGCGGGTGTTGAACGATCATATGCGGGCTTGGGCTATTCGGAGGTATCATCGGGAGGAGCTCAATTGCTGTTTGGAGATCACTTTCAATCTTTTTAGACTTTTGACGAAAGAAGGAGGCAAATATGTTCCAGTTTGGCAGCGGAAGGGATCCCATTGTGTAGGGGTTGGGTTTTTGAGTAGATTGATGTTTGATAATTTTGAACAGTTTTCTTGGACGATTTCTGGCTTTGTCTAGTTGAACTCTGAACAAATTTGCTTTTGAGTTTCTGAAGTGATTATTGTAGATGTTCCTCAGTGATCGCAGGTGCTTGAGGTGTTCTAGGGATGGTGAGGATCTCCACACTCGTTCGGTTAGTCTCAATTTGCGTCTTTCTTCATTTTGGCTCCCATTGTACCATGGTTTGGAGTCTCTAGTGAACGGTGTTTTTAGCTGTAAGGGCGCAACTGTATCAAGAATGGTCATCATGGATTGTTCTAGTGGTTTGTAAGGTCATGGACATCTGACATGTCCACTCGAGGAGGCAAGACGTTGTTGCTGAGGGATGGCAAGTCATTAAGGTCTATGTCGCAAGTGATCCTTTTCCATTGTCTGGGTTTGTTAAGTTGCGGTTGATGTGTCCTCACTGATTCGGTGATGAGAAAAGTGATGCAGTGGTGGTCTGTCCGGTCGCATGGGATGATAGATTTTAGTTGAATGGAGTTAGCTTTAGCAATGATTAGGTCCAGGGTCGCACCCAGGTTGTGCGTAGGGCTGTCGCAGATTTGGTTCAGGATAAGGTCCGCTAGAAAGGATTTTAGGCTGTTAACTGAGGAGTCGTTCGAGTCATTCCAATGAAGGTTGAAGTCTCAGAGGAAGATCTGGGAGCAGTGTTGTTCTACGTTGGTAGTGATGATTTCCATGATTTGTTCGATGAACGAGAGGTTGTTGCGTGGAGTGTGGTAGATCACGTGTAGTGTACATAGTGGTTTGTGGTTACTCGCAATGTTTATGCAAAGGTATTCACAAGCGGATAACTCCGGTTTGCAACTGATTAACTGCGAGGTTACTGTGGTGTATGCAAGCATGCCTCCGCCCAGTCCATTCTGTCTGTCTGATCTTATAATGTCATAGCAAGGTGAGACTAATATGTCTAGGACTGGTGCAGAGGAGTCATTTAACCATGTTTCTGTTGAGAGTAAGAGGTCAAGCTTGTGTGCAAGGATGAGGACAGCAATGTCCACTGCGTGTTTCAAGGCCAAACTGCAATTTAGAAGCACGCAATTCAGGTGTGGTTTGGTGTCTACCAAGGTTATCTGTACAATAGGGACCTGCTTAAGGTTGGACTTATTTACTTCTCTGGAGTTAGGCCTAGGTTCTCTGTGTGGGTTTGAGGAAAATTTTAGTATGGGAGCCAGGTTGTCTGGGTTTTTGTGGTGTGAAGGTTTATATGTGAGGAGAAGGGAGTGTATGTCATTGTCTGATAGCGGATCCTTAAGCCTGACAGGCCGCATGGAGGTGTTGTGGTAGGGTATAGATTGCCATCTTGTGAGAGGTGGTGGTGAGATGGTTTCCAACCTGCTGTAAGGAGTGCCTGTTTGTGGTAGTCGTGAGTGGTATGTGTTGGGTTGTGGTTGGATGTGCCTATTACTTTCTGGAGTCCTTTTCGGCCATCTGTTATAGGCCAGCTCCGACGTGATATTAATTAGGCTCTGTAGGTCAGACTTGAATTGGTGTGGGTCTTGTGTAATTTTGTCAAGTCTAGATTCTATTGAGGTGTGGGAGCATGTGGTGGTGGTTTGGGGCAGTGTGTAGTTGGGTTCATACTGGTCTGAGAGATATGGTGAGGGGGAGGTCTGGCTGGAGATGGTTTTAGGCTTGTATTCTGAGATCGGGGATGGGGTCGAGGTGGTGAAGATATATTAGTTGCTGTGTGACTCGGTGGCCCTTGTTGTAGCAGTGATTTGTGGGCACGTATTGGTTTGGTGATTCGGTGGGAATAACTCTGGTCCATCATTGGGTATGGAAGAGTTGGTATTGTGTGGGCTGATTGCTGTGATGGAGTGTGTAGAAGATAAGGGTGGACCGTTTAATGTGGCCAGCCTGGGCAAGGACAACATTTAGGGCACCTGCAGGTCGTGTGTAGATCTAGGATGACCTAGAGAGGGGGCTGAGTCCTTATTAGATGCTGCATGTTTGATGATAGGGAAGAATTCGTTGAATAGATCTAGGTTGCGGTCTGATGACTGGATGAGGATTATCCCATTGTTATAAATGGAGATGGTTATTGTTGCATTGACGGGGGGTAAGGGAGCAACGTATAGTCTTAGGCTATGCGAGGTTTTCCTGGATGTAGAGATCAAGAGCATTGAGTAGAGGGCTTTCCTCCATTGAACTCTTTTTTGTGTGTAGAAGATGAAATCATTTATAATTGTTCCTTTAGATGCTCAGAAGTAGGGGCCGGAGAGTAGGTTTTCTGGGTATGGATTGAGAAGTCTGTGTTTGAAGTTCTTGGAGGTCTTTTTTGTTAGATTGAGTGGGTATTTAATTTTATGGGCATTGCGGCTGTCGAATTCCAGGTAGGTGTCTAGTGCATTGAGTGAAACAGGATCCATGTCTGATAGGGAGCTGGACACAAATGGATGGATCAAAGAGAGACAGGATGTATTGTGTTTGAGTGGTGCATAGCAACATACTGTCAGAGCCGGGAAAACTTCAGATAGTGAATTATATTAAAATCACAGGTTATGGTCCGGAGAGTTCTATGGTCATTACCGTTCTGAGGACAGAAAACGTGATCCTCAAAATGGCAGTGCGGACCGTCCTGGGGTGAGAGAAGTACCATTAGGCAGGTTTGAGAGTTTAGGAAATGGTTAGGAGATAGGAGATGATCTTGATCTGATTAATAACGAAGGGGTTCTGAAGAACAGTTCAGTTCAGTTAAAATAAGATAAATTGTCTCTCTCACATTTGACTTCATGTAGCTTCTTTGAGAATTGTTTTTCTGGCAGATATATGCGTAGGGGACAAGAAGGGGGCTCTATCACGTTTAACTTCGTGTAACTTGGTTGAGAATTGTTTATCTGGCAGATGTATAAAAAAGGGCCAGAAGATGGCGCTGAAGTCTCATTTTTCTATTCTGGCTTTCCTTTTCAACAGTGTGCACGTAGTCTACCGTTTTGGATGAGGTGTGCCACTATTACTTTTTATGGAGTTGCCCTAAGCTCTAGTTACAAATTTTTTAGTTAATTTTGAAGAGCTTCTATTTGTTTTATGTAGCAGAAGGCAGCGGTGATTGCAGAAAAGTGACTGCAGCCGCAGAACTGTAGTCTTCTTTCAATTGCGACTAACATCCTCGTTCTTAACTAGTTCATCGACCTGGTATGGAAATTAGATGGAGACGAATGCATCAGGGCTTTCAGCTGGATGTCGTCGATGGCGGAGTTCCCCCAGGCTAGAGTGGCGATTGATACTGCACTGGAGGCATCAACAGGGTCCAGGATCTAGCAATGACGGCATTGTTAGTAGTTAAGGTTATGGTGAGGGGTTGGTCAGACACCCTCACTTATTTCATCTAAGATTGCAGGCTCCTTAGATTATTGAGCAAGTAGAGGGGTATAATTCTGGTGGCACCGACTGCCCTACTATCAGCCTCTGGGCTCTGGGTTGCGGAACACAGAGACAGGCAGGACCATCCAGCCTCCACTGTGTCTACCTGTGTCACTCACCTCGGGTTCGCCTTTGTCCAGGGTCGGGCAGGGGTTGTAAGGTGATGAGTCCGGGCGTTCAAATAGGCGCTTCTTCGACAGCAAACTGGCAGGCAGGCTGCTCCAAAGTTTTCAAGGGGCAAGTAGCAAGCTTCTCTATTACGGTAAGGCATCGTAGGTCGGCTAGAACAGGGATATAGACTAAGTAAGTGATCCCATGCCGGAGCCTCTTAGAGGCTCGACCTTCTGGCGGCCATCTTGTTGACATAATGATCTAGATTTATGGTATGTCACCAGGGGGTATGGTGTCACTTGGTCTCCTATTACAGGGTCTGATTTCACCAAGTGCCGGTGTTTAGCGAGCATATGTTTGGCAGTGGAAGATTCATTGTTGTATGTAGTGATGAGTCTCACTTCATTGGGATCTCTTTTTGTCTTGCAGTTTTGTGTGAAAAGGCTGTCCCTAGACAAATTAGTTGCTTCCTCACTAGCTGTTCTGAGAACCTTTAAAGGGTAACCTGTAACTCTAAATCTGTTGGTTAGTCTTTCTTGTTCTTTTTCAAAGGTCTTTTGTGTTCTGCAGTTAACCTGTGCTCATAGAAACTTTAAATATATATACATATATTACATAGCGGCAGTTGTCACTAGGTAGTTATAGTTAGGTCTGCTTTTCCATGGACAGAGCATTTTTTGGTTTGCTAATAACTTTGGCCCCGTTTGAAAAATCTTCCCAAATCAGTCCCCAAAAAAGATCTTCGCCCTCAGCTCCTTTATGGAAAGTTTAGCGTGATACCAAAACGCAGAATGCCCATGCAGTTTCCATAGACTTCTTTAAGACGGGATACAGCAAAGACTGCAGAACGGAATTACACCAAATTTGGCAGGAAGCTAGATCAGGGTCCACAGATTGTGCGAGATATTAAGGGTAAAAAATAATTGTATTTTTTGGCAGTTGGGCTCACAAGAGTATCCGAGATTCTCATGGGACCGCCAATTTAAGAGTAGAGTGTTCTGATTGGCCCAGGGAGCTTTATTTCCCTTAGGCCATCTCACTCCAGCAGAAGTCAGACTCCAGTGAGAGCTCTGTTTGGCTGCCATCAACATGACAAAAATGTTGCTGGCAGCCATTACAGAGCTCAGGGCCTTAGTTCCCTGTCCTGAAGTTCTTAAAAAAAAGATATATAGGGGCAGGAAGGAATTCCCTGACCCTCATAGCCCCATAGGGGGACCCTCGAGGACAATAAAAAAAAAAGGCAGAAAATGCAGCAATGCCACGAATCACTTGTGCGTTCGAAAAAGAAACCAAAAAACAAAATGGGGGCCGGACAGCATTTATTCATTATAAATCCTGGGGAGCCTACCACCGGGGCTGTGTTTATTAAGATGCGGGGGACTGTGTTGCACCCCTCCCCAAGTCTCCAGAAGCCCCAGAGAGACCACCCATGGGCCAAAAACTATATTTACGGGAGGGGGGATGCGCAGCCCCCCTCCCTGAGCCATTAGATGCCCTGGGAAGCACACCCATGGGGCCAATCTTATTATTTATGGGAGGCGGGCCCTAAGGTACCTATAGCTCGCATCCTCCCCATGCACTGCTAATTACCCCACATATTACATCACTCATGACATCTTCTATGACATCATTAATAAATCACTGGAACATTTGCAGTGAAATTATTGATGAGAAAACTGTGCATGGTGGCAGTCGCGGCTGGCATGACTCGCAGGTGAAGGGGCGGGGGGTCGCGCGGGGAGGGGGGGTTAATTTAATTTAAAAAAAGACATTAAAAAAAACTTACCTTCGCCTCCGGTCAAGGAACCCCGTGTCGCGTCTGCTGCTCAGTGCTCACAGGAAGCAGAACCAGGCAGCGTTCCTCTACTCCCCTAAGCCAATCACAATGCTACAATGGCAGCGTTGTGGTTGGCTAGGATGCCGTCCGTACAGGCGTCTATGGGGAGGCCGCTTTCTCCATGCAGGCTGCACAGCAGCTTGCATGGAGAAAACGGAGAGTGCTATGACTGGTTTGATCAGCCCTGGGGCCGACCAAACAGTCATCGCCCATAAATTTGGGCTAGCCACTCCTCCCCGACCCGCCCGCCCCGAACCAGGCATACCCTTCTTCTGCATTCTCGCAGTGCGATAAGCAGAAATATAAACTGGTATTTATACCATTTTACGTTTCTGCTTCTAACACTGCGAGAAAGAAGTGGGGTGACGCTCCGACGCCCACGTGGAGGAGCCGCCCCTGCATGGCGGTTCTAGTTACCTTAGGGCACGAGTTATAGTTACTTGGAAAACTATAACTATAGCTGCTGAATTTCTATGGTTTTATGTGTGTAAAATCTGAACCTAACTATAACTTCCCTGTAACCTCTGTTTTTTTCTGTGTGTTGCTAATGTTTTTTCAATTATACTTCCTAATTATAATGTCCCTGTAACTTTTTGCTTTTTCAGTGATATATATATATATATTCACTGAAAAAACCATAGGTTTCAGGGGCGTTATAGTTAGTTGGACATTTCACTCGTACAAAACCATAGAAATTCCCCCGTTATAGTTAGTTCAGCTAACTATAACTCGCGCGCCCGCAATGCACTGCTGATGACGTCACATATTACATCACTCATGACATGGTCAGTGACATCACTCATGACATCACCGATGACATCTCAAATGACATCACTGATGACATCACTGATGACATCACTGATGACATCATCCAGTGAATGTGTGTTTTTCTGAAAATTAAATATGTTTTATAATATGTATATCTCAAGGTCGATGGAAGAATAAATGGGTATATAAGTGTCTAAATGGATGATTTTTTTTGTAAAATTGATTGTATAACTGACTGATTAAGTGTATCTTAGTGAATACATGGGTTAGTGAGTAATGTTTAAATATGAAAATATCTGTATCAGTCTCTCACTTTGTGTATAAGTGGCTGCATGGGTTGGTGAGTAGCTACATGAGTGTCTATATGGGTTATTAGTTGGTTTTTTGAGTATCAGTATGAGTGTCTGAGTGTCTGTATGGTTCGGTGGGGGTATTACTTAGTGCATAGATGCATGAATGAGTGACTCACTGTTTGTATGTGTTGAAGACAGCATGTGTGCAGGACTGTATAGGTGGATGAGTGTGTGTATGGGTGTGTTAGTGAGTGAATGACTGTCTCAATAGTGTCTTTATGAGTAACTACATATGTTTTAAACTAGTATATGTGAGTATTGGTGTATATAAGTGAGTATATGTGAGAGTGAGAGATTGGAAGAGTTCCTGTACAAATAAGTAGGTGTTTCTATAAGTGATTGTTTAAGAGAGTAAGTATGTGTAAGTCTCTGTAGAAGTAAGTGTGGTAGTGTGTGTATAACTGTATATGCAAGTAAATGGATGTTTGATACTTTGTTTGCATGTGTGACTATGTGTGTGAGTAACTCTAAGGATGAGTGGCGGTGTGTAACAGGATGTATAGGTGTATGAGTACATATGATGAGTGAGTACATGTATGAGTGACTGTATAGGGACTGTTGGTGAATGAGTGGATGTGTGTGTAGATCTTGGAATTACTGAATAGGTGTGTTGTAACTGGTATTGGTATGTCCATTGTTTTGAAAATGTCAGTTTGTATTTTTGAGTGTGTGTATCAAAGGTTATATTATGGTGAGAGGAGGTCTGCCACTCTATCACAAGGATGATGTCATCAGTGATGTCATCAGTGATGTCATTTGAGATGTCATCAGTGATGTCATGAGTGATGTCACTGACCATGTCATGAGTGATGTAATATGTGACGTCATCATCAGTGCATTGCGGGCGCGCGAGTTATAGTTAGCTGAACTAACTATAACGGGGGAATTTCTATGGTTTTGTACGAGTGAAATGTCCAACTAACTATAGCGCCCCTGAAACCTATGGTTTTTTCAGTGAATTTCTAAGGTTTTTTAAATGCTAATTTCTAACTATAACGTGCCTGAAACCTATGGTTTTTTCAGTGAATTTCTAAGGTTTTTTAAATGCTAATTTCTAACTATAACGTGCCTGAAACCTATGGTTTTTTCAGTGAATATATATATATTTATTATACTATGTATACATGTGAAAATGTCTCGGTCCGCCTGTTTGCGTCGGTGGCACGGAAAAAATGGGTGGAACTGACGTCAGCACGCCGACGAGGTCCTCTTATGGCTCCGATGACATCATACGGTGTCGCGAGCGGAGCTGTGCTATTATGACGTCCTCGTTGACGTGGGAGAGCTAGGAAAGAATTTCCGTGGAATGCTGGTGCAGGGGATATTCACCTAAGTGTTCAGGCTAGTCCTTTGGGAGCAACTGTTTATGTTGTCACTCCAGAAACCAAAACCAGTGATCAGAGGGCAGAGGCCCTGCAGATGGCACACGAGGTGGGGTGCCCAGTCGTGTGCACCAGCGGGGCAGCGAAGTGACAAGCACCACAACCCACAAAAAAGGTAACGAGGGCACTGAATAACACAGGATCTTCTCTTTGTATCTGGCAGGAACAACGAAGTTAAAATGCCCTAGTACCAAAATGTAGAATTAGTGCTACAACGGTCTTCAAGAGGACCTGCGATGCCGCTTCTGCCTCCCGTACCCTGGAGGCTGCACATGGGTCACGCGGTACGGTCATACTGCAGTGGGACGCACACTCGTTGACCTCTCATGGCACTGCTGCACACTTCAGGGAGGACGCTTTCCATTAGCTATGTTTTCTGATGACGTTTCGCGCCGGCCCCGTCCAACAACAGAACTCCTTTAGATCCAAACAGACTCTTTCACTCTCTCACCGGAAGTGAAACCAGGCCACGCGGACACTTTCACAATACAACAGCCGGGAATGCACTTTTCGGTAAAAAAACCACATTCCTTCCTCCAAATTAATCAAATAAACGTCTCACTGAAGAAAACGGGGGCCAGCTTCGATCGGTAAGCAGCCGTTACAACGACTTTTTTACTTCGCGATACCATTGCAACGCATGCATTACCACGTATGCATTGTACATCGCGAAGTCATTACTACGCATTTTTTTAGAACGCATGGTCATTTACCACGCATGCCTTTACAACGAATTTTGTTGTAAAGGTATGTATGGTAAATGACCATGCGTTCTAAAAAACATGTAGATGATCCACGTCGTTGTAAGGAAACAGAGGCTGTTCCGTTTCCTCACAACGACGTGCACCGCCCCTCAGAGATGACGTGAAGCAGGAACCACGTGGAGAGAGGAACCACGAGGAGTGAGAGGTAAGGGGGATTGGGCATGGGGTGGGGGTTTCTGTTCTAGGGTTTAGGGTAGTGCAGTGGTGTTTGGGTGGTGTAGGGGGTCGTGCTGGGGGTAGTGTTTTAGGGTTTAGGGTAGTGCAGTAGTGTAGGGGGTCATGCTGGGGGTAGTGTTTTAGGGTTTAGGGTAGTGCAGTGGTGTATGGGTAGTGTAGGGGGTCATGCTGGGGTAGTGTTTTAGGGTTTAGGGTAGTGCAGTGGTGTTTGAGTAGTGTAGGGGGTCATGCTGGTGGTAATGTTTTAGGGTTTAGGGTAGTGCAGTGGTGTTTGTGTAGTGTAGGGGGTCATGCTGGGGGTAGTGTTTTATGGTTTAGGGTAGTGCAGTGGTGTTTGGATAGTGTAGGGGGTTGTGCTGGGGGTAGATTTAGGGTTTAGGTAGTGCAGTGGTGTTTGGGTAGTGTAGGGAGTCGTGCTAGGGGTAGTGTTTTAGGGTTTAGGGTAGTGCAGTGGTGTTTGTGTAGTGTAGGGGGTTGTGCTGGGGTAGTGTTTTAGGGTTTATGTTAGTGCAGTGGTGTTTGGGTAGTGTAGGGGGTAGTGCTGGGGTAGTGTTTTAGGGTTTAGGGTAGTGCAGTGGTGTTTGTGTAGTGCAGGGGTTAGTGCTGGGGGTAGTGTTTTAGGGTTTAGGGTAGTGCAGTGGAGTTTGGGTAGTGTAGGGGTTCATGCTGGGGGTAGTGTTTTAGGGTTTAGGGTATGGCAGTGGTGTTTGGGTAGTGTAGGGGTCGTGCTGGGGGTAGATTTAGGGTTTAGGGTAGTGCAGTGGTGTTTGTGTTGTGAGGGGGTTATGCTGGGGGTAGTGTTTTAGGGTTTAGAGTAGTGCAGTGGTGTTTGTATAGTGTAGGGGGTTTAGGGTAGTGCAGTGGTGTTTGTGTAGTGTAGGGGGTCATGCTGGGGGTAGTGTTTTAGGGTTTAGGGTAGTGCAGTGGTGTTTGTGTACTTTAGGGGGTAGTGTTTTAGGGTTTAGGGTAGTGCAGTGGTGTTTGAGTAGTGTAGGGGGTCATGCTGTGGGTAGTGTTTTAGGGTTTAGGGTAGTGCAGTCGTGTTTGTGTAGTGTAGGGGGTCGTGTTTTAGGGTATAGGGTAGTGCAGTGGTGTTTGGGTAGTGTAGGGGGTCATGCTGGGGTTAGTGTTTTAGGGTTTAGGGTAGTGCAGTGGTGTTTGGGAATTGTAGGGGGTCGTGCTGAGGGTAGTGTTTTAGGGTTTAGGGTAGTCCAGTGGTGTTTGTGTAGTGTAGGGTGTCGTGCTGGGGGTAGTGTTTTAGGGTTTAGGGTAGTGCAGTGGTGTTTGGGTAGTGTAGGGGGTCGTGCTGGGGGTATTGTTTTAGGGTTTAGGGTAGTGCAGTGGTGTTTGGGTAGTATAGGGGGTAGTGCTGGAGTAGTGTTTTGGGTTTACGGTAGTGCAGTGGTGTTTGTGTAGTGTAGGGGGTCGTGCTGGGGGTAGTGTTTTAGGGTTTAGGGTAGTGCAGTGGTGTTTGTGTAGTATAGGGGTAGTGTTTTAGGGTTTAGGGTAGTGCAGTGGTGTTGGTGTACTGTAGGGGGTCATGCTGGGTTCTAGTGTTTTAGGGTTTAGGGTAGTGCAGTGGTGTTTGTGTAGTGTAGGGGGTCGTGTTTTAGGGTTTAGGGTCGTGCAGTGGTGTTTGGGTAGTGTAGGGGGTCGTGCTGGGGGTAGTGTTTTTGGATTTAGGGTAGTGCAGTGGTGTTTGGGTGGTGTAGGGGGTCATGCTGGGGTAGTGTTTTAGGGTTTAGGGTAGTGCAGTGGTGTTTGAGTAGTGTAGGGGGTCATGCTGGTGGTAGTGTTTTAGGGTTTAGGGTAGTGCAGTGGTGTTTGTGTAGTGTAGGGGGTCATGCTGGGGAAGTGTTTTATGGTTTAGGGTAGTGCAGTGGTGTTTGGGTAGTGTAGGGGGTCGTGCTGGGGGTAGATTTAGGGTTTAGGGTTGTGCAGTGGTGTTTGGGTAGTGTAGGGAGTCGTGCTGGGGGTAGTGTTTTAGGGTTTAGGGTAGTGCAGTGGTGTTTGTGTAGTGCAGGGGTTGTGCTGGGGGTAGTGTTTTAGGGTTTATGTTAGTGCAGTGGTGTTTGGGTAGTGTAGGGGGTAGTGCTGGGGTAGTGTTTTAGGGTTTAGGGTAGTGCAGTGGTGTTTGTGTAGTGTAGGGTGTAGTGCTGGGGGTAGTGTTTTAGGGATTAGGGTAGTGCAGTGGTGTTTGGATAGTGTAGGGGTTCATGCCGGGGGTAGTGTTTTAGGGTTTAGGGTATGGCAGTGGTGTTTGGGTAGTGTAGGGGGTCGTGCTGGGGGTAGTGTTTTATGGTTTAGGGTAGTGCAGTGGTGTTTGGGTAGTGTAGGGGTCGTGCTGGGGTAGTGTTTTAGGGTTTATGTTAGTGCAGTGGTGTTTGTGTAGTGTAGGGGGTCGTGCTGGAGGTAGTGTTTTAGGGTTTAGGGTAGTGCAGTTGTGTTTAGATAGTGAAGGGTGTCGTGCTGGGGGTAGTGTTTTAGGGTTTAGGGTAGTGCAGTGGTGCTTGTGTAGTGTAGGGGGTCGTGCTGGGAATGTTGTTAATTTCTATGGCAAAATGAACCCCCTCATTTTGTTCCTTTTTAAATTAAATGTTTTAAGTGTTACCAGTTTATTTCAATCAAGATGGCTTCAGGTGTGCCATAATTTTGTCATAAGTAAGACTGTTAGCTCTCTAGTTGTTCTTTAGAACACTCTGGGAAGCTGCAGTAGAACACAAAGGAATCAACTGGCAGGCTGCTCCTGTTGAAATATAACAGGAAGATAGTTGAGATCTCACTTAAAACATGTCCTAATTTTTCTTTCTACAGCACTAACCATAATTTCTATGACAAAATGAACCCCCTCATTTTGTTCCTTTTTAAATTAAATGTTTTAAGAGTTACCAGTTTATTCCAATCAAGATGGCTTCAGGTGTGCCATAATTTTGTCATAAGTAAGGCTGTTAGCACTCTAGTTGTTCTTTAGAACACTCTGGGAAGCTGCAGTAGAACACAAAGGAATCAACTGACAGTCTCTGCCCTTGTTGGATGTACATGTTTTACTGAGAATGTCAGACTTCATTCTCACATCACTGAGAAAGATAATGTGAATTTACAGAAAATATGCTCTCATTTTAGCTTCTGGAGCACCTTCCAAAACTCTATGGGACAAGCATGTGAAAATAGTTTTCTCTCAAACATGATTCATGATATCGCAGCAGAAGGTTTTTCACAGGGTAAAATCACCTTAGAACACTCCACAATTCCTGAAATTAGTTTGGTACCATCAACAAATGAATTCTAATGTAACTAAAGTCTGTTATCACCCTTTATAGTTCTCCTTTTGGTAACCCTCAAAATCTTTGATTCACTACAATGCATTTCAATGGGGGTACTATCATGTATATTGGTCCCAAGATGGCTGCCAGCAATTCCAGGATGAAGTGCTGACAGTCAATCAGATCTCACAATGACATGTGTGGTTAGGCTCCGCCCAGATATATATGTGATTTTACTTTTGATTTTCTCAGGAACTACTGACCGGATTTACACCATTGAACCAAAAGGCACGACTCTGAACCAAGGGCTACCTTTTTGCCAAATTTGGTGTAATTCCGTTCAGCAGTTCGGGCTGTAGCTGCGACTAAAGGTTCCTATGGAAAATTGCATGGGGAAAACACGTTTTGAGTCCCCCCTTTTTTCTTGGCCCCCACTTGACGAATCACCCCAAGACTTTCAGGATAGGAGCGGACCGGAGCGGGCCATAAGTTTTGAAAATTTCGCGAAGATTCGTTGACCGGCGCCAAAGTTATTGGAAATAGAATGTTGTGAATTTCCTATGGAAAATAGGTCCTAACTATAACTATCTACTGGCGACCGCCAGTAGATATTATATATATATTCACTGAAAAAACCATAGGTTTCAGGGACGTTATAGGTAGTTGGACATTTCACTCGTACAAAACCGGAGTAATTCGGCCGTTATAGTTAGTTGAGCTAACTATAACTCGCGCCCCCGCAATGTACTGCTGATGACGCCACATATTACATAATTCATGACATGATCAGTGACATCACTGATGACATCTTCCACGTGATAATCTGATGTACCTCCTCACACCCTAATATAACTTTTGATACACCCACTCTAAAATACAGACTACCATTTTCGAAACCATAGACTCACCAATCCCAGTTACTACATACCCACTCAGTCACTCATCAATACAGCACTATCATTTGCACTCATACACCTATACAGATACTCACACATTGCCACTCATCCATAGAGTTATTCACACACCTAGTCAATAATGCAAAGAATCATTCACACTCCCATTTACTCACCTATACAGTTATACACACACCACCTCACTTATTCATACAGATACTAACACATACTTACTCTCTTATACAATCACTAATACAAGCACACACTCATCCTTACAGCCACTCTCACAATTACTCACTCTCACATATAGTGATTTATATACTCCAACACTCACATATACTGCCTTTCACATATGTAGTTACTCACACATATGCCACTGAGACATCCATTCACTCACCAACACACCCATACACACACTCACCCACCCATACAGCCCTTCACAGATGCACTCTTGAACCCATACACCCAGTGAATTACCCACTCATGCATCTATGCACAGAGTCACACACCCCATACCCACCCACACAGACACTCAGGCACCCATACAGATACTCAGACAACCAATCAATAACCCTTATAGACACTCATGTAGCTACTCACCAACCCATACAGCCACTTACACACCAACTGACAGACTGATACAGACATTTACACAGTTTACTCACTAACCCATGCATTCACTAAAACACTTTTAATCACTCACTTATACAGTCAGTCACGCGCCTACTAAATCATCCATTCAGACACTCATACACCCACTCACACTTTCATACACCTTGGCATATATATATATAAAACATATTTTAACTTTACAGAAACACACAGTCACTGGATGATGTCATCAGTGATGTCATCAGTGATGTCATTTGAGACCCATCAGGGGATGGGGGCCCAGGAGGGGGGCCACTTGGCCCCCCTCAGTTTATTAAAAAAAAAAATGAATGGCCAAGCCCCGGGGGATGTAGTCCCTGGGGCAGAAAATGGCCCGTGAGGGGGGCCCCCTCCCTTTATTTAAAAAAAAAAAAGCAATGGCCAAGCCCCGGGGGATGGGGTCACAGGGGCCAAAAATGGCCTGGGAGGGGGACCACGCTGCCCCCCTTCCTTTTTTAATTTAATGAAAAAAAAAAAAAAAAAAAAAAGAAGGCTGACCCCGGAGGATGAGGTCCCCGGGGCCTAAATTGGCCTTAGGAGGGGGGCCACATGGGCCCCCTCCAAAATAAAAATCAAGGCTGGGTGTGCCCCGGGGGATGGGGTCCCCTGGGCCAAAAGTGGCCCAGGGTAGGGGGGCCACGCGGCCCCTCCCATAAAAAAAAAAGAAACCAGCAACTCGCCGGAGGCCCCGCCCCCTCCCTGCACGACTCTGCAAACACACCTCCTGGCGCGCTCCGTGTTGGGGGATTAAGTCCCCGTTGCTAGTGAGGGTCCCTGGGGGCCAACTAGGCTACCAGGAACCTCCAGTAAGCCCCACACAGTGGGATTGCTGAGAGGTGGTATGAGGCCACGCCCCTTTTTGCACCACTCTGCAAACGGGCCTCTTGGCGCACTGCTGGTGGGGTGATGAGGACCCCTTGTGTCCTGAGGACCTCAGGACTGAAGTGGACTTCATCCCCCGAGCAGCAGTGCACCAGGCGGCGCGTTTGCAGGGTGGTGTAAAAAGGGGGCATGGCCTCGGACCACTCTCAGCAATCCAGCTGTGTGGGGCTTACTGGAGGTAACAGGAGGGCTAGTTGGCCCCAAGGGACCCTCAGGAGGCAAGGGGACTTCACCCCCCAACCAAGAGAGCATCAGGAGGCGCGTTTGCAGAGTGGTGGACAAAGGGGGTGTGGCCTGTGTCCACCTCTCAGCAATCCCACTGTGTGGGGTTTACAGAAGGTAACAGGTAGGCTAGTTGGCCCATAAGGACCCCCAGCAGCGAAGTGGACTTTAATCCCCATGCAAGAGCGCGCCAGGGAGCGCATTTGCAGAGTGGTGGGGAAAGGGGGCGAGGCCTGCTATGACAACTTAGCAATGCTGCTGTGTGGGACTTACTGGAGGTAATAGGAGGGATAGTTGGCCCCCAAGGTTGTCCTTGGAGGCCAACTACTTCACCTATTACCTCCACTAAGTCCCACACAGTGGGATTGCTAAGAGGTTTTCGGAGGCCATGCCCCTCCCCTTTCTCCACCACTCTGCAAACGCACCTCCTGGCACAGTACTGGTTAGGGGATGAAGTGCACTTTACTCCTGAGGGACTTTGGGTGCCAAGAAGCCCTCCTGGTACTTCCTCTAAGTCCTACACAGCGGAATTCCTGAGCGCTGGTTGGAGGCCCAGCCCCCTTTCTCCACCACTCTGCAAAAGTGACTACCAGTTAAAGACGCATTTGTAATGTAATAGGTCTCGCATTTGCAAGAGTTAGAGCTATTGGCGTGTAAATCTAAAAGTTTTTTACTAATGTTTTTTGGAGTAGAGTGGATGTACTTTGTGTGTAGTGGAATTATGTGGTATGTTGCGCAGTGAAATTATGGGGATAGAAAGTATGTGGTATTTAGTGTATAGGAATTATGTAGAGTGGGATTATGTGTTATGGAGAGTAAATATGTGGTATGGTAGTCTGTGTTGTGGAGTGGTAACCTCAGGTTAATCTTCCTCGTTTCCATAGAAGCTCAATTATGAACTCAATGAGACAAAAAAAGAAGGAATCACTGAAGAGCACTTCTGGACCTAGTTAGAGGTATGAGCAGGGCCACTGGAATTATGGGACTGTTTGGCTGTACCGACTTTCGCACAAGTGTACATTTTCCGCATTAGCCACATAATCCATCATCTGCTGCCTAATCTGCAGATTTGAACAAAAAAAGCCTTGTTTCTAGCTCAAACGGCTCAAACGTTACCAAAAATGCAGCGACAAGTGTTACAGCGTGGTGGAAGGCCCTTTGCAAACCTAGAATGGTCACCTGTTACTTATTGCTAAATGTGGGTGTTAAATTGGTACTAATCGTGTGCAATCCACTATTGCTTCTTTCTGCGCCTCTCTTGCCACTTTCTGCATTTCTGTTGCTTCTTTCTGTAACTTTCTTTTTCTGCACTTCTTTTGCCTCTTTCTGCTCATCTCTTCCACTTTCTGCACCTCTCTTGCCTCTTCCTGCACCTCTCTTGCCTCTTTCTGCACCTCTCTTGCCTCTTTCTACACCTAACTTGCTTCTTCCTGTACCCCTTGTGCCTCTTTCTGCATCCTGTTCCCTCTTTCTGCACCTCTCCTGCCTGTTTCTGCACCTCTCTTGCCTCTTTCTACACTTCTCTTGCCTCTTTCTGCATCTCTGTTGTTTCTTTCTGCACTTCTCTTGCCTCTTTCTGCACCCCCTTCCCTCTTTGTGCAACTCTCTTGCCTCTTTCTACACCTCTCTTCCCTCTTTCTGCACCACTCTTGCCTCTTTCTGTACCTCTGATGCTTCTTTCTGCACTTCTCTTGGCTCTTTCTGCACCCTTCGTACCTCTTTCAGCACCTCTGTTGCTTCTTTCTGCACTTCTCTTGCCTCTTTCTGCACCCGCTTCCCTCTTTGTGCAACTCTCTTGCCTCTTTCTACACCTCTCTTCCCTCTTTCTGCACCACTCTTGCCTCTTTCTGTACCTCTGATGCTTCTTTCTGCACTTCTCTTGGCTCTTTCTGCACCCATCCTGCCTCTTTCTGTATCCCTCTTGCCTCTTTGTGCACCTCTCCTAACCCTTTCTGCACCCCTCTTGCCTCTTTTTGCACCTCTGTTGGTTCTTTCTGCACCTCTTTTGCTTCATTCTGCACTTCACTTGCCTCTTTCTGTACCCTTCTTGCCTCTTTCTGCACCCATCTTCCCTCATTCTCCACCTCTCTTGCCTCAGTCTGCCCACCTGTTCCCTCTTTCTGCACCCCTTTTGCCTGTTTCTGCAACTCTCTTGCCTCTTTCTCTAGTTCTCTTGACCCCTTCTGCACCTAACTTGCCTCTTTTTGCACCTCTGTTCTTTTGCACTTCTCTTGCCTCTTTCTGCACCCCCTTCCCTCTTTGTGCAACTCTCTTGCCTCTTTCTACACCTCTCTTCCCTCTTTCTGTACCTCTGATGCTTCTTTCTGCACTTCTCTTGGCTCTTTCTGCACCCTTTGTACCTCTTTCAGCACCTCTGTTGCTTCTTTCTGTAATTCTCTTCCTTCTCTCTGCATCCCTCGTACCTCATTCTGCACCCTTCTTCCCTTTTCCTGCACGTCTCTTCGTTCTTTCTGCACTGCTCTTGCCTCTTTCTGCACCCCTCTTGCTTCCTTCTGTACCTCTGTTGTTTCTTACTGCACTGCTCTTGCTTCTTTCTGCACCTCTCTTGCAAATTTCTGCACCCCTCTTGCCTCTTTATGCACCCCTCTTGCCTCCTTCTGCACCTCTGTTTGTTCTTTCTGCACTGCTCTTGCTTCTTTCTGCACCTCTTTTGCCTGTTTCTGCACCTCTTTTGCCTGTTTCTGCAACTCTCTTGCCTCTTTCTGCATTTCTCTTGCCTCCTTCTGCACATCTGTTGCTTCTTTTTTGCACTTCTCTTCCTCTACCCCTCTTGCCTCTTTCTGCACCTCTGTTGCTTCTTACTGCACTTCATTTGCTTCTTTCTGTACTTCTGTTGCTTCTTTCTGCACCCCTCTTGCCTCTTTCTGCACCATTCTTCCCTCTTTCTACACCTCTCTTCCCTCTTTCTGCTCCTCTCTTGCCTCTTTCTGCACCGCTGTTCCCTCTTTCTTCACATCTCTTGCCAGTTTCTACAACTCTCTTGCCTCTTTCTACAGTTCTCAAGTCTCTTTCTGCACCTCTGTTGCTTATTTCTGCACTTCTCTTGCCTCTTTCTGCACCCCTCTTGCCTATTTCTGCACCTCTCTTGCTTGTTTCTGTACTGCTCTTGTTTCTTTCTGCACCTGTCTTGCAAATTTCTGCACCCCTCTTCCCTCTTTCTGCATCCCTCTTCCCTCTTTCTGCACCTCTCTTACCTCTGTCTGCACCCCTCTTGCCTCTTTCTGCACCTCTGTTCCTTCTTTCTGCACTTCTTTTACTTCTTTCTGCACCTCTCTTGCAAAGTTCTGCACCCCTCGTGCCTCTGTGTGCACCTCTCTTGCCTCTTTCTGCTCTTCTCTTGCCTCTTTCTGCACCCTTCTTGCCTCTTTATGCACCTCTTTTGCTTTTTTCTGCACTTCTCTTGCCTCCTTCTGCAACCTATTGCCTATATCTGCACCTCTGTTGGTTCTTTCTGCACTACTCTTTCCTCTATCTCGTACTCTCTTGCGCATTTCTACACCCCTCTTGCCTATTTCTGCACCTCTGTTGGTTCTTTCTATACCTCTCTTGCCTCTGTGTGAACCCTTGTTCCCTCTTTGTGCACCTCTTTTGCCTGTTTCTGCAACTCCCTTGCCTCTTACTGCACTTTTTTTGCCTCTTTCTGTAACCCTCTTGCCTCTTTTTGCACCTCTGTTGCTTCTTTCTGCACTTCTTTTGCTTCTTTCTACACCTCTCTCGCTTCTTTCTGCACCCCTCGTGCCTCTTTCTGCACCCTTCTTCCCTTTTCCTGAACGTCTCTTGGTTCTTTCTGCACTGCTCTTGCCTCTTTCTGCACCCATCTTGCCTCTTTCTGTACCTCTTTTGCTTCTTTCTGCCCTTCTCTTGCCTCTTTCTGCACCCCTCTTGCCTCTTTCTGCACCTCTGTTGGTTCTTTCTGCACTGCTCTTGCTTCTTTCTGTACCTCTGTTGTTTCTTTCTGCACTTCTCTACCGTCTTTCTACACCTCTCTTGCCTCTTTCTGCACCCCACTTGCCTCTTTCTGCACCCTTCTTCCCTCTTTGTGCACCTCTCTTGCCTCTTTCTGCACATCTCTTGCCTCTTTCTGCACCCCTCTAGCCTTTTTCCACATCTCTTTTGCTTGTTTCTGCT
Source organism: Calotriton arnoldi (assembly GCA_963921515.1). Classification (NCBI taxonomy): domain Eukaryota; kingdom Metazoa; phylum Chordata; class Amphibia; order Caudata; family Salamandridae; genus Calotriton; species Calotriton arnoldi. Next base: position 468,540 of record CAWUFW010006128.1, on the reverse strand, counting down.
CTTCGTTTGCCTCTTTCTGTACCCCTCTTGCCTCCTTCTGCACCTCTGTTGTTTCTTACTGCACTGATCTTGCTTCTTTCTGCACCTCTCTTGCAAATTTCTGCACCCCTCTTGCCTCTTTCGGCACCCCTCTTGCCTCTTTCGGCACCCCTCTTCTCTCTTTCTGTACCCCTGTTCCATCTTTCTGCAACTCATCTGCCTGTTTCTGCACCTCTGCTGCCTCTTTCTGAACTTTTCTTGCCTCTTTCTGCACCTCGGTATCTTCTTTCTCCACTTCTCTTGCCTCTTTCAACACTTCTCTTGCTTCTTTCTGCACCCCTTTTGCCTGTTTCTGCATCCCTCTTCCCTCTTTCTGCAACTCTTGCCTCTTTCTGTACCTCTGTTGCTTCTTTCTGCAGCTCTCTTGTCTCTTTCTGCACCCTTCGTGCTTCTTTCAGCACCTGTTGCTTCTTTCTGCAGTTCTCTTCCTTCTTTCTGCACCCATCCTGCCTCTTTCTGTACCCCTCTTGCCTCTTTGTGCACCTCTCCTAACCCTTTCTGTACCCCTCTTGCCTCTTTTTGCACCTCTGTTGGTTCTTTCTACACCTCTTTTGCTTCGTTCTGCACTTCACTTGCCTCTTTCTGTACCCCTCTTGCCTCTTTCTGCACCTATCTTCCCTCTTTCTCCACCTTTCTTGCCTGTCTGCCCACCTGTTCCCTCTTTCCTCACCACTTTTGCCTGTTTCTACAACTGTCTTGCCTCTTTCTCTAGTTCTCTTGCCTCCTTCTGCACCTAACTTGCCTCTTTTTGTACCTCTATTAGTTCTTTTGCACTGCTGTTGCTTCTTTCTGTACCTCTCTTGCAAATTTCTGCACCCCTCTTGCCTCTTTCTGCACCCCTCTACCTGTTTCTGCACCTCTCTTGCCTCTGTCTGCAGCCCTGTTCCCTCTTTCTGTACGTCTTTTGCCTATTTCTGCAACTCTCTTGTCTCTTTCTGCAGTTCTCTTGCCTCCTTCTGCACCTCTGTTGCTTCCTTCTGCACTTCTCTTGCCTCTTTCTGCACCCCTGTTGCTTCATTCTGCACTTCCCATGCTTCTTTCTGCACCTGTCTTGCTTCTTTCTGCACCTCTCTTGCATTTTTCTGCATCTCACTTGCCTCTTTCTGCACTTCTCTTGCTTCTTTCTACACCTCTGTTGCTTCTTTCAGCAATTCTCTTGCCTGTTTCTGCACCTCTCTTACCTCTTTCTGCACCTCACTTGCTTCTTTCTGCACCCCTCTTGCCTCTTTCTGTACCTCACTTGCTTCTTTCTGCACCCCTCTTGCCTCTTTCTGGACCCCTCTTCCCTCTTTGTGCAACTCTCTTGCCTCTTTCTACACCTCTCTTCCCTCTTTCTGCACCACTCTTGCCTCTTTCTGTACCTCTGATGCTTCTTTCTGCACTTCTCTTGGCTCTTTCTTCACCGTTTGTACCTCTTTCAGCACCTCTGTTACTTCTTTCTGCAATTCTCTTCCTTCTTTCTGCACCCCTCGTGCCTCATTCTGCACCCTTCTTGCCTCATTCTGCACCCTTCTTCCCTTTTCCTGCATGTCTATTCGTTCTTTCTGCACTGCTCTTGCCTCTTTCTGCATCCATCTTGCCTCCTTCTGCACCTCTGTTCGTTCTTTCTGCACTGCTCTTGCTTCTTTCTGCACCTCTTTTGCCTGCTTCTGCAACTCTCTTGCCTCTTTCTGCACTTCTCTTGCCTCCTTCTGCACCTCTGTTGCTTCTTTTTTTGCACTTCTCTTCCTCTTTCTGCACCCCTCTTGCCTCTTTCTGCACCTCTGTTGCTTCTTACTGCACTTCATTTGCTTCTTTCTGTACTTCTGTTGCTTCTTTCTGCACCCCTCTTGCCTCTTTCTGCACCATTCTTCCCTCTTTCTACACCTCTCCTCCCTCTTTCTGCTCCTCTCTTGCCTCTTTCTGCACCCCTGTTCCCTCTTTCTGCACATCTCTTACCAGTTTCTACAACTCTCTTGCCTCTTTCTACTGTTCTCAAGTCTCTTTCTGCACCTCTGTTGCTTCTTTCTGCACTTCTCTTGCCTCTTTCTGCACCTCTCTTAGTTGTTTCTGTACTGCTCTTGCTTCTTTCCGCATCTGTCTTGCAAATTTATGCACCCCTCTTGCCTCTTTCTGTACCCCTCTTCCCTCTTTCTGCACCTCTCTTGCCTCTGTCTGCACCCCTCTTGCCTCTTTCTGCACCCCTGTTCCTTCTTGCTGCACTTCTCTTGCTTCTTTCTGCACCCCTCTTGCCTCTTTCTACACCTCTGTTGCTTCTTTCTGCACTTCCTTTACTTCTTTCTGCACCTCTCTTGCAAAGTTCTGCACCTCTCGTGCCTCTGTGTGCACCTCTCTTGCTTCTTTCTGCTCTCTTGCCTCTTTCTGCACCCTTCTTGCCTCTTTCTGCACCTCATTTGCTTTTTTCTGCACTTCTCTTGCCTCCTTCTGCAACCTATTGCCTCTATCTGCACCTCTGTTGGTTCTTTCTACACTGCTCTTGCCTCTATCTCCTATTCTCTTGCACATTTCTACACCCCTCTTGCCTCTTTCTGCACCTCTGTTGGTTCTTTCTATACCTCTGTTGCATCTGTGTGAACCCTAGTTCCCTCTTTGTGCACCTCTTTTGCCTGTTTCTGCAACTCCCTTGCCTCTTTCTGTGCTTTTCTTGCCTCTTTCTGCACCTCTTTTGCTTCCTTCTGCACTTCTCTTGCCTCTTTCTGAACCCCTTTTGCCTCTTATTGCACCTCTGTTGCTTCTTTCTGCACTTCTTTTGCTTCTTTCTACACCTCACTTGCTTCTTTCTGCACCCCTCGTGCCTCTTTCTGCACCCTTCTTCCCTTTTCCTGAACGTCTCTTGGTTCTTTCTGCACCCCTCTTGCCTCTTTCTGCACCCCTCTTGCCTCTTTCTGCACCTCTTTTGCTTCTTTCTGCCCTTCTCTTGCTTCTTTCTGCACCCCTCTTGCCTCTTTCTGTACCTCGGTTGGCTCTTTCTGCACTGCTCTTGCTTCTTTCTGCACCTCTGTCGTTTCTTTCTGCACTTCTCTTGCTTCTTTCTACACCTCTCTTGCTTCTTTCTGCACCCCACTTGCCTCTTTCTGCACCCCACTTGCCTCTTTCTGCACCCTTCTTCCCTCTTTGTGCATCTCTCTTGCCTCTTTCTGCACCTCTCTTGCCTCTTTCTGCTCCCCTCTAGCCTCTTTCCGCATCTCTTTTGCTTGTTTCTGCTCTTCGTTTGCCTCTTTCTGTACCCCTCTTGCCTCCTTCTGCACCTCTGTTGTTTTTTACTGCACTGCTCTTGCTTCTTTCTGTACCTCTCTTGCAAATTTCTGCACCCCTCTTGCCTCTTTTGGCACCCCTCTTCTCTCTTTCTGCACCCCTGTTCCCTCTTTCTCCACCTCTTCTGCCTGTTTCTGCACCTCTGCTACCTCTTTCTGAACTTCTCTTGCCTCTTTCTGCACCTCTGTTGCTTCATTCTCCATTTCTCTTGCCTCTTTCTGCACCCCTCTTCCCTCTTTATGCACCCCTCTTCCCTCTTTATGCACCTCTGTTGCTTCTTTCTGTACTTCTCTTGCTTCATTCTGCACCTCTCTTGCTTCTTTCTGCACCTCTCTTGCCTCTTTCTGCACCCTTCTTCCTTCTTCCTGCACCTCTTTTGCCTCTTTCTGCACCTCTCTTGCCTCTTTCTGCACACACAGGGATACTTTTAAGCTGACCTCAGGCTCTGCAGTGCACACATGCAAGTGCAGAAAAGGGCTGCTGGCCTCTAAACTGCCATGCCCTATTATATGCTAGGGACATAGAGGCAGTTTTAATCCACCTGCCCTATTATGTACTAGGGCCTTACAGGGGAGATCATGCTAATTGTAGGAGAGTAGGATCTGCTTCTTATGGTTACCCCCACTTTTTGCTGATATATCACTGTTTTCGACTTAGTCTGACTGGGATCCTGCTATTCAGGACTCCAGTCTAACTGCTTTCTCCTCTAAATCGATTGCATGTACTTTAGGTACACTCCAGATTGGATTCTGGGGTACCCTTATAAGTCCCTAGTATATGGTACACTATCAGAGTTTGTCCCACCCCCTTCTTGGGTATAAAGTAGGAACCCTGACTACAGGACTTTAGATTTTACCTGGACAAAACTCTGCTACAGAAACCAAGTACTTCGACGGTCTACACTTCGCTGGACGACAGAAGAATCTCCCTTGGAGTAAAGGAGTTACTCCCCTGCAGCAGCAGGCACTGAAACGCAACTGACCAGTTGCATCTCCAAAGCTCCTGCGGAATCTGAAGATTTCTGTAACACTTGAGGTGGATTCCCTGAGGTTGCCGAGGCCGATCTACCCTCTCAGTGATTCTGAGACTGGTATCCCTCGTGGGGGCCGTGCAACCCATACCCCTGTGCACCATGTCATTTTGCAAGTGCACCCACTTCACGATGATTCCTGAAGCTGTACATGGGACCACGTGTGGTCCCCACTCCGAGCAGCATTTGCAACAAAGATTGCTGGCCTACACTCCACAAGTGCTCTGTGGGCCCGTACTTCATGTTTTCGCTCAACGTCTCTTTGCGATCCCTGGTCCGTTGACCTGTGGGTCCTAACGAGGGTCACTCTTCTAACTATTGGGCTTCCCTCGTTGCTCCAGATGTGCCCTGACTCTCCATCGCTTGGAGAGTCCCCAGGACCTTGCTGGTCCTCACCGTAGCCGTTTCCTCTGCCTGCATTGGTTGCCGTTGCCAAGGCTTGTTGGTGCTCCAGCTGGACACTGACCCCTCAGTCATCGACATCCTGTGTGGGACAGCTCACCTCCGGACTTTGGTCATCATCGACGTCTCCTGGTCCCCGTAGCTGCAGAGTCAAGCATCCTATCTTCGCACCTGAAGCACCCGACATCGATGGGCATTCGATTGCTCCGCTCCTGGTCACGTGAAGTGACCCAGACTTTGTCCCCTCTGCTTTCAGGTTCTTCTCACCTCGGATCCAGGCTTGGATTTCACTGGACACATTTCTCCTCCATGGCAGCAGTACTTTTTCGCATCACGCCATTGAAAACGACGAGGGTTTCCGACACCACTTGACCCCTATGCACCCGGCTCCTCTGGGATAGGTAACACGGGTACCTCAGTACTCACAAGGGTGCTGGCCTTAGAACCTTCTATGTTCCAAAGGGTTTGCTTGAAGTCCTCTCCGAAGTGTCCTTAAACTGTAATTTTCCAACCGCGACTTTCCCATAGAGTTGTACGGAGCTCGCGTCTGTGTTCCCACACTGCACCCGTCCTCCGTGGGTCCCCTGTGTCACTACTTTGGGTGGTTCCTTGGGGTCCCAGCGATTCTACGTGCTCTAGGCACTGTGTCTAGTGAAGTCGTGGTTGTTATACCACTTTCTTAGTATATGGTTTGGTCTCCCCCTGGAGCCCGCTGTGTATTGTGCTATTTACTGTCGTTCTAATGATTTAAGTATTGTGTGTCTTTGTGCTCTAATCTCATAAAGAGGTTAGTAGAGAGTGTTTAGTAATAAATACATATATTTTATATATCTCTTGTGTGGTTGTCCTTTCATTTGGTCATTCAGGAGGTTCTGATCTGGTAAAACAAGCTGCTTTACATTCCTTCTAGACATAGCCTGAAGGCTGCTCTCCATAGCTACCACTAGGATAGCTTTCTTTAAAGGTCGTCTTAAACCTAATCATCAATAAGGGTTGTTTGGACTGGTGCAAGGTGCCCACTTTGATTAGTGGACAGCATATACCAGGCCAACTTCTCACATTGGTGTGCAGCGGTTGGATTCAAGCTTGCTATTGTTTTACCAGATAAATCTCATTGAGTGATTAACTGAAAACCACTAAAGGTATTAGGTACATATAAATCAAGACTAGAATAAGTAAGTTCTACTGAACTTGGAGTTGGGTAGTCAAGGGTCTAGCACACCCTTTCTCCAACTCAAGAGAGTTTAGTTCCCACTAGGTTAGATAGGTGCCTACACCACATAACACTAGTATGTCTTCTAGAGAAGAGCCCAGTGGCTCTCTGCCAACTAGATACAATGGTATCTCATTTCCAGAATTGAGAGCCATGTGTGCTTCTAGGAAGCTGAGGACAGGGAGAACAGCAAACACTCAACGTCTCATAGAGATACTGCTGTTAGATGACCTCAGGAAGACCCCAGGGTCTGATGAGGCAGGCAGGTTGGGTGGGACAGGGAATGAGGAAAGAGCAGGGAGTGAAACACTCTTTGATCTGGACTCAAACCTTGGCCAGGAGGATCAAGATGATTCTAACCTGGACAACCCTACTCTTCCTTCAGGTGGGGGAGAAGGCCCCAGTGGCCCTCTCTTTACTCCACCAGGGAGAGTAGACAGTCTACCTAGAAGATCAAGATCTCCTTCTCAGGAATCTAATCATTCAGGTACTTCTGTAGGGACCTCTGCTTCTCATAAAAGGGACGCCTCTTATGAGAAGGAGTGTCAGTTTCTTGAGTATGAGAGGACCAAACTCTGAATCAAGAGGGAACAATTGGCCTTAGACAGGGAATCCCTAGAGCTCAAGAGAGCTTCCAGAAGGTTGGGGCTAGAGCCCCATGGTGGCAGCAACAGTGTCCCTAGAGCTAGAGAATACACTCATGATCATAGGAACCTGAACAAGATAGTCCCTCCCTACCAGAGTGGGGATGACATCCACAAATGGATAACTGCACTAGAGAGGGCCTGTAAAGTACACATGGTCCCTCAGGAGCAGTGGTCAGCTATCTTGTGGCTCTCCTTTGCTGACAAAGGTAGAGATAAGCTCCTCACTGTAAGAGAAGAGGATGCTGACAATTACACAGTCTTGAAGAGTGCTCTCATTGATGGGTTTGGCTTAATCACTGAACAGTACAGGATTAAGTTCAGAGACACCCAGAAGGCACAGACTCAAGACTGGGTTGACTTTGTAGATTGTGCTACTAAGGCTCTGGAAGGCTGGTTACTTGGCAGTAAAGTGTGTGATTTTAAAGGATAGTACAATTTAATTATGAGGGAGCAGATCCTTAATAATTGTCAAAATCAGTTGTTGCATCAGTACCTGGTGGACTCTGATCTGACCTCTCCCCAAGAATTGGGAAAGAAGGCAGACAAATGGGTCAGAACAAGGGTGAAGCAGAAAGCCCAGAACCAAGGTGGTGACTCTAAGAAGCAAGATGCTAAAACCTCAGATAAGGGTGGGGAGAAAGGTAAAGACCAGAAGTCTTCACAAGGGCCCCAAAAGTCTTCATCTGGGGGGGAGTCACAATCCAACAAGGGAAAAGGCAAAAAGAAACCTTGGTGTCATATCTGTACACAGAAGACACATTGGACCAATGATTGTTCCAAATCCAAGGAATCTACTCCAACCACCACTGCCCCTAAGGCAACTGCTCCCCCTAGTTCAGTCCAAAGTGGTGGTACTCAGAATAAGGGTGTAGTAGGGTTAACCCTGGGATCTGAGATGGATTCTGGCCTAGTCAGAATTCCAACTCCGGCTGTGCTAGTCTGTGATGGAGGCATGGATCTTGCCTCCTTATTTGTAAGCCCCAGTAGTCTGGGCAAATACAGACAACAGCCTTTGATAAATGGTAAGGAGGCTATAGCATTTAGGGACACAGGTGCAAGTGTCACCATGGTGACACAAGACCTTGTGGCCCCTGAGCAAATCATACTTGGTGAGATGTACCAAGTGACCAATGCAAGCAATGTCAGGACAGACCATTCCTTGGCAGTTGTGAATTTCACCTGGGGAGGGGTAACTGGCCCTAAGAAGGTTGTGGTAAGTGCCAACCTCCCTGTTGAATGCTTGTTGGGCAATGATTTAGAAACTTCAGCTTGGGCTGAAGTGGAACTCAGGACTCATGCAGAAATGTTGGGCATCCCTGCAGATGTGTTTGCTATGACTAGGTCACAGGCAAAGATGTCTTCCACTGAACAGGCCCTGGATCCTGGAATAATGGACCAGGTGCCTTCCAAGAGAAGGAGCAGTAGGGGTAAGGCAGTGTCTTCCCCCTGCCTCAGAAGACAGATCAGTCTCTTGAGGGAGATGATCTTAGTCCTGAAGAAGGAACTGTCTCAGAGGAACTGGAACCTGATCAGGTTGAGTTCTTGGGGACAGGGGGCCCTTCCAGGGCAGATCTGAGCCAGGAGCAGCTGGGCTGCCCCTCTCTTGAACCCCTCAGACAGCAAGCTGCTGCTGAGGCTGCTGGGAATGCCAGTGGGTCCCACAGGATCTACTGGGATGATGGACTCTTATACTCAAAGTGTAGAGACCCCAAGCCTGGTGCTACCAGGAGGTTGGTTATACCTCTGAAGTTTAGGGGCTTCCTATTGACACTGGCACATGATATCCCATTAGCAGGTCACCTGGGCCAAAACAAGACTTGGGACAGGCTTGTCCCTCACTTTCATTGGCCCCACATGTCAGAAGACACAAAGGAGTTTTGTCGCTCCTGTGTCACTTGCCAAGCCAGTGGTAAGGCAGGTGGCACTACAAAGGCCCCCCAGATACCACTACCTGTGGTGGGGGTTCCCTTTGAGAGGGTTGGGATTGACATTGTTGGTCCCATGGATCCTCAAACTGCATCTGGGCACAGATTCATACTAGTGGTGGTGGACCATGCCACTAGGTATCCAGAGGCAATCCCACTTAGGACTACCACAGCTCCTGTGGTGGCTAGAGCTCTCCTGGGAATCTTTTCCAGGATGGGTTTTCCTAAGGAGGTAGTATCAGACAGGGGTGCAAACTTCATGTCTGGTTACTTGACTGCTATGTGGAAGGAGTGTGGAGTAAATTACAAATTTACCACCCCTTATCACCCACAATGCAATGGGTTAGTTGAAAGGTTCAACAAAACCCTCAAGGGCATGATTAAAGGTCTCCCTGAAAAGCTCAGGCGTAGATGGGACATACTTTTGCCCTGCCTTCTCTTTGCCTACAGAGAGGTTCCTCAGAAGGGGGTTGGTTACAGCCCTTTTGAACTTCTGTTTGGACATCCAGTTAGGGGTCCTTTATGTCTGGTGAAGGAGGGATGTGAGTTACCTCTCAAACCCCCTAAACAGGATATTGTGGACTATGTACTTGGTCTCCGCTCCAGGATGGCTGAGTACATGAAGAAGGCATCCAAAAACCTTGAGGCTAGCCAGGAATTGCAAAAGGCCTGGCATGACCAAAAGGCTGTGTTGACTGTCTATCAGCCAGGACAGAAAGTATGGGTGTTGGAGCCTGTGGCCCCAGCAGCCCTCCAAGACAAGTGGAGTGGCCCTCATACAATCATTGAGCAAAAGGGAGAGGTTACCTACCTGGTGGACCTTGGAACTCCCAGGAGCCCCCATAGGGTGCTCCATGTGAACAGGCTCAAACCATATGTTGACAGGGCACACATGGGCTTGTTCATGGCTACTGATGAGGGACAGGAGGAAGAGAGTGATCTACTCCCTGACCTGCTCTCACAGAACCCTGATGATGGCTCAGTGGACGGTGTAGCCTTGGTAGGGAGCCTCACTGACCAACAGCAAACTGATTGCAGGAAGGTCCTCAATCAGTACAGACATATATTTTCTCTGACTCCAAGTCAGACTACCTGGTGCACTCATGAAGTGGACACAGGTGACAGTCTGCCTGTTAAAAATAAGATTTACAGGCAACCTGACCATGTCAGGGACTGCATCAGGACTGAAGTCCAGAAAATGTTGGAACTGGGAGTAATTGAGCCCTCAGATAGCCCTTGGGCTAGTCCAGTAGTCTTGGTACTAAAACCTCACACTCAGGGTGGTAAGAGAGAGATGAGGTTCTGTGTTGACTACAGGGGTCTCAATGCAGTCACTAGGACTGATGCCCATCCAATACCCAGGGCAGATGAGCTTATAGATACTTTGGCCTCAGCCAAGTTTCTGAGCACATTTGACCTGGCAGCTGGCTACTGGCAAATCAGATTAGCTGAGGATGCAAAGCCAAAAACAGCATTTTCAACCCCTAGTGGGCACTACCAATTTATGGTGATGCCCTTTGGCTTGAAGAATGCACCTGCCACTTTTCAAAGGTTGGTGAACAAAGTCCTTACAGGTCTGGAAGCCTATAGTGCAGCTTATCTAGATGATATTGCTGTCTTTAGCTCCACCTGGGAGGATCACCTGGTCCACCTGAGAAATGTTTTGGAGGCCCTGCAGAAAGCAGGCCTCACTATCAAGGCCGCCAAGTGCCAGATAGGGCAGAGTAAGGTTGTATACCTAGGCCACCTTGTGGGTGGAGGTCAGGTTCAACCATTGCAGAGCAAAATCCAGACCATCATGGACTGGGTTGCTCCAACCACCCAGACTCAGGTCAGAGCTTTCTTGGGACTGACTGGGTACTACGGGAGGTTTGTCAAAGGATATGGATCTATAGTGACCCCTTTGAATGATTTAACTTCCAAAAGAATGCCTAAGAAAGTTCAGTGGACAGTTAGCTGTCAAAAGGCATTTGATGACCTGAAGCAGGCCATGTGCACTGCTCCCATTCTGCAAAGTCCTGACTATTCCAAACAATTCATTGTTCAAACCGATGCATCTGAGTTGGGGGTAGGGGCTGTGTTATCACAACTGAATGAAGAAGGTCAGGATCAGCCAGTAGCTTTCATTAGCAGAAGGCTGACCCCCAGAGAGAAATGTTGGTCAGCTATTGAGAGGGAAGCCTTTGCTGTGGTTTGGGCCTTGAAGAAGCTGAGGCCATACTTGTTTGGCACTCACTTCATTGTTCAGACAGACCATAAGCCCCTCTTATGGCTAAAACAGATGAAGGGTGAAAACCCCAAACTTTTGAGGTGGTCCATTTCCCTACAGGGGATGGATTATACAGTGGAACATAGACCTGGGAGTAGCCATGCCAATGCAGATGGACTCTCCAGATATTTCCACTTAGAACATGAAGACTCAACTGGTCAAGGTTAGTTTAATGTCCCTGCGTTTGGGGGGGGGTTGTGTAGGAGAGTAGGATCTGCTTCTTATGGTTACCCCCACTTTTTGCTGATGTATCACTGTTTTCGACTTAGTCTGACTGGGATCCTGCTATTCAGGACCCCAGTCTAACTGCTTTCTCCTCTAAATCGATTGCATGTACTTTAGGTACACTCCAGATTGGATTCTGGGGTACCCTTAAAAGTCCCTAGTATATGGTACACTATGTACCAAGGGCATAGGTACCCCAGAGGCCTCCCAGGGGCTGCAGCATGTATTGTGCCACCCCTGAGAGACCATTCAAAATGGCACCACAGGTCTGCTACTGCAGCCTGTGTAAGGTGGTGTATGCACCCCTTACTTAGATATAGGTTCACTATATCCCTTCTAAATCACTACACACATAAACCTATCAGTCACCCCTATAGCAGGCCTTATCAATCCTGAAGGCAGGGTGCTGGGTTTTGTGTGAGAGGGTGCCCCTGCATGAGTAGGGCCCCTCTGCAGCTTTCGGAATCCATTCTCCGGGGTTGTCTGTGATGCAGCCAACCATATATATTTAAGTGCATTTTAACCTCGCGGTAAATGCTAACTTTAAAACGGCTGCTTAGAAATATGTCGTGTTTGGTGTCAAACACCTTGGAATCATACCTCCACACCAGTAACTGGTGTGGGAGGTATGATTCCTCCCTTAAGGAACCACTACTGTGGGTCACCGGTCTACCCAGTACCAGCTTTCTCGACCTGGGCATCACAAAATGGATGCTGTCAAACACAGACACGAGTCTGCCCTCCTGCTGCTGAGCCAAGCTCGAGCAGGGGAAGGCCTGACAATAGGTTTTCTGTCACAGGAAGGTGTGGGGCCCCTCCCTTTAAAAAAAAAAAAAAAAGGAATGGCCAAGCCCCGGGGGATGGGGTCCCCGGGGCCAAAAAAGGCCCGGGAGGGGGGCCACGCTGCCCCCCTCCCTTTTTTAATTTAATTAAAAAAACAAAAGAAGGCTGACCCCGGGGGATGAGGTCCCCGGGGCCTAAATTGGCCTTAGGAGGGGGGCCACATGGGCCCCCTCCAAAATAAAAAACAAGGCTGGGTATGCCCCAGGGGATGGGGTCCCCTGGGCCAAAAGTGGCCCAGGGAAGAGGGGCCACGCGGCCCCTCCCATAAAAAAAAAAGAAACCAGCAACTCGCCGGAGGCCCCGCCCCCTCCCTACACGACTCTGCAAACGCGCCTCCTGGCACGGTCTGTGTTGGGGGATTAAGTCCCCGTTGCTAGTGAGGGTCCCTGGGGGCCAACTAGGCCACCAGGAACCTCCAGTAAGCCCCACACAGTGAATGAATGAATGAATGAATGAATGAATGGTTTATTGTGTCAATTAATAAAAATTGTTACAAAAATTCAGATAAAATCTCCCCGGGACTTACTTACTTCGTTACAATTGGTACGACCTAGCGAGTTTTGGTATATTGTATATACCAAAACAACGAAAAATGATTTGTACAAACGGCACTTAAAACAAATAAAATCAGTGAAGAACTGATATTGAACCAATAAAACAATTCAATACTGAAGGATCCTTCCCCTTGTATGCAAACTTTGCGAGTCTCGCAAAGAGGATTGTAGTCTCCGAGTTATAAAATGCATTCATAACAATCTTAAAAATGTTCAAACCATACATTAGGTAAAAGATTCAATGTTATTGTAAAATGCATGAGTCCGACAATAGCATGCATAAATCGAATACTAAGTATAATTTGGGTGATTCAATTTCAATAAAGTGCAAAATGTACAATCCTAAATGAAGCATGGGTTCTTCGTACCAAGTAATTTCATTTCAAAAAGGTGCAATGTACGCGGCTTTACTTAAGAGTTCTTTAGCCTTATGTGCAAACTTTGCAAACCTTGCCAATTCCATTGGAGTCTCTAGATTAAAAAGAAGTTTCATAGCTTCAGTACAGGTCCGCACCCCATGTTTTAAAAACAAAGGTTTCAATAAAGTGCGTTGTGCGTGTAACAAACAATGACATATACAAATCAGATGGACCAAGGATTCCTCGTCTTTGTGGCAAAGTCTACAAGTTGTTATTGCCGCTAGGGCTTTCCAGCTCCTGTTGATATCTTTAATCGGCATAACCATAAGTCTCACCATAAAAATTTGCTTTAAAATCGACTTATTTAATGCAGTGTCAAGATATGGCTGCCGTAGGCGGTCTTCATAGGAACTTGCAAGTATCCCAATATTGCTACTGGAAGAATTCAGTTCCTTCATGTCCTCTTCCTTTGATAATAATCTAACTTGTTTTTTCAATATAGACTTTAGAATGCAAGGCTGGTGAATAAGATCCTGCAGTTTGGTCGTGTCGAGGTGCAATTCAGTACAGGCAGTGTGTAGGCCTTCACCCCACGGATTATTTTCATTCATAAATATTATCTTTAAAATTGACTTCATTGTGTGCAGGGGGGCTGCGCAAACCCCTCGATGGAGCCGCACCATTGAGGCCCAATGCTCATAGCTCTGTTTATTCAGCCCAAATTCCAATCGCACCAGAGCATTTCGGGCATGAGCGGGAATCTGAAAGATTCGCTTAAATGCACAACAGTTGACATGTTCCATAATATTAATGAAAGCCGCCGAGAATGCTATCTGACCGTATGTGATTGACGGAAGCAGTTTGGCGTTTATGACCTTTCTGATTGGTTTGGTCGATGGGCTGCTTAACTTGGAGTACAGTTTGCACAGAGCAAACGTCACTGCTTTGGCTTTTGTTTCAACGGAAGCGATATGTGCTGTGGGCTTCCCGTTGCTCATCAGCCACACCCCCAGGTAGTTGCATTTGGTCGCTGTTACTATTTTTAAATTGCCCAGTCTCCATTGTTGTCTGAGTTTGTTGGTATATTTTCCAAATATCACTACCTTTGTCTTTCCTGCACAGTGAGATTGCTGAGAGGTGGTACAAGGCCACGCCCCTTTTTGCACCACTCTGTAAACGGGCCTCTTGGTGCACTGCTGGTGGGGTGATGAGATCCCCTTGTGTCCTGAGGACCTCAGGACTGAAGTGGACTTCATCCCCCGAGCAGAGGTGCGCCAGGCGGCGCGTTCGCAGAGTGGTGTAAAAAGGGGTCATGGCCTCGGACCACTCTCAGCAATCCAGCTGTGTGGGGCTTACTGGAGGTAACAGGAGGGCTAGTTGGCCCCAAGGGACCCTCAGGAGGCAAAGGGACTTCACCCCCCAACCAAGAGTGCATCAGGAGGTGCGTTTTTAGAGTGGTGGACAAAGGGGGTGTGGCCTGTGTCCACCTCTCAGCAATCCCACTGTGTGGGGTTTACAGAAGGTAACAGGTAGGCTAGTTGGCCCATAAGGACCCCCAGCAGCGAAGTGGACTTTAATCCCCATGCAAGAGCACACCAGGGAGCGCATTTGCATAGTGGTGAGGAAAGGGGGCGTGGTCTGCTATGAGAACTTAGCAATGCTGCTGTGTGGGACTTACTGGAGGTAATAGGAGGGATAGTTGGCCCCCAAGGTTGTCCTTGGAGGCCAACTACCTCACCTATTACCTCCACTAAGTCCCACACAGTGGGATTGCTAAGAGGTCTTCGGAGGCCATGCCCCTCCCCTTTCTCCACCACTCTGCAAACGCACCTCCTGGCACAGTACTGGTTAGGGGATGAAGTGCACTTTACTCCTGAGGGACTTTGGGTGCCAAGAAGCCCTCCTGGTACCTCCTGTAAGTCCTACGCTGCGGAATTCCTGAGCACTGGTTGGAGGCCCATCCCCCTTTCTCCACCACTCTGCAAAAGCGACTACCAGTTAAAGACGCATTTGTAATGAAATAGGTCTCACATTTGCAAGAGTTAGAGCTATTGGCGGTGTAAATCTAAAAGTTTTTTACTAATGTTTTTTGGAGTGGAGTGGATGTACTTTGTGTGTAGTGGAATTATGTGGTATGTTGCGCAGTGAAATTATGGGGATAGAAAGTATGTGATATTTAGTGTATAGGAATTATGTAGAGTGGGATTATGTGTTATGGAGAGTAATTATGTGGTATGGTAGTCTGTGTTGTGGAGTGGTAACCTCAGGTTTAATCTTCCTCATTTCCATAGAAGCTCAATTATGAACTCAATGAGACAAAAAAAAGAAGGAATCACTGAAGAGCACTTCTGGACCTAGTCAGGGTATGAGCAGGGCCACTGGAATTATGGGACTGTTTGGCTGCACCGACTTTCGCACAAGTATACATTTTCCACATTAGCCACATAATCCATCATCTGCTGCCTAATCTGCAGATTTGAACAAAAAAAGCCTTGTTTTCTAGCTCAAACGGCTCAAACGTTACCAAAAATGCAGCTGCTCCCGCCCTGTCATGGCAAACAGTGCTTTGCTTCATGGAAGCGAGAGCAGGAAACCTGCTCTCGCTTCCATGAAGCAAAGCAGAATTGCTTTTGGGCAAAGGGAGCTGTATGTTTGCAGCTCCCTTTGCCCAAAAGCAATGCCGTCTCCCGCAGGAGGCGGGGAGCCGGCAGGGACCCCACGGGCATTGGGGCTCCCCGCTCGGTCCCCAACGTTGAGGCTAGGCCCTGGGGGATGGGGTCCCCCGGGCCAAAAGTGGCCCAGGGAAGGGGGGGCCACCTGGCCTCCCTCCCAAGTAAAAAATGTTTTTAAAAAATTTAAAGTAGGCAATGCCCAGGGGATGGGGTCCCCAGGGCTAATAATGGCCTCAGGAGGGGGGCCGCGCGACCCCCCCCTTAAAAGTATCTATAATAAAAAATAAAAACATGTGGCCATGCCCCGGGGGGTGGGGTCCCCGTGGCTTAAATCGGCCTCGGGAGGGGGGCAGCGTGGCCTCCTTCCCGTTTAAAATTTTTTTTTTTAAATGTCTCAGGCCCTAGGGGATGGGGTCCCCAGGGCCCACAAAATATTAAGAGAGGGGGGCGCACAGCCACCGCCTTCTAACAAAAAAACCAAAAGAAAAGCCGGCATCTCGCGGAGGCCCTGCTTCCTCCCTGCACCACTCTGCAAACGTGCCTCCTGGCGCGTTCTGGGGGGGGGAATTACATCCCCTAGAATCTTAAGGGTCCTTAGGGGCCAACTAGCTCACCAGGTACCTCCAGTAAGCACCACACAGTAGGATTGCTAAGAGGTGGTCCGGGGCCATGCCCCTTTTTACACCCCTCTGCAAACGTGCCTCTTGGTGCACTGCTGGTGGGGCGATGAGGTCCTCTTGTGTCCTGAGGGCCTCAGGACTAAAGTGGACTTCATTCCCCGAGCAGAGGTGCGCCAGGAGGCGCGTTTGCAGAGTGGTGTAAAAAGGGGGCGTGGCCTCGGACCACTCTCAGCAATCCAGCTGTGTGGGGATTACTAGAGATAACAGGAGGGCTGGTTGGCCCCCAGGGACCCTCAGGAGGCAAGGGAACTTCCTCCCTCACCCAAGAGCATGCCAGGAGGCACGTTTGCAGAGTGGTGCAGAAAGGGGGCATGGCCTGTGTCCACCTCTCAGCAATCCCACTGTCTTGGGCTTACTGGAGGTGTCAGGTAGGCTAGTTGGCCCCCAAGGACCCCCAGCATCAAAGGGGACTTTAATCCCAATCCAAGAGCGTGCCAGGGACTGCATCTGCAGAATAGTGGGCAAAGGGGGCGTGGCCTGCTATGAGAACTTAGCAATCCTACTGTGTGGAACTTAGTGGAGGTAATAGGAGGGATATTTGGCCCCCAAGGTTGTCCTTGGGGGCCAACTACCCCTCCTGTTACCTACAGTAAGCTCCATATGGTGGTATTGCAAAGAGGTCTTCGGAGGCAATGCCCCCCTTTGTCCACCACTCTGCAAACGCATCTCCTGGCACACTATGGGTTGGGGGATGAAGTCCACTTTACTCCTGAGGGACTTTGGGGGCCAAGAAGCCCTCCTGGTACCTCCTGTAAGTCCTACGCAGCGGAATTCCTGAGCGCTGGTCGGAGGCGCAGCCCCCTTTTTGCACCACTCTGCAAACTCGACTACTACGTTATAGTTGTAAATTAGCATTTAAAAAACTATAGAAATTCATTGTAAAAACCATAGGTTTCAGGGACATTATAGTTAGTAATTAGCATTTAAAAAACCTTTGAAATTCACTGAAAAAAACACAGGTTTCAGAGACGTTATATTTTGTTGGACATCTCACTCGTACAAAACCAGAGAAATTCGGCTGTTATAGTTAGCTGAGCTAACTATAACTCGCGCCCGCAATGCACTGCTGATGACGTCACATATTACATCACTCATGACATTGTCAGTGACATCACTGATGACATCACTCATGACATCTCAAATTGGGGTATGATTAAGAAAGAGGATTGCATAAATTGTGGCTACAGCGTAATAAGTGGCATTTCCACTGGGATTACAAATATTTGATAACACATGCAAAAATGGCCATTTTATAAATAAGTATTTGACTGGAATTGTTGCAGTCCTCTTTTACTTGCCACATATGTTTGTCCAATGGGGGCTATTCAAGATGTATTTAACGACTTGAATAATGTGACATCTTCTATTTCTAACCAGCATTGAGGGAGAAGTCCCGAAATGCGTCTGCTGGATGTCGAATAAATTACCTGTGCAGAACTGGTGGAGTGCTCCAATGGAACTTGTGGTTTGATATATATATATATATATATATATATATATATCTATCCAACAAACAAGTTGCCCTCTTGACAGAAGCCTCGCACAGGAAGGTAAGTTTTCTGCGTTTAATCGGTGGCAGATACAGCTTCAAAGGAAAAAACATTTCAACACCAGTTCTTGGAGCCCAACGCGTTTCATGCTCATCTCGCACTTTGTCAAGGGCTATTCTGAAGCAGACGCCAAGCATATCCCTGCATATATATATATATATATATATATATATATATATATATATATATATATATATATATATATACCTACTGGCGGTCGCCAGTAGGTAGTTGTAGTTAGGACCTTGTTTCTATTCAAAAAGTGATTTTTCTTTTGCCACTATCTTTGGCGCCGTTTGACGAATCTTCGCAAACTTTTAAAAACTCATGGGGCGGTCAGGTCAGCTCCTGTGTTGAAAGTTTCAGAGTGATTTGTCAAGGGGGTCTGAGAAAAAGAGGGGGTCCTAAAATGCTTTTTCTCCATGATAATTTCCATGGGAATCTGTTGATGCAGCTACAGTCCAAGCTGCTGAACGGAATTACACCAAATTTGGCAGAAAGGTAGCCCTTGGTCCAGAGTGCAATCTTTTTGTTAAATGGTGTAAATCCGTTCAGTATGTCATGAGAAATTTAAACAACTACAGATTTCCATATATCCCCGCGAAGGATCCGCAAACCCTCCCGATCTCGTGCCTGAGTTCTGATTGGCTGCCAACACTTCAAACTAGGAAGTGTTGGCAGCCATCTTGTGACTCGGTTGAACCAAGTCACAAGAAAAATGGCAAAAAAAACAAGAAAGGGAGGCAGGGTAGAAACACCCTGACCCCTAGGCCTGCTCCGGGGGTCCCAAAAAAGCATTTTTTAGGAGGGGGTGGTATTCATGCTGGGTGCTCGAATCCCACCAAAAAACTTTAAAAAATGAAGCGCGGCCTCCCGCGCTTTGTTTCTTTTAAGCCCCTGGGTGGGTCAGGTCCCGGGGGCAATGCAAAATTATATTGTGGGGGTCCATGGGGGACCCGGCTGCCCTGGGGACCACCACCTCCCCAGGGCAATAGTCATTAAATGTGGGGGGCACGTGCCTCCCCCACAGCCCCAGGGACCACCACCTCCCTGGGGCTTTATTGTTAAAAAATGTGTAGGGCGGGCTCCTGCCCCTCCCCACACAGCCTTGGGGACCACCACCTCCCCGGGGCATACATAGATTAAATGCGGGGGTCTGTTACGGACCCCCAGCCTCAGAGACCACCACCTCCCCGGGGCTTAAAACATGTTGGAGGGGGGCCGCACTGCCACCCTCACGGAGCTCTCCATGGCCCTGGGGACCGCCACCCCACAGGGCCGGTTCCAGCAATGTCCCGTGGTGCCCACCACTGGGATATTGCAGTTTGCTATGGGATGGCGGAAGCAGTGCTCCCGCCATCCCATGGCAAATAGTGTACTCGCTTTTAACAAGCGGGAGCACTTTGCTCTCGCTTGTTCAAAGTGAGTACACTTTGCTTTTTACCCCCAGGGAGCTGCATGTTAAAAAGCAATGCCGGCACCCGCAGGGCCTCAGCACTAAAGTGGACTTCATCCCCCATGCAGCAGTGCACCAGGAGGAGCGTTTGCAGAGTGGTGGAGAAAGGGGGCGTGGCCTCTGACCACCTCTCAGCAATCCAGCTGTGTGGTGCTTACTAGTGGTAACAGGAGGGCTAGATGGCCCCCAGGGACCCTCAAGAGGTAAGGGGACTTCATCCCCAACCAAGAGTACGCTAGGAGGTGTGTTTGCAGAGTGGTGGAGGAAAGGGGATGTGGCCTGCGTCCACCTCTCAGCAATCCCACTGTGTGGGGCTTACTGGAGGGAGGTAACAGGTAGGCTAGTTGGTACCTCAGTACCCCCAGCAGCGAAGGGGACTTCATTCCCCAACCAAGAGCGTACCAGGAGGCATGTTTCCAGAGTGGTGCTGAAAGGGGGCGTGGTCTGGTATCAGAACTCAGCAATCCTGCTATGTGGGACTTACTGCAAGGACGTCCTTGGGGGACAACTACCCCTCCTGTTACTTCCAGTAAGTCCCACACTGTGGAATTGCTAAGAGGTCTTTGGAGGCCACGCTCCCCTTTCTCCACAACTCTGCAAACGTGCCTCCAGGCACACTACTGGTTGGGGGATGAAGTCCACTTTACTCCTGAGGGACTTTGGAGGCCAAGAAGCCCTCCTGGTACCTCCTGTACGTCCTACGCAGCGGAATTCCTGAGCACTGGTTGGAGGCCCAGACCACTTTCTCCACCACTCCGCAAATGCGACTATTAGTTAAACAAGCATTTGCAATGCAATAGGTCTCGCATTTGCGAGAGTTAGAGCTATTGGCGTTATAAATGTAAAAGTTTTTACTAATGTTTTTAAGAGTGGAGTGGATGTAAGTTGTGTGTAGCGGAATTATGTGGTATGTTGTGCAGTGAAATTATGTGGATAGAAAGTATATGGTATTTAGTGTATAGGAATTATGTGGAGTGGGATTATGTGTTATGGAGAGTAATTATGTGGTATGGTAGTCTGTGTTGTGGGCTGGTAACCTCAGGTTTAGTCTTCCTCGTTTCCAAAGAAACTAAACTAGAGACTCAATGAGACACAAAAATAGAAGCAACCACAGAGGAGCACTTCTGGGCCTAGTCAGAGGTATGAGCAGGGCCACTGGACTTATGCGACTGTTTGGCTGCGCCGATTTTCGCATAATTATACATTTTCCGCATTTGCCACATAATCCATATTCTGGTGCATAATCTGCAGATTTGAACAAAAAAAACTTTGTTTCTAGCTCAAACAGCTCAAACGTTACCAAAAATGCAGTGACACGTGTTACAGCGTGGTGGAAGGTCCTTTGCAAAGCTGGATTGGTCACCTGTTACTTATTGCTAAATGTGGGTGTTAAATTGTGACTAATGTTGTGCAAACCTCTCTTGCTTCTTTCTTCACTCTTCTTCCTCTTTCTGGAACTCTCTTTTTTTCCTCACCTCGCTTGCCTCTTTCTGCACCTCTCTTGCTTCTTTCTGCACCTCACTCTCTTCTTTCTGCACCGCTCTTGCTTCTTTCTGCACCTCTCTTGCTTCTTTCTGCACTTCTCTTGCTTATTTCTGCACCTCTCTTGCCTCTTTTATCACTTCTCTTGCTTCTTTCTGTGCCTCTCTTGCTTCTTTCTGCACTTCTCTTGCTCCTTTCTGCACCCTTCTTTCTCTTTCTCTACTTCTCTTGCCTCTTTCTGCATTTCTCTTGCTTCTTTCTGCACCTCTCTTGCCTCTTTCCATACCTCGCTCTGTTCTTTCTGCACCTCTCTTGCTTCTTTCTGTACTTCTTTTGCTTCTTTCTGTACCTCTCTGGCATCTTTCTGTACCTTTCTTCCTCTTTCTGCACCGTTCTTCCTCTTTCTGCACCTCTCCTGCTTCTTTCTGCACCAATCTTGCTTCTTTTCTGCACCTCTCTTGCCTCTTTCTTCAACTCACCTGCCTCTTTCTGCACCTCACTCTCTTCTTTCTGCACCTCACTCTCTTCTTTCTGCACCTCGCTTGCTTCTTTCTGCACCTCTCTTGCTTCTTTCTACACTTCTCTTGCTTCTTTCTGCACCTTTCTTCTTCTTTCTGCATCTTTCTGTACCTTTCATCCTCTTTTGGCACCTCTCTTGCCTCTTTCTGCACCTCTCTTGCTTCTTTCTGCACCTCTCTTGCTTCTTTCTGTACCTCTCTTGCCTCTTTCCTCACTTCTCTTGCTTCTTCCTGTGCCTCTCTTGCTTCTTTCTGCACCTCTTGCTTCTTTCTGCACCTTTATTCCTTTTTCTGCACTTCTCTTGCCTCTTTCTGCATTTCTCTTGCTTCTTTCTGTATTTCTCTTGCTTCTTTCTGCACCTCTCGCCTCTTTCCGCACCTCACTTTCTTTTTTCTGCACCTCTCTTGTTTCTTTCTGCACTTCTCTTGCCTCTTTCTGTACCTCTCTTGTTTCTTTCTGCACCTTTCTTCCTTTCTGTACCTTTCGTCCTTTTTCTGTACCTCTCTTGCTTCTTTCTGTACCTCTCGTGCTTCTTTCTGTACTTCTCTTGCTTCTTTCTGTACCTTTCTTCCTCTTTTGGCACCTTTCTTCCTCTTTCTGCACTTCTCTTGCCTCTTTCTGCACCTCTCTTGCTTCTTTCTGCACCTCACTTGCTTCTTTCTGCAACTCGTTTGCCTCTTTCTGTACCTCTCTTGCCTTTTTCTGCACCTTTCTTGCCCCTTTCTGTACCTCTCTTGCTTCTGTCTGCAGCTCTCTTGCTTCTTTCTGCAGCTCTCTTGCTTCTTTCTGCACTTCTCTTGCTTCTTTCTGCACCTCTCTTACCTTTCTTTCTGCACCTTTCTTGTTTCTCTCTGCAACTCTCTTGCCTCTTTCTGCATCTCTCTCTTCTTTCTGCACTTCTCTTGCTTCTTTCTGCACTTCTCTTGCTTCGTTCTGCACTTCTCTTGCCTCTTTCTGCACTTCTCTTGCCTCTTTCTGCACTTCTCTTATGTCTTTCTGTACTTCTCTTGCCTCTTTTTGCACCTCTCTTGCCTCTCTTTGCACCTCTCTTGCTTCTTTCTGTACCTCTTGTGCTTCTTTCTGCACCTCTCTTGCTTCTTTCTGCACCTCTTTTGCCTCTTTTATCACTTCTCTTGCTTCTTTCTGTGCCTCACTTGCTTCTTTCTGCAGCTCTTTTGCCTCTTTCTGCACCTCTCTTGCCTCTTTCTGCACCTCACTCTTCTTTCTGCACCTCTCTTGCTTCTTTCTGCAGCTCTCTTGCCTCTTTCTGCACTTCTCTAGCCTCTTTCTGTACCTCACTCTCTTCTTTCTGCATTTCTCTTGCTTTTTTCTGCAGCTCTTAGGATTTAAAAAACCTTAGAAATTCACTGGAAAAACCACAGGTTTCAGGGACGTTATAGTTACGAATTTGCATTTTAAAAAACCTTAGAAATTCAATGAAATAAACAAAGGTTACAGAGGCATTATAGTTAGGCTGACATTTCACTCGCACAAAACTAGAGAAATTCAGCCGTTATAGTTAGCTGAGCTAACTATAACTCGCGCCCCCGCAATGCACTGCTGATGATGTCACATATTACATCAGTCATGACATGATCAGTGACGGATCACTGACAGAATATCGACGACCACAATATCGAGGTCCCAAAATATCGACACCTAAATATCGGAGTCAATAATATCAACATCCTATCTACATCATGGTAAGTACAAAAATATTGATAAAAAAATATCGTTGTAAAAAATATCGTCGTTAAAAATATCGTTTTTTTAAATGTGTAAAAAATAATATAAAAGAAAGTAAATAATACATATAATTAAAAAAAAAGTTAGTTATAATTATTATAAAATGTTTAAAATTAGGAATAATAAATATAATTTAAAAAAATTAAACATACATATATATAAAATGTAACATATATTTACTTAATAATATTAATAAAAATTATTATAATAAATTATAAAATGTTAGAAACATATTAGAAATTATACATACATATATATACATATACCAGTAAAATAATAAAATATATATATATATATAATAAATTAAAATATTAAAATATTTTTATTCTTTTACAATTACAGTTAACACTACATTAACAGCAATAGTAGGGAAAATATTAGATAGCGGAGGGGATAAAATTACTATTCCCACTCCAGGGAGTGCAACAGTAGGGAAAGTGTTGGATAGCAGAGAGGTACAAATTACTATTCCCACTCCAGCGAGTGCAACAGTAGGGAAAGTTTTGGATAGCGGAGGGGAATAATTTACTATTCCCACTCCAGCAAGTACAACAGTAGGGAAAGTGTTGGATAGCGGAGGGGAATAATTTACTATTCCCACTTTAGCAAATACAACAGTAGGGAAAGTGTTGGATAGCGGAGGGATAACAATTACTTTTCCCACTGCACAAAGTACAACAGTAGGGAAAGTGTTGGATAGCAGAGGGGAATTATTTACTATTCCCCCTCCAGTGAGTGCAACAGTAAGGAAAGTGTTGGATAGCGTAGGGGTAAAAATTACTATTCCCACTCCAGCGAGTGCAACAGTAGGAAAAGTGTTGGATAGCGGAGCGGTAACAATTTTTATTCCCACTCCACAAAGTACAACAGTTGGGAAAGTGTTGGATAGCGTAGGGAAATAATTTACTATTCCCACTCCACTGAGTGCAACAGTAGGTAAAGTGTTGGATAGCGTAGGGGTAAAATTTACTATTACAACTCCAGCAAGTGCAACAGTAGAGAAAGTGTTGGATAGCAGAGGGGTAACAATTACTATTCCCACTCTAGTGAGTGCAACAGTAGGGAAAGTTTTGGATAGCGGAGGGGAGTAATTTACTATTCCCACTCCAAGGAGTGCAACAGTAGAGAAAGTGTTGGATAGCGGAGGGGTAACAATTACTATTCCCACTCCAGCGAGTGCAACAGTAGGGAAAGTGTTGGATAGCGGAGGGAAATAATTTACTATTCCCAGTCCAGCGAGTGCAACAGTAGGGAAAGGGTTGGATAGCGGAGGGGTAACAATCACTATTCCCACTCCAGCAACTGCAACAGTAGGGAAAGTGTTGGATAGCAGAGGGGAATAATTTACTATTCCCCCTCCAGTGAGTGCAACAGTAGGGAAAGTGTTGGATAGCGTAGGGGTAAAAATTACTATTCCCACTCCAGCGAGTGCAACAGTAGGAAAAGTGTTGGATAGCGGAGGGGTAACAATTATTATTCCCACTTCACAAAGTACAACAGTAGGAAAAGTGTTGGATAGCGGAGGGGAATAATTTACTATTCCCACTCCAGTGAGTGCAACAGTAGGGAAAGTGTTGGATAGCGTAGGGAAATAATTTACTATTCCCACTCCACTGAGTGCAACAGTAGGTAAAGTGTTGGATAGCGTAGAGGTAAAATTTACTGTTACAACTCCAGCAAGTGCAACAGTAGAGAAAGTGTTGGATAGCGGAGGGGTAACAATTACTATTCCCACTCCAGTGAGTGCAACAGTAGGGAAAGTTTTGGATAGTGGAGGGGAGTAATTTACTATTCCCACTCCAGTGAGTGCAACAGTAGGGAAAGTGTTGGATAGCGTAGGGAAATAATTTACTATTCCCACTCCACTGAGTGCAACAGTAGGTAAAGTGTTGGATAGCGTAGAGGTAAAATTTACTGTTACAACTCCAGCAAGTGCAACAGTAGAGAAAGTGTTGGATAGCGGAGGGGTAACAATTACTATTCCCACTCCAGTGAGTGCAACAGTAGGGAAAGTTTTGGATAGTGGAGGGGAGTAATTTACTATTCCCACTCCAAGGAGTGCAACAGTAGAGAAAGTGTTGGATAGTGGAGGGGTAACAATTACTATTCCCACTCCAGCGAGTGCAACAGTAGGGAAGTGTTGGATAGCGGAGGGAAATAATGTACTATTCCCAGTCCAGCGAGTGCAACAGTAGGGAAAGTGTTGGATAGCGGAGGGGAATAATTTACTATTCCTACTCCAGGGAGTGCAACAGTAGAGAAAGTGTTGGATAGCGGAGGGGTAACAATACTATTCCCACTCCAGCGACTGCAACAGTAGGGAAAGTGTTGGATAGCGGAGGGAAATAATTTACTATTCCCAGTGCAGCGAGTGCAACAGTAGGGAAAGGGTTGGATTGCGGAGGGGTAACAATCACTATTCCCACTCCAGCAAGTGCAACAGTAGGGAAAGTGTTGGATAGCGGTGAGGAATAATTTTCTATTCCTACTCCAGGGAGTGCAACAGTAGAGAAAGTGTTGGATAGTGGAGGGGTAACAATTACTATTCCCACTCCAGCGAGTGCAACAGTAGGGAAAGTGTTGGGTAGCGGAGAGGAATAATTTACTATTGCTACTCCAGGGAGTGCAACAGTAGAGAAAGTGTTGGATAGTGGAGGGGTAACAATTACTATTCCCACTCCAGCGAGTGCAACAGTAGGGAAAGTGTTGGATAGCGGAGGGATAACAATTACTATTCCCACTCCAGCAAGTGCAACAGTAGGGAAAGTGTTGGATAGCGGAGAGGAATAATTTACTATTCCTACTCCAGGGAGTACAACAGTAGAGAAAGTGTTGGATAGCGGAGGGGTAACAATTACTATTCCCACTCCAGCAAGTGCAACCGTAAGGAAAGTGTTGGATAGCGGAGGGGTAACAATTACTATTCCCACTCCAGCAAGTGCAACAGTAGGGAAAGTGGTGGATAGCAGAGGGGAATAATTTACTATTCCCACTCCAGTGAGTGTAACAGTAGGGAAAGTGTTGGATAGCGTAGGGGTCAAAATTACTATTCCCACTCCAGTGAGTGCAACAGTAGAGAAAGTGTTGGATTGCATAGGTGAATAATTTTCTATTCCCACTCAAGCAAAATAATTAAAATTATTAAACAAACAATTAATAAAATTAATTTTTTTTGCCTCCCACCTTATTCCCCTATAAATGACACCACCAATGTTCTAAAACATAACACTATTAACATAATTAATTAATAATTATCTAATTAATTAATTAAAATTTACAAGTAATTTAAAAACAATAAATAATAATTTAATTCACACAATTAACAATATAAAGCAACTTAAAATAAATTTTATAATAAAAAAATAAAAAAATATTGAAATAAAATTACTTCCCAGCCTACTCCCCTATCAACACACAACACACTCCTAAAAAATTACACAATTTACACATTTACCAATTATTAATGATTAACAAACAATTAATAACTAATTAATAAGAAATGATTTACCACATTTAGCAATATAAAAACAAATACTTTATTATTTAATAAAAAATTATTAATTAATTAATTATAATTAAATTACTTCCCACCCTACTCACCTATAAACCCACAACCCGCTCCTAAAAAATAACGTAATTAATTTATTTAACAAATAATTAATAATAATTAACAACCAATTAATAACTAATTGATAAGAAATTGTATTACCACAATTAATATAAAATATTAAGTATATAATTATTAATTAATAAATAATATTAATTAATTAAATATAATTAAATTACTTCCCACCCTATTCCCCTATAAACCCACAACCGGCTCCTAAAAAATAACATATTTAATTTATTTAACAAATAATAATAATTAACAACAAATAACTAATTGATAAAAAATTTAAGTTGCACAATTAACAATACAAAATATTAAATATATAAATATTAATTAATAAATAATGTTAATTAATTAAATTTAATTAAATTACTTCCCACCCTATTCCCCTATAAACCCACAACCCGCTACGGAATAAAAACGCAAAATTTACTTTAACATTTTTTTATAACTTCTAAAAATGTAATACATATATTTAAAAATACATACAATACTTAAACAAAAATATAGAACACATACATTCAAAATACATACTAAAATAATTAACACTAATATAAACATCAATATTATTAACAACGATATTTTTACAAATGATATTACTGTCTTCGATATTAAAAGAAACGATATTTCTTACCTTACTGTCGATATTCTGGTCCACGATATTCTTGCTGTCGATATTCTTGTACCTCGATATTTACGACTCGATATTCTTGTACTTCGAAATAATAAACTAAATATTTTGTCTGTTCACCGTCAGTGACATCACTGATGAAATCACTGATGACATCTCAAATGACATCACTGATGACATCATCCAGTAACTGAGTGTTTCTAAAAAGTTTAAGAATGTTATATATATATATATATATTTTTCACCAAAGTCCTCGCATAAACGAAGTTGGAGCACACAACGGTATTCATGCCTTTCATTTATTTGTATTTTAAAATTTGCAGACGCGTTTCGGCATTCCCTGCCTTTTTCAATGCACTTAATTCATTTCACCCGTATTTAAAACTTTTTCATGGTGAGGGACGACGGACTAACATATCATTATATTTATAACTCTTTCATGACCGTCATTGCTGCATGATACATTTTACATTTTCTCTTAGTGAGTATGGCTTAATGTTCATAAATTCTCAATTGTCACTATAGTAGGTAACATGCAAGCCAACATTGTTCGTAGCACCAGTTCGCTCACCACATCCGGGTGATGAAATGAAGGCAAATCCTCGCCCTGCCGTGCTCCTGCCTCAATGGTGTGTAGCCATAGGTGCCGGTTTTGTAACCAAATTCCTTACATTCTCGTAACGCCGACCTGGTGTCGATGGACATCACATTCCAAGAGGTAGGCGGCGGTTCTGGCAGTTCCATCACTTTTCCACCAATTTTGCCACATACTGCCGAACATACTCTCGGGCGGGTGCTTCCAGTGTGACTGTGGCAGTCACATAACAATTTTCACCAAAGTCCTCGCATAAACGAAGTTGAAGCACACAACGGTATTCATGCCTTTCATTTATTTGTATTTTAAAATTTGCAGACGCGTTTCGGCATTCCCTGTTTTTTTCAATGCACTTAATTCATTTCACCCGTATTTAAAACTTTTTCATGGTGAGGGACGACGGACTAACATATCATTATATTTATAACTCTTTCATGACCGCCATTGCTGCATGATACATTTTACATTTTCTCTTAGTGAGTATGGCTTCATGTTCATAAATTCTCAATTGTCACTATAGTAGGTAACATGCAAGCCAACATTGTTCGTAGCACCAGTTCGCTCACCACATCCGGGTGATGAAATGAAGGCAAATCCTCGCCCTGCCGTGCTCCTGCCTCAATGATGTGTAGCCATAGGTGCCAGTTTTGTAACCAAATTCCTTACGTTCTCGTAATGCCGACCTGGTGTCGATGGACATCACATTCCAAGAGGTAGGCGGCGGTTCTGGCAGTTCCATCACTTTTCCACCAATTTTGCCACATACTGCCGAACATACTCTCGGGCGGGTGCTTCCAGTGTGACTGTGGCAGTCACATAACAATTTTCACCAAAGTCCTCGCATAAACGAAGTTGGAGCACACAACGGTATTCATGCCTTTCATTTATTTGTATTTGAAAATTTGCAGACGCATTTCGGCATTCCCTGCCTTTTTCAATGCACTTAATTCATTTCACCCGTATTTAAAACTTTTTCATGGTGAGGGACGACGGACTAACATATCATTATATTTATAACTCTTTCATGACCGCCATTGCTGCGTGATACATAAATATTAATTAATAAATAATGTTAATTAATTAAATTTAATTAAATTACTTCCCACCCTATTCCCCTATAAACCCACAACCCGCTACGGAATAAAAACGCAAAATTTACTTTAATTTTTTTTTATAACTTCTAAAAATGTAATACATATATTTAAAAATACATACAATACTTAAACAAAAATATAGAACACATACATTCAAAATACATACTAAAATACTTAACACTAATATAAACATCAATATTATTAACAACGATATTTTTACAAATGATATTACTGTCTTCGATATTAAAAGAAACGATATTTCTTACCTTACTGTCGATATTCTGGTCCACGATATTCTTGCTGTCGATATTCTTGTACCTCGATATTTACGACACGATATTCTTGTACTTCGAAATAATAAACTCAATATTTTGTCTGTTCACCGTCAGTGACATCACTGATGAAATCACTGATGACATCTCAAATGACATCACTGATGACATCATCCAGTAACTGAGTGTTTCTAAAAAGTTTAAGAATGTTATATATATATATATATATATGTGTATATATATATATATATATATACACCAACATGTATTGAAGAATGAGTGGGTGTATGAGTGTCTGTATGGATAATTAGCGCCGACTTCCAGAAATGTATGGCCCCGCTTCATAATGCCGCTGTCACTGGGCCCTGATAGGGCTGGTCCACTCTGTTATACCATATACGGCAGCAGGTCTCATGCGACTCCCTTACCCCTCCTTTGATTAAGTTGTCCTCATTTTGTTGTACCCTATCTCCACAGTTTGGCCTAAGATACTTCATGTCTGAAATGCCTAAAAACTGTCCAGTGGTAAGACTCTCGGGCACTGATACGCCCTTTATACAGACGCTGTCACGAGTCTTCTCTCAGTATCCTGTTGAACAACTCACCTGTCTTTATATAGTTCTGTACTGGATATCGTAGCATTTGCAAGCAACTATACATGGTGCCTATGCATTGTTCATGTTGTATGATTAGAATGTGAAAAATTTCAATAAAAAAGATTTAAACAAAAAATGAGTGTCTGTATGGATAATTATTTAGTGGGTGCGTGACTGACTGTATAAGTGAGTGATTAAATGTGTTTTACTGAATGTATGGGTGAGAGACTAATCTGTGTGAATGTGTGTATCAGTCTGTCAGTTGGTGTGTAAGTGGCTGCATGGTTTGGTGAGTAGGTACATGAGTGGCCATATGGGTTATTGATTAGTTGTCTGAGTACCTGTATGGGTGCCTGAGTGTCTGTGTGGGTGGCTGGGGGGTGTGTGTATGGGTGTGTTGGTGAGTTAATGGATGTCTCAGTGGTTTATGTGTGAGTAACTACATATGTGAAAGGCAGTATATGTGAGTGTTGGAGCATATAACTAACTATATGTGAGAGTGAGTGAAAGTGAGAGTGGCTGTATGCATGAGTGTGTGCTTGTGTCAGTGATTGTATAAGACAGTACGTATGTGTTAGTCTCTGTATGAATAAGTGAGGTGGTGTGTGTACAACTGTAAAGGTGAGTAAATGGGAGTGTAATTGTTTCTTTGCACGACTGACTAGGTGTGTGAGTAACTCTATGGGTGAGTGGCAGTGTGTGAGTGTCGGTATGGGTGTATGACTGCATATGATAGTGGCTGTATTGATGACTGACTGCATGTATGAATGACTGTATGGGAGAGTAAGTAGATGTATGTGTAGATCTAGGAATTAGTGAGTGGGTATGTACTAACTGGTATTAGTGTGTCTATGGTTTCGAGAATGGCATTCTGTATTTTAGAGTGGGTGTATCAAAGGTTATATTAGGGTGTGAGGAGGTGCATCAGATGATCACATGGATGATGTCATCAGTGATGTAATTTGAGATGTCATCATTGATTTCATCAGTGATGTCACTGACCATGTCATGAGTGATGTAATGTGTGACGTCATCAGCAGTGCATTGCAGGGGCATGAGTTGTAGTTAGCTCAGCTAACTATAACGGCCAAATTTCTCTGGTTTTGTATGAGTGAAATGTCCAACTAACTATAATGTCCCTGAAACCTGTGTTTTTTTCAGTGAATTTCTATGGTTTTTTAAATGCTAATTTTTAACTATAACGTCCCTGAAACCTATGGTTTTTTCAGTGAATTTCTATTGTTTTTAAATGCTAATTTCTAACTATAAAGTCCCTGAAACCTATGGTTTTTTCAGTGAATTTCAAAGGTTTTTTAAATGCTAATTTCAAACTATAACGTCCCTGAAACCTATGGTTTTTTCAGTGAATTTCAAAGGATTTATAAATGCTAATTTCTAACTATAACGTCCCTGAAACCTATGGTTTTTTCAGAGAATTTCTAAGGTTTTTTAAATGCTAATTTCTAACTATGCCTACAGAGGTAGGACATGTGCAGAAAAGAGGAAGAAAGGCGCAGTAAGAAGCAAGAGAAATGCAGAAAGAGGCAACAGAAGTCCAGAAAGAGGAAGAAAGGTGCAGAAAGAAGCAAGAGATATGCAGAAAGAACCAACAGAGGGGCAGACAGAGGCCTTGTTGCAAATTCATCCTGTGCCCTGGGCAAGCCCCAACTTTTTGCTGACTGGTACTGGTGGTAACTGACTCTGACTGACCCTGGGCTCTGCCTAACCAGGCCCGGAGCCAGTGCTATGCTGAAAGACACTTAGAATACAGTGAAAACACCTACATAAACTAGGGCACACTATGGGTTGGGGTACCCTGTGATTAGTGTGAGAAGTTGGCCTGGTATAAGCTGTCCACTAATCAAAGTGGGCACCTTGCACCAGTCCAAACGACCCTTATTGATGATCAGGTTTAAGACAACCTTTATAGAAAGCTATCCTAGTGGTAGCTGTGGAGAGCAGCCTTCAGGCTAAGTCTCGAAGGAATGTAAAGCAGCTTGTTTTACCAGATCAGAGCCTCCTGAATGACCAAATGACAGGACAACCACACAAGAGATATATAAAATATATGTATTTATTACTAAACACTCTCTACTAAACTCTTTATGAGATTAGAGCACAAAGTACACAATATTAAATCATTAGAACGACAGTAAATAGCACAATACACAGTTGGCTTCAGGGGGAGACCAAACCATATACTAAGAAAGTGGTATAACAACCACGACTTCACTAGACACAGTGCCTAGAGCACGTAGAATTGCTGGGACCCCAAGGAACCACCCAAAGTAGTGACACAGGGGACCCACGGAGGACGGGTGCAGTGTGGGAACACAGACGCGAGCTCCGTACAACTCTATGGGAAAATCGTGGTTGGAAAATTACAGTTTAAGGACACTTCAGAGAGGACTTCAAGCATACCCTTTGGAACATAGAAGGTTCTAAGGCCAGCACCCTTGTGAGTACTGAGGTACCCGTGTTACCTATCCCAGAGGAGCCGGGTGCATAGGGGTCAAGTGGTGTCGGAAACCCTCGTCGTTTTCAATGGCGTGATGTGAAAAAGTACTGCTGCCGTGGAGGAGAAAAGTGTCCGGTGGAATCCAAGCCTGGATACGAGGTGAGAAGAACCTGAAAGCAGAGGGGACAAAGTCTGGGTCACTTCACGTGACCAGGAGCGGAGCAATCGAATGCCCACCGATGTCGGGTGCTTCAGGTGCGAAGATAGGATGCCTGACTCTGCAGCCACGGGGACCAGGAGACATCGGTGACAACCAAAGTCAAGAGGTGAGCTGTCCCACAAAGGATGTCGATGACTGAGGGGTCAGTGTCCAGCTGGAGCACCAACAAGCCTTGGCAACGGCAACCCATGCAGGCAGAGGAAACAGCTACGGTGAGGACCAGCAAGGTCCTGGGGACTCTCCAAGTGATGGAGAGTTAGGGCACGTCTGGAGAAACCAGGGAAGCCCAATAGTTAGAAGAGTGACCCTTGTTAGGACCCACAGGTCAACGGGCCAGGGATCGCAAAGGGACGTCAAACAAAAACACGAAGTACGGGCCCACAGAGCACTCGTGGAATGGAGGCCAGCAATCTTTAGTGCAAATGCTGCTCGGAGAGGGGACCACACGTGGCCCAATGCACAGCTTCAGGAATCATCGTGAAGTGGGTGCACTTGCAAAATAATGCGGTGCACAGGGGTACGGGTTGCACGGCCCCCACAAGGGATACCAGTCTCAGAATTGCTGAGAGGGTAGATCGACCTCGGGGACCTCAGGGAACCTATGTCCTGTGTTGCACAAATCTTTGGAGTCCGCAGGAGCTCTGGAGATGCAACTGGTCAGTTGCATTTCGGTGCCTGCTGCTGCAGGGGAGTAACTCCTTTACTCCAAGGGAGATTCTTCTGTCATCCAGCGAAGTGTAGACCGTCGAAGTACTTGGTTTCTGTAGCAGAGTTTAGTCCAGGTAAAATCTAAAGTCCTGTAGTCAGGGTTCCTACTTTATACCCAAGGAAGGGGTGGGACAAACTCTGGGGACCCTCCTAGGGGAGGGACAGGACAGAGGGGTGGCTACAACCATGTCCTTTGTCCAGTTTCGCACCACAGCAGGAGCCAATGGCTCCTGCAACCGGTTTGAGCTGGACTACGCACAGGGACACCAAATGTGCCCCCAGTGCAGACTTTCTGGCACTCTGAGTGCACCCACCCAGCCCCAATACAGTAAAACCTGTCTGGGAGATGGTCACACCTCCCTGTGACAGGAAACCTATTGTCAGGCCTTCCCTTGCTCGAGCTTGGCTCAGCAGCAGGAGGGCAGACTTGTGTCTGTGGCTGGCAGCATCCATTTTGTGATGCCCAGGTCGAGAAAGTTGGTACCGGGTAGACCGGTGACCCACAGTAGTGGTTCCTTAAGGGAGGAATCATACCTCCCACACCAGTTACTGGTGTGGAGGTATGATTCCAAGGTGTTTGACACCAAACACGACATATTTCTAAGCAGCCGTTTTAAAGTTAGCATTTACCGCGAGGTTAAAATGCACTTAAATATATATGGTTGGCTGCATCACAGACAACCCCGGAGAATGGATTCCGAAAGTTGCAGAGGGGCCCTACTCATGCAGGGGCACCCTCTCACACAAAACCCAGCACCTTGCCTTCAGGATTGATAAGGCCTGCTATAGGGGTGACTGATAGGTTTATGTGTGTAGTGATTTAGAAGGGATATAGTGAACCTATATCTAAGTAAGGGGTGCATGCAACACCTTACACAGGCTGCAGTAGCAGACCTGTGGTGCCATTTTGAATGGTCTCTCAGGGGTGGCACAATACATGCTGCAGCCCCTGGGAGGCCTCTGGGGTACCTATGCCCTTGGTACATAGTGTACCATATACTAGGGACTTATAAGGGTACCCCAGAATCCAATCTGGAGTGTACCTAAAGTACATGCAATCGATTTAGAGGAGAAAGCAGTTAGACTGGGGTCCTGAATAGCAGGATCCCAGTCAGACTAAGTCGAAAACAATGATACATCAGCAAAAAGTGGGGGTAACCATAAGAAGCAGATCCTACTCTCCTACACAACCCCTCCCCAAATGCAGGGACATTAAACTAACCTTGACCAGTTGAGTCTTCATGTTCTAAGTGGAAATATCTGGAGAGTCCATCTGCATTGGCATGGCTACTCCCAAGTCTATGTTCCACTGTATAGTCCATCCCCTGTAGGGAAATGGACCACATCAAAAGTTTGGGGTTTTCACCCTTCATCTGTTTTAGCCATAAGAGGGGCTTATGGTCTGTCTGAACGATGAAGTGAGTGCCAAACAAGTATGGCCTCAGCTTCTTCAAGGTCCAAACCACAGCAAAGGCTTCCCTCTCAACAGCTGACCAACGTTTCTCTCTGGGGGTCAGCCTTCTGCTAATAAAAGCTACTGGCTGATCCTGACCTTCTTCATTCAGTTGTGATAACACAGCCCCTACCCCTAACACAGATGCATCAGTTTGAACAATGAATTGTTTGGAATAGTCAGGACTTTGCAGAATGGGAGCAGTGCACATGGCCTGCTTCAGGTCATCAAATGCCTTTTGACAGCTAACTGTCCACTGAACTTTCTTAGGCATTCTTTTGGAAGTTAAATCATTCAAAGGGGTCACTATAGATCCATATCCTTTGCCAAACCTCCTGTAGTACCCAGTCAGTCCCAAGAAAGCTCTGACCTGAGTATGGGTGGTTGGAGCAACCCAGTCAATGATGGTCTGGATTTTGCTCTGCAATGGTTGAACCTGACCTCCACCCACAAGGTGGCCTAGGTATACAACCTTACTCTGCCTTATCTGGCACTTGGTGGCCTTGATAGTGAGGCCTGCTTTCTGCAGGGCCTCCAAAACATTTCTCAGGTGGACCAGGTGATCCTCCCAGGTGGAGCTAAAGACAGCAATATCATCTAGATAAGCTGCACTATAGGCTTCCAGACCTGTAAGGACTTTGTTCACCAACCTTTGAAAAGTGGCAGGTGCATTTTTCAAGCCAAAGGGCATCACCACAAATTGGTAGTGCCCACTAGGGGTTGAAAATGCTGTTTTTGGCTTTGCATCCTCAGCTAATCTGATTTGCCAGTAGCCATCTGTCAGGTCAAATGTGCTCAGAAACTTGGCTGAGGCCAAAGTATCTATAAGCTCATCTGCCCTGGGTATTGGATGGGCATCAGTCCTAGTGACTGCATTGAGACCCCTGTAGTCAACACAGAACCTCATCTCTCTCTTACCACCCTGGGTGTGAGGTTTTAGTCCCAAGACTACTGGACTAGCCCAAGGGCTATCTGAGGGCTCAATTACTCCCAGTTCCAACATTTTCTGGACTTCAGTCCTGATGCAGTCCCTGACATGGTCAGGTTGCCTGTAAATCTTATTTTTAACAGGCAGACTGTCACCTGTGTCCACTTCATGAGTGCACCAGGTAGTCTGACTTGGAGTCAGAGAAAATATATGTCTGTACTGATTGAGGACCTTCCTGCAATCAGTTTGCTGTTGGTCAGTGAGGCTGCCTGCCAAGGCTACACCGTCCACTGAGCCATCATCAGGGCTCTGTAAGAGCAGGTCAGGGAGTGGATCACTCTCTTCCTCCTGTCCCTCATCAGTAGCCATGAGCAAGCCCATGTCTGCTCTGTCAACATATGGTTTGAGCCTGTTCACATGGAGCACCCTATGGGGGCTCCTGGGAGTTCCAAGGTCCACCAGGTAGGTAACCTCTCCCTTTTGCTCAATGATTGTATGAGGGCCACTCCACTTGTCTTGGAGGGCTGCTGGGGCCACAGGCTCCAACACCCATACTTTCTGTCCTGGCTGATAGACAGTCAACACAGCCTTTTGGTCATGCCAGGCCTTTTGCAATTCCTGGCTAGCCTCAAGGTTTTTGGATGCCTTCTTCATGTACTCAGCCATCCTGGAGCGGAGACCAAGTACATAGTCCACAATGTCCTGTTTAGGGGGGTTTGAGAGGTAACTCCCATCCCTCCTTCACCAGACATAAAGGACCCCTAACTGGATGTCCAAACAGAAGTTTAAAAGGGCTGTAACCAACCCCCTTCTGAGGAACCTCTCTGTAGGCAAAGAGAAGGCAGGGCAAAAGTATGTCCCATCTACGCCTGAGCTTTTCAGGGAGACCTTTAATCATGCCCTTGATGGTTTTGTTGAACCTTTCAACTAACCCATTGCAATGTGGGTGATAAGGGGTGGTAAATTTGTAATTTACTCCACACTCCTTCCACATAGCAGTCAAGTAACCAGACATGAAGTTTTCATCCCTGTCTGATATAACCTCCTTAGGAAAACCCACCCTGGAAAAGATTCCCAGGAGAGCTCTAGCCACCACAGGAGATGTGGTAGTCCTAAGTGGGATTGCCTCTGGATACCTAGTGGCATGGTCCACCACCACTAGTATGAATGTGTGCCCAGATGCAGTTTGAGGATCCATGGGACCAACAATGTCAATCCCAACCCTCTCAAAGGGAACCCCCACCACAGGTAGTGGTATCAGGGGGGCCTTTGTAGTGCCACCTGCCTTACCACTGGCTTGGCAAGTGACACAGGAGCCACAAAACTCCTTTGTGTCGTCTGACATGTGGGGCCAATGAAAGTGAGGGACAAGCCTGTCCCAAGTCTTGTTTTGGCACAGGTGACCTGCTAATGGGATATCATGTGCCAGTGTCAATAGGAAGCCCCTAAACTTCAGAGGTATAACCAACCTCCTGGTAGCACCAGGCTTGGGGTCTCTACACTCTGAGTATAAGAGTCCATCATCCCAGTAGATCCTGTAGGACCCACTGGCACTCCCAGCATCCTCAGCAGCAGCTTGCTGTCTGAGGGGTTCAAGAGCGGGGCAGCTCAGCTGCTCCTGGCTCAGATCTGCCCTGGAAGGGCCCCCTGTCCCCAAGAACTCAACCTGATCAGGTTCCAGTTCCTCTGAGACAGTTCCTTCTTCAGGACTAAGATCATCTCCCTCAAGAGACTGATCTGTCTTCTGAGGCAGGGGGGAAGACACTGCCTTACCCCTACTGCTCCTTCTCTTGGAAGGTACCTGGTCCATTATTCCAGGATCCAGGGCCTGTTCAGTGGAAGACATCTTTGCCTGTGACCTAGTCATAGCAAACACATCTGCAGGGATGCCCAATATTTCTGCATGAGTCCTGAGTTCCACTTCAGCCCAAGCTGAAGTTTCTAAATCATTGCCCAACAAGCATTCAACAGGGAGGTCGGCACTTACCACAACCTTCTTAGGGCCAGTTACCCCTCCCCAGGTGAAATTCACAACTACCAACGAATGGTCTGTCCTGACATTGCTTGCATTGGTCATTTGGTACATCTCACCAAGTATGATTTGCTCAGGGGCCACAAGGTCTTGTGTCACCATGGTGACACTTGCACCTGTGTCCCTAAATGCTATGGCCTCCTTACCATTTATCAAAGGCTGTTGTCTGTATTTGCCCAGACTACTGGGGCTTACAAATAAGGAGGCAAGATCCATGCCTCCATCACAGACTAGCACAGCCTGAGTTGGAATTCTGACTAGGCCAGAATCCATCTCAGATCCCAGGGTTAACCCTACTACACCCTTATTCTGAGTACCACCACTTTGGACTGAACTAGGGGGAACAGTTGCCTTAGGGGCAGTGGTGGTTAGAGTAGATTCCTTGGATTTGGAACAATCATTGGTCCAATGTGTCTTCTGTTTACAGATATGACACCAAGGTTTCTTTTTGCCTTTTCCCTTGTTGGATTGTGACTCCCCCCCAGATGAAGACTTTTGGGGCCCTTGTGAAGACTTCTGGTCTTTACCTTTCTCCCCACCCTTATCTGAGATTTTAGCATCTTGCTTCTTAGAGTCACCACCTTGGTTCTGGGCTTTCTGCTTCACCCTGGTTCTGACCCATTTGTCTGCCTTCTTTCCCAATTCTTGGGAAGAGGTCAGATCAGAGTCCACCAGGTACTGATGCAACAACTGATTTTGACAATTATTAAGGATCTGCTCCCTCATAATTAAATTGTACAATCCTTTAAAATCACACACTTTACTGCCAAGTAACCAGCCTTCCAAAGCCTTAGTAGCACAATCTACAAAGTCAACCCAGTCTTGAGTCTGTGCCTTCTGGGTGTCTCTGAACTTAATCCTGTACTGTTCAGTGGTTAAGCCAAACCCATCAATGAGAGCACTCTTTAAGACTGTGTAATTGTCAGCATCCTCTTCTCTTACAGTGAGGAGCTTATCTCTACCTTTGTCAGCAAAGGAGAGCCACAAGATAGCTGACCACTGCTCCTGAGGGACCCTCTGTACTTTACAGGCCCTCTCTAGTGCAGTTATCCATTTGTGGATGTCATCCCCACTCTGGTAGGGAGGGACTATCTTGTTCAGGTTCCTATGATCATGAGTGTATTCTCTAGCTCTAGGGACACTGTTGCTGCCACCATAGGGCTCTACCCCCAACCTTCTGGAAGCTCTCTGGAGCTCTAGGGTTTCCCTGTCTAAGGCCAATTGTTCCCTCTTGATTCTGAGTTTGGTCCTCTCATACTCAAGAAACTGACACTTCTTCTCATAAGAGGAGCCCCTTTTATGAGAAGCAGAGGTCCCTACAGAAGTACCTGAATGATTAGATTCCTGAGAAGGAGATCTTGATCTTCTAGGTAGACTGTCTACTCTCCCTGGTGGAGTAAAGAGAGGGCCACTGGGGCCTTCTCCCCCACCTGAAGGAAGAGTAGGGTTGTCCAGGTTAGAATCATCTTGATCTTCCTGGCCAAGGTTTGAGTCCAGATCAAAGAGTGTTTCACTCCCAGCTCTTTCTTCATTCCCTGTCCCACCCAACCTGCCTGCCTCATCAGACCCTGGGGTCTTCCTGAGGTCATCTAACAGCAGTATCTCTATGAGACGTTGAGTGTTTGCTGTTCTCCCTGTCCTCAGCTTCCTAGAAGCACACATGGCTCTCAATTCTGGAAATGAGATACCATTGTATCTAGTTGGCAGAGAGCCACTGGGCTCTTCTCTAGAAGACATACTAGTGTTATGTGGTGTAGGCACCTACCTAACCTAGTGGGAACTAAACTCTCTTGAGTTGGAGAAAGGGTGTGCTAGACCCTTGACTACCCAACTCAAAGTTCAGTAGAACTTACTTAATCTAGTCTTGATTTATATGTACCTAATACCTTTAGTGGTTTTCAGTTAATCACTCAATGAGATTTATCTGGTAAAACAATAGCAAGCTTAAATCCAACCGCTGCACACCAATGTGAGAAGTTGACCTGGTATATGCTGTCCACAAATCAAAGTGGGCACCTTGCACCAGTCCAAACGACCCTTATTGATGATTAGGTTTAAGACAACCTTTATAGAAAGCTATCCTAGTGGTAGCTGTGGAGAGCAGCCTTCAGGCCAAGTCTCGAAGGAATAGTTAGAAAAGCAGAATGCGGCTGACCACGGTTCAGCACCTCAGTTCCTAAGTAAATAAATTAATAAATTGTCTGTGCAACCACTTCCGGAGTTCACCGCACTTCCACTCCACTGGAAACCAGATAAGTAAGTTCATAAAGAGAAGGAAGGTGCACCAGAATGAAGTCAGTGAGCTTCAAATGTATTCCAAAATATATCCTTTATTGTAGTTTCAGTTTAAAATTGGACATCAACCAACGTGTTTCGTTCCGAATGGAACTTCGTCAGAGCTCAAGTTTCTTGATCTTGGTTCAATTAGTTTGTATACAACAGTCAATAGATTCCAAAGGTTAGTCCAAGTAGGTAGAAGCCTGGGTTCGCAAGTCGCAAATAGATGTCAGAGTCCCACAGTCTTTCAAACAGATACAAATAGTCCAAAGAACGTTGACCCAGGTCCTGGTCAATGTCGATGCTCTCAGTAGGAGTCCCTTTGAAAGTCCGGATGAGGGACTCCTACTGAGAGCGTCGACATTGACCAGGACCTGGGTCAACGTTCTTTGGACTATTTGTATCTGTTTGAAAGACTGTGGGACTCTGACATCTATTTGCGACTTGCGAACCCAGGCTTCTACCTACTTGGACTAACCTTTGGAATCTATTGACTGTTGTATACAAACTAATTGAACCAAGATCAAGAAACTTGAGCCTGACGAGTTCCATTCGGAACGAAACGCGTGGTTGATGTCCAATTTTAAACTGAAACTACAATAAAGGATATATTTTGGAATACATTTGAAGCTCACTGACTTCATTCTGGTGCACCTTCCTTCTCTTTATAAGTCTCGAAGGAATGTAAAGCAGCTTGTTTTACCAGATCAGAACCTCCTGAATGACCAAATGAAAGGACAACCACACAAGAGATATATAAAATATATGTATTTATTACTAAACACTCTCTACTAACCTCTTTATGAGATTAGAGCACAAAGCACACAATATTAAATCATTAGAACGACAGTAAATAGCACAATACACAGTGGGCTCCAGGGGGAGACCAAACCATATACTAAGAAAGTGGTATAACAACCACAACTTCACTAGACACAGTGCCTAGAGCACGTAGAATCGCTGGGACCCCAAGGAACCACCCAAAATAGTGACACAGGGGACTCACGGAGGACGGGTGCAGTGTGGGAACACAGACGTGAGCTCCGTACAACTCTATGGGAAAGTCACGGTTGGAAAATTACAGTTTAAGGACACTTCGGAGAAGACTTCAAGCAAACCCTTTGGAACATAGAAGGTTCTAAGGCCAGCACCCTTCTGAGTACTGAGGAACCCGTGTTACCTATCCCAGAGGAGCCGGGTGCATAGGGGTCAAGTGGTGTCGGAAACCCTCGTCATTTTCAATGGCGTGATGCGAAAAAGTACTGCTGCCGTGGAGGAGAAAAGTGTCCGGTGGAATCCAAGCCTGGATCTGAGGTGAGAAGAACCTGAAAGCAGAGGGGACAAAGTCTGGGTCACTTCACGTGACCAGGAGCGGAGCAATCGAATGCCCACCAATGTCGGGTGCTTCAGGTGCGAAGATAGGATGCTTGACTCTGCAGCCACGGGGACCAGGAGACGTCGACGATGACCAAAGTCTGGAGGTGAGCTGTCCCACGAAGGATGTCGATGACTGAGGGAGGGGTCAGTGTCCGGCTGGAGCTCCAACAAGCCTTGGCAACGGCAACCCATGCAGGCAGAGGAAACAGCTACTGTGAGGATCAGCAAGGTCCTGGGGCTCTCCAAGCGATGGAGAGTCAGGGCACGTCTGGAGCAACCAGGGAAGCCCAATAGTTAGAAGAGTGACCCTCGTTAGGACCCACAGGTCAATGGACCAGGGATCGCAAAGGTTTGTCGAGCAAAAACACGAAGTACGGGTCCACAGAGCACTTGTGGAGTGTAGGCCAGTAATCTTTGGTGCAAATGCTGCTCGGAGTGGGGACCACACGTGGTCCAATGCACAGCTTCAGGAATCGTCGTGAAGTGGGTGCACTTGCAAAATGACGCAGTGCACAGGGGTACGGGTTGCACGGCCCCCACGAGGGATACCAGTCTCAGAATCACTGAGAGGGTAGATCAACCTCAGGGACCTCAGGGAACTCACCTCCTGTGTTGCAGAAATCTTCAGAGTCCGCAGGAGCTCTGGAGATGCAACCGGTCAGTTGCATTTTGGTGCCTGCTGCTGCAGGGGAGTAACTCCTTTACTCCAAGGGAGATTCTTCAGTCATCCAGTGAAGTGTAGACCGTCGAAGTACTTGGTTTCTGTAGCAGAGTTTAGTCCAGGTAAAATCTAAAGTCCTGTAGTCAGGGTTCCTACTTTATACCCAAGGAAGGGATGGGACAAACTCTGGGGACCCTCCTAGGGGAGGGACAGGACAGAGGGGTGGCTACACCCATGTCCTTTGTCCAGTTTCACACCAGAGCAGGAGCCAATGGCTCCTGCAACCGGTTTGAGCTGGACTATGCACAGGGACACCAAATGTGCCCCCAGTGCAGACTTTCTGGCACTCTGAGTGCACCCAGCCAGCCCCAATACACTAAAGCCTGTCTGGGAGGTGGTCACACCTCTCTGTGACAGGAAACCTATTGTCAGGCCTTCCCCTGCTCGAGCTTGGCTCAGCAGCAGGAGGGCAGACTCGTGTCTGTGGCTGGCAGCATCCATTTTGTGCTGCCCAGGTCGAGAAAGCTGGTACCGGGTAGACCGGTGACCCACAGTAGTGGTTCCACAAGGGAGGAATCATACCTCCCACACCAGTTACTGGTATGGAGGTATGATTCCAAAGTGTTTGACACCAAACACAACATATTTCTAAGCAGCCGTTTTAAAGTTAGCATTTACCGCGAGGTTATAATGCACTTAAATATATATGGTTGGCTGCATCACAGACAACCCCAGAGAATGGATTCCAAAAGTTGCAGAGGGGCCCTACTCATGCAGGGGCACCCTCTCACACAAAACCCAGCACCCTGCCTTCAGGATTGATAAGGCCTGCTATAGGGGTGACTGATAGGTTTATGTGTGTAGTGATTTAGAAGGGATATAGTGAACCAATATCTAAGTAAGGGGTGCATGTACCACCTTACACAGGATGCAGTAGCAGACCTGTGGTGCCATTTTGAATGGTCTCTCAGGGGTGGCACAATACATGCTGCAGCCCCTGGGAGGCCTCTGGGGTACCTAAGCCCTTGGTACATAGTGTACCATATACTAGGGACTTATAAGGCTACCCCAAAATCCCATCTGGAGTGTACCTAAAGTACATGCAATCGATTTAGAGGAGAAAGTAGTTAGACTGGGGTCCTGAATAGCAGGATCCCAGTCAGACTAAGTCGAAAACAGTGATACAACAGCAAAAAGTGGGGGTAACCATAAGAAACAGATCCTACTCTCCTGCAATTAGCATGATCTCCCCTGTAAGGCCCTAGTACATAATAGAGCAGGTGGATTAAAACTACCTCTATGTCCCTAGCACATAATAGGGCATGGCAGTTTAGCGGCCAGCAGCCCTTTTCTGCACT
The DNA here is from genome assembly GCA_963921515.1 of Calotriton arnoldi. NCBI lineage: Eukaryota > Metazoa > Chordata > Amphibia > Caudata > Salamandridae > Calotriton > Calotriton arnoldi. The sequence goes on along the minus strand of CAWUFW010006128.1, from coordinate 425,404 downwards.
TGCATGTGTGCACTGCAGAGCCTGAGGTCAGCTTAAAAGTATCCCTGTGTGTGCAGAAAGAGGCAAGAGAGGTGCAGAAAGAGGCAAGAGAGGTGCAGAAAGAGGCAAGAGAGGTGCACAAAGAGGGAAGAAGGGTACAGAAAGAGGCAAGTGGGGTGCAGAAAGAAGCAAGAGAGGTGTAGAAAGAAGCAAGAGAAGTGCAGAAAGAAATGACAGAGGTGCAGAAAGAAGCAAGAGTAGTGCAGAAAGAACCAACAGAGGTACAGAAAGAGGCAAGAGGGGTACGGAAAGAAGCAAGAGAAGGGCAGAAAGAAGCAAAAGAGGTGCAGAAAGAGGCAAGAGGGATGCAGAAAGAGGCAAGAACAGGGCAGAAAGAACCAAGAGACGTTCAGGAAAAGTGAAGAAGGGTGCAGAAAGAGGCACGAGGGGTGCAGAAAGAAGCAAGAGAGGTGTAGAAAGAAGCAAAAGAAGTGCAGAATGAAGCAACAGAGGTGCAATACGAGGCAAAAGGGGTACAGAAAGAGGCAAGAGAAGTGCAGAAGGAAGCAAAAGAGGTGCAGAAAGAGGCAAGAAAAGTGCAGAAAGAGGCAAGGGAGTTGCAGAAACAGGCAAAAGAGGTGCACAAAGAGGGAACAAGGGTTCACACAGAGGCAAGAGAGGTATAGAAAGAACCAACAGAGGTGCAGAAAGAGGCAAGAGGGGTGTAGAAATGTGCAAGAGAATAGGAGATAGAGGCAAGAGCAGTGCAGAAAGAACCAACAGAGGTGCAGATAGAGGCAATAGGTTGCAGAAGGAGGCAAGAGAAGTGCAGAAAAAAGCAAAAGAGGTGCAGAAAGAGGCAAGAAGGGTGCAGAAAGAGGCAAGAGAGGAGCAGAAAGAAGCAAGAGAGGTGCACACAGAGGTACGAGGGGTGCAGAACTTTGCAAGAGAGATGCAGAAAGAAGTAAAGGAAGTGCAGAAAGAAGCAACAGAGGTGTATAAAGAGGCAAGAGGGGTGCAGAAAGAAGCAAGAGAAGTGCAGAAAGAAGGAACAGGGGTGCAGAAAGAGGCAAGAGGGGTGCAGACAGAGGCAAGAGAGGTGCAGAAAGAGGGAAGAGGGGTGCAGAAAGAGGCAAGAGGGGTGCAGAAATTTGCAAGACAGGTGCAGAAAGAAACAAGAGCAGTACACAAACAACCAAAAGAAGGTGCAGAAAGAGGCAAGAGAAGTGCAGAAAGAAGCAACAGAGGTGCAGAAAGAGACTTGAGAACTGTAGAAAGAGGCAAGAGAGTTGTAGAAACTGGCAAGAGATGTGCAGAACGAGGGAACAGGTGTGCAGAAAGAGGCACGAGAGGAGCAGAAAGAGGGAAGAGAGGTGTAGAAAGAGGGAAGAATGGTGCAGAAAGAGGCAAGAGGGGTGCAGAAAGAAGCAACAGAAGTACAGAAAGAAGCAAATGAAGTGCAGTAAGAAGCAACAGAGGTGCAGAAAGAGGCAAGAGGGGTACAGAAAGAGGAAGAGAAGTGCAAAAAAGAAGCAACAGAGGTGCAGAAGGAGGCAAGAGAAGTGCAGAAAGAGGCAAGAGAGTTGCAGAAGCAGCCAAAAGAGGTGCAGAAAGAAGCAAGAGCAGTGCAGAAAGAACGAATGAACAGAGGTGCAGAAGGAGGCAAGAGGGGTGCAGAAAGAGGCAAGAGCAGTGCAGAAAGAACGAATAGACGTGCAGGAAAAGGGAAGAAGGGTGCAGAATGAGGCACGGGGGTGCAGAAAGAAGGAAGAGAATTGCAGAAAGAAGTAACAGAGGTGCTGAAAGAGGTACGAAGGGTGCAGAAAGAGCCAAGAGAAGTGCAGAAAGAAGCATCAGAGGTACAGAAAGAGGCAAGAGTGGTGCAGAAAGAGGGAAGAGAGGTGTAGAAAGAGGCAAGAGAGTTGCACAAAGAGGGAAGAGGGGTGCAGAAAGAGGCAAGAGGGGTGCAGAAAGAAGCAAGTGAGGTACAGATAGAGGCAAGAGGGGTGCAGAAAGAAGCAAGTAAGGTGCAGAAAGAGGCAAGAGAGGTGCAGAAAGAGGCAAGAGAGGTGCAGAAACAGGCAAGAGAATTGCTGAAAGAAGCAACAGAGGTGTAGAAAGAAGCAAGAGAAGTGCAGAAAGAGGCAAGTGAGATGCAGAAAGAGGCAAGAGAGGTGCAGAAAGAAGCAAGACAGGTGCAGAAAGAAGCATGGGAAGTGCAGAATGAAGCAACAGGGGTGCAGAAAGAGGCAAGAGAAGTGCAGAAGGAAGCAACAGAGGTGCAGAAGGAGGCAAGAGAACTGCAGAAAGAGACAAGAGAGTTGCTGAAATAGGCAAAAGACATACAGAAAGAGGGAACAGGGGTGCAGACAGAGGCAAGAGAGATGCAGAAACAGGTAGAGAGGTGCAGAAAGAGGCAAGAGGGGTGCAGAAATTTGCAAGAGAGGTACAGAAAGAAGCAAGAGCAGTGCAAAAGAACTAACAGGTGCAAAAAGAGGCAAGTTAGGTGCAGAAGGAGGTAAGAGAACTAGAGAAAGAGGCAAGAGAGTTGTAGAAACAGGCAAAATGGGTGAGGAAAGAGGGAACAGGTGGGCAGACTGAGGCAAGAGAGGTGGAGAAAGAGGGAAGATGGGTGCAGAAAGAGGCAAGAGGGGTACAGAAAGAGGCAAGTGAAGTACAGAACGAAGCAAAAGAGGTGTAGAAAGAACCAACAGAGGTGCAAAAAGAGGCAAGAGGGGTGCAGAAAGGGTTAGGAGAGGTGCACAAAGAGGCAAGAGGGATACAGAAAGAGGCAGGATGGGTGCAGAAAGAAGGAAGAGAACTGCAGAAAGAAGCAACAGAGGTGCTGATAGAGGCACGAAGGGTGCAGAAAGAGACGAGAGCTGCAGAAAGAAGCAGCAGAGGTACAGAAAGAGGCAAAAGTTGCAGAAAGAGGGAAGAGGGATGCAGAAACAGGCAAAAGGAGTGCAGAAAGAAGCAAGAGAAGTGTTGAAAGAGGCAAGAGAAGTGGAGAAAGAAGCAACAGAGGTGCAGAAAGAGGCAAGAGAAGTTCAGAAAGAGGCAACAGAGGTGCAGAAACAGGCAGATGATGTGCAGAAAAAAGGAACAGGGGTGCAGAAAGAGAGAAGAGGGGTGCCGAAAGAGGCAAGAGGGGTACAGAAATTTGCAAGAGAGGTGCAGATAGAAGCAAGAGCAGTGCAGTAAGAAACAACAGAGGTGCAGAAGGAGGCAAGAGGGGTACATAACGAGGCAAACGAAGAGCAGAAACAAGCAAAAGAGATGCGGAAAGAGGCTTGAGGGGTGTAGAAAGAGGCAAGAGAGGTGCAGAAAGAGGCAAGAGAGGTGCACAAAGAGGGAAGAAGGGTGCAGAAAGAGGCAAGTGGGGTGCAGAAAGAAGCAAGAAAGGTGTAGAAAGAAGCAAGAGAAGTGCAGAAAGAAACAACAGAGGTGCAGAAAGAAGCAAGAGCAGTGCAGAAAGAACCAACAGAGGTGCAGAAAGAGGCAAGAGGGGTGCAGAAAGAGGCAAGAGAAGTGCAGAAAAAAGCAAAAGAGGTGCATAAAGAGGCAAGAAGGGTGCAGAAAGAGGCAAGAGAGGTTCACACAGAGGCACGAGGGGTGCAGAACTTTGCAAGAGAGGTGCAGAAAGAAGTAAAAGAAGTGCAGAAAGAAGCAACAGAGGTGCAGAAAGAGGCAAGAGGGGTGCAGAAAGATGCAAGAGAAGTGCAAACAGAAGGAACAGGGGTGCAGAAAGAGGCAAGAGGGGTGCAGACAGAGGCAAGAAAGGTGCAGAAAGAGGGAAGAGGGGTGCAGAAAGAGGGAAGAGGGGTTCAGAAATTTGTAAGACAGGTGCAGAAAGAAACAAGAGCAGTACAGAAACAACCAAGAGAGGTGCAGAAAGAGGCAAGAGGGGTAATGAAAGAGGCACGAGAAGTGCTGAAATAAGCAACAGAGGTGCAGAAAGAGACTTGAGAACTGTAGAAAGAGGCAAGAGAGTTGTAGAAACTGGCAAGAGATGTGCAGAAAGAGGAAACAGGGGTGCAAAAAGAGGCAAGAGAGGAGCAGAAAGAGGGAAGAGAGGTGTAGAAAGATGGAAGAATGGTGCAGAAAGAGGCAAGAGGGGTGCAGAAAGAAGCAACAGAAGTACAGAAAGAAGCAAATGAAGTGCAGTAAGAAGCAACAGAGGTGCAGAAAGAGCCAAGAGGGGTGCAGAAAGAGGAAGAGAAGTGCAAAAAAGAAGCAACAGATGTGCAGAAGGAGGCAAGAGAAGTGCAGAAAGAGGCAAGAGAGTTGCAGAAACAGGCAAGAGAGGTGCAGAAAAAGCTAGAGCAGTGTAGAAAGAACGAACAGAGGTGCAGAAGGAGGCAAGAGGGGTGCAGAAAGAGGCAAGAGTGGTGCAGAAAGAGGCAAGAGGGGTGCAGAAATTTGCAAGAGAGGTGCAGAAAGAAGCAAGAGCAGTGCAGTAAGAAACAACAGAGGTACAGAAGGAGGCAAGAGGGGTGCAGAAAGAGGCAAGAGCAGTGCAGAAAGAACGAAGAGACGTGCAGGAAAAGGGAAGAAGGGTGCAGAATGAGGCACAAGGGGTGCAGAAAGAAGGAAGAGAATTGCAGAAAGAAGCAACAGAGGTGCTGAAAGAGGTACAAAGGGTGTAGAAAGGGCCAAGAGAAGTGCAGAAAGAGGCAAAAGTGGTGCAGAAAGAGGGAAGAGAGGTGTAGAAAGAGGCAAGAGAGTTGCACAAAGAGGGAAGAGGGGTGCAGAAAGAGGGAAGAGGGGTGCAGAAAGAGGCAAGAGGGGTGCAGAAAGAAGCAAGTGAGGTGCAGAAAGAGGCAAGAGGGGTGCAGAAAGAAGCAAGTAAGGTGCAGAAAGAGGCAAGAGAGGTGCAGAAAGAGGCAAGAGAGGTGCAGAAAGAGGCAAGAGAAGTGCAGAAAGAGGCAAGAGAATTGCTGAAAGAAGCAACAGAGGTGTAGAAAGAAGCAAGAGAGGTGCAGAAAGAGGCAAGTGAGATGCAGAAAGAGGCAAGAGAGGTGCAGAAAGAAGCAAGACAGGTGCAGAAAGAAGCATGGGAAGTGCAGAATGAAGCAACAGGGGTGCAGAAAGAGGCAAGAGAAGTGCAGAAGGAAGCAACAGAGGTGCAGAAGGAGGCAAGAGAACTGCATAAAGAGACAAGAGAGTTGCAAAAATAGGCAAAAGACGTACAGAAAGAGGGAACAGGGGTGCAGACAGAGGCAAGAGAGGTGCAGAAACAGGTAAGAGGGGTGCAGAAAGAGGCAAGAGGGGTGCAGAAAGAGGCAAATGAAGTGCAGAATGAAGCAAAAGAGGTGTAGAAAGAACCAACAGAGGTGCAAAAAGAGGCAAGAGGGGTGCAGAAAGGGTTAGGAGAGGTGCACAAAGAGGCAAGAGGGATACAGAAAGAGGCAGGATGGGTGCAGAAAGAAGGAAGAGAACTGCAGAAAGAAGCAACAGAGGTGCTGAAAGAGGCACGAAAGGTGCAGAAAGAGACAAGAGAGCTGCAGAAAGAAGCAACAGAGGTACAGAAAAAGGAAAGAGTGGTGCAGAAAGAGGGAAGAGAGGTATAGAAAGAGGCAAGAGAGTTGCAGAAAGAGGGAAGAGGAATGCAGAAACAGGTATAAGGGGTGCAGAAAGAAGCAAGAGAAGTGTTGAAAGAGGCAAGAGAGGTGCAGAAGGAGGCAAGAGAATTGCAGAAAGAGGCAAGAGAGTTGCAGAAAGAGGCAAGTGAGGTGCAGAAGGAGGCAATAGAATGCAGAAAGAGGCAAGAGAGTTGCAGAAAGAGGCAAAAGGGGTGCAGAAAGAGGGAACAGGTGGGCAGACTGAGGCAAGAGAGGTGCAGAAAGAGGGAAGAGGGTTTCAGAAAGAGGCAAAAGGGGTACAGAAAGAAGCAACAGAGTTGCAGAAAGAAGCAAGAGAAGTGCAGAAAGAAGCAACAGAGGTGCAGAAAGAAGCAAGAGGGGTGCAGAAAGAGGCAAGAGAAGTGCAGAAAGAAACAACAGAGATGCAGAAAGAGGCAAGAGAAGTGTAGAAAGAGGCAAGAGAGGTGCAGAAACAGGCAGGAGAGGTGCAGAAAGAGGGAACAGGGATGCAGAAAGAGGCACGAGGGGTACAGGAAGAAGCAAGTTAGGTGCAGAAAGTGGAAGAGATGAGCAGAAAGAGTCAAAAGAAGTGCAGAAAAAAAGAAAGTTGCAGAAAGAAGCAACAGAAATGCAGAAAGTGGCAAGAGAGGCGGAGAAAGAAGCAATAGTGGATTGCACACCATTAGTACCAATTTAACACCCACATTTAGCAATAAGTAACAGGTGACCATTCTAGGTTTGCAAAGGGCCTTCCACCACGCTGTAACACTTGTCGCTCCCGCCCTGCTATAGCAAACTGCAATGTCCCGGGGGTAGGCACCCCAGGACATTGCTGGAGCCAGCCCTGGGGGGTGGCGGTCCCCAGGGCCATGGAGGGGCTCCAGGAGGGGGCCGCACGGCCCCTCTCCCAACTTCAACATAGCCCCGGGGAAGTGGTTGTCCCCGGGGCCCGCAACTGACCCCTGTATTTGCATAACTTAATGCCCCGGGGAGGTGGTGGTCCCCGGGGCAGTGTGTGGGGGGGTCAGGAGCCCCCTCACACTTCGTTTTAAATCATTGAAGCCCCGGGGAGGTGGCGGTCCCCGGTCTTCGGGGGCCTGCGAGGGCCCCCAAATATAATTACTGTAATGTCCCGGGGAGGTGGCAGTCCCTGGGGCAGCCTGGGGGGGCAGGAGCCCCCGTGCATTTTTTATGAAAAGCCACATGGAGGTGGCAGTCCCCAGGGCTGCGGGGGGCCATGTGCCCCGCACATTAATAACAAAGCCCCGGAGAGGTGGCAGTCCCTGGGGCTGCTTTTTTTGGCCCTGGGCATCCCTGTTGGACCTCCTGGCCAGGCCTAGGGGGTCAGGGTGTTTCTACCCTGCCCCCTTTTCTTTTTGTTTATCATTTTCTTACAATTTTTCTTGTGACTCGGTTCAACCGAGTCACAAGATGGATGCCAACACTTCATGGTTTGGAGTGTTGGCAGCCAATCAGAATGAAGCTCGTGATCGGGAGGGTTTGCGGATCCACCACGGTCACCAGATATATCATTATTTTTATTTTTTAATTTCTCAGAAATTACTGAACAGATTTAGAACATTTAAAGCAAAGAGTGCACTCTGGACCAAGAGCTACCTCTCTGCCAAATTTGGTGTAATTCCATTCAGCAGTTCAGGCTGTAACTGCGACAAATGTTTCCTATGGAAATTAACATGGAGAAAACTGTTTTGGGACCCCCCTTTTTTCTTGGCCCCCGCTTGACAAATCACCCCGAAACTTTCAAGACAGGAGCTGACCGGAGTGCTCCATTAGTTTAGAAAGTTTTGCAAAGCTTCGTTAAACGGCGCCAAAGATATTGGCGAAAGAAAAAACGCTTTTTGAATAGAAACAAGGTCCTAAGTATAACTACCTAGTGGCGACCGCGTGTGGTGACTTTATTCATGCTGGGAGGGTAATGCTGTTGTCCTGCCTTCCTGCCACATTAAAAAGGTATAAAACACGCTTGGTGTGAGGCGCCTCAATTGTTGGTGCATTTTTGTTTGGATTTATAGCGGTCTGCCCAAGGCCGCGAGGTGCCCCGCTGTGGACGCTGCAGCTCCTCCACGCGGATGATCCAGAGGCGATGGAGGAACGGCGTGACCAAGGTGGCAGGTGAAGAAGGCAGTACTCCGGCTCTACCCTGCTGTAGCAACCCATTGTGGGTTTAAGACATTTGGGGGTCAAAGCGGCACATCACTATGGACTGTATAATCCACCAAAGACTCTCAAGACCATAATGCAGTTGGTGGTCTGCGACGCCCATTGGGGCGGGTTCTTTATTTAAGACGCTGCGATTACGGCGATAATTACAGGCTGTTGTTTCCCCCTGTGTGAAGCCAGTGAACAAGGGCTGTTGAGCCCGGACGCGTGTGGTGACTTTATTCATGCTGGGAGGGTAATGCTGTTGTCCTGCCTTCCTGCCACATTAAAAAGGTATAAAACACGCTTGGTGTGAGGTGCCTCAATTGTTGGTGCATTTTCGTTTGGATATATATATATATATATATATATATATATATATATATATATATATCTCTATATATATATGATAATCACAATCCTTACGATGCCACATCCTCAGCAACAGAACAGGTACAGACCACAACGTGGAGTATTAATGCAGTGCCTTTATTGCCAAATTAGTGCATCCATAAATTAAAGTAGCGAGTGCCCAGTAGGATATATATATATTATCTACTGGCGGTCGCCAGTAGATAGTTATAGTTAGGACCTATTTTCCATAGGAAATCCGCGACATTCTATTTGAAATAACTCTTGCGTCGGTTGACGAATCTTCGCAAATTTTCAAACTTTATGGCCCGCTCTGGTCCGCTCCTACCCTGAAAGTCTCAGGGTGATTCGTCAAGCGGGGGCCGAGGAAAAAGGGGGTCCCAAAAAGTGTTTTCCCCATTCATTTTCCCATAGGAAACTTTAGACACGGCTACAGCCCGAACTGCTGAACGGAATTACACCAAATTTGGCAAAGAGGTAGTTCTTGGTTCAAAAAGAACCCTTTTTGTTAAATGGTGTAAATCCGTTCAGTAGTTGCTGAGAAAATCAAAAGTAAAAACACATATATATCTGGGCGGAGCCTAACCACACATGTCATCGTGAGATCTGATTGGCTGTCAGCACTTCATCCTGGAATTGCTGGCAGCCATCTTGGGACCAATATAAATGATAGTACCCCATTGAAATGCATTGTAGTGAATCGAAGATTTTGAGGGTTACCAAAAGGAGAACTATAAAGGGTGATAACAGACTTTAGTTACATTAGAATTCATTTGTTGATGGTACCATACTAATTTCAGGAATTGTGGTGTGTTCTAAGGTGATTTTACCCTGTGAAAAACCTTCTGCTGGGATATCATGAATCATGTTTGAGAGAAAACTATTTTCACATGCTTGTCCCATACAGTTTTGGAAGGTGCTCCAGAAGCTAAAATGAGAGCATATTTTCTGTAAATTCACATTATCTTTCTCAGTCATGTGAGAATGAAGTCTGACATTCTCAGTAAAACATGTACATCCAACAAGGGCAGAGACTGTCAGTTGATTCCTTTGTGTTCTACTGCAGCTTCCCAGAGTGTTCTAAAGAACAACTAGAGTGCTAACAGCCTTACTTATGACAAAAGTATGGCACACCTGAAGCCATCTTGATTGGAATAAACTGGTAACACTTAAAACATTTAATTTAAAAAGGAACAAAATGATGGGGTTCATCTTGTCATAGAAATTATGGGTAGTGCTCTGGAAAGAAAAATTAGGACATGTTTCAAGTGTGATCTCAAATATCTTCCTGTTATATTTCAACAGGAGCAGCCTGTCAGTTGATGCCTTTGTGTTCTACTGCAGCTTCCCAGAGTGTTCTAAAGAACAACTAGAGTGCTAACAGCCTTACTTATGACAAAAAGTATGGCACACCTGAAGCCATCTTGATTGGAATAAACTGGTAACACTTAAAACATTTAATTTAAAAAGGAACAAAATGAGGGGGTTCATTTTGCCATAGAAATTATGGTTAGTGCTCAGTGGTGGCTGGTGACATTTGAAAGTGGTGGGGCGTAAAATGATTGGCATACTGCACCGCAGCGAGCGAGCGTAGCGAGCGAGCCCGAACAACTTAAGGGGGGTTCGGGGGGGTTGTCCCCCTGAGAAAATTTTGAAAAAAGAGTGGACAAATGGTGCATTTTCAAGCAAATTTGAGAAAGCAGGAAGGTTAATAAAGCAATTGTGAAAGTGCAGTTATTACATTAATAAAGAGATGTCATATAACATAGGTAGCTGCTTATTCAAGCTTTCTTTCACCCCATAGTCCAGCAGGGTCTTGATACAAGACAGATAAGAGAAAAAGCAGTGTGGTCCTCGACCAGGAAGACACTCATATTTTGTTGGTAAGAAGTCAAAGGATTGGTCAAATTGAAAACCTGAAATGCAATATGCAATCAAACAATTTGCAAGTACATCTCATCTATGTTCAACAAGTCATGTTTTACCCATGATTGGAATTGTGAATCACCAAATAAACTGAGCCACTGCAATCAAAAGCAGAGGGCCTCCTCAAAAAGTATGCCCTTAAGAGAGTTCTCTCATCTCATGTCCTCTCTATATTTTCTCTGGAAGTTGAAAACTCATCACATTCTACTGCACAAACCTGAACCCTTCTGCATATTCCAACACCAGAACTCATTCTTGGCCATTTAGTTTGGAGCCATTCATACCAGGAATACAGAAAATACCTTTAAATAGAGTAGAAGGTTTATGAATACAAGCACTTAGCAATTGTACATATACTATGAATGAGAGCCAAAGGAAACAAAAGGAATAAAGAAGGGAGCAACACTCAAACACAACTCATGCTCCGGAACGCCATAAAATTCTCTGTGTGGCAAGTTCATCACCTATAGCAGAACACAGTACATTTAATGTCTCCCTCAGTTTAGCATATTAAACAATAGCAAGTGGTAATTCTTGTGATATGTACTCATCACTGTAGACTATTGTAGAGTCGCTATATAAATACAATTAATACAATATGTGGTGTTAGGTGTAGAAAATCTAGACTCACACCTGTCTATATTTTTTTTGATGTTTTATCCTTGATAATGTGCCCTATTGATACTCTGGGGTCGATATTCAGTGTGCGCGCCCTGAAACCGCTCATAAACTCAAAAAGTAAATAGAAAGTTGTTTAGCAGAGAAAACTATTAGAATGTACTGTTTAGCAGAGAAAACTATTAGAATGGCAAATGAAAGTATTTAAAGGTGTACAGTTCATCCTTCACTGGAGAGTAATAAAAAGACAGCATTTTCAGATATTTGCACAATATGGTCGGACATGGGTACAGGAGTAAAAGGATCTGCACCCTCACCACTTGTGAATTTTTGTTTTTGCCCTTGATGTAGGAAAGTTGGCAGAGGCAACTGTTGGTGACATTGCGGAAGTGTTTGTAGGCCGTTTGCCGAGGGCCTAGCGGGATGTCACCTGAACAGACACAGCAAGCCGCGCCGCGCTCTGGTGCCACTTAAAACACACAAACACTTACTCAGGTGAATTCAAGAATCTGAGGGTGGAACCAGAAACAATATCCTGATATCGGTTTACAATGTGGCTGTGTGATGTACACACAAGTTACTGACAGCACATCTGTAAGGAAGTACCATCAACTGCAGCACAGACACACTCACATACACACATATTTAAAAAAAAGTAAACTGCGGATGTCCCTTTATGTACAACAAAACGCATCATCACACAAACATAATATCATTGGGCCCATGGCGAGTCACAAAACTGAAGAACTGCAGAGGAGATACTCGAGTGCAAAGATGCGCACACTAACGCTGCTCTTTAGAACCTATAATGGTCAGAGGTGTATGCGGAAGAGAGAATTACAATGGCTGAAGGACATGTGTACAAACCAACAACTGTAACCCTTCAGACACAAATGAGAATCTCCATCCCATCTAAACTCTCAGCATTGACTCGCCGGATTAGCCACCAAAGTGCAACATACACATTGTCTGATGTACAAAACAAATTAAGAGATACATTCACAAAGGAAATTAAACGGATGGAAAAGTTGCCAACCTTGGCTGTGGACACACAAACCACAAAGAGATGAGGGAATGCGAAGTGACCAAGCCCCTGTATCAGTTGGGATCCGTAGCCTAAAGCGGTATCACTGTCCACTGCAGGTGCCCATCGGAGATGTATTTTACACCACAAGCACGCATGCGCCCTGCTCTGCTGCACCGGATCTCCCTGCAGCTACTCGCAGGAGGGTGCAACTCGAGCGACACAAACAATGACAATGCAAAAACATCAGCAACAGATCAACTTTCATGCGGAAAAGCTATTTGCACCAGAAGTTGACCGTCCCTCAGTGCCCAAACCTCTTTGTGCCAACAACTTGTCAATGTATGCAAAGGGGGCATGTTTGGAAGCCAGCGCAAAAATATAGGTTTTGGTGCAAAACAAGATTTTCTAATGCAGTCTGATCTAGCTTTCTTTCAAATCATAACAAGTCGAGTAACCAGGCAAGAGGTCAAGTGGAATATTGCCTGAAATGCCTACGTGTAAAATGTGTGCTTTACACTAAAACACGCATCTTCCACGTCCCAACGCCCCAATGGACGCACCGCCCCTGTTAGAGGATGTGTGTTGCAGGAGTAGGGTAGAGAATCGAACTGTTTGAATGGTGATGTTATCAAATGTGTGCTCTATGTTTTTCACACAGTTCAAAATAACGAGACAGACAATGGAAACTTTCCACTTCTCTGGTGCACACGCTGTAACCATGGCTGTAAAGGAGATGAACTTGCTGAGATCCATCTTAGAAGGAAGAACCGAAAAGTAGTATTATTTTCCATTGCTTCCATGTGCTTCAGTACAGGGGCACTATCTGCAGATTTTTGTAGCAATTCAGGAGCCGAGCACAAGTGGCCCCCACTTGCTCCATAAGACATCTTTGATGATAAAGGTACATAGGGTGTCAGTGCAGGGGTGAGGTTACACATGTGCATGGGTTGGGGGGAGATGCTGGAGGGCTGAATTCTGACTGCTAAGGTGATGACAGCATAATGTGTCCGGTGAAATTGTTTATGGCTTGCCCTACCATAGTTTCGCAAATCAATTCAGTCATCTAAATTAGATGGCTGACAACAAACAGTCACATAAATTAGATTGCTGGCAATATCTAGACATTTTGGGTAGGGAATAGGCTACCAGGTCAAGGATGTGTGATGAAATATGGTTGGGACTTGGTCAACATGGTTCTTAATCTGCATATGATCAATTGAGTTGTTTATATAATTATGGATATGATGTATAGTTAAATACTGCAAAATATATAATCATTTGATAGTAAAATACTAACCATTCTGTGTGAGTACTGTTTTGGGGTTGAGGGGTCCAGCTCTATTTATATTCAGCTCCAGATGAGCTAAAATATTCCCTGACAGGTTTGTCTGACTCCTAACAATCCCCAACTAACAGAGCATTACTAACTACGGAAAGAGTGAGAGACACCTTCCTGTTCTCCTTTTCTCCAAAAAGGGTGTGTTCCCTTTGGGGCTATCGGGATCTACCAGGTGTCACCCTGTTGGAAGGTGGTTTATTGGTAGGTGTAGGTAGGTAACTGCCACTAGTAATGAGTTCCGAGGTTGCAGACAAACATTTCTTGCTTATTTTTGTGACTAGGTTTGCCAGTTAGTTTGGCATATGTTTAAAGGAATGATTTCTTGCTGACATTTGTGAAAAATTCTATTAATCTTTGTCTCTATGCTGCTAATTTTGGCTCATGTGCTGCAAATATAGTACCAACTCCTCTCACTTGGCAGTCTGGAAGGTCATGGGTCATAGGTCTGTTAATCTGAAAGCCTTTCGCATTTCCAAAATCGTGGGCACAGGTCAGTCAAGGACAAAGCATTAAAACACGGGACTGTCCCTCAAATTTGGTAATGAATGGTTACTTTACGTGTAAGAGATTATCGCAGCCATGATGGTATCGTGCATGGCAAGGCTACTGTGTGATAGATAATATGTCATGTTGCACGCAAGACTGGCCAGATTGATTGTAAATATGGCTACACTACATGATGGACAAGTCCCAAGTAAAGCTGAAGCGCCACTTTTCATACGTATTTAAATGCGAACATTAATGCCATAACCCGTGTTTTAAAATCTCTTTGATTATCATTTAGAAGACAAGATGGTGAACGTTGACTTGTGCCAGAAATCACGCACGGCGACAACACATGAAGGGTTTAGAGCATGTTTTCGACAGTCCATATGCTTTCGAGACTCCTCGAAGAGGCGATGGAAGTGAAGTGAACGCCTCCTAATGCTGGCTATTCTGTCACTGGTAGGCACGCACAGAGAAGCATTCTGTTTACGATAAGGCACGCGGCCGCTGTGTTTGCAGACAGAGTCGTGAAGTCCATTTATAGCGCAGATATTTTGGGCGGTGGCACTGTCAAAACATGGAGTCATGGTGCATTCATGCCCCCCACTTAGTTCAGAACCTGCTTCCGCGAACAGCACTCTTGACCTGTTCACCGCCGCAGATGCCTCGCCTAATACATCACCCGCCAGTCCACTGCTATAAGCCTGACCCACTGCCTCCCCTCTTTTGCCCTCCCACTGATTCTGTCGCTTACCTGCATTATAGGTGCTCTATTAGTACGATCTCTTCTCCTACGACGACAGATGCCCATGTGTCTGCCGTAAGGGACCAGCCGCCCTTGTGCGTTAGTCGTGTCCTTTTTTGTTGTTCACACCCAACGTACCTTTCTCTCCCCTTCCATAACAATGCACATACATTTGCCTGTGCTGCTTATGTTTCCCCTGGTCATGACGCATGCACATCCTGTACATTGGTATATCACTGCTATTACTATAACTAACTCATGATTTGTACTGTTGCACTGTCGACTATGTCTTAGAAAACTCAATAAAAACAAATATTAAAAAAAAGGGGGGCAGACTAGATGAACGGGTATCGTCCTGGTTTTTGCTTCTGTGCAGTGCTTCATTGTTCTGGTTGCCGGGTGGCAGTGTTTAACCAACATAACCAGTATTTTCATGTCAACCCCAGAAAAAACGGTGAAATCACCAAAAGCCTGTAGTTTTTCGCATTTATAAATATACTTACAACAGTAAATAAAAGAGTTACGGACTTAAATGCATTTTAGAGCTTTCTGAACTAATAGGAAATCACTATTAAACAAAATAATGACAATTTTACGGAAGTTTCTATACACTCTTATTTATTCAGGACCCAACGTCAGGCGCTTTCATAATCTCAATAAAGCCAGAACAAATATGAGTTTCTTTGAGAAGGAAAACAGTCCTAAGAGGCTACTAAGGCGATCGAGCTAAAAGAGTCTTCTATTGAAGCGCTGGTCAAAAAGCGGACATAATCTTTCACTTGGGGGTGCTCTGAACAATCCATACACACACTTACCGGGGAAACATCCTGAGCACCTGCACAGCTGAAGGCGAGGAGAACAAGCGCACACGGCAATAGAGGCTTCATCCCTACAGCACAGCAAAGAGCTTGGACAGTCAGTACAGAGGAAAGTAACACCGAAACAAGCCAGAAAGCTCATGTGACTCACGACCCGCCCGGAGAGATCACTTGACAGCGGCACTAAAAACACACCAGTGGAGACAGTATTACAACACTGACACTGAAAACGGACTACAAGCAAGTACAGGCAGGCAGGCATAGCCTCTACGTTACTGGTATTATACAAAGAGGACATGTTGAAGGCAAATTTTTTAAATAAAAAACAAATCCTACCTGACTCTGAGGAGGTCCGCCGTCCACGCCGCCTCGGGTCCGACTCCGTTTGGCTCTGCCTACAGCCCCTCTCAGCCAATCCTGGCGCTGCTGGCAGCGCCAGGATTGGCTTTGGGCACGGTTACCTCTCGCCCGCCTGCCCATTAGGAGACCGGCCCTCGCTCTCCTAATGGGCATGCGCAAGCCAGTGCACACACAAGTGCGCATGACTGGGCACGGCGCGAAAATTCGGTGCCCTGCCCCACTCATGCGCACTTGTGCTGCAGTGCTGCCTGCTGCTGCCCCTGGTCCCTCTAACAATCATGTCAGTCAACATGATGCAGGACCGCCCACCCCTTCAGACTCTGAAGGGGGTGGGCGGTCCGACGTCATGCTGACTGACATGATTGATCAGTTCTCCCTCGGCTCTTTGAACTTAAGTAAACTGATTCAGTTTACTTAGGTTCAAAGACGCCGAGGAGCTGCGGCGGGGGGCTACGCCCCAACGCCCCAATGGACGCACCGCCCCTGTTAGTGCTGCAAAAAGAAAATTTAGTGCATGTTTTAAGTGAGATCTCAAATCCTCTTCTATTTCATTAGAAAATTCTGACATGCAGACTGAAACAATCACTTTCAATACCAGCAGTAGACTTCCAGTTAACTCCTTGGTGAGCAGTAGCTTTACTACAGTGATCTAATGAACAACTAGAGTAATAACATTCTGAATTTATGGCAAATGTGTGACACATCTGAATGCCTTCTTGATGGAATCAAAGTAAAAAACGGAAAGCATTTCCTACTGAGGAGACTGCAATAAATGAGGAAATTAGGAAACTTCATAACAAAGAAGTCTTCCAGGATGGCCACCAGTGAAAAAAGAGCCCAAATGTAGCACAAATATTACCCAGATGTAGCCCACATATAGCCCAATGACAAAAGTGTGCAAAACACTTTTTATTTTTAGTTTTTACAGTTTTATGTAGTGCAGACTGGTCAGGTATTGGAGCGTTGCATCTTAAAACATGACCCCCTACACTACAAAAACACCACTGCACTACCCTAAACCCTAAAACACTACCCCAGCACGACCCCCTACACTACACAAGCACCACTGCACTATCCTAAACCCTAAAACACTACCCCCAGCATGACCCCCTACACTACACAAACACCACTGCACTACCCTAAACCCTAAAACACTACCCCAACACCACTGCACTAACCTAAATCCTAAAACACTACCCCCAGCACGACCCCCTACACTACCCAAACACCACTGCACTACCCTAAACATGACCCCCTACACTACACAAACACCACTGCACAACCCTAAAACACTACCCCCAGCACGACCCCTACACTACACAAGCACCACTGCACTACCCTAAACCCTAAAACACTACCCCCAGCACGACCCCCTACACTACACAAACACCACTGCACTACCTTAAACCCTAAAACACTACCCCCAGCACGACCCCCTACACTACCCAAACACCACTGCACTAACCTAAATCCTAAAACACTACCCCCAGCATGACCCCCTACACTACCCAAACACCACTGCACTACCCTAAAACATGACCCCCTACACTACACAAACACCACTGCACTACCCTAAACCCTAAAACACTACCCCCAGCACGACCCCCTACACTACACAAGCACCACTGCACTACCCTAAACCCTAAAACACTACCCCCAGCACGACCCCTACACTGCCCGAACACCACTGCACTGCCCTAAACCCTGAAACACCAGCCCCTGCACGACCCCCTACACTGCCCGAACACCACTGCACTGCCCTAAACCCTGAAACACATACCCTAGCACGACCCCCTACACTGCCCGAACACCACTGCACAGCCCTAAACCCTGAAACACCACCCCCTTCACGACCCCCACACTGCCCGAACACCACTGCACTGCCCTAAATCCTGAAACACCACCCCCAGCATGACCCCTACACTGCCCGAACACCACTGCACTGCCCTAAACCCTGAAACACTACCCCCAGCAAGACCTCCTACACTGCCGAACACCACTGCACTGCCCTAAACCCTGAAACATCACCCCCAGCAAGACCCCCTACACTGCCCGAACACCACTGCCCCAAACCCTGAAACACCACCCCCATCACGACCCCCTACACTGCCCGAACACCACTGCACTGCCCTAAACCCTGAAACACCACCCCCAGCACAACCCCTACACTGCCCGAACACCACTGCACTGCCCTAAACCCTGAAACACCACCCCCTGCACGACCCCCTACACTGCCCGAACACCACTGCACTGCCCTAAACCCTGAAACACCATCCCCAGCACGACCCCCTACACTGCACGAACACCACTGCACTGCCCTAAACCCTGAAACACTACCCCCAGCAAGACCCCCTACACTGCCCGAACACCACTGCACTTCCCTAAACCCTGAAACATCACCCCCAGCAAGACCCCCTACACTGCCCGAACACCACTGCCCTAAACCCTGAAACACCACCCCCAGCAAGACCCCTACACTGCCCGAACACCACTGCACTGCCCTAAACCCTGAAACACCAGCCCCAGCACGACCCCTACACTGCCCGAACACCACTGCACTGCCCTAAACCCTGAAACACCACCCCCTGCACGACCCCCTACACTGCCCGAACACCACTGCACTGCCCTAAACCCTGAAACACCACCCCCAGCACGACCCCCTACACTGCCCGAACACCACTGCACTGCCCTAAACCCTGAAACACCACCCCTGCACGATCCCCTCCACTGCCCGAACACTACTGCACTGCCCTAAACCCTGAAACACCACCCCAGCACGACCCCCTACACTGCACAAACACCACTGCACTGCCCTAAACCCTGAAACACTACCCCCAGCAAGACCCCTACACTGCCCGAACACCACTGCCCTAAACCCTGAAACACCACCCCCAGCAAGACCCCCTACACTGCCCGTACACCACTGCCCTGCACCCTGAAACACCACCCCCAGCATGACCCCCTACACTGCCCAATCACCACTGCACTGCCCTAAACCCTGAAACACCACCCCCAGCACGACCCCCTAAACTGCCCGAACACCACTGCACTGCCCTAAACCATGAAACACCAGCCCCAGCACGACCCCCTACACTGCCCGAACACCACTGCACTGCCCTAAACCCTGAAACACCACCCCCAGCACGACCCCCTACACTGCCCGAACACCACTGCACTGCCCTAAACCCTGAAACACCAGCCCCAGCACAACCCTGTACACTGCCCGAACACCACTGCACTGCCCTAAACCCTGAAACACCAGCCCCAGCACGACCGCCTACACTGCCCGAAAACCACTGCACTGCCCTAAACCCTGAAACACCAGCCCCAGCACGACCCCCTACACTGCTCGAACACCACTGCACTACCCTAAACCCTGAAACACCAGCCCCAGCACGACCCCCTACACTGCCCGAACACCACTGCACTGCCCTAAACCCTGAAACACCAGCCCCAGCAAGACCCCTACACTGCCCGAACACCACTGCACTGCCCTAAACCCTGAAACACCACCCCCAGCAAGACCCCTACACTGCCCGAACACCACTGCACTAAAGCCTGAAACACCACCCCCAGCAAGACCACCTACACTGGCCAAACACCACTGCACTGCCCTAAACCCTGAAACACCACCCCTGCACGACCCCCTACACTGCCCAAACACCACTGCACTGCCCTAAACCCTGAAACACCACCCCCTGCACGACCCCCTACACTGCCCGAACACCACTGCACTGCCCTAAACCCTGAAACACCACCCCTCAGCACGACACCCTACACTGCCCGAACACCACTGCACTGCCCTAAACCCTGAAACACCACCCCCAGCACGACCCCCTACACTGCCCGAACACCACTGCACTGCCCTAAACCCTGAAACACCACCCCCTGCACGACCTCCTACACTGCCGGAACACCACTGCACTGCCCTAAACCCTGAAACACCACCCCCAGCACGACCCCCTACACTGCCCGAACACCACTGCACTGCCCTAAACCCTGAAACATCAACCCCAGCAAGACCCCCTACACTGCCCGAACACCACTGCCCTAAACCCTGAAACACCACCCCTACACTGAACGAACACCACTGCACTGCCCTAAACCCTGAAACACCACCTCCAGCAAAACCCCCTACACTGCCTGAACACCATTGCTCTGCCCTAAATCCTGAAACACTAGCCCCAGCACGACCCCCTACACTGCCCAAACACCACTGCACTGCCCTAAACCCTGAAACACCACCCCCAGCACGACCCCCTACACTGCCCGAACACCACTGCACTGCCCTAAACCCTGAAACACCAGCCCCAGCAAGACCCCCTACACTGCCCGAACACCACTGCACTGCCCTAGACTCTGAAACACCAGCCCCAGCAAGACCCCCTACACTGCCCGAACACCACTGCACTGCCCTAAACCCTGAAACACCAGCCCCAGCACGACCACCTACACTGCCCGAACACCACTGCACTGCCCTAAACCCTGAAACACCAGCCCCAGCACAACCCCTACACTGCCCGAACACCACTGAACTGCCCTAAACCTTGAAACACCAGCCCCAGCACGACCCCCTACACTGCCCGAACACCACTGCACTGCCCTAAACCCTGAAACACCAGCCCCAGCACGACCCCCTACACTGCCCGAACACCACTGCACTAAACCCTGAAACACCACCCCCTGCATGACCCCCTACACTGCCCGAACACCACTGCACTGCCCTAAACCCTGAAACACCACCCCCTGCAGCACCCCCTACACTGCCCGAACACCACTGCACTGCCCTAAACCCTGAAACACCACCCCCTGCACCGCCCCCTACACTGCCCGAACACCACTGCACTGCCCTAAACCCTGAAACACCACCCCCAGCACGACCCCCTTTACTGCTCGAACACCACTGCACTGCCCCAAACCCTGAAACACCACCCCCAGCACGACCCCCTACACTGCCCGAACACCACTGCCCTAAACCCAGAAACACCACCCCCTGCACGACCCCCTACACTGCCCGAACACCACTGCACTGCCCTAAACCCTGAAACACCACCCCTACACTGCCCGAACACCACTGCACTGCCCTAAACCCTGAAACACCACCCCCAGCACGACCCCCTACACTGCCCGAACACCACTGCCCTAAACCCTAAAACACCACCCCCAGCATTACCCCCTACACTGCCCAAACACCACTGCACTGCCCTAAACCCTAGAACACTACCCACAGCACGACCCCCTACACTACCCGAACACCACTGCACTACCCTAAACCCTAAAATACTACCCCCAGCACAACCCCCTACACTACCCGAACACGACTGCACTGCCCTAAACCCTCAAACACTCCCCCCAGCACGACCCCCTACACTACCCGAACACCACTGCACTGCCCTAAACCCTAAAACACTCCCCCAGCACGACCCCCTACACTACCCGAACACCACTGCACTGCCCTAAACCCTAAAACACTCCCCCAGCACAACCCCCTACACTACCCAAACACCACTGCACTGCCCTAAACCCTAAAACACTACCCCTGTATGACCCCTACACTACCCAAACACCAATGCACTACCCTAATCCCTAAAACACTACCCCCGCATGACCCCCTACACTACCCTAAACCCTAAAACACTACCCCCGCACGACTCCCTACACTACCCAAAGACCACTGCACTACCCTAAACCCTAAAACACTACCCCCTACACTACACAAACACCACTGCACTACCCTAAACCCAAAAAAACTACCCCAGCACGAAACACTACACTACCCAAACACCACTGCACTACCCTAAACCCTAAAAACTACCCCAGCAGTACCCCTACACTACCCAAACACCACTGCACTACCCTAAACCCTAAAACACTACCCCCAGCAGTACCCCCTACACTACCCAAACACCACTGCACTACCCTAAATCACTACCCCCAGCACGACCCCCTACACTACCCAAACACCACTGCACTACCCTAAACCCTAAAACACTACCCCCAGCACGACCCCCTACACTACCCAAACACCACTGCACTACCCTAAACCCTAAAACACTCCCCCAGCACGACTCCCTACACTACCCAAACACCACTGCACTACCCTAAACCCTAAATCTACCCCCAGCATGACCCCCTACACTACACAAACACCACTGCACTACCCTAAACCCTAAAACACTACCCCCAGCACGACCCTCTTCACTACCTAAACACAACTGCACAATTTGTTACAGGCGTTGCAACGCAGGCCTGTGGTGCTTACTGGAAGTACCTAGTGGGCTAGTTGGGCCCCAGGGACCCTCAGGATTCAAGGTGACCTAATCCCCCAACTTAAAACGCACCACGGGGCGCGTTTGCACAGTGGTGAAGGGAGGGGCGGGGCCTCAGGTGACATGTGCGCAAACACGCCCTGTGGTGCGTTTTAAGTTGAGGAATTAATTCCCTTTGAATCCTGAGGGACCCTGGGGCCAACTAGCCCACCAGGTACCTTCAGTAAGCACAACAGAGTTGCGTTGCAGAGAGGTGAAAAAAGGTGCGTGGCCTCGGAACGCCTCTCTGCAACTCAGCTCTGTGGTCCTAACTGTAGGTACCTGGGGGGCTAGTTGGGCCCCAGGGACCCTCAGAATTCAAGGGGACTTAATCCCGCAACTTAAAACGCGCCACGGGGTGCGTTTGCACACATGTCACCTCAGGCCCCCCTCCTTCACCACTGTGCAAACGCGCCCTGTAGCGCGTTTTAAGAGGTAGTTTTAATCCCCCTGCCCTATTATGTACTAGGGACTTGCAGAGGAGGTCATGCTAATCACAGGGGTACCCCAACGCATAGTGTTCCCTAGTGTATGTTGGTGTTTTCACTGTATTCTAAGTGTCTTTTAGCATAGCACTGGCTCTGGTTAGTCAGAGTCAGTTACCACCAGTACCCGTCTGAAAAAGTTGTGGGCACAGGATGATTTTGCAACAAGGCCTCTTTCTGCTCCTCTGTTGGTTCTTTCTGCACATCTTTTGCTTCTTTCTGTGCGTTTTTTCTTCTTTCTTCACATGTCCTACCTCTGTAGGCATAGTTAGAAACTAGCATTTAAAAACCTTTGAAATTCACTTAAAAATCATAGGTTTCAGGCACGTTATAGTTAGAAATTAGCATTTAAAAAACCTTTGAAATTCACTGAAAAAACCATAGGTTTCAGACACGTTATAGTTAGAAATTAGCATTTAAAAAACCTTTGAAATTCACTGAAAAACCATAGGTTTTAGGGACAGTTATAGTTAGTTGGACATTTCACTCGTACAAAACCATAGAAATTCCCCCGTTATAGTTAGTTCAGCTAACTATAACTCGCGCCCCGCAATGCACTGCTGATGACGTCACATATTACATCACTCATGACATGGTCAGTGACATCACTGATGACATCACTGATGACATCTCAAATGACATCACTGATGACATCATCCATGTGATAATTTCATGCATCTTCTCACACCCTAATATAACTTTTGATACACCCACTCTAAATTACAGACTACCATTCTCAAAACCATAGACACTCCAACACCAAAAACTACAAACCCACTCACTGATTCTTAGGTCTACACACACATCCACTCACTCACCCGTATAGTCACTCATACTTAGTCACTCAGTACAGGACTATCATATGCACTCATACACCTATATAAACACTCACACACCGCCACTCATCCATAGAGGTACTCACACACCTAGTCAGTCATGCAAAAAACTTAATCACACACCCATTTACTCACCTATACAGTTATACACACACCAGCTCACTTACTCATACAAATACTAGCACATTCTTATGCTCTTATACAATCACTGATACAAGTACACACTCATCCATACAGCCACTCTCACAATCACACACTCTCACTTATAGCCATTTATATACTCCAACACACATATATACTGCCTTTCACATATGTAGTTACTCACACATGTACCACTGAGATATACATTCAATCACTAACACACCCATACACACACTCACCCACCCATACAGTCCATCACAGATGCACTCTTGAAACCATGCACCCAGTGAATCACCAACTCACACATCTATGCACAGAGTCACACACACCCCACCCACACAAACACTCAGGCACCCATACAGATACTCAGACAATCAATCAATAACCCATGTAGACACTCATGTAGCTATTCAGAAAGCCATGCAGCCGCTTACAAACCAACAGACAGACGGATACAGACATTCACACAGTTTAGTCACTAACCCATGCATTCAGTAAGATACATTTAATCACTCACTTGTAGAGTCAGTCACTCACGTATGAAATCATCCATTCAGACACTTATACACCCACTCATTCTTCAATACGCCTTTCCCTATATATATTAAACATATTTAAACTTTACAGAAACACACAGTCACTGGATGATGTCATCAGTGATGTCATTTGAGATGTCATCAGTGATGTCATCAGTGATGTCACTGACCATGTCATGAGTGATGTAATATGTGACGTCATCAGCAGTGCATTACGGGGCGCGAGTTATAGTTAGCTGAACTAACTATAACGGGGGAATTTCTATGGTTTTGTACGAGTGAAATGTCCAACTAACTATAACTGTCCCTAAAACCTATGGTTTTTTCAGTGAATATATATATATATATATATATATATTATCTACTGGCGGTCGCCAGTAGATAGTTATAGTTAGAACCTATTTTCCATAGGAAATCCGCAACATTCTATTTGAAATAACTCTCTTGCCGGTTGACGTATCTTCGCAAAATTTTCAAACTTTGTGGGGCGCTCCGGTCCGCTCCTACCCTGAAAGTCTCGGGGTGATTCGTCAAGCGGGGCCGAGAAAAAGGGGGTCCCAAAACGCGTTTTCCCCATTCATTTTTCCATAGGAAACTTTAGACACGGCTACAGCCTGAATTGCTGAACGGAATTACACCAAATTTGGCAAAGAGGTAGTTCTTAGTTCAGAAAGAACCCTTTTTGTTAAATGGTGTAAATCCGTTCAGTAGTTGCTGAGAAAATCAAAAGTAAAAGTACATATATATCTATGGGCACGGAGGATCCGCGCACCCTGAGCGCACCCTGCGCGCACCGTCCCGATCACGAGCTGCATGTTAATTGGTTGTCAGCTGGCTGTCAACATTCCGATTCAGGAAATGTTGGCAGCCATTTTGTCCCTCGGTAGAACCGAGGGACAGAAACAAGTGCGCAAAGCGCACAAAGGGGGCAGGGTAGAAACACCCTGACTCCCTAGGTCTGCTCAGGGGTCCCATAAGGACCCCCTGGGCAGAAAAAGCATTTAAAAAAAAAATCGGCAGGATGCGCTCAGGGTGCGCGGATCCTGCCGATAAAATAAAAATCGAAGCGCGCTCTCCGTGCTTCGATTTATTTTGCCCCGGGTGGCCCAAGTCCCGGGGGCATGGTGGGGGGTTAAATTTATGTATTGGGGGCCTCAAAGGGTCCCCCAAGCCCCGGGGACTGCCACCCCCGGGGCTTTCATTTTAAAATGGTGCGGGAGGGCACTCGGCCCTCCCGCAGCCCCGGGACCACCACCTCCCCAGGGCTTCTTTTTAAAAAAAAAAAAATTCCTGTGTGGGAGGGCTTGAGCCCCCACACGCCCCGGGGACCGCCACCTCCCCAGGGCACTGAAAAATTTAAAATGGGGGTCCGTTTTGGACCCCGAAGCCCCGGGGACCACCACCTCCCCGGGGCTGTGCAATTTAAGGGAGGGGGCCGCGCGGCCCCCTCCTGGAGCCCTTGATGGCCCTGGGGACCGCCACCCCCAGGGCCGGCTCCTGCAGTGTCCCAGGGTGCCTACCCCCGGGACACTGCTGTTTGCAATGACAGGACGGGAGCCTCGCGGCTCCCGTCCTGTCATTGCAAACTGCTTTGGATTTTGGAAGAGAGAGCAGGAAACCTGCCTCTCTTCCAATATCTAAAGCAAATTGCTTTTCCACACGGGGAGCTGCATGTCAGCAGCTCCCCATGTGGAAAAGCAATGCCGGCTCTCGAAGGACGCGGGGAGCCGGCGGGCCCGTGGGGGCATTGGGGCTCCCCTCACGGTCTCCATTATTATGTATAGGCCCCGGGGGATGGGGTCCCCGGGGAGAATATAAATTAGTGGTAGGAGCTATCAAAAATTTTACGGAGAAATAAGGAGTCGCGCACCCAGCGCGCCCGGGCACGTATTTGACGTCACGCGGGCCTGCCACCGCGCAAGCGTCGTGTATGGTAATTCGTATGTGTCGCGTATAAGCCGGAGCAGGAATCGCGCACCGGTCGCTTAGGAAACGCGTACACACGCAATATACGTATGTTACGGGTCTAGAAACACGCACCCGTCGCATACCATACGCGGATCCTTTACGACTTCCTTAAATAGGTGGCTGGGGTACGCGTATGCGCCGCGTTCGGCACGCTTTCGGTGCGCGATTCGAAAAAACATTTTTTGAAAAAAATTAAACAATACAAATATCTTAAAATAAAAATATAACAGAAAAAAATTATACTATATTTCACTTTTTAATTTATTAAATTTTTTTTTGTGCAAAATACACAAAAATATACAATATTGTTTAATAAATAATATATTTACAAATAAATATAAAAAACTAAAGAAATTCAGTACAAGAAACATAACTATAACTATTATGACCCTTAAATATTAGCTTTTGAAAAACCTTTGAAATTCACTGAAAAAACCATAGGTTTCAGACACGTTATAGTTAGAAATTAGCATTTAAAAACCTTTGAAATTCACTGAAAAAACCATAGGTTTTAGGGACAGTTATAGTTAGTTGGACATTTCACTCGTACAAAACCCGTGAAATTCCCCTGTTATAGTTAGTTCAGCTAACTATAACTCGCGCCCCGCAATGCACTGCTGATGACGTCACATATTACATCACTCATGACATGGTCAGTGACATCACTGATGACATCACTGATGACATCTCAAATGACATCATTCATGTGATATTTTCATGCATCTTCTCACACCCTAATATAACTTTTGATACACCCACTCTAAGTTACAGACTGCCATTCTCAAAACCATAGACACTCCAACACCAAAAACTACATACCCACTCACTGATTCTTAGGTCTACACACACATCCACTCACTCACCTGTACAGTCACTCATACTTACAGTCACTCAGTACAGGACTATCATATGCACTCATACACCTATATAAACACTCACACACCGCCACTCATCCATAGAGGTACTCACACACCTAGTCAGTCATGCAAAAAATTAATCACACACCCATTTACTCACCTATACAGTTATACACACACCAGGTCAGTTACTCATACAAATATACTAGCACATTCTTACGCTCTTATACAATAACTGATACAAGCGCACACGAATTCATACAGCCACTCTCACAATCACACACTCTCACGTATAGCCTTTTAAATACTCTAACACACATATATACTACCTTTCACATATGTAGTTACTCACACATGTACCACTGGGACATACATTCACTCACTAACACACTCTTACACACACTTACCCACCCATACAGTCTATCACAGATGCACTCTTGAAACCATCCACCCAGTGAATCACCCACTCACACATCTATGCACAGTCGCACACACCCCATCCACACAAACACTCAGGCACCCATACAGATACTCAGACAACAAATCTATAACTCTTATAGACACTCATGTAGCTATTCACAAACCCATGCAGCCACTTACACAGCAACAGACAGACGGATACAGACATTGACACAGTTTAGTCAGTAACCCATGCATTCAGTAAGACACCTTTAATCACTCACTTATAGAATTAGTCACGCACCTACTAAATCATCCATACAGACACTTATACACCCACTCATTCTTCAATACGCCTTTCCCTATATATATAAAAATATTTAAACTTTATAGAAACACACAGTCACTGGATGATGTCATCAGTGATGTCATTTGAGATGTCATCAGTGATGTCATCAGTGATGTCACTGACCATGTCATGAGTGATGTAATATGTGACGTCATCAGCAGTGCATTGTGGGGCGCGAGTTATAGTTAGCTGAACTAACTATAACAGGGGAATTTCACGGGTTTTGTACGAGTGAAATGTCCAACTAACTATAACTGTCCCTAAAACCTATGGTTTTTTCAGTGAATATATATATATATATATATATATATGTATGTCTTGATTCCTGCACTCTCGGGCGGGTGCTGTAATGCGCGTCAGTGAAAAGCACGCTGAATATTGCAGCTTCAAGGTATAAGAAATACCAGCACTCGCGGGAGCATATCACCCAGATTTAATAGGGGTTAAGTGCACACAAGACGCGTTTCGGCAACCGCCTTTTTCAATATCAGCGGGCGGCCCGAGACGGCGTAACTTAAATACAAAATTAATTGGTGAATACAATGCATCAAAATTGACAAAGGACTGCCGTCCTCATTGTATCAGGTTGCTGAAACGCGTCTTGTGTGCACTTAACCCCTATTAAATCTGGGTAATATGCTCCCGCGAGTGCTGGTATTTCTTATACCTTGAAGCTGCAATATATATATATATATATATATATATATATATATATATATATATATATATATATATATATATATATATATATATATATATATATATATATATATATATTATCTACTGGCGGTCGCCAGTAGATAGTTATAGTTAAAACCTATTATCCATAGGAAATCCGCGACATTCTATTTGAAATAATGTTGGCGCCGGTTGACAAATCTTCGCGAAAGTTTCCAACTTGTTGGGGCGCTCCGCTCGCTCCTATCCTGAAAGTCTCGGGGTGATACGTCAAGCGGGGGCCGAGAAAAAGGGGGGTCCCAAAACGCGTTTTCCCCATTCATTTTTCCATAGGAACCTTTAGTCGCAGCTACAGCCCGAACTGCTGAACGGAATTACACCAAATTTGGCTAAGAGGTAGCCCTTGGTTCAGTGTCGTGCCTTTTGCTTAAATGGTGTAAATCCGTTCAGTAGTTCCTGAGAAAATCAAAAGTAAAGTCACATATATATCTGGGCGGAGCCTAACCACACATGTCATCGTGAGATCTGATTGGCTGTCAGCACTTCATCCTGGAATTGCTGGCAGCCATCTTGGGACCAATATAAATGATAGTACCTCATTGAAATGCATTGTAGTGAATAGAAGATTTTGAGGGTCACCAAAAGGAGAACTATAAAGGGTGATAACAGGCTTTAGTTACATTAGAATTTATTTGTTGATGGTACCATACTAATTTTAGGAATTGTGGTGTATTCTAAGGTGATTTTACCATGTGAAAAACCTTCTGCTGGGATATCATGAATCATGTTTGAGAGAACACTATTTTCTCATGCTTGTCCCATGGAGGTTTGGAAGGTGCTCCAGAAGCTAAAATGAGAGCATATTTTCTGTAAATTCACATTATCTTTCTCACTCATGTGAGAATGAAGTCTGACATTCTCAGTAAAACATGTACATCCAACAAGGGCAGAGACTGTCAGTTGATTCCTTTGTGTTCTACTGCAGCTTCCCAGAGTGTTCTAAAGAACAACTAGAGTGCTAACAGCCTTACTTATGACAAAAGTATGGCACACCTGAAGCCATCTTGATTGGAATAAACTGGTAACACTTAAACAATTTAATTTAAAAAGGAACAAAATGATGGGGTTCATTTTGTCATAGAAATTATGGTTAGTGCTGTAGAAAGAAAAATTAGGACATGTTTCAAGTGTGATCTCAAATATCTTCCTGTTATATTTCAACAGGAGCAGCCTGCCAGTTGATGCCTTTGTGTTCTACTGCAGCTTCCCAGAGTGTTCTAAAGAACAACTAGAGTGCTAACAGCCTTACTTATGACAAACGTATGGCACACCTGAAGCCATCTTGATTGGAATAAACTGGTAACACTTAAACAATTTAATTTAAAAAGGAACAAAATGATGGGGTCATTTTGTCATAGAAATTATGGTTAGTGCTGTAGAAAGAAAAATTAGGACATGTTTCAAGTGTGATCTCAAATATCTTCCTGTTATATTTCAACAGGAGCAGCCTGCCAGTTGATGCCTTTGTGTTCTACTGCAGCTTCCCAGAGTGTTCTAAAGAACAACTAGAGTGCTAACAGCCTTACTTATGACAAAAGTATGGCACACCTGAAGCCATCTTGATTGGAATAAACTGGTAACACTTAAAACATTTAATTTAAAAAGGAACAAAATTATGGGGTTCATTTTGTCATAGAAATTATGGTTAGTGCTGTAGAAAGAAAAATTAGGACATATTTCAAGTGTGATCTCAAATATCTTCCTGTTATATTTCAACAGGAGCAGCCTGCCAGTTGATGCCTTTGTGTTCTACTGCAGCTTCCCAGAGTGTTCTAAAGAACAACTAGAGCGCTAACAGCCTTACTTATGACAAAAGTATGGCACACCTGAAGCCATCTTGATTGGAATAAACCGGTAACACTTAAAACATTTAATTTAAAAAGGAACAAAATGAGGGGTTCTTTTTGAAATAGAAATTATGGTTAGTGCTGCAGAAAGAAAAATTAGGGCATGTTTTAAGTGAGATCTCAAATCCTCTTCTATTTCATTAGAAAATTCTGACATGCAGACTGAAACAATCACTTTCAATACCAGCAGCAGACTACCAGTTAACTCCCTGGTGAGCAGTAGCTTTACTCCAGTGATCTAATGAGCAACTAGAGTGCTAACATTCAGAATTTATGGCAGATGTGAGACACATCTGAATGCCTTCTTGATGGAATCAAAGTAAAAAACTGAAAGCATTTCCTACTGAGGAGACTGCAGTAAATGAAGAAAGTAGGAAACTTCATAACAAAGAAGTCTTCCAAGATGGCCACCAGTGAAAAAAGAGCCCAAATGTAGCACAAATATTACCCAGATGTAGCCCAAATATAGCCCAATGACAAAAGTGTGCAAAAGACTTTTTATTTTTAGTTTTTTTGCAGTTTTATATAGTGCAGACTGGTCAGGTATTGGAGCATTGAATCTTAAAACATGACACCACTGCACTACCTTAAACCCTAAAACACTACCCCCAGCACGACCCCCTACACTACACAAGCACCACTGCACTATCCTAAACCCTAAAACACTACCCCAGCTCGACCCCCTACACTACCCAAACACCACTGCACTAACCTAAATCCTAAAACACTACCACCAGCACGACCCCCTACACTACCCAAACACCACTGCACTACCCTAAAACATGACCCCCTACACTACACAAACACCACTGCACTACCCTAAACCCTAAAACACTACCCACAGCACGACCCCTACACTACACAAGCACCACTGCACTACCCTAAACCCTAAAACACTACCCCCAGCACGACCCCCTACACTACACAAACACCACTGCACTACCCTAAACCCTAAAACACTACCCCCAGCACGACCCCCTACACTACCCAAACACCGCTGCACTAACCTAAATCCTAAAACACTACCCCCAGCACGACCCCCTACACTACCCAAACACCACTGCACTACCCTAAAACATGACCCCCTACACTACACAAACACCACTGCACTACCCTAAACCCTAAAACACTACCCCCAGCATGACCCCCTACACTACACAAGCACCACTGCACTACCCTAAACCCTAAAACACTACTCCCAGCACGACCCCCTAGACTGCCCGAACACCACTGCACTGCCCTAAACCCTGAAACACCAGCCCCTGCATGACCCCCTACACTGCCCGAACACCACTGCACTGCCCTAAACCCTGAAACACCACCCCTAGCACGACCCCCTACACTGCCCGAACACCACTGCACTGCCCTAAACCCTGAAACACCACCCCTTCACGACCCCCTACACTGCCCGAACACCACTGCACTGCCCTAAACCCTGAAACACCACCCCTAGCATGACCCCCTACACTGCCCGAACACCACTGCACTGCCCTAAACCCTGAAACACTACCCCCAGCAAGACCCCCTACACTGCCCGAACACCACTGACCTAAACCCTGAAACACCACCCCCAGCACGACCCCCTACACTGCCCGAACACCACTGCACTGCCCTAAACCCTGAAACACTACCCCCAGCATGACCCCCTACACTGCCCGAACACCACTGCTCTGCCCAAAACCCTGAAACACCAGCCCCAGCACGACCCCCTACACTGCCCAAACACCACTGCACTGCCCTAAACCTTGAAACACCAGCCCCTGCACGACCCCCTACACTGCCCGAACACCACTGCACTGCCCAAAACCCTGAAACACCAGCCCCAGCACGACCCCCTACACTGCCCGAACACCACTGCACTGCCCTAAACCCTGAAACACCAGCCCCAGCACGACCGCCTACACTGCCCGAACACCACTGCACTGCCCTAAACCCTGAAACACCAGCCCCAGCACGACCCCCTACACTGCCCGAACACCACTGCACTGCCCTAAACCGTGAAACACCAGCCTCAGCACGACCCCCTACACTGCATGAACACCACTGCACTGCCCTGAACCCTGAAACACCAGCCCCAGCACAACACCCTACACTGCCCAAACACCACTGCACTGCCCTAAACCCTGAAACACCACCCCGTGCATGACCCCCTACACTGCCCGAACACCACTGCACTGCCCTAAACCCTGAAACACCACCCCCTGCACAACCCCCTACACTGCTCGAACACTACTGCACTGCCCTAAACCCAGAAACACCATCCCCAGCACGACCCCCTATACTGCACGAACACCACTGCACTGCCCTAAACCCTGAAACACTACCCCCAGCAAGACCCCCTACACTGCCCGAACACCACTGCACTGCCCTAAACCTTGAAACATCACCCCAGGAAGACCCCCTACACTGCCCGAACACCACTGCCCTAAACCCTGAAACACCACCCCCAGCAAGACCCCCTACACTGCCCGAACACCACTGCACTGCCCTAAACCCTGAAACACCAGCCCCAGCACGACCCTCTACACTGCTCGAACACCACTGCCCTAAACCCTGAAACACCACCCCCAGCAAGACCCCCTACACTGCCCGAACACCACTGCACTGCCCTAAACCCTGAAACACCAGCCCCAGCACGACCCCCTACACTGCCCGAACACCACTGCCCTAAACCCTGAAACACCACCCCCAGCAAGACCCCCTACACTGCCCGAACACCACTGCACTGCCTTAAACCCTGAAACACCACCCCCAGCAAGACCCCCTACACTGCCCGAACACCACTGCACTGCCCTAAACCCTGAAACACCACCCCCAGCACGACCCCCTACACTGCCCGAACACCACTGCTCTGCCCAAAACCCTGAAACACCAGCCCCAGCACGACCCCCTACACAGGCCGAACACCACTGCACTGCCCTAAACCCTGAAACACCAGCCCCAGCACGACCCCCTACACTGCCCGAACACCACTGCACTGCCCTAAACCCTGAAACACCACCCCCAGCACGACCCCCTACACTGCCCGAACACCAATGCACTGCCCTAAACCCTGAAACACCAGCCCCAG
This sequence comes from Calotriton arnoldi, assembly GCA_963921515.1. Lineage (NCBI taxonomy): Eukaryota > Metazoa > Chordata > Amphibia > Caudata > Salamandridae > Calotriton > Calotriton arnoldi. The sequence goes on along the minus strand of CAWUFW010006128.1, from coordinate 392,455 downwards.
CACAACCCCATACACTGCCCGCACACCACTGCACTGCCCTAAACCCTGAAACACCAGCCCCAGCACAACCCCGTACACTGCCCGAACACCACTGCACTGCCCTAGACCCTGAAACACCAGCCCCAGCACGACCCCCTACACTGCCCGAAAACTACTGCACTGCCCTAAACCCTGAAACACCACCCCCAGCAAGACTACCTACACTGGCCGAACACCACTGCACTGCCCTAAACCCTGAAACACCACTCCCTGCACGACCCCCTACACTGCCCAAACACTACTGCACTGCCCTAAACCCTGAAACACCACCCCTCAGCACGACACCCTACACTGCCCGAACACCACTGCACTGCCCTAAACACTGAAACACCACCCCAGCACGACCCCCTACACTGCCCGAACACCACTGCACTAAACCCTGAAACACCACCCCCTGCACGACCCCCTACACTGCCGGAACACCACTGCACTGCCCTAAACCCTGAAACACCACCCCCAGCACGACCCCCTACACTGCCCTAACACCACTGCACTGCCCTAAACCCTGAAACATCACCCCCAGCACAACCCCCTACACTGCCTGAGCACCATTGCTCTGCCCTAAACCCTGAAACACTAGCCCCAGCACGACCCCCTACACTGCCCGAACACCACTGCACTGCGCTAAACCCTGAAACACCACCCCCAGCACGACCCCCTACACTGCCCGAACACGACTGCACTGCCCTAAACCCTGAAACACCAGCCCCAGCAAGACCCCCTACACTGCCTGAACACCACTGCATTGCCCTAGACTCTGAAACACCAGCCCCAGCAAGACCCCCTACACTGCCCGAACACCACTGCACTGCCCTAAACCCTGAAACACCAGCCCCAGCATGACCCCCTACACTGCCCGAACACCACTGCACTGCCCTAAACCCTGAAACACCAGCCCCAGCACGACCCCCTACACTGCCCGAACACCACTGCACTGCCCTAAACCCTGAAACACCAGCCCCAGCACGACCCCCTACACTGCCCGAACACCACTGCACTGCCCTAAACCCTGAAACACCAGCCCCAGCACTACCCCCTACAATGCCCGAACACCACTGTACTGCCCTAAACCCTGAAACACCACCCCCTGCACCGCCCCTACACTGCCCGAACACCACTGCACTGCCCTAAACCCTGAAACACCACCCCCTGCACGACCCCCTACACTGCCCGAACACCACTGCACCGCCCTAAACCCTGAAACACCACCCCCTGCACCACCCCTACACTGCCCGAACACCACTGCACTGCCCTAAACCCTGAAACACCACCCCCTGCACCGCCCCCTACACGGCCCGAACACCACTCCACTGCCCTAAACCCTGAAACACCACCCCCAGCATGACCCCCTTTACTGCTCGAACACCACTGCACTGTCCCAAACCCTGAAACACCACCCCCAGCATGACCCCCTACACTGCCTGAACACCACTGCCCTAAACCCTGAAACCCCACCCCTGCATGACCCCCTACACTGCCCGAACACCACTGCACTGCCCTAAACCCTGAAACACCACCCCCTGCACGACCCCCTACTCTGCCAGAACACCACTGCACTGCCCTAAACCCTGAAACACCACCCCCAGCACGACCCCCTACACTGCCCGAACACCACTGCACTGCCCTAAACCCTAAAACACCACCCCCAGCACGACCCCCTACACTGCCCGAACACCACTGCACTGCCCTAAACCCTAGAACACTACCCCCAGCATGACCCCCTACACTACCCGAACACCACTGCACTACCCTAAACCCTAAAATACTCCCCCCAGCACGACCCCCTACACTACCCGAACACGACTGCACTGCCCTAAACCCTAAAACACTCCCCCAGCACGACCCCCTACACTACCCGAACACCACTGCACTGCCCTAAACCCTAAAACACTCCCCCAGCACGACCCCCTACACTACCTAAACACCACTGCACTGCCCTAAACCCTAAAACACTACCCCCGCATGACCCCCTACACTACCCAAATACCAATGCACTACCCTAATCCCTAAAACACTACCCCCCGCACGACCCCCTACACTACCCAAAGACCACTGCACTACCCTAAACCCTAAAACACGACCTCCTACACTACACAAACACCACTGCACTACCCTAAACCCTAAAAAACTACCCCCAGCACAAACCCCTACACTACCCAAACACCACTGCACTACCCTAAACCATAAAACAGTACCCCCAGCAGTACCCCCTACACTACCCAAACACCATTGCACTACCCTAAACCCTAAAACACTACCCCCAGCAGTATCCCCTACACTACCCAAACACCACTGCACTACCCTAAACCCTAAAACCCTAAAACACTAACCCCAGCATGACCCCCTACACTACCCAAACACCACTGTACTACCCTAAACCCTAAAACACTCCCCCAGCACGACTCCCTACACTACCCAAACACCACTGCACTACCCTAAACCCTAAATCTACCCCCAGCATGACCCCCTACACTACACATACACCACTGCACTACCCTAAACCCTATAACACTACCCCCAGCACGACCCTCTTCACTACCTAAACACAACTGCACAATTTGTTACAGGCGTTGCAACGCAGGCCTGTGGTGCTTACTGGAAGTACCTGGTGGGCTAGTTGGGCCCCAGGGACTCTCAGGATTCAAGGTGACCTAATCCCCCAACTTAAAACGCGCCACGGGGCGCGTTTGCACAGTGGTGAAGGGAGGGGCGGGGCCTCAGGTGACATGTGCGCAAACACGCCCTGTGGTGCGTTTTAAGTTGGGGAGTTAATTCCCTTTGAATCCTGGGGGCCAACTAGCCCACCAGGTACCTTCAGTAAGCACAACAGAGTTGCGTTGCAGAGAGGTGAAAAAGGTGCATGGCCTCGGAACGCCTCTCTGCAACTCAGCTCTGTGGTCCTAACTGTAGGTACCTGGGGGGCTAGTTGGGCCCCAGGGACCCTCGGGATTCAAGGGGACTTAATCCCGCAACTTAAAACGCGCCACGGGGCGCGTTTGCACACATGTCACCTCAGGCCCCCCTCCCTTCACCACTATGCAAACGCGCACTGGCTCTGGTTAGTCAGACTCAGTTACCACCAGTACCCGTCTGAAAAAGTTGTGGGCACAGGATGATTTTGCAACAAGGCCTCTTTCTGCTCCTCTGTTGGTTCTTTCTGCACATCTTTTGCTTCTTTCTGTGCGTTTTTTCTTCTTTCTTCACATGTCCTACCTCTGTTGGCATAGTTAGAAACTAGCATTTAAAAAACCTTTGAAATTCCCTTAAAAAATCATAGGTTTCAGGCACGTTATAGTTAGAAATGAGCATTTAAAAAACCTTTGAAATTCACTGAAAAAACCATAGGTTTCAGGCACGTTATAGTTAGAAATTAGCATTTAAAAAACCTTTGAAATTCACTGAAAAAACCATAGGTTTCAGGCACGTTATAGTTAGAAATTAGCATTTAAAAAACCTTTGAAATTCACTGAAAAAACCATAGGTTTCAGACACGTTATAGTTAGAAATTAGCATTTAAAAAACCTTTGAAATTCACTGAAAAAACCATAGGTTTTAGGGACAGTTATAGTTAGTTGGACATTGCACTCGTACAAAACCCGTGAAATTCCCCTGTTATAGTTAGTTCAGCTAACTATAACTCGCGCCCCGCAATGCACTGCTGATGACGTCACATATTACATCACTCATGACATGGTCAGTGACATCACTGATGACATCACTGATGACATCTCAAATGACATCACTGATGACATCATCCATGTGATAATTTCATGCATCTTCTCACACCCTAATATAACTTTTGATACACCCACTCTAAATTACAGACTGCCATTCTCAAAACCATAGACACTCCAACACCAAAAACTACATACCCACTCACTGATTCTTAGGTCTACACACACATCCACTCACTCACCTGTACAGTCACTCATACTTACAGTCACTCAGTACAGGACTATCATATGCACTCATACACCTATATAAATACTCACACACCGCCACTCATCCATAGAGGTACTCACACACCTAGTCAGTCATGCAAAAAATTAATCACACACCCATTTACTCACCTATACAGTTATACACACACCAGCTCACTTACTCATACAAATACTAGCACATTCTTACGCTCTTATACAATAACTGATACAAGCACACACGCATCCATACAGCCACTCTCACAATAACACACTCTCACTTATAGCCATTTAAATACTCTAACACACATATATACTGCCTTTTACATATGTAGTTACTCGCACATGTACCACTGAGATATACATTCACTCACTAACACACCCATACACACTCTCACCCACCCAAGCAGTCCATCACAGATGCACTCTTGAAATCATGCACCCAGTGAATCACCCACTCACACATCTATGTATAGAGTCACACACACCCCACCCACACAAACACTCAGGCAGCCATACAGATACTCAGAGAACCAATCAATAACCCATATAGACACTCATGTAGCTATTCGCAAATCCATGCATCCACTTAAACACCAACAAACAGACGGATACAGACATTCACACAGTTTAGTCACTAACCCATGCATTCAGTAAGATACGTTTAATCACTCACTTGTAGAGTCAGTCACTCACGTACTAAATCATCCATTCAGACACTTATACACCCACTCATTCTTCAATACGCCTTTCCCTATATATATTAAACATATTTAAACTTTACAGAAACACACAGTCACTGGATGATGTCATCAGTGATGTCATTTGAGATGTCATCAGTGATGTCATCAGTGATGTCACTGACCATGTCATGAGTGATGTAATATGTGACGTCATCAGCAGTGCATTGCGGGGGCGCGAGTTATAGTTAGCTGAACTAACTATAACAGGGGAATTTCACGGGTTTTGTACGAGTGCAATGTCCAACTAACTATAACTGTCCCTAAAACCTATGGTTTTTTCAGTGAATATATATATATATATATCAACAACACGGTCCTTTACGGGGGGAGCACGATCCAGCTGGTGCTCATGGCGAGAACAGGCCAATTCTCGCAAAATATAATCCAACAAATGATTAAATACACGGCACTCTCCTTGGCTTGAATTCGATTCTTTATTTAGACCATTCCTCTCCTCCTCCTTTTTACGCGTTTCGAACACAAAGTTCTTGATCACGGTAGTACTCAGAGTCCCTCTTCACTTTTCACTATTTATACCAAATCACCACTGGTGCCCTTAATGAGGCATTATGGGATTGGTAGTCATAAAAATAAGCCGGTTTTCTAAACCGATCTTATAACATCAAAATGTTGCGAACTCACGCTAAAAACAACAACCACAAGTTAAGGCAATACTGTTAGTCAGCCACATGAGTACATATACATCGGTCCAGATACTTTATCTATACTGGCCGATCGTCAATGTCATTAAAGTCTCAAAGTGTCATGTACATACGAACACGTGTTGAGGCATTATTGTAATTAACCCATGTCTAGTACATGAAAATTTCATCTTCCATCATTTGAACTGGTAATATAGACTAAGTGTCAATTTATAGTACATAGGCTGAATGCCCAAATGTCTCTGTGGCTGATACATGCAATCAAATTCTCTTTTTGACGGGAATTGTAATTAACTACGTTCGCAAACAAAAAAAACTACATGATGAATAACATTCGGTTACTTAATTCTTATCTTAGGCCAGTTACATTATTTCAATGGACTATGAGCTGCAAATTGATTATTTCGTTTTGGCTGATTGTCAAGTCTTTATTTTAATAACTGACCAAGTTCCAGGCAACAGTTCTATGTGTAATTCACAGATGTATATACATTTCTTCATCCCCATTGAGCCCAAGGGGGACCTTTGTCTTGAATCTAATAATCATTTTGGACTCCTGGCGCCTTAATTTCAGTGTTCGATTCCCTCCTCTCTCATGCGGTGGTATTGTGACCAGTCCAGAGTATTTCATATCCAGCCAGGTTCGATTCTCATGCACTTTCATGTGTTTGGCTACAGCATAGGACAGATCCTCATTCTGTATAGCTCTGATGTGTTCGAGTATACGTTTTTTGAGGGGACAGATGGTGCTTCCTATATACCTCTTGCCGCAAAAGCACTCTATTACATATACGACATGTGTTGATTCACAGGTGATATTATCCTTGATCTCAAATACTCTCCCCCTTGGATCTTTGATAGATGTGAGATTCTTTCCAATTTTACACGCCTTACATGTTGTACATTTGCCAAATCCTCTCTGTTTGGCTCCCAGCCAAGTGTTTTTTTTGGCAATTTCGAAGTGGCTTCTGATCAATGTGTCGGATATGGAGGGTGCCTTCCTATATGTCACAAGTGGATGATTCCCTAATTTTGTACCAATGTCTGGATCCTTAGTCAACACTTCCCAGTATTTCTTCAAGATTTGTTGTATTTTATAGCTTTCCTTACTATAAGTTAGAATGAATCGTGGTACTTCTTCCTGGGTTTCTATTGCCATGTTTGTTGGCTTTTTATCCACCAATGTTTGTGCTCTGCTTTTTTGTCTGGCTTTCATCTCTCCTCGTTTGATGACTCTGTAATTATACCCTCTATTAAGGAATCGTGTTGTTGTCTCTTCAAACTTTTTTTCCATTTCTCTGGGTTCAGAACAATTTTGTTTCATCCTTATGAACTCCCCGTAGGGGATGCCATTTGCCTCGCGCAGCGGACGCGCGCAGGTGTGAGAGAGACCTCTCAGCATTAATCAGGAGTGCCTGGTAAAGGGCTTATTAATTCTGCATAGCGCATTGCTCATTTCACTACTTTTTAAAAGGGGAATTGCTTTTAAAACTCGATCGTCGTCTTGTTGTTTTATCCTTGTAGCATCATAGCACTAATCAGGAGCGCCTGGTAAAGGGCTCCTTTAAAAAAAGAAAAATAACTGCATATCGTATTGCTCATCTCACTGCCTACAAAAGGAATTGCTTTTATAAAATCACGTTCGCCGTATTGCTGCTTCTAACATTATAGGCCTGTCACAATAAATCACTCTGCACTTGTATTTGATAGTACTTACTTTAAGTGCTTTCCCCGGTCCACCGCCGATTGTTCGGTTTGAGTGGAGGAAACTCAGGCACTACAGGAAGCAATGGGACTTCCGGCGCACCCAGGCAAGCCAGCTGATCTGCAGCTGACCTTTCCCCTCCCCTCACATAACTGGGATGCCATTTGCCTCGCGCAGCGGACGCGCGCAGCGGGCGCGCCGCCGGCGCGCCGAAGGCGCGCCAGAGGCAAGCCCGTCTGCGCCCGTCCGCAGCCGGCCGGGGCCAGGGGCCACTCACCCTGCCCGAATTCCTCCAGACTCTAGGAATTACAGCCCCAAATCCCTCTACAAGCTGAGAAGTCCCACCCGGCCAGCTGCCAATATGCTTGGGATATGGCAGATAAACATACTTCCTGCACCCATTGTGGATTTCAGTATCAGCCCACTTTGGGCAGGAAAAATATTCAGCGCACCATGTACCTCCTAAATTGCAGGTCACTCCCTAAACACTCTACAGAAATCGCCATCCTCTTAGAGGAACTCAAGCCAGATGTTCTTTTTTGACAGAGACCTGGCTCCATGCTGAGTCAGAACCAGACCTCGTTCAGACCCTTCCCCGGGGCTACCATATACAGCGAGCGGACCGTAAGGAGGGCAGAGGAGGAGGCTTAGCGATCATCTTTAAGGATTGCTATGAGTGCCGTCACTCCCCAAATTTGATACCAGATTGTGAAAGTCTCCCCTTCGCCATTGATTTCTCCCCCACAACCACCTTTTCCGGCCTACTCATATATCGCCCACCGGGGAGCCATAGGAGAGTTTTTAAATACCCTTCCCTCCATTTTAGCTGACACGGCTTGCAGGCCTTCTAACTACACTCTTTTAGGGGATCTTAATATTCATTTTGATGATGCTACCGACCATCTCGCATCAGAAACAACCATGAGCCTCGCCGCACTGCAATTTAACCAACTGGTCCGCAGCCCCACCCACATCAAAGGTCACTTATTAGACCCTGTCTTTAGTAACTGCATGGACCTCACAGTCGGAACACCCTCCCCGCTTCCATGGTCGGATCATTCACTGATCCCGATCACTTGGACCACCCCTGACTCTGACATCCCCACAAATCTCACGACACGAAAAACACGGAACTGGTCCAGACTTCCTCTGGACCGTTGGTTGTCAACTCTTGAAACCTCCAGGCCACCCAAAACCCTAATCCCGTTTTAGCTAATGAGGAATTCAATACCTGGATCCTTAACTCTCTGGACTCTGTACTCCCCACAAAAAACCTAGCAACAAAGCGCTGCACCGTAACAGCACCTTGGTACTCCACCACTCTACGGGAAATGAAACGAAGCTGTAAAAAACTTGAGAGGAAGTGGCGATTAGACTACTCCCCTTCTAAGAAATCTGCTTACAGGGATGCAATAAAAAATTATAAGAACAAAATTAAATCCGCCCAATCAATCTTCTTTGAGGAAAAAATCAAAGCAGCTGCCTCCAAACCAAAAGAAATATATCAAATTGCCAAATCTATTCTTAAACTCCCGGAAAAGTCACCAAATATGAATAACGCACAAACCCGCTGTAATAACCTAGCAGAGTTTTTTTCCAAAAATACTAACAATATACACTTCCTTCCGCCCCCTCCAACAGACATAACACTCGACCAGCCCTTAAATATGGCCCCTCCTTCCTTAGTTACCCTGGGCACTTTTCCCCCACTGGACCCCTTTAGATTGGATCTTATCATGCATCAGGTGAAATCTGGCTCTCCTCTAGACCCGGCGCCCCCGCATGCCTTGCTGCCAGCGATCAGCAACATTCTCCCCACTACACTTGACCTGCTTAATGCCTCCTTGTCCTCGGGCACAGTTCCGCCACCCTGGAAATGCGCCATGGTCAAGGCCCTCTTGAAAAACCCAATCTGGATCAGGAGGACCCCAGTAATTATCGGCCGATCTCTTTACTGCCATGGCTGTGCAAGGTCCTGGAGAAACATGTCAACACTATTCTGACAGATTTTCTGGAGAGCAACCATCTGCTCGATCTCTCTCAGACGGGTTTCCGGCCCATGCACGGGACCGAAACCGCACTCCTTGCAGTAACTGAAGAAGCCAGAATGATCTTGGACCAAGGGGTGCGGCAGCAATCATTCTCTTAGATCTAAGCGCCGCATTTGACACTGTAAACCACGAAATACTAATACAACGACTCTCCAAATTGGGAGTAACAGGAAATGCCATCAAGTGGTTCAAGTCATTTCTGGCAGACCGCAGTTTTCAGGGTTTCGAGGTGAAATCACCTCCCCCAGCAAACCTCTCGGCTGTGGGGTGCCTCAGGGCTCCTCCCTGAGCCCCACGCTGTTTAACATATATATGAGCCCCCTAGCTGAAATTGTCCGTCCGTTCGGCATAAAAATCATCACCTATGCCGACGACACTCAGCTAGTAGTGGCTCTCAATCGGCCTAACATAGCCCATAACAACTTGAGTGAATGCTTGGAGGAGGTGGTTAAATGGATGACAGCATCCTGCCTAAAGCTGAACGGAGACAAGACGGAGCTTATGCTCCTAGGCAATGCTCCCAAGTACATTATGAATCCACTATGGCCATCTTGTCTTGGTCCTGCCCCAGTGCCCAAGGACACGATCAAGAGCCTGGGTATATGGCTGGATAACACCCTCAGCTTCAATCACCAAGCAACCAAACTCGCGGCCACTTGCTATGGTCTACTGAGGCTGCTTCGGAAGGTTCTCCCCTTACTTCCATTCCAGGCGAGACAGATCATGGTCCAGGGCCTTATTCTGTCACGCCTGGACTTCGAAATGCCCTCTATCTGGGAGCCCCACAATCCACTCTGAATAAGCTTCAGGTCATTCAAAACTGCGCCGCTCGAACGCTTCTTCAGACTCCCGTCGATCTCCTATCAGTCCTGGGCTTAGAAGCCTACATTGGCTCCCAGTCCGGGAGAGAATTAAATTCAAGGCCCTCTGTATCACCCACAGGGCCTTCTGGAAGACAGGCCCCACCATAAATCAACCGCTGATCACTCCCTACCGGCCGATTAGACAGCTTAGGTCATCCTCCTCTCTTCTTGCCAAAGTACCCAGGATAAAAAGAACTAGATGTGGTGGCCGCTCGTTTTCGTACAACGCGGCCAAACTATGGAATGCTCTCCCCCCGCATCTGCGATCGGAGTCTAATATACTCTCATTCCGTAAGCTCCTCAAGACTTTTCTGTTTCAATAAACCCGGACAGCCCCAAGTGTCTTTCATGCCCGTATTGTCCGCAGCGCTAGGACGCCTAAGGGTAGCTATCGCGCTCAACAAATTGTCATTCATTCTCTTGAGGGATTGGGGATGAAAACTAGAACCATGTAATAAGCTATTTGTTGCAGTCTTTTTTCTAAAAACAGTTGTGTGTATTGTGTTCGATTTGATATAGACCTTTGTGTCTAGAAACTCAATTTCTTTGGGGTGAATATTGTGAGTAAATTTAAGTCCCACATCATTGTCATTAAGAATCGCTAGATAAATCAGGAATTCCGCTTCAGTGCCTCTCCATAAGAGAAAGAGATCGTCAATGAAGTGAAGCCAAAGGAGCCACCTTCATCGTGTGAGGATCATTTTCCCTCTCCAAGCTATGTTTTTCTCCCACCAACCCATCATGAGGTTGGCATAGCTTGGAGAGAAGGAAACTCCCATCGCAGTGCCACAGCTCTGGGAATACAGCTTTTTGTTAAATAAAAAAATGTTATTTTTCAAGCAAAGCTCCATCATGTCTATCAACATGGTCGTGTGTTTTAGTTTTCCAATTGGTCTCTGCTTTAAAAAGTACAAGGTAGCCTGTATTCCAATATCATGATTGATCGATGTGTACAGCGACACTGCGTCGATCGTTACCAGAAGGTAGTCCGGCTGCCAGTTGGTTTCCATGAGTATCCTTAGGAAGTCTCCTGTATCCTTTATGTAAGAACTGAGGGTGGGCACAATTGGCGCCAAGAAATTGTCCACACATGAAGCTACATTTTCATAGAGGCTGCCACAGCTGGATATTATGGGGCGTCCTGGAGGCTTTTTTAAGGTCTTGTGTACCTTCGGCAGAAAGTATATAGTTGGTATTACAGGATTATCCACCATAAGGAAATTCTTCTCATCATCATTAAGTATGCCCAGTTCATGCCATTCAGTTAACCTCTTACTTAGGTCTAAAATCAGATCGTTAATAGGATTCTTTTTCAATATCTGATAGTTGGTGGTATTACTTAGTTGACGCATGGCTTCATCCACATAATCTTGTTTGTCCATAATTACTAGATTGCCACCTTTGTCAGCTGGCTTTATTTCGATTGAGGCATTGTTTTTTAGCGAATCTAGTGCTTGACGTTCCTTTGGGGATAAGTTTTCTTTTCTTTTACCATGTTTCACATTATCCATTGTATCTAGTTCTGCCACCACTAGATCATGGAATGTGTCAACTCTATTCCCTGGAGGCAAAGCTGGGCAAAATTTGGACTGACTTTTAAATTTAGTACGTGAACATTGATTTATGTTAATGCCCATTTCTTCCAATAGTTGAGTATCTGTCAGCTCCGTTTCGTTGATATCATGTGCTAGTTCAAAGGCTGTTCTTAAATTTGGTATTTCGCCCACAGTGTATGGTGTCTCAGGTTCTGATGTTGACACTGCTATGTTATCTTTTTTGGGCCTTGATGGTTTTCTCGTAAAATATTTCTTGAGTTTTAATTTTCGAATGTATTTATACATATCGATTTTTGTTTCAACTAAATCCTGATGTCTCTCTGGGCAGAAAGTCAATCCTTTGTTCATAAGTGTCCGTTCTGCTTGTGTTAAATTGTATTTAGATAGATTGATGATTAAGTCAGGTTCCTTTCTGTTAGCAATATGATCCCTTATTGCTTCATTACTGTCCGATTCCGTAGGTGGTATCCCCTTCCCTTTTCTGCAGCTTCTTCTTGTCTTCCTTCTCCGTCTCTGTTGAAGGACACCCCTCTTCCTCTTCCTCGTGTCCTGGGTCTTCTAGCTCCACGTCCCCTCCCTCTGGGTTTGGGATTTTGTTGATCTTGATATAGTATTCTCATCTCTTCTAAAAAAGAAAGTTGATGGGTTCCTGTTGTTAATTCCCCTTCACTGAGATCTGATTCAGACTCACTCTGTGTGGTACTTGGAGACTTTTGAACGGTTTGTTTTTTCATGTCCAGTTGTTGTTTTAATACATCGAACCGTTTTGCAAACGTGAAAATAGTCCCATTCTCATAATCACATTCGTCTCTCTGAAATTTTCGCTGTTTACGTTGTTGTACCTCATCCTCATGTTTGTCTAGATTGCGATCCATATCCATACGCAATCTCTTCAGAGTGTCCTCTTGTGTATTCAGTGCTTGAATTTGCGATTCTATTTCTGTGATTTTCAGATGTAACTCATCAACATCTATCTTAGAATATTTTATGATTATTAACATCATGGTTCTTGAACAGTCCATGTTATTCCTGCCCCACTCTTCGAGCATCTCTGATCTCGTGTCCAGGTGGTTGGGTAATGTGAAAATGCGTAAGCCCCTCTGCACTCTTCCGCATTCCACATACTTTTCTAATGTTATTATTTCCCAACTTCTGGAGATTTCTTTGCGTAATAGCCTTTCAAGTTGCACAAAAAGTTGCTTGATTGTTGCCACTCCAGGGAGGAGGAGAGGAACGGTCTAATAAAGAATCGAATTCAAGCCAAGGAGAGTGCCGTGTATTTAATCATTTGTTGGATTATATATATATATATATATATATATATATATATATATATATATATATATATTCACACCAACAAAATGCCCCCGCCAAGGAGACACTGGAGCACTCTCGGTTCAATTTCAATTATTTATTCCTGGCAAACGCGTTTCGGCGATTCCGCCTTCATCAATGCCTTCATTCCTGTAATTTCATTAGCTCCACATTAAAACATCACTGCCCTTTTTCCCCATTGGACAGTTAGGATGCCGCGATGGAAAGCGGACTACGGGATAAATTCACCACTGTACAATGCCCGTGCCCGCCATCTTAAACTGTCTTTTTAATCTTTTTAATCTTTAGTAGATTCTCTGCCATCATTGTGCATATTCAATTAGTAACGCATCTAAGTAGAAACATTATATGCAGGCAAAAACATTTTTGATTAACAGATAAGTTCCATCTCACAATGTGGGCTCGAACCCTCGCCTTGCCGTGATCCGACCTACACCTGCGTTGCGTTCGTTGGAGTAGGAACATTGTCCAAATTTCCATCACTTAGTAGTGCCGACCTTGTGTCAACAAGCGCTCAGCCAGGAAGGTCAGCGGCGGTTCTGGCAGCCAAAATACTTTTCCAACAAATGCCACGGATACTGCCGAACATCTTGGTAGGCGGGTGCTTCCTCCGTGACCGTGACTGTCACGTAAAATATTCACACCAATAAAATGCCCCGCCAAGGAGACACTGGAGCACTCTCGGGTTCAATTTCAATTATTTATTCCTGGCAAACGCGTTTCGGCGATTCCATCGCGGCATCCTAACTGTCCAATGGGGAAAAAGGGCAGTGATGTTTTAATGTGGAGCTAATGAAATAACAGGAATGAAGGCATTGATGAAGGCGGAATCGCAGGGTGCAATTAACTAACTATGCACGCCCATAAGAGACTTCCGTGCGCCAGAGAGAACAGCAGCCAGCCCCTGATGAGAGGCAAATCGGCCTCGAAGCGCGTAGGAGCTACCAAAACGATTTTCGCAATGCAGAGGAGACGGGAAGCTGTCGAGTGACTCCTAAGGCTCGGACTATTGGAAAAAAATGTTGAACACGCCTGTCCCGGCGTGAGGAGAGCACCATTGCTAATAAAGACAAGGCTGAAGGTTGGGACTATGCCCAGCCCGAACAGCACAGCAGACCCAGTACCTACTAAGAATGCCTCCACATCGCGATCCTACCAAGGAATAATATGCTTTCAATTCTGGCGCCTGGAGCCCACTAATGGCGAAAAGTAATTCTCTAAAGACTACATGTCCCAGCGTGCATTTACTTCCACAGCGCGCTCAGCGCGGCACACCAGGGTGCAATTAACTAACTATGCACGCCCATAAGAGACTTCCGTGCGCCAGAGAGAACAGCAGCCAGCCCCTGATGAGAGGCAAATCGGCCTCGAAACGCTTAGGGCTACCAAAACGATTTTCGCAATGCAGAGGAGACGGGAAAGCTGTCGAGTGACTCCTAAGGCTCGGACTATTGGAAAAAAATGTTGAACACGCCTGTCCCGGCGTGAGGAGAGCACCATTGCTAATAAAGACAAGGCTGAAGGTTGGGACTATGACCAGCCCGAACAGCACAGCAGACCCAGTACCTACTAAGGAATGCCTCCACATCGCGATCCTACCAAGGAATAATATGCTTTCAATTCTGGCGCCTGGAGCCCACTAATGGCGAAAAGTAATTCTCTAAAGACTACATGTCCCAGCGTGCATTTACTTCCCCAGCTCGCTCAGCGCGGCACACCAGGGTGCAATTAACTAACTATGCACGTCCATAAGAGACTTCCGTGCGCCAGAGAGAACAGCAGCCAGCCCCTGATGAGAGGCAAATCGGCCTCGAAACGCGTAGGGCTACCAAAACGATTTTCGCAATGCAGAGGAGACGGGAAAGCTGTCGAGTGACTCCTAAGGCTCGGACTATTGAAAAAAAATGTTGAACACGCCTGTCCCGGCGTGAGGAGAGCACCATTGCTAATAAAGACAAGGCTGAAGGTTGGGACTATGCCCAGCCCGAACAGCACAGCAGACCCAGTACCTACTAAGGAATGCCTCCACATCGCGATCCTACCAAGGAATAATATGCTTTCAATTCTGGCGCCTGGAGCCCACTAATGGCGAAAAGTAATTCTCTAAAGACTACATGTCCCAGCGTGCATTTACTTCCACAGCGCGCTCAGCGCGGCACACCAGGGTGCAATTAACTAACTATGCACGCCCATAAGAGACTTCCGTGCGCCAGAGAGAACAGCAGCCAGCCCCTGATGAGAGGCAAATCGGCCTCGAAATGCGTAGGGCTACCAAAACGATTTTTGCAATGCAGAGGAGACGGGAAAGCTGTCGAGTGACTCCTAAGGCTCGGACTATTGGAAAAAAATGTTGAACACGCCTGTCCCGGCGTGAGGAGAGCACCATTGCTAATAAAGACAAGGCTGAAGGTTGGGACTATGCCCAGCCCGAACAGCACAGCAGACCCAGTACCTACTAAGGAATGCCTCCACATCGCGATCCTACCAAGGAATAATATGCTTTCAATTCTGGCGCCTGGAGCCCACTAATGGCGAAAAGTAATTCTCTAAAGACTACATGTCCCAGCGTGCATTTACTACCACAGCGCGCTCAGCGCGGCACACCTGGGTGCAATTAACTAACTATGCACGCCCATAAGAGACTTCCGTGCACCAGAGAGAACAGCAGCCAGCCCCTGATGAGAGGCAAATCGGCCTCGAAACGCGTAGGGCTACCAAAACGATTTTCGCAATGCAGAGGAGACGGGAAAGCTGTCGAGTGACTCCTAAGGCTCGGACTATTGGATAAAATGTTGAACACGCCTGTCCCAGGCGTGAGGAGAGCACCATTGCTAATAAAGACAAGGCTGAAGGTTGGGACTATGACCAGCCTGAACAGCACAGCAGACCCAGTACCTACTAAGAATGCCTCCACATCGCGATCCTACCAAGGAATAATATGCTTTCAATTCTGGCGCCTGGAGCCCACTAATGGCGAAAAGTAATTCTCTAAAGACTACATGTCCCAGCGTGCATTTACTTCCCCAGCTCGCTCAGCGCGGCACACCAGGGTGCAATTAACTAACTATGCACGCCCATAAGAGACTTCCGTGAGCCAGAGAGAACAGCAGTCAGCCCCTGTATGAGAGGCAAATCGGCTCTCGAAGCACGTAGAGGCTACCAAAACGATTTTCGCAATGCAGAGGAGACGGAAAGCTGTCGAGTGACTCCTAAGGCTTGACCTATTGGAAAAAAATAAAAATAATATATATATATATATATATATATATATATATATATATATATATATATATATATATATATATATATATATTTTTATTTTATATATATATATATATATATCCCTCCCAGGATGCGAAGACGCCACTCCACAGAGGATAATTCATCTGAATTTTATTTGGCAAAGCCGGTACTGGCATTTCAAACAATTCAACTCTTCACCCTCACGCGTTTCGAAGCTTCTGCTTCTTATTCATAGGAAAGCTGGCAGGCACAGGAGCACTCAACACGTATTTACGCTTTTCACATGCATTCTCAGGTGAGTGAATTTACTTTAGCATGCTGGGTGTTGTAGTGCACAATTCTTCCCCTTCAGTGGGGCCGTGTTCTTACCAGATAATTTCTTTCTTTAAAGTTCAATATTCAACAGCCCTCCGGTGGGCCTCGAAATTTCAGTCCGGTTTTAATTACAAATCCTCCATGCTGCTGACAAGTTCAGATTGTTCCAAACCATGCAGTCCTGTATCTCCATTAGACAGGTGGTGCAATCTTCCACGGCCAGGCTGCCGTGTGTAAACATGAAACCCAGGATGCCCTGATGCATGAAGACGCCACTCCACAGAGGATAATTCATCTGAATTTTATTTGGCAAAACTGGTACTGGCATTTCAAACAATTCAACTCTTCACCCTGACGCGTTTGAAGCTTCTGCTTCTTATTCATAGGGAAAGCTGGCAGGCACAGGAGCACTCAACACGTATTTACGCTTTCACATGCATTCTCAGGTGAGTGAATTTACTTTAGCATGCTGGGTGTTGTAGTGCACAATTCTTCCCCTTCAGTGGGGCCCGTGTTCTTACCAGATAATTTTCTTTCTTTAAAGTTCAATATTCAACAGCCTCCGGTGGGCCTCGAAATTTCAGTCCGGTTTCAATTACAATCCTCCATGCTGCTGACAAGTTCAGATTGTTCCAAACCATGCAGTCCTGTATCTCCGTTAGACAGGTGGTGCAATCTTCCACTGGCCAGGCTGCCGTGTGTAAACATGAAACCCAGGATGCCCTGATGCGAAGACGCCACTCCACAGAGGATAATTCATCTGAATTTTATTTGGCAAAACCGGTACTGGCATTTCAAACAATTCAACTCTTCACCCTGACGCGTTTCAGCTTCTGCTTCTTATTCATAGGGAAGCTGGCAGGCACAGGAGCACTCAACACGTATTTACGCTTTTCACATGCATTCTCAGGTTAGTGAATTTACTTTAGCATGCTGGGTGTTGTAGTGCACAATTCTTCCCCTTCAGTGGGGCCCGTGTTCTTACCAGATAATTTTCTTTCTTTAAAGTTCAATATTCAACAGCCCTCCGGTGGGCCTCGAAATTTCAGTCCGGTTTTAATTACAAATCCTCCATGCTGCTGACAAGTTCAGATTGTTCCAAACCATGCAGTCCTGTATCTCCGTTAGACAGGTGGTGCAATCTTCCACGGCCAGGCTGCAGTCACTGATGACATCATCCAGTGACTGTGTGTTTCTGTAAAGTTTAAATATGTTTAATATATATAGGGAAAGGCGTATTGAAGAATGAGTGGGTGTATAAGTGTCTGAATGGATGATTTAGTACGTGAGTGACTGACTCTACAAGTGAGTGATTAAATGTATCTTACTGAATGCATGGGTTAGTGACTAAACTGTGTGAATGTCTGTATCCGTCTGTCTGTTGGTTTGTAAGCGGCTGCATGAGCTTTCTGAATAGCTACATGAGTGTCTACATGGGTTATTGATTGATTGTCTGAGTATCTGTATGGGTGCCTGAGTGTTTGTGTGGGTGGGGTGTGTGTGACTCTGTACATAGATGTGTGAGTGGGTGATTCACTGGGTGCATGGTTTCAAGAGTGCATCTGTGATGGACTGTATGGGTGGGTGAGTGTGTGTATGGGTGTGTTAGTGATTGAATGTATATCTCAGTGGTACATGTGTGAGTAACTACTTATGTGAAAGGCAGTATATATGTGTGTTGGAGTATATAAATGGCTATAAGTGAGAGTGTGTGATTGTGAGAGTGGCTATATGGATGAGTGTGTGCTTGCATAGGAGCGTAAGAATGTGCTAGTATTTTTATGAGTAAGTGAGCTGGTGTGTATAACTGTATAGGTGAGTAAATTGGAGTGTGATTAATTATTTGCATGACTGACTAGGTGTGTGAGTACCTCTATGGATGAGTTGCGTTGTGTGATTGTTTATATAGGTGTATGAGTGCATATGATAGTCCTGTACTGAGTGACTGTAAGTATGAGTGACTGTACGGGTGAGTGAGTAGATGTGTGTGTGTAGACCTAAGAATCAGTGAGTGGGTATGTACTTATTGGTATTGGAGTGTGTATGGTTTTGAGAATGGCAGTCTGTAATTTAGAGTGGGTGTATCAAAACTTATATTAGGGTGTGAGAAGATGCATTAAATTCTCACATGGATGATGTCATCAGTGATGTCATTTGAGATGTCATCAGTGATGTCATCAGTGATGTCACTGACCATGTCATGAGTGATGTAATATGTGACGTCATCAGCAGTGCATTGCGGGGCGCAAGTTATAGTTACCTGAACTAACTATAACGGGGAATTTCACGGGTTTTGTACGAGTGCAATGTCCAACTAACTATAACTGTCCCTAAAACCTTATGGTTTTTTCAGTGAATTTCTAAGGTTTTTTAAATGCTAATTTCTAACTATAACGTGCCTGAAACCTATGGTTTTTTCAGTGAATTTCAAAGGTTTTTTAAATGCTAATTCCTAACTATAACATGTCTGAAACCTACGGTTTTTTCAGTGAATTTCAAAGGTTTTGTAAATGACAATTTTTAAATGTATTAATTGTTATATTTATTTTTTTCATACTGATTTACTACATTTTTAGAAACAATTTTTTTTACATATTTTATTTTTAAATTACATTGTAATTACATTATACATTACATTACAAAAAATACTTTCTCAGAATGAATTACTTTAGTTTAAATACTTTGCACATAGGCAATAGACTTTTAAGTACAGTAGTTACAGTTGTTGCAATGGGCAACACATTTTCAAACACAATGCAACATTCAGCTCAATGTGAATTTCTAGTTAAATGCAATTAGTTACTTTATGGATTACTTTTTCTAACCACAGGACTGGATCCTAGATTCAGTCCTGGGACATCTCCTGTAAACAGTTGAGTAAAGCGTTTTGGTTACAGTAGTGATTTTTAAGGAATATTATTGTATTTTAAAAGTTGACACTTTGAAACTTTTTCTCATAGAATCACCAATGTTATCCTATGGAAGGAAATTCACTTAGCAGGTAAAAACTGTTATCATTACTTTTTCTTACTCAGTGTTGGATCCTGGATCCAGCACTGGTGCATCTCCTGTAAACAGTTGAAAGAATGCGTTTAAGTCATACAGGCGATTTTTAAGGAATATTTGTAGTTTGTGAAAATCGACACTTTGAAACTTTTCTGCTGAAAACCAGACAATGGATTCCTATGGAAGAAAATATAAGTTACTGGTAAGTACGGTTAAAATTACTTTTCAGGGTCAGTGCTGGGCTAAAAGATGCAGCACTGAGGTCTCTCCTGATAACAGGTGAGTAAATCGGAATTCGTATTTCGGCTGATTTTAGAGGAATATTTAAAAGTTCCAAAACTCCACACTTAGAAGAATTTCCAAGTGAAACCAGTCAATGTTAGCCTATGGAAGGAAATTCAAGTTACTGGTAAGTACGGTTAAAATTACTTTTCAGGACCAGTACTGGGCTGAAAGATACAGCACTGAGGTCTCTCCTGATAACAGGTGAGTAAATCGGAATTCGTATTTCGGCTGATTTTAGAGGAATATTTGTATGTTTCAAAAATCAACACTTAGAAACTTTTTCAGCAAAAGCAGGCAATGATATCCTATGGAAGGAAATTCAAGTTACTGGTAAGTACGGTTAAAATTACTTTTGAGGATCAGTACTGGGCTGAAAGATGCAGCACTGAGGTCTCTCCTGATAACAGGTGAGTAAATCGAATTCGTAGTTCGGCAGATTTTAGAGGAATATTTGCACAATGGTGAAGGGAGGGGGCGGGGCCTGAGGTGACATCTGTGCAAGCGCGCCCGTGGCGCGTTTTAAGTTGGGGATTAAGTCCCCTTGAATCATGAGGGTCCCTAGGGGCCAACTAGCCCACCAGGAACCTCCAGTATGCTAGGGGCTGCGTTGCAGAGACGTGTAGAGAGGCCACACCCCTTTTTACACCTCTCTGCAACGCAGCTCTGTGGCGCTTTCTGGATGTACCTGTTGGGCTAGTTGGCCTCAGGGACCCTCAGGATTGAAGAGGATTTAATTCCCCATCTTAAAACGCCCACGGGGCCTGTTTGCACACATGTCACCTCAGGCCCCGCCCTCCCTTCACCACTGTGCAAACGCGCCCGTGGCGTGTTTTAAGTCGAGGGATTAACTCCCTTGAATCCTGAGGGTCCCTGGGGTGCACCTAGCCCACCAGCTACCTCCATTAAGCGCCACAGAGCTGCGTGTGCAGAGAGGTGTAAAAGGGGCGTGGCCTCTGTACACCTCTCTGCAAGGCAGCCCTGGCGCATACTGGAGGTTCCTGGTGGGCTAGTTGGCCCCAGGGACCCCAGTATTCAGGGAATTACTTCCCTTCTTAAACGCGCCAGGGGAGCAGCGTTTGCAGAGTACTGCAGGGAGGGGCGGGGCCTCCGGCACGATGCCGTTTTTTTTTTTTATGGGAGGGGTGCTGCGTGGCCCCCTTCCTCGGCCACTTTTGGCCCCGGGGACCACATCCCCCGGGGCCTGAGCATTTTTTTTTGTTTTATTTAAAAAAAAAAACGGGAAGGGGCCGCGTGGCCCCCTTCCCTGGGCCTCTATTGGCCCGGGACCCCATCCCCGGGGCATGCCCTCTTTTAAATAAAAAATATGGAGGGGCTGCGTGGCCCCCCTCCTCAGGCCATTTAAGGCCCCGGGGACCCCATCCCCGGGGCCGGCCTTGCCCTTATTATTTTTATTTTATTTTTTTATTTGGGAGGGGGCTGCGTGGCCCCCTCCCGGGCCACTATGGCCCCGGGGACCCCATCCCCGGGGCCTGGCCTCTGGTTGGGGACTGTGGGGGTCCCCAATCCCCTACAGTCCCGCCGGCTCCCGCGTCCTATGGGAGCCGGCATTGCTTTCCACATGGGGAGCAGCTAAGATGCTGCTCCCCATGTGAAAAGCAATTGGTTTGCATTTTGAAGAGAGAGCAGGTTTCCTGCTCTCTCTTTCAAAATGCAAACTAAGCTTGCTATGACAGGGCGGGAGCCACGAGGCTCCACGTCCTGTCATAGCAAGCAACAGTGTCCCGGGGTAGGCACCCGGGACACTGCAGGAGCCGACCCTGGGGGGTGGCGGTCCCCAGGGCCATCAGAGTGCTCCAGGAGGGGGCCGCGCGCCCCCTCCCTACACTTTGAAAGCCCGGGGAGGTGGTGGTCCCGGGCGTGTGGGGGCTGGAGCCCCCCACACAGGTTTAAAAAAAAAAGAGCCCGGGGAGGTGGCGGTCCCGGGGCTGCGGGAGGGCTCAGAGCCCTCCCGCACCATTTATGATAAAGCCCCGGGGGTGGTGGTCCCGGGGCTTGGGGAGCCCTTAGAGGCCCCCATACATAAAATAAACCCCCCAGCATGCCCCCGGGACTTGGCCCACCCGGGGGCACAGTGCTATCGAGCCGGAGACCGCGCTCGATTTTTATCGGCAGGATCCGCGCACCCTGAGCGCATCCTGCCGATTAAAAAAAAAAAAAAAAAATGCTTTTTTTTGCCCAGGGGGTCTTCCCTGCCCCCTTTGTGCGTTTTGCGCACTTTTTTTTACTGCTTTCTTGTTTCTTGTTCCTCGGCTGCCAACACTTCCTGGTTTGGAGTGTTGACAGCCAATTAGCTAGACAGCTCGTGATCGGGAGGGTGCGCGGATCCTCCGTGCCCATAGATATATATGTACTTTTACTTTTGATTTTCTCAGCAACTACTGAGCGGATTTACACCATTTTAACAAAAGGGTTCTTTCTGAACCAAGAACTACCTCTTTGCCAAATTTGGTGTAATTCCGTTCAGCAGTTCGGGCTGTAACCGTGTCTAAAGTTTCCTATGGAAAAATGAATGGGGAAAACACGTTTTGGGACCCCCCTTTTTCTCGGCCACCGCTTAACGAATCACCCCGAGACTTTCAGGGTAGGAGCGGACCGGAGCGCCCCATAAAGTTTGAAAATTTCGCGAAGATACGTCAACCGGCAAGAGAGTTATTTCAAATAGAATGTCGCGGATTTCCTATGGAAAATAGGTCCTAACTATAACTATCTACTGGCGACCGCAGTAGATATATATATATATATATATATATATATATATATATATATATATATATATATATATTGGAACGCTGTTATTGGTCTCTGCCACCAGAGTCAAAATCAAAAAATATAAAATGTTCATGCAGATTCCTACATCCATCCGCATATACCCAGTGAAATGCACACCTGAAGGCGCAGCTTAAGTAACCTGCGTCTTTCCACGAATAATAAATAAATATATCTATCTATATATATATATATATATGCTTCCGGGATTGTGCTGCAGAATGCCGATCCACAGCCTAGCGATGCCGATGCCTGCGACGGGCGGCAGAAGCCGTCTATAAATCAAAGTAGAAGGATGATGCAGAATTCCAGCAAAGACCAAGCGGCACACCAGAGGACTATACACAAATTTATTGTGCACACAAACAACGCGTTTCGGCGATGCCTTTATCAAGTTAGTTTGTCACGTTCAAATTCCCATAGAAATACTCGAACAAATTCATGGAAATAGAAAACATACTGCAATCCCAATCAATCATAGTTGAAATATATGATGCAAAATTACATCAGAATAAATCAAAATAAATGGACAGTTATGCCGGTAAAATACATATCAACATTGTTATGTTGAGCCCGCAAATTATCCTCATGATAAAATAAATCATAGACATGGAAGAAATATATATATCAACTTACTACCATGCGCTGTATCAGTCACAGAGAAAACATTGCGTATTTGTATGGGGAGATACTCCAATTTCATATATCTCACACTATACAACCCAAATGAAGGCGATATCCAAATTCAGAGCTGTAGCATGTCGGAATCCCATGAAAATTACACCACGTGTTCATGGGGATTCATGCATATGTATGCAATGACACAGAGTTTAATCATCAATCCAGGGTAATGTACCCTCTTATAGAAAACTTTGAAAGCCTAGCAAACAACACCAGCATTAACAGGTAATGTACCCCATAAGAAAAGTTGCAGTATTGTATGTTTCAATGAGGAAATAATCTGGGCAGAACGTGTTACTATGCGTGTGTGCAGATATTACCAATGATGAGTACAAGTGCAAGTGCAGGTGTAAAGGTGAAATGAATTATTCTACTGGCGGTCGCCATTAGGTAGTTATAGTTAGGACCTAGTTTCCATGGAAAAGCATTTTTTGTTGATAACTTTGGTGCAGTTTGATGAATCTTCACGAACTTTTAAAAACAAAGTGCCCCACTTTGTCTAGTTGCGCCTGAAAAGTTTCATGGTGATCCGTCAAGTGGGGGAGGAGAAAAAATGGAGGGGTAAAAAAATGTGTGTTACCCGTACAATTTCTCATAGGGATTTTGAACACAAATACCGTCTGAACCATTGAACGGAATCACACAGAATTTGGCAGAAAGGTAGCTCTTCATCCAGAAAGCGCCCTTTTGTGAATTGGTGTATAGATATCTAGAGACGTGGAGGGTCAGCGGATCTGACAGATCTAATGCCGAGATCTGATTGGCTGACAACACTTCAACCAGGAAGTACTGGCAGCCATTTTTGGACTCGGACTCATCCGAATCCCCAAAAAAGGGAAAAAAAGAATGGGATTGGTAGGAATACCCTGACCCCCTATCATTGGTGGTGGGGTCCAAAAACCTTTTTTTTCAATTTTCCCACAAAATTGCGGTGGATCTGTGAATCTAAAGCAAAATTGGAATTAAACAATGATGGTCTCCTGTGCTGGTTTCTTAATGCCCCCTGGGTGGGCCAGGCCCCGGGGGTTGCTGTCATATCATAATTGGGGAAGGGGGTACGTGTGGCTTCCCTCCTCAGGCTGATTTTGGCCCTGGGGACCGCCACCCCCCCGGGCAAATCAATTAAGGGAGATTTCTATCACCAGGGACCACCACCTCCCAGGTGCCAGGCTGATTTGTCGAAGGGGAGTGGGGCGCTTGGCACCTCTCCCGGGCCGATTTCAATAAGCGTGTGATTTTCAAGCAGAAAATCATGGCGGAACCACATAACCGCATTTACAGCATTTCACACTCAGTTGGTTCAAAGTGGAAGTTTATAGTGTTTATTGTGTTTTCCACTCATATGCCTTGCATCCAACAGACTTTATGCCAACAAAGGATTAAGCTGATATAAACTGCAATCAGCTATATTGCTTTCATTTTGAAATCTTCAGCGAAAACATCATGGACAAGCGTGGCTTGGCCACCTGAGTTCATTGACTTTGATCTATTTCAAACCAAATTGAAAAGGCAGTATTCAACAAGTCCATGCTTCAACTTACTAAAAGCATTTAAAAGGATCTATTGCTGCATTGTCTCAAGTTAGAATCTTGAAGTTTTGCAAGACAAGAGGAAAAATAACTGTGGCGTATTCACTTTCAAGTTTTAAAGAGCAATTACACCAATTGGTTGTTTAACTGATAGCCTTGATAACTCTTGAAGAAATATGATAATAAAAGCTCTGTGAAGCTGCTTAATGCTTAATTTGAAGTTCTGCTTTTCTGAAACTTTGACAACTTTTAGTTTTAGACTCTAACGTGGAAGAAGGAAACAAATATGACAAAGCCGTTCAACAGCTTCAATATTAAATCCAGTTCAAAGCTCCCTTACTGCAACACTGTTACAAGCGCAATCACATCAATGTTGAGCTTCAGCAGTAAATCGGCAGGTGATCAGCAAACGCTAAGGCAACAATCATTGCGAAGCCGCTCAACCGCTTCACTTTGAGATGCATGTTTTTAAGCTTGGCAACTGTCTACCATACGTGAAGAAATCAATAGTCCTGCATCTCTAAAAGTTTGACAACTATTGGTCTCGGATTCCAGTGAGGAAGAAGGAAACACTTGCGTCAAATCCTCTCAATGGCCTTAGTGTCAAATTTTACAATATGTAACATTTGGAGATAATCAAATATGTTTGACCTGCTGACTCTGGTCAATCTAAGTGCACATTCTCTAAAACTACAATGGCATTTGTGGCATAATAATGTTAAGTTAAGCATCACTCAGCACTGTGAAAACCACACTCAGATAGGCTGGTACCGTGTGAGCGTTGAATAAATAACTGTTATCAAACCACTTTTGGAGTGCTGCTTTTCATTTGGAAAAAAAATATTAGTGGGACATTGTAGTTAGGAAATAAAATTCAATGAACCTTACAAGTTCACTTAAAAGGAACTAAAAGAAGAAAAAAAACCTTAGACATTCAATGAAAACAACAAAGGTTATAGGGATGTTATAGATAGGCTCAGATTTCACTTGTACAAAACCATAGAAATTCAGCAGTTATAGTTAGTTGAGCTAACTTTAACTTACACCTCCACAAGGCACTGCTTATGACCTTCCATATAACACTCATGACATGGTCAGTGACATGGTCAGTGACATTACTGATGTCATCATCCACAGAACCAATCACACACCCATTCACACACCCAGACAACTTCTCACACAACCATAGAACCATTGACACATCCTTTTGCAGACCCATGCAACCACTCATGTGCCCATTCCCACAAGACCACTCACACACCAACACAGGCAGTCACACACCCACAAAACCACTCACATACCCACTCATAGATCCATACAGCCACTCACTCACCTACTCACACACCCATAAAGCCACTCACACCCACTCACAGAGCCATACAGAGACACACACACAGTCCGAGACACAGAAACCACCCATACACCCATTAAGCCACTCCCACTCACAGGCTCATATAGCCACTGACACCCCCATGCTCACACATATACAGCCACTCATACACCCACTCACACACTGATACAGCCACTACCAGACCTACCCATACACTGATGCAGCCACCCACATACCAATACAGCCACTTACACACCCATTCACAAACACAGAACACCACTCACACACCCATTTACCGACCCATAGAGCCACTCACACACCCACTGAGAAACCTATACAGCCACTTGCACACCCTCTGACAGATCCATACAGCCACTCGGACACCTGCTCACACCCTGATACAGAGAGTCACACAGCCACTCAGATATCAGATGTTAGAAATAGTATCACTCATTAGTTGTACAGAAAGTATACTAATTTAGCCTCAGTAGTAGCTTAGTATATATCTTTAAATCAAACAAACTTTTACTAAAAACTCACACTCACTGGATGATATCATCAGTGATATCATCAGTGATGTCATTTGAGATGCCATCAGTGATGTCACTGACCATGTCATGAATTTCTATGGTTTCGTGCGTGTAGAATCTGAGGCCTACGTATAACGTCCCTGTAACCTACATTAAAATATATATGTATATAAATATATATTCACTGAAAAAACCATAGGTTTCAGGCACGTTATAGTTAGAAATTAGCATTTAAAAAACCTTAGAAATTCACTGAAAAAACCATAGGTTTCAGGGACGTTATAGTTAGTTGGACATTTCACTCGTACAAAACCATAGAAATTCCCCGTTATAGTTAGTTCAGCTATACTATAACTCGCGCCCGTAATGCACTGCTGATGACGTCACATATACATCATTCATGACATGGTCAGTGACATCACTGATGACATCACTGATGACATCTCAAATGACATCACTGATGACATCACTGATGACATCATCCAGTGACTGTGTGTTTCTGTAAAGTTTAAATATGTTTTATATATATGCCAAGGTGTATTGAAGAATGAGAGGGTGTATAAGTGTCTGGATGAAGGATTTAATGGTGCGTGACTGACTGTATAAGTGAGTGATTAAATGTGTCTTACTGAATGCATGGGTTAGTGACTAAACGTGTGTATCAGTATGTCTGTTGTTGTGTAAGCTGCTGCATGTGTTGGTCAGTAGCTACATGAGTGTCTATATGGGTTATTGCTTGGTTGCCTGAGTATTTGTATGGGAGACTGAGTGTGTGTGTGGGTGGGTGGGAGGTGTGTGACTCTGTGCATAGATGTGCGAGTGGTTGATTCACTGGGTGTATGGGTTCAAGAGTGCATGTGGAAACAGCTGTATGGGCGGGTGAGTGTGTGTATGGGTGTGTTGGTGAGAGATTGGATGTCTCAGTGTACATGTCCAAGTAACTACATATGTAAAAGGCAGTGTATGTGAGAGTTGGAGTATATAAATGACTATACGTGAGAGTCAGTAATTGTGAGAGTGGCTGTATGGATGAGTGTGTACTTGTATCAGTGATTGTATAAGAGAGTAAGTATGTGTTAGTATATGTTTGAATAAGTGAGGTGGTGTGTGTATAACTGTATAGGTGAGGAAATGGGAGTGTGATTGAATCTTTGCAAGACTGACTAGGTGTGTGAGTAGCTCCATGGATGAGTGGCGGTGTGGGAGTGTCTGTATAGGTGTATGAGTGCATATGATAGTGTTGTATTGATGAGTGACTGTATGTATGAGTGATTGTATGGGTGAATGAGTGGATGTGTGTGTAGACCTAGGAATCAGTGAGTGCGTATGTAGTAACCGGTATTGGTGTGTCGATGGTTTCGAGAATGGTAGTCTGTATTTTACAGTGGGTGTATCAAAGGTTATATTAGAGTGTGAGGAGGTGCATCAGATTTTGACGTGGATGATGTAATCAGTGATGTCATCAGTGATGTCAATTGATATGTCATCAGTGATGTCACTGACCATGTCATGAATGATGTAATATGTGACGTCATCAGCAGTGCATTGTGAGGCGCGAGTTATAGATTAGCTGAACTAACTATAACAGGGGAATTTCTATGGTTTTGTACGAGTGAAATGTCCAACTAACTATAACGTCCCTGAAACCTATGGTTTTTCAGTGAATTTCTAAGGTTTTTTAAATGCTACTATCTAACTATAACGTGCCTGAAACCTATGGTTTTTTCAGTGAATTTCAATGGTTTTTTAAATGCTAATTTGAAGCTATGCCTACAAAGTTAGGACATGTGAAGAAAGAGGAAGAAAAGCGCAGAAAGATGCAAGACAAATGCAGAAAGAGGCAACAGAAATCTAGAAAGACGAAGAAAAGTGCAGGAAAAAGCAAGAGATGTGCAGAAAGAACCAACAGAGGAGCAGAAAGTACTCCTGTGCCCCCAACTTTTTACTGACGGGTACTGGTGGTAACTGACTCTGAATAACCAGGACCGGAGCCAGTGCTATGCTAAAAGACACTTAGAATACAGTGAAAACACCTACATACACTAGGGAACACTATGCGTTGGGGTACCCTTGTAATTAGCATGACCTCCTCTGTATTTGCCATGAGTTAGTGCCTGGGTCATTGCATGAGTACATGAGTAGTGACTGGATGATTAGAGTTCTGCAAGGACAGTGCATGGTGAATTTATAAGTGCCTGGGTTTTGGCGGAGTGATTGGATAAGTACATGGTGCGCGCTGGGTGATTGGAGGAGTGCATGGGTAGTGACAGGGCAATGGCTGGACTGCATGGGTACTGCTCAGGGTATTGTAGCAGTGCATGAGTTAGTGCATGGGTCATTGCATGAGTGCATGGGTAGTGACTGGATGATTAGAGTGCTGCAAGGAGAGTGCATGGTGAATTTATAAGTGCTTGGGTTTTGGCGGAGTGATTGCATAAGTACACACATGTCACATCAGGCCCGCCCCCTCCCTTCACCACTGTGTGAAAGCGCCCCCTGGTGGCATTTAAGTTGGGGATTAATTCCCCTTGAATCCTGAGGGTCCCTGGGGGCCAACTAGCCCACCAGGTACCTCCAGTAAGCGCCAGGAGCTACGTTGCAGAGAGGTGGTCCAAGGCCATGCCCCTTTTACACCTCTCTGCAACGCAGCTCTGTGGCGCTTACTGGAGGTAGCTGGTCGGCTAGTTGGCCCTCAGGGACCCTCAGGACTCAAGGGACTTAATACCCCAATTTACAATGCACCAGGGGTGCGTTTGCACAGTGGTGCAGGGAGGGGAGGGGCGTGGCCTGATGTGACAAGTGTGCAAGCGCGCCCTGTGGTGCGTTTTAAGTTGGGGAATTAAGTCCCCTTGAATCCTGAGGGTCCCTGGGGGCCAACTAGCCCACCAGGTACCTCCAGTAAGCGCCACAGAGCTGTGTTGCAGAGAGGTGGTCAGAGGCCATGCCCCTTTTTACAGGGGTCCAGGAGGGGGGCCGCACGGCCCCCCTCCCTGCATTTCAACGTCCCGGGGAGGTGGTGGTCCCCGGGGCCAGGGGTCCGCTACGGACCCCCAAATCTCAATATTAAGTGCCCCAGGGAGGTGGTGGTCCCCGGGGCAGTGTGGGAGGCTTGAGCCCCCACACTAATTATTTTTAGCCCCGGGAGGTGGCGGTCCCGAGGCTCGGAGGCCGCGGGGCCCCGCCAATTATCATAAATGCTCCAGGGAGGTGGCGGTGCCCGGGCAGCGTGGGGGGTTGGGACCCCCATGCATTTCTTTAGAGTAGCCCCAGGAAGGTGGCAGTCCTCGGGGCTACGGGGGCTGCGTGCCCCCGCGCATTTATTTTAATAAGCCCCGGGGAGGTGGTGGTCCCGGGGCTGCGAGGCCCGCGGGCCCCCGCAACATTATTATAAGTGCCCCCGGGACCTGGCCCACCCGGGGGCTTTTTGAATACGAAGCGCGGGAGCCCGCGCTTCATTTTTTAATTTTTTTTCGTCCGGATTGGCGCACCCAGCGCAAATTCGGCCGATTTAAAAAAAAAAACCCTCCTCGGCCATAGATATCGATATTTTTATTGTTTGATTTTCTCAGCAACTACTGAACGGATTTACACCATTTTACAAAAGGTCGCTTTCTGAAGCAAGCACTACCTTTTTGCCAAAGTTGGGGTAATTCTGTTCAGCAGTTCGGGCTGTAGCCTTGCCTAAAGTTTCCTATGGGGAAATTGATTTTTTGACTCTTATCTTTTGAATTTCTCAGCAACTACTGAACGGATTTACACCATTTAAAAAAAAAGGTCGCTTTCTGAACCAAGCACTACCTTTTTGCAAAATTTGGGGTAATTCCGTTCAGCAGTTCGGGCTGTAGCCTGTCTCAAAATTTCCTATGGAAATTAACATGGGGAAAACACGTTTTGGGACCCCCCTTTTTTCTCAGCCCCCGCTTGACGAATCACCCCCAAACTTTCAGGATAGGAGCTGACCTGGATAGACTTTTTTGTTGGAGAATGTCGCGAAGATTCGTCAAACGACGCCAAAGTTATTAGCAAATCAAAAAATGCTTTTCCTATGGAAACTAGGTTCTAACTATAACTCACCTGCTGGCAATCGCCAGTAGGTAATATATATATATATATATATATATATATATATATATATATATATATATATATATATATATATATATATATATATATATATATATATATATATATATATATATATATATATATTATCTACTAGCGATCGCCAGTAGATAGTTATAGTTACAACCTATTATCCATAGGAAATCCGCGACATTCTATTTGAAATAACGTTGGCGCCGGTTGACGAATCTTCGTGAAAGTTTCCAACTTGTTGGGGCGCTCCGCTCCTACCCTGAAAGTCTCGGGGTGATACGTGAAGCGGGGGCCGAGAAAAGGGAGTCCCAAAACGCGTTTTCCCCATTCATTTTTCCATAGGAACCTTTAGTCGCAGCTACAGCCCGAACTGCTGAACGGAATTACACCAAATTTGGCAAAGAGGTAGTCCTTGGTTCAGACTGGTGCCTTTTCCTTAAATGGTGTAAATCCGTTCAGTAGTTCCTGAGAAAATCAAAAGTAAAAGTACATATATATCTATGGGCGCGTCGGATACGCGTACCCTCAGCGCACCCTGCGCGCACCGTCCCGATCATGAGCTGCATGCTAATTGGCTGTCAGCTGGCTGTCAACATTCCGATTCAGGAAGTGTTGGCAGCCATTTTGTCCTCGGTAGAACCGAGGGACAGAAACAAGTGCGTAAAGCGCAAAAGGGGGCAGGGTAGAAACACCCTGACTCCCTAGGTCTGCTCAGGGGGTCCCACAAGGACCCCTGGGCAGAAAAAGATTTATTTATTTTTAAATCGGCGGGATGCGCTTAGGGTGCGCGTATCCCGCCGAGAAAAAAAAAAGAAACAAGTGTGCAAACGCACAAAGGGGGCAGGGTAGAAACACCCTAACCCCTAGGCCTGCTCAGGGGTCCCACAAGGACCCCCTGGGCAAAAGCATTTTTTAAAAAAATCGGCAGGATGCGCTCAGGGTGCTGCGAATCCTTGCCCCCGGGTGGCCCAAGTCCCGGGGGCATGGTGGGGATTTAATTTTATGTGTGGGGGCCTCAAAGGGCCCCTAAGCCCCGAGGACTGCCACCCCCGGGGCTTTCTTTTAAAAATGGTGCGGGAGGGCTCTGAGCCCTCCCGCAGCCCCGAGACCACCACCTCTCCGGGGCTTTTTTAAAAAAATTAAACAACCTGTGTGGGGGGCTCCAGCCCCCACATGCCCGAGGACCGCCACCTCCCGGAGCACTAACAAATTAATATGGGGTCTGTTACGGACCCCAGAGCCCCGGGGACCACCACCCTCCCGGGGCTGTGTACTGAATGGGAGAGGGGCCGCGGCCCCCTCCTGGAGCCCTTGATGGCCCTGGGGACCACCACCCCCAGGGCCGGCTCCTGCAGTGTCCCGAGGTGCCTACCCCGGGACACTGTAGTTTGCTATGGCAGGGACGGAGCCTTGCGGCTCCCGTCCTGTCATTGCAAACTTGCTTTGGATATTGGAAGAGAGAGCAGGAAACCTGCTCTCTCTTCCAATATCCAAAGCCGATGCTTTCCACATGGGGAGCAGCATGTCAGCTGCTCCCCATGTGGAACAGCAATGCCGGCTCCCAAGGGACGTGGGGAGCCAGGCGGGACTGTGGGGGGTTTGGGGACCCCCCACAGTCCCCAACGAGAGGAGCCAGCCCGGGGGATGGGGAGCCACGCGGCCCCCTCCCCAAAAAAGAGCAAAACAAATTT
This sequence comes from Calotriton arnoldi, assembly GCA_963921515.1. Lineage (NCBI taxonomy): Eukaryota > Metazoa > Chordata > Amphibia > Caudata > Salamandridae > Calotriton > Calotriton arnoldi. Next base: position 360,092 of record CAWUFW010006128.1, on the reverse strand, counting down.
TAAAAAAAGAGGAAAGGCCGGCTCCGGGGATGGGGTCCCGGGGCCTTAAAATGGCCAGAGGAGGGGGCCACGCTGCCCCCTCAAAAAAATAAATATAGAGGCCATGCCCGGGGGATGGGGTCCCCGGGGCCAATACAGGCCAAGGGAAGGGGGCCACGCGGCCCCTTCCCCGTTTTTTTAAAGGTAATTTAAAAAGGGGTAAGGCCCTGGGGATGGGGTCCCCAGGGCCCAAAAAAGAAAAAGGAAGGGGCCACACAGCCCCCTTCAGAGGAGATTTTTTTTTTTTTTTTTAAACAATCGGGCCCGCAGGCCCGCCCCTTCCTTCACCACTCTGCAAACGCGCCCCTGGCGCGTTTGCAGAGAGGAACGAATTCCCCTTGAATACTGGGGGTCCCTGGGGGCCAACTAGCCCACCAGGTACCTCCAGTATGCGCCAGGGGCTGCCTTGCAGAGAGGTGTACAGAGGCCACGCCCTTTTACACCTCTCTGCAACGCAGCTCTGTGGCGCTTTTGGAGGTATATGGTGGGCTAGTTGGACTCCGGGGACCCTCAGGATTCAAGGGGACTTAATCCCCCAACTTAAAACGCGCCACGGGGCGCGTTTGCACAGTGGTGAAGGGAGGGGCGGGGCTTCAGGTGACATGTGTGCAAACAGGCCCCGTGGCGCGTTTTAAGATGGGGAATTAAATCCCCTTCAATCCTGAGAGTCCCTGAGGGCCAACTAGCCCAACAGGTACATCCAGAAAGCGCCACAGAGCTGCGTTGCAGAGAGGTGTAAAGGGGTGTGGCCTCTCTACCGTCTCTGCAACGCAGCCCCTAGCACATATTGGAGGTTCCTGGTGGGCTAGTTGGCCCCTAGGGACCCTCAGGATTCAAGGGGACTTAATCCCCCAACTTAAAACGCGCATCGGGGCGCGTTTGCACAGATGTCACCTGAGGCCCCGCCCCTCCCTTCACCATTGTGCAAATATTCCTCTAAAATCAGCCGAAATATGAATTCCGATTTACTCACCTGTTATCAGGAGAGACCTCAGTGCTGCATCTTTCAGCCCAGTACTGGTCCTGAAAAGTAATTTTAACCGTACTTACCGGTAACTTGAATTTCCTTCATAGGCTAACATTGACTGGTTTCACTTGGAAATTCTTCTAAGTGTGGAGTTTAGGAACTTTAAAATATTCCTCTAAAATCAGCCGAAATACAATTCCGATTTACTCACCTGTTATCAGGAGAGACCTCAGTGCTGCATCTTTCAGCCCAGTACTGGTCCTGAAAAGTAATTTTAACCGTACTTACCGGTAACTTGAATTTCCTTCATAGGCTAACATTGACTGGTTTCACTTGGAAATTCTTCTAAGTGTGGAGTTTTGGAACTTTAAAATATTCCTCTAAAATCAGCCGAAATACGAATTCTGATTTACTCACCTGTTATCAGGAGAGACCTCAGTGCTGCATCTTTCAGCCCAGTACTAATCCTCAAAAGTAATTTTAGCCGTACTTACCAGTAACTTGAATTTCCTTGCATAGGATATCATTGCCTGCTTTTGCTGAAAAAGTTTCTAAGTGTTGATTTTTGGAACTTTAAAATATTCCTCTAAAATCAGCCGAAATCCGAATTCTGATTTACTCACCTGTTATCAGGAGAGACCTCAGTGCTGCATCTTTCAGCCAAGTACTGATCCTCCAAATTAATTTTAACCGTACTTACCGGTAACTTGAATTTCCTTCATAGGCTAACATTGACTGGTTTCACTTGGAAATTCTTCTAAGTGTGGAGTTTAGGAACTTTAAAATATTCCTCTAAAATCAGCCGAAATACGAATTCCGATTTACTCACCTGTTATCAGGAGAGACCTCAGTGCTGCATCTTTCAGCCCAGTACTGGTCCTGAAAAGTAATTTTAACCGTACTTACCGGTAACTTGAATTTCCTTCATAGGCTAACATTGACTGGTTTCACTTGGAAATTCTTCTAAGTGTGGAGTTTTGGAACTTTAAAATATTCCTCTAAAATCAGCCGAAATACGAATTCCGATTTACTCACCTGTTATCAGGAGAGACCTCAGTGCTGCATCTTTCAGCCCAGTACTAATCCTCAAAAGTAATTTTAGCCGTACTTACCAGTAACTTGAATTTCCTTGCATAGGATATCATTGCCTGCTTTTTGCTGAAAAAGTTTCTAAGTGTTGATTTTTGGAACTTTAAAATATTCCTCTAAAATCAGCCGAAATCCGAATTCTGATTTACTCACCTGTTATCAGGAGAGACCTCAGTGCTGCATCTTTCAGCCAAGTACTGATCCTCAAAATTAATTTTAACCGTACTTACCGGTAACTTGAATTTCCTTCATAGGCTAACATTGACTGGTTTCACTTGGAAATTCTTCTAAGTGTGGAGTTTTGGAACTTTATAATATTCCTCTAAAATCAACCAAAGTACGAATTCCAATTTACTCACCTGTTATCAGGAGAGAACCCAGTGCTGCATCTTTTAGCCCAGCACTGACCCTGAAAAGTAATTTTAACCGTACTTACCAGTAACTTATATTTTCTAACATAGGAATCCATTGTCTGGTTTTCAGCAGAAAACTTTCAAAGTGTCGATTTTCGCAAACTACAAATATTCCTTAAAAATCGCCTGTATGACTTAAACGCATTCATTCAACTGTTTACAGGAGATGCACCAGTGCTGGATCCAGGATCCAACACTGAGTAAGATAAAGTAACGATAACAGTTTTTACCTGCTAAGTGAATTTCCTTCCATAGGATAACATTGGTGATTCTATGAGAAAAAAGTTTCTAAGTGTCAACTTTTAAAATACAATAATATTCCTTAAAAATCACGACTGTAACCAAAACGCTTTTACTCAACTGTTTACAGGAGATGTACCAGGACTGAATCTAGGATCCAGTCCTGTGGTTACAAAAGTAATCCATAAAGTAACTAATTGCATTTAACTAGAAATTCACATTGAGCTGAATGTTGCATTGTGTTTGAAAATGTGTTGCCCATTGCAACAACTGTAACTACTGTACTTAAAAGTCTATTGCCTATCTGCAAAGTATTTAAACTAAAGTAATTCATTCTGAGAAAGTATTTTTTGTAATGTAATGTATAATGTAATTACAATGTAATTTAAAAATAAAATATGTAAAAAAAATTGTTTCTAAAAATTTAGTAAATCAGTATGAAAAAAATTAATATAACAATTAATACATTTAAAAATTGTCATTTACAAAACCTTTGAAATTCACTGAAAAAATCGTAGGTTTCAGGCACGTTATAGTTAGAAATTAGCATTTAAAAAACCTTTGAAATTCACTGAAAAAACCATAGGTTTCAGACACGTTATAGTTACAAATTAGCATTTAAAAAACCTTTGTTGGAGTGTCTATGGTTTTGCGAATGGCAGTCTGTAATTTAGAGTGGGTGAATCAAAGGTTATATTAGGGTGTGAGGAGGTGCATCAGATTATCACGTGGATGATGTCCTCAGTGATGTCATTTGAGATGTCATCAGTGATGTCATCAGTGATGTCACTGACCATGTCATGAGTGATGTAATATGTGACGTCATCAGCAGTGCATTGCGGGCGCGAGTTATAGTTAGCTGAACTAACTATAACGGGAGAATTTCACGGGTTTTGTACGAGTGCAATGTCCAAGTAACTAAAACTGTCCCTAAAACCTATGGTTTTTCAGTGAATTTCAAAGGTTTTTAAATGCTAATTTGTAACTATAACGTGTCTGAAACCTATGGTTTTTTCAGTGAATATATATATATATATAAATTCATTAAAAGAACCGAATGTTACAGGGACGTTATAGTTAGCAAATAGAATTTAAAAAAACCTTAAAAATTCACTAAAAAAACAAAGGTTACAGGGACGTTACCGATTTCGGCCCTGGAGACCCCATCCCCCGGGGCCCGGCCATCTCCTTTGGGACCGTAGGGGGGAGTCTGAAGGCCCCTGTGGTCCCAGCCAGCTCCCACCTCCTGCGGGAGCTAGCATCGCTTTTCACCCCCAGGGATCTGCTAAGATGCAGATCCCTGGGGTAAAAAGCAAAGTGCTCCACTTTGAACAAGCAAGAACAAAATGCTCTTGCTTGTTCAAAGTAGAGCACTTGTTTGCTATGGGATGGCAGGAGCAGGGCTCCCGCCATCCCACAGCAAACTGCAATGTCCCGGGGGGTGGGCACCCCGGGACATTGCTGGAGCCGGCCCTGGGGGGTGGCGGTCCCCAGGGCCATTTACGGCACCAGGAGGGGGGTCACGCGGCCCCCATCCTATTTGGAAAATAGCCCCGGGAAGGTGATCGTCCCCAGGGCTTTGTGGGGGCTGGAGCCCCCACACGTACACTTAAATATAGCCACAGGGAGGTGGAGGTTCCCGTGGCTGCAGGGGGCTGTGTGGCCCCCTGCATTTCACATAATTAGCTTCAGGGAGGTGGCAGTCCCCGGGGCTGCTGGGGGGGCTGGAGCCCTCATGCATCATTGTGAACATAGCCCCGGGGAGGTGGCATGGGCCCCGCATTCCTTTTTGTTATTGCCCCTGGGACATGGCCCACCTGGGGGCCTAAAGTAAATGAAGCGCGGGAGCCCGCGCTCCAGTTACCGACTGAAATAAACAAAGGCCCTTATCCTGATTTATTTAGACTTTGATTTTTGTCATTGCTGCAAACCAGCGAGACATAAATACGTGTTGATTCATTTCCTGAATGCCCCAGATTTCATTTTCATACCGTAAAACTATTTTATCCTGTTGCACCTTGATGCCATGAGGAGGCCCACTTCCCTTTGATTCTCCCACATGCTTAATTTTGGTGGGACACAGGTTGCTCCCTCCCTGTCCTGATGAAGACCCCCTGCAATTTTCATTAGCCTCCCCGCCCTTTTGGGGTCGAAACATCGACAATTCCTCCTACCTACCTGGACTGTGTTTATTTTCCACCTCTTGATAATACAGTATATATATATATATATGTTGTACCTCCTTACAGTGGTTAACTAAATAATGAGAATTGTCTCCAGACAGGTCATATTTAAATTGTACATATGCACTGTATATAATTTCACTTGAATATCCTTCTCCCTTCTGATCTACCCACGAGCACTCCTATTCCCTTTCTGTACTCACTTTGGAGCTACTGTTTCACATGACTTAATGTGTTTCATGAATTTGACTTTATAAAGAATATAAATCAACCGTTGCTAACTGTTATTATTGATATCGGGTACATACAAGTATTGCATTTAAATTGTTCCTGTTGTGACCACTGTGCTTTGTACTACGTCCTACCCAGTTCCCACGGGTTACTGGGTCACCCCATTGATGTGGCTCTGTAGATATAGGCAGGTCTTTTTTTCTTTGCTAATTACTTTGGCACTGTTATACAATTCTTCAAGAAACTTTACAATGGAAAGTTTTGAGGTGGCCCTCAAGTGGTTGCCGAGAAAAAGGAGGGTCCCAAAATGCAAAATCCCCATGCATTTTCCATACACATTTTGAACGGCACTACCACAGAAATGCAATTGCACCATATTTGGAACCAACAAAAAAAAATTCCTGCGATCCCATGGTACTCCTGCAAGATTGTGGAAAAACATGCCTGCAGCCAGGCTACTCTATCTTATAGAATGGCAGCTCCTTTTATGATTTATGGATTACTTACCATGCTGACGGTATTTGTGTTAGGCATTTTCATACTTATTGTGACACGTGTATTACATACTAGAGCACAATAGTTATAAAATACAGTTTTTAAAATTTTCTAGTGTCTCTGTCAGATCTTATTGTCGACAAGTACGAGTGTGTGAGCGAAAGGGTGTGTCCTGTCGCCGCGATTCCTTAGAGAGTTAGGAGTGTTGTGTTCTGGGGTGTCTAATCACTTGTTCCTCTGTGAATGAGTAGGAGGGCGAGGAAGACGCTATAGCTAGTCGGTCCCTGGATCATGGGTACTAAGGTTGTAGGATGACTCAGTCCCTGCTTTCTAAGGCTCTGTGATCCCAAGCATTGTTCTGTGACTCCGCAGAATCCCTGCAACAACCCTATGCACATGGCCCTGCTTAAATATTAAAGGGATGCACGCCCCCCTGCTCATGCTGATCACATCCCAAAGGGGACTAGCAAATTAAGTAAAGGGTAGGGGGCACACGAACCACCTCCCCAAGCTGATCACACCCTTGGACCCCATGCTGCGGCACAATATTTAAAGGGTAGGGGGAGCACGGCCCAAGCCTCTTAAGGCTCTGGGGACCACATTACCCTGGCATGGTTCTCTTCTAATGTCACTGGAAGCCCACCCCTAGGACACTGTTTCCCTGTCTGCAAAAGCACGGGCAGGTAAACTTTGTCTGCTCCCAACCAGTGGGAGCTGCAAAAGTGCTCCAGCTGGGTGAGCAGAAATTTGTTTCCCTGCCCGCGCTCATGTGGGCTGGGGAGCTCAGATTGTGTCCATCCAGCCGGAACATGCAAAAACAGCTACTGCTGCTAGGCAGAAGCAATGCCATCTCCCAATGCACCCAGGATGAGTTCATGCAGGGAGCTGGCATGGGCCCAAATTTGGGCCCTATTATGATGTCGGTCGGAGTTGCCTCCGACCCACATCATTTCGGTATGGGAACCGGCTGACCATAGGTCAGCAGTTCCGAATATACCTCATTACGATGCGACCGCACATGGTGCAGTCGCAAACTCCCATTTACCTATGGGAGTTTCTGGTAATCCCTGCACCGTGTGGCAGGCACCTCATGGTGTCTCCCACACGGTGCAGGGATTTACAGGGGGCACCATAGGTGCCCCCCCTGGCCCACAACCATAGGCTGTGGAGGCAAGGGGGCCCTGCTAGGGGTCCCTAAAGTCGATTTCCGACAGGCTTTCAATGTCAGAAAGCCCGACATGGAAAGCTTGTCTGAAACCAACATCATAATCCTGCCAGCGGAAACTCTGTCCATAAGGGATTATGGATTAAGGTTTACACTCCGACTACTTTCATTGTGATAAGGCGATCGGACTGTAATCCTACGATGTTGGTCGGAAAGTCTCCGACCACAGGTCAGAGGCTTTCCGACCAACACCGTAATGGGGCCCATAGTGTTTCATCAGTTCCCCGGGTGAGCACAGGTGCACCCACCTAAGGCCCAAGGGAATGGAGTCCCAGGGCCACTATTGGCTTGGGGGGAATGTGCCCACCACTTCTTTAAAAAAATGGGCCTGGGGAATGTGGTCCCCGGAGCTCTAAAGGCTCAGTGATGGTGGCCTGCAGCCCCTTCCACTTAATAAAAGCAAACGGTCTGAGGGGATGTGGTACCTGCTGCCTGCTTGGGGAAGGGGGCAGGGAAGGGGATTGAGAGGGGGGCTGAAATCTCCCTTTCCCTTAATAATAGAAAACCACCCCAGAGGATGGGGTCCCGGATCCTGTAAAGGCTAAGGGAGGGGGCTGCACAAACCCTCCCCTTTAAAAATCAGCAGGAGCCACTCAATTATTGTCTCCTGCACCTTTTTTTTAGCTTGATTTAGCCCCTAGAAAAGGTGGCAGCTGCCTGTTAGACCTGTTAACCTTAGGGTGGTCTTTCCCCAAACCTTTTGCCTGCTTGCTTCCAGTTTAACTATATTAATTTCTGTTGGCTTTAGGATTCTGTACACTTTACGACTGCTAGCCACTGCTTTTGCTCACTGCCTAAACATGGTTGAAATATTTCATTTACCTATAAGTCCCTAGTGAAGTGCACTACATGTGGCCAGGGCCTGTAAATTTAATACTACTAGTGGGCCTGCATCACTGATTGTGCCACCCACCTAAGTAGAACTTTAAACATGTTTCAGGACTGTACTGCAGTGCCTGTGTACAGTTTACACTGCCATGTCGACTTGGCATTTAAAACCCCTTGCCAAGCCTTAAGCTCCCCTTTTATTACATAAAAGTCACCCTTACGTTAGGCCGTAGGTAGCCCATAGGGCAGGGCACTGTGTAAGTAAAACACAGGACATGTACTTTTAGGTTTTACATGACCTGGTAGTGAAAAATTCTCAAATTAGATTTTTCACTACTGCGAGGCCTTCCCCTCTCATAGGGGATTCCTTTTTACTTTTAATAAGCTGTTATTCCTAACTAAGAGGAGGTGGATCTGTCATATTTGGTACCTATGGGATTGTAATGATACATCCTCTTTAATGTCAAGGTCGGATTTTTCATTACAATTTTAAAAATGCCACTTTTAGAAAGTTGCTATTTTTCTGCTCTTAACCTTGTGTGTCTGCAGCCTGTCTCTGATGCACATCTGGGGATGGAAACAGCTCAACTTTGTATATTCCCCCTAGACAGTCACATACAATGGGAGCTTAGGTGTGACTTGATGGGCCATCCTGGGAGGATGGGAGGGAGGATCTGGGCACTGCCTCACACTTACACTTGAATAGACTGTGTCCTATCCCCACACAAAGGATTCCATAACCCTCTGTAGGGAGTCTGGAGCCAGGGTAGGAAGGGAGGACCTCTCTGCACTTCAAAGACCTTTCTTTGAAGTCTCCCCCACTTGAAAGCCGCCACTGGCTATAAGAACCAGACCTCAGACCCTACCACTTCAGTACACTTCTGGACCTGTGGATACACTGCCAGGAAGATGTACTACTGTGCTGCTTAAGGACTGCCACTCTTCTGGACCGATGTTCTGGAAGAACTGCTTTCTTGCTGTGCTGACCTTCTGCCTGCTACCCTCCTGGTCTGGCTGAGAAGGACTGGACCTGCATCACTATACCCGCAGAACCCAGAGTGCCTCCAAGGGCTAGTTGGCTGGCTTCCTGATCGGAAGTCTCAGGGACATAAAAGACTTCCAACTATCCTACTACTGCACCTGGTGTCTGCCATCTCTCAGTCTACACTGACAAGTGGTGCCACCCCAGTCCTGAACCTTCGGAAATGGACCTAATGTGCTTATTCAGTAGAACCAACACATCACTTCCACTGCGAAGTACTGAATCGGTACATCGTTATCACTGAGTGAGTCTGCACTAATGCATCGTTGCTACTGCGTGGATTGGAACCGGCGCATCGCCCCTGTTGCATGTACCTGAATGGGCAAATCGCTGCTGTTGCGTCGCTTGGAGACTACACTCTGCCTTTGGAATCACCATTTCCCTATGCTGTACTGAAGCCAAATCCTCGCACCCCCCACAACGTCAACCTAGACGTCAAAGTTGTAACTCCCCATCGCAGCAACATGCTCATCGGGGCCGACGCATCGCCGCTGTTGGGTGACCAGGACCAGCACATTGCCCCCAGCGTGTGGATTGACACAATGAATCATCTTCTCTGTGCTCCGCATCCTCCTAATCGACAGGATTCTTGACTTGGACGCAACCCGGACTAAGGTACTTTTGCTAAACAGGCCAAAACTGGTCCTTGTAGTCGGCCTGTGCTCGATTGTGGTCAGCCTGAACTTTTGACTTCGCCCTGGTTCAGCGCGACCAGACATCTCTTGCTGGCGCTTTGTGCATTTTGGCACTATTTTGCACACAATTCTTTAAAAATCAATATCTCTGGTTTTACTCATTGAAACTTTGCCGTTTTGGTGTCAAATATTTTATTAAAATATAATCTATTTTTCTAGCTTGGTTTGGGATTTTTCTTGTGTTGTGTTTTCACTTTATTTCTGTTTGTGTACTGCATAAATACTTTATCCATTGCCTCTAAGTTAAGCCTGACTGATTTTTGTGCCCAAGCTGCCCAGGGTTAAACACAGGTTATATTAGTGACTTTTGATGGTTCAACTTGCAAACGATTGTTGCTGTTGCTCGACGAGGACTCACACCCTTGTCAACTAACAACCCAATTTCTCACACTGTATGAAGGAATGAATGTAAGGAATGGCTGCAGGCCCTGCTGCAAACCACACACCACGCTTTGCTGTAGGGCATTCATGGCGTGAGGTTGACGTGAAAGTATTGTAATAAAATATTACATTACACTGAAAAAAAAGAAATTTACTGAAAAAAGCAAAGGTTAAAGTAATGGTACAGTTAGGAATTGTAATTATATCTTACTTTGCATTCAGAAAAACCTTAGAAATTCATTGCAAAAAACAAAATTGAAAGTAACATTACAGTTAGGTGAAAATTTCAGTGACAACGTAAAATTGTAAACAAAAAATAACACGGAAATTCACTAACTTTAGTTATCTCAGGTAACTATAACTCATGTAATGAGGTAATGATACTTCGCTCCCCCGCCACACACTGCTAATTACCCTGCATATTACATCACTCATGACATGATCTAGGACATCACTGATAGCATGACTGCAACACCTGGAATCACATCATTGATGACAAGAATGTGCATGGTGGGGGCGCAAGTTATATTTGTTTAAGATAAATATAACTGGTGAATTTCAGTGTTTTTTTTAGTTTAAAATGTTACGTTGTTACTAAAATTTTATAAAGTTATTTTACCCTTTGTTTTATTCAGTGAAAATATATTATTTATAGGAGGAACAGGTTCTCAGGACAACGCACTCAGAAATGTACTCTTTGCATGTTAAACATTGGCTACGCTACATAGATGATGGTTTTATTGTCTGGAAAGGAGATCAGGAGAGTGCAACCAAATTCATTCAAGATATAAATGTCAATACTGCAAACCTATTATTTACATCAAACATGAGTAAAACTAGCATAGAGTTTTTAGATGTAAAGGTGTACATAGTGGATAGTAAATTGGAAACAACGTTGTACCGCAAAGCTACAGCAGGCAACTCTACGTTACACGCCAGTAGCTCGCACCCACGCATTGGGGGCATTGGATTACCCAGGAGAACAGAGAGGGGAGTGAGAGACCCTCCTGCCCTAGCGCTTTGCGCACCTTTGTTTTCCCTGCCCTTGCAGCCAGCCCTGACTTTGCAGGACATAGGGCTTCTGAGCCCCTGAGAGAGGCCAGTTGGCCTGGGCCCAGTTTCAGAGTGTTGTGCCCCCAATTGGGACGACTGGGGCTTATGCTTGTGAGGCCTAGCGCCTCTTATGATTTATGTACAGGTGATTTATGCTAAGGCTATGCCTGCGCTAAGGGGTCTACGCTAATGCATTTATGCTGGTTTCAGGCACAAGGAGTTTTCTGCCTCCCAATTCATGCCGAATGTCTTCATTCTATGCCTAATGATTTCATGCCCAGGTGTATTTGCATAAGGGGCACTGCTAATGTACTGAGAAGGGCAGTTCTGCATGCATAATGTCATTCAGGCTGATAATGCTTTTCCCCTAAGGCCTACACTTATGGTGGTGATGTATAATGTGTGTCTAGGCCTGAGTTCCATGGCTAATGCAGTTATGCTAATCTGGTTTATGCCCCTAATTGTTACCCAAGGAGTTCCCTGCCTACTGAGGCCTTGGTGCTCATGAGGTTATGCCCACTCCTAATGTTGTCATGCAAATGTGATGTATGCTCTTATTAGGGCTACGAGGGTGCCCTGCTAATGTTATGAAGTAATGTACTTATGCTAATACTATGCATAGTGTGTCTTCTCCCCGGAGTTAGGCCCACGTGATGAGGGTCGATGTTTATGCCTAATGGGCTGCAAGCATGTTTTCCTTTCAGGTCTGATGCCAATGTGTCCTAATGCTGATGGACTTTACATTTATTCTTTCTTTGTCCTGGTGATGGTTCTGGCAGCGGCCCGATTGGCCCTGCCTTGTAAATAGTCCCCCCTGTGAACTGCTACCCGGTGCCAGTTGGCACAGTTATCTGCACCTGTGATAATATCTTAACATGTTCTGCATAATACATATGCTGGTTTTTTTCCACCTAACCTGGTGTGGTCTCCTTTTGTAGTGTGCCTGGTGTGTCGCCTGTCAGTGTGCTGCGCAGATGCTTTACACATTTCCTCCGGAGTTTGGCCCACCCGCTCTGCACCACGCTACCCGTTTCTAACACACACACAATGATTACAGAGCGCAGGAACAATCAGATGACACCCACTGATAGCATTGCGATCTCTGAAGCTCTCAACCTCGCCACAGGTGTATGGGTTAGGTCCAGCTACAAGACAAAAATATGGTTCATTGTTCTGTGAATGCTGAAAATGTACACTGTGTACATATGAAGCACAGTACATTGACTTCACAAATGCCTGGTATCGTCTGTACTTTGGACGTGTAGCATAAGGCAAAGTGGGATTGGCCTAATGCTGGACATATGTAAGCCATGTTGCAGTGTATTCAGATAATACCAGGCACATCACGTATCAGGTGCACAGAGTGCAGACAAGGTGCAAGACCAGCATAGCTTACTACATGGTGCAAATGGGCCAGGCTTTGATGGCTATGTGAACAGTCTAATTTGACTGACCACACTCGCAAGTCAATAAGTGTTCTTTACAATGCCACATACATCAGACACTATCCATGTTTGTTTGTATTTTTCACCACAATTCTTACATGTGAACAGTGCACTGGGAATGAACAATGATCATTCAAGGCCTCTACAGGCTCATAAAGGATTTATTAATTTTTTTTGTAATATACACATATGTGTGACCATTTTGTGCGTACAACAAACACCCTGTGCAACCTTTGGCCTGATGACATGTGAGTGTGCTCCTTAGCAGCATACATGGCAGGTAGCCCCCACAGTTTGGAGTCAGTAATGACCAACAGGCCAGATGAGCCTAGCAGGGTTTCAGACGATTATAACCATAGACTGGGGGTTAGTTGTACTGTGCCAATCGGTAAATTATAGTCTAATGTAATTTGTTCATGTTGCTAGTTTGTACAGGGAACCGTTTTAAAATATTTTTAACATTGTTAGCCAGCCTTTTACCGTTCTGTTGTGATCTTTTCATTTCCTGCATGCCGCTCTCTGGTCCACCACGGCCTTTCCATGTGCAGATTGAGTGGAGAGTCGGGCTTGGTGGAAGCTGGCTGGTACGTCGGCGGCCGCCATCTTGAGCGGTTGATGTGCTAGTCATCCCCTACCACTCGTGTTTCTGGACTCTGGAATAGCTATTTAAGCCAGGTCCTGACGCAGACGCGCAGCCTAGCAGGGTTTCACACAATTATAACCATACACTGGGGATAGTTGTACTGTGCCAATTGGTAAATTATAGCCTAATGTAATTTGTACATGTTGCTAGTTTGTACAGGGAACCGCTTTTAAATATTTTTAACATTGTTAGCCAGCCTTTTACCGTTCTATTGCGATCTTTTAATTTCTTGCAGGCGGCTCTCCGGTCCACCACAGCCCTTCCTTGTGCCGATTGAGTGGAGAGAGTCGGGCTTGGTGGAAGCTGGCTGGGACATCGGCGGCCGCCATCTTGAGCGGTTGACGTTCTAGTTATCCTCCAACACTCGTGTTTCCGGACTCTGGCATAGCTATTTAAGCCAGGCCCTGACGCAGACACGCAGCGGGCGTGCCACCGGTGCGCCGAAGGAATGCCAAAGGCAAGCCCATCAGCCCCATCCGCGCCTGAACTCCGCCAGCCGCCAGGGAGGCTGCATCTTTCAATCTCGGTCAGTAAGGTATGCCACTCTTAATCTACTGTAGGGCTGAGCTCCCAGAGATAGGAAGTCCCCCTGCTAATACAACAAGCAAGGAGAAGCTATCCTTAGGTTATGGGGGGGACCCTGGTTAGGTGAGAGTTGCAAGTTGTACCCTGATACTACCCCTTCAACAAGTATGCAGGCGATTCCGGGCCCGACACCTTCCTATCCCATGCCTAAACCTCCACGGGCCAAACGTAAGAACCTTCTATTGAACCAAAGACATGAGGATGTAGAGCTACCTAAGGACTTTCACTGCCTCTACCTTAATAGTCGCTCCATCCCTAAGCATGCGTCAGAGCTCTGGGATCTCCTAGAGACAACTAAACCTGGCATTTGCTTTATTACAGAAACCTGGCTGCATATGTATGCCTCCCCTTCTCTTGCGATTGCATTTTCGGAAGCCTATAGAGTCATAAGACTTGATAGGCAGCAAAAAAAAGGAGGAGGAATAGCCATTGCTGCCCGCACTCCTCTAAATATCAAACTTTTGGACTCAGTCTCCACTCCCAGATTAGAGATGATGATATTCAGTTTTGAGTCAGCCCCCAAGATAAATTGGACAGGGGCACTGGTCTATCGCCCACCGGGCAACAAAAAAGATTTTAGCTCACTGCTCATGGAATGGCTAGCCCCCCATGTCCTACAAGCAGATAATGTCTTATTGCAAGGAGATTTTAACTATCATTTTGATACCCAGTCAGATTCAGACTCCAACCACCTGTTGGCTGCCATGGAATCTCTTGGTCTCTACCAAAAAGTATTTTGCCTTACACATATAGCAGGGCATACACTTGATGCCATTTTTATCAACACCCTGCACATTTGAGTTGATCCTCCTATGGCCCTGACATGGACGGACCATCTAGCCTTAAAGTTTGCTCTTAACACCCCTAAACATAGCAGAACACTTTCTATTGTGTGGAAACTCTCACGACCACGGAGAAAAGTGGCGCCCTCCACTTTCATCCCGGATTGTGAGCCGGCACTAATACCATTGGAGGACTCGCTTTCTAATGCATTTGATATCATTGCCCCCATGAAATTACGTAAAACCCAAACTAAAATTCATGCAGTTCCTTGGTATACTGAAATCCTGAAAATTGAAAAATTGTCTTGCAGTAAGTGGGAAAGAATATGGAGGAAATATAAATTGGAAGAGGATAAACTTACCTTTAAAAACGCAGTCAGGGCATATCTAAAAAATGGTAACACTGCTAGAAGGGCCCATCTAGGGAATAGAATCAAAGCTGCAAACAACTCCTCTTAAGAACTATTTTTAATTCTTAAAGAACTCACGAAGCCTATTGTGGACAGCTCGTCCACTCCCTCTTCCCAAAAGTTCTGTGATAATCTTGCAAATAATTTTGAACTGAAGATTAATATGATCTATAACTCATTTCAGAACAAGGATACAGGGTTATCCTCTGATACCACGGTAGCTGAGTCAGAGCAAAATCGTCCTACAATAGAACTTTTCAATTCAGTTACTTCTGACCAAGTGCAGGCCCGGCTAAATAAGATCAAAGCAGGTTCCTCTTTGGATTTGGCCCCGCCACACATCATTACCTCCCTGGCCTCAGTCCTAATTGCCCCTATCACAGATATCTGTAACCTCTCCCTTAAGACTGCCACCCTTCCACAGAAATGGAAGACAGCATGAATTAGACCTAGCCTTAACAAACCTTCTGCTGATCCTATGGATATGCTGAACTACAGACCCATTTCATTACTTCCCTTTTTTTCTAAAGTTTTAGAGTCTGTAGTGAATGACCAACTGCCACACTACCTAGAGTCTAATAAATTATTAGACCCCTCTCAGTCGGGTTTCAGAGAGAACACATGTAGTGCAGCTGGACTCTTTCACCTCAAAGTCTATAACTCTAGACAAAGGAGTACCTCAGGGTTCGATTCTTAGTCCCACCCTTTTTAACATTTACGTATCGTCCTTGGCTAGGCTTATTAGATCATGTGGTTTTGACACCATCTCTTATGCGGATGACACGCAATTGATAATCACTATGGACACTGATCCTCTGATAACCAAGGCAAAATGTAAAAATTGCATGTTAAAAATTGCGGAGTGGATGAATACGAACTTTCTCCAACTTAACACAAACAAATCTGAGATTCTCTTGTTTGGGAAAGCCCACACAGAATGGTCTTCTGATTAGTGGCCTCCAGAATTGGAACCCCCCGATTCCCCAAAAATGAGCCAAAAATCTAGGCATCATATTTGATGATGGCCTATCCATGGAGGATCATGTTAAAAGCATATCAGGCATATGTTTTGGCATGATGCGCATGCTGAAGAAAGTATTTCCCTGGATTCCTCTTTCTGCCAGAAAAACCTTGATTCAGGCCCTGATAGTCAGCTGCCTGGATAATGGAAACGTCTTAATGGTCGGTATGAATGAAGGCCTCTTTTCTAGGCTGCAGGTGGTGCAAAACTCAGCAGCCCGCCTTGCCCTTAACCTCCCTCCACGGTCACCATCTGAACCTCTATTGCGCCGGCTCCACTGGCTGCCTATAAAAAACGTGCTCTTTTTAAGCTCTTATGTCTGGTTTATAATACCTTGCAGGGAAGGGGTCCAGACTATCTAAAAAATAAACTTCTGCCATATATTCCCACCCGGCAACTTAGATCTAGCGACCAGTTACTTCTGTGTCCCAAACGCATTAATAAAATCAGACTGGGTGGTCGTGCTTTTTCCTTCCTGGCACCCTTCCACTGGAATAAGTTGCCACTTTTTATCCGCAACTGTTCAAATCAAATTCAGTTTAAAAACTTCTTAAAACTTGGCTGCTCAACCTCTAACCGGACTGTGCTTGGCCAATGATTGACTGTTTCTGCGGCGCCAAGAGATCCCCCTGGGGATGATACGTTGCGCTTAAGAAATGGTAAATAATAATACTAAAGATGACAATACTCCCTGCACAGTACCAGATGTGTCCCACAGCACCTATGGGCCTCCCCTGCACTACATGGTATGTTTTGGCTATTGTAATGCTCCTGTGAACAGGCCACTGTTGCATGTTCGTTTTTTTTAGGTTGAGCCTGGGCAGCGCATGTGCTGCTCTGCGGCATGCTGTATTAAGGTTAGGCATAGAAGCTCCGTCCATTTCACGCTCATCTTTTCAATTGGCTCCTGTTACTGTCCTTGCTAAATGGTTGCTTTTCATTTGTAAATAGGCTTAATAGTCCCTCCTTGGTACCGCCTTCTCTGCATTTGTACCCTCCCATAACGACTGGACTTTTTACTTGTGTCGGTACACGGTCTGCTTTATAAGTCGGTGAGCACTATTTTCTTAAATGATCTTCCCCTATTCCACCCATGACATCGCTTTTAGTAATGTATTTATTTATGTTAACAAACCAAGCGCTGCTAAGATTACATCACGATGTGGGTTGTTTTTTTGATTTGTTATAAGTATTCTCGCGCCACTGCATCTGCCTGCCATCCCCTTTGAAATGATACACAGGCAACAATGATTAGCAGGGTTTCGCTATTGTTTTACTAAACTTTTAATACTCAACTTGTTTGAATTTTATTTTTGGAAGGCACAGAGAGCTTACGCGGAGACTCGAACCACGTTCCCCAGTTCCAAAGTCTCCAGCTTTTCATGTTATGCCACATCATCTCTCCATGTGTATCAATTATGTTTACGGGGGTTTATCTCAATTTACCTGAGTCACCCTCCCACCATGCACCCACCCTTAACCCCTTACTCTCTTTTGATTCCCTGAGCACTGTGCCAGCACAGGACAAGCTCATGCACTTAAATCATGCAGAGCCTCGCCTCTGAAGTCTCTCTTCTGGGGCGCTCCCTGCCAGTGCTCACAACATCCCCACACCGCGCATAGCTTATCTCTCTCATCGGGCCATAAATCTTATCAGGCTGCTCATTTGGTTTGCTCTCACATCCTCACGAGTTGCCTAGAGTGATACACCCAAGGTTTGTTGTTTCTCTGGGCCTGGAATTATCGGCTCTGCAAACTCTGGATCTGATAATCCAGACCAGGAGTCTAATGCAGTTGACATGCCCTGCCCTAGCCCGTCCGCCAGCATACAGCACCATGTAAGAACAGAAAAAAGGTTCCCCCAGCTGAAGTAAAAAGCTTTTCCCCCCCTCTGCCCCCATCACCCTTCGACTGCCCCGGCCAATGAAAACAAGCATTTGCAATGCAATAGGTCTCGCATTTGCAAGAATTTGAGAAATTGGCATTGTAAATGACAGTGCCTTTTATTTACGTATTGGTTTTTAAATCATAAATAAAAGGCATTGTCATTTCAATGCCAATAGCTTAAACTCTCGCAAATGCGAGACCTATTGCATTGCAAATGCTTGTTTAACTTAGTCAGCCCGTATCATGCCAAAACAAACCCATATACATATCTGGAACTTCCTGAAGAAAAACCATTTAAAGATGGGTGTGAAAGCCAGACAGTTACAAGCTCATGGAATATAGGGAGTTACCGGTAGGCACACCAACTTCAATCCACAGGTGATCAAGGAGATCTGCCTTATGGTGCTTTAGTTGGTGGATGTCCCGCTTGACATTTGACTCATTTGGAAGTGCACCTTCTCCCAACGCTCCCTCCTCTCACGTGTAGGGTAGCCTTGGCTCACCCTACCTCCACTGCCGATCATGTTTAGCAGGGATTGCACCAACAGTCACAGTGGGCCCCCAAACTCCTCCTCCAACAGGTTCTTGGATTTGGCCCTGGCTGACATCTCTCTACCCGCACTAGCCACCCTAAACCCCAGAAAAACAAAAACTATCCCATCCCCCTACCCCTACCCCTAAAACTACTAACCCCTAAATTGACAAACACCCAACATTACAGTGTACAACACTTTACAAAATACAATTATAAAACACATATGACAGTTTACTTACACAACAGGGGCAGCAGAGACACCAACAAGACCAAATAACACACCCGATCGCAAGAGCTCTCACCAAACACATCCAAGAGCCAGACAAAAAGACTGTAATTGAAAGTGAAAGGCACTTCGCACATCCTGGTTTGCAGCATGGCTGAGCCATTGCATCATTTCCTTGCTGGATGCATCAAGTTTCCTACTAAAGCATCGCGTTTCCTACTAGATCGTCGCATTTCCTACTAAAGTGCCAAGTTTCCCAGTAAAGCGTCACCTTTCCTACTAAAGCGTCTCATTTACTAAAGCGTCACCTTTCCTGCTAAAGCATCACTGTTCCTACTAAAGCGTCTTGTTTCCTAAAGCATAACATTTCCTACTAAACCATCTTGTTTCCTAAAGCTTCACCTTTTCTACTAAAATGATGTGACAAGGTGGGGCTGACCGGGATAGAGCAGGAGAGTAGCATAGACTGGTGGACTGCAACGCCACTCTCTCCCCCTCTCCTCAGCAGGACGAATGGAACTACGAGTCCCTGCCCCTGTTAGATGATACGAGTAACGCGAGGCACGGCTCCTTTAACTGGGGATTCCCTGAGGACGGGACTCCTCCCCCAAATGACGTCATGGCGTTCCCTGCAATAAGGACCAAGGATTCCCGGAGGGCGGTGTGCACCGACACCGGAGTGGAGGAAGGAGTTACTGGAGCGAGGATCGAGAGCTGCGAGAGTCGAGAGACCGGAGACCTGTGTGAGAGCAGCGAGACGGGACCGTCAGGAAGACAGGATACACCAGGAGGCCAACGGCATCACGTTTCGCCGAGCCACGCTCCAGGAGGAGCGTGGCTAACACAGGTGCGAGTGACAGGGTGGTTAGGGAGGAGGGATTCCTCGGACAAGTAGAGGACTGAGGTGTGCATCTCTCCTGTGTTCCCGCTTGCATCCTTCCCAGAACACCATCACTCATTCCTCGTAGTGTGCTTCACGGGGTATTTTGGAGGTGTCCCTTCACTCCCCTTCCCTTTATGCCTATAGCGACTGGAACCCTTACACCCGTTTTCTCCTTTTCTTTTCCCTCGGCCCCCCATCCGACACCATGGAGTCTACACCCCACCAAAGGCCTGGGCCCCGGGAAGAAGAGCGATTCAGCCTGGAAAGAACCCGGAACCCTGGACGGAAACCGGAGCCATCACCATATTCCCCTGAAAGACTAACTAGTAGACAAAAACGGGTGTTTGGAAAAATTAAAGCATCTCTAACCCGACCTGGCCTCAGACCCCTTATTACAACCCCGCCACAAATGACTAATTTCCAAAAGCGTCAATTTTCCTACTAAATTGTCAACTTTCCTACTAAAGCGGCTTGTTTCCTAAAGCGTTTCCTTTCCTTCTAAAGCATCACCTTTCCTACTAAAGCATCTTGGGCCACATGCATCAAACTTTGTAATTGTGATTCCTAAATTGCGATTTTTAAGAAATCACAATTTAGGAATCTCAATTGCTTATGCTTGTAGGAATCGCAAAAAAATTGCGATTCCTACACATTCCTTAATTGCGACTCGCAAATTACGAATCGCAATTAAGGAATTGCTTCCCATTCATTCCTATGGGCCTAGAGGTACTCGTAAATTGCTCATGTAATTTCAAGGGTGCAAGGGTGCCAAAAGGACACCCTGATGCACCCCTGAAATTGCCATGTTACCACATGTTGCACACACACATGCTCCAAGGGCATGTATGTGTGCAACATGGAACTTTGAAAAATGCACTTTTGTGCATTTTTCAAAGTTCTCACAAATTACCATCAACTTTGAATTTATTGTAATTTGCGTTTCTTAATTGCAAAATCGCAAAATATTTTGGGTTAATGCATTGCGTTTAGGGAATCACAATTTTAGTACTAAAGCGTCTCGTTTCCTAAAGCGTCACATTTCCTACTAATGCGTCACCTTTCCTACTAAAGCGCCATTTATGTCTGACGCCTCGCTAGATAAATGGGCAATGCGTTTGTTTTCATTAATGCAACTAGTCCTTTGTGTGCAGTATAGTGTATTGTGTATTGATTGTTTCAATGCAAGTAAACACTCCCAGTGATCACTTTTCTTGCTCAAATTTACTTTGCTGACGTGCTTGTAGACTTGGGATGTGTCACATGTGTATGATAGCAGTGCACATATGTGCGAGTCCTTGTGTTCACCATGTGGACACTAGAACAGGCGATATATTGCTGTAAAATCAACAGACATATTATCAAATGTGCATATCTTGACATAAACAATATGTATTAGTTTGTATTCTGTTTTCCTTAATGTGGGTTTCTGCGTAGTAGGCATTTTTCGTTCACCGATATTGAACTTCTATGCAAATGATATCCACATTGTCATACAAGATGATGCCCATACTTAAGGATCATACTATCTTTCTGCATTACTGATGTGAGTGTATTGATGTTTACAGTGATTGTTAAATGAAAGTGTTTACACAAATTAAGTGTACATTAATTTATTTACATTTTTAAACCCTTTCCCCCAAAAAATGGGATGTATGATCATCACAATGAATCATGCTTCATTGAAAAAGTTCTGCACAATGGTATTCCTTTGCTGAGTCCCAGCAATTGTGCCTACAGTTTTCCCTCTGTCATTATCTTCCTCCTCATCTACTGCTTCCTGCTCCTCACTGCACTGGTCCCATGGGACATTTGTCCTCCAGCAGATGCTGTGCAATATACAACAGATGAGGATAATTTAGCAAACCGTAAGGGGGGAGTATAGCAATCGGCCCCCGGACACGACCAAACAGCGAATCCAGATTTCAGTACCCCAAACGTCCGCTCCATGATACCCCTGGTCTTGCCCAGTGCATTGTTATAGGTACGCTGTGCCTCTGTCTGGGGATTTTCAAATGGGGTCATGACCCATGATTGCAGACCATATCCTTGGTCATCTGAAAAGACAAAGGGAGAAAAGTTCACTCAATGCTTATGGCGGTTGATCAAGCCACATTCAAGTACATGTCTGTTATGTGTACTGAATGACTCCTACACATTTCGACCACTATTGTACGCAACAACCACTATTGTATGCAGTTGGTTACATGAAGATTTGCACAATTATTTCCACATTTCTATTCCTGTTCGCTATATCAGATTGAAACATGTGCATGGCCTGCAACTTTTGACAGTGTCACAATGGGCCAAACACATTTGGGCTGTGGCTTAGTGTGATAGGAGATTTGTAGGTCCGTTTCCACAGTAAGGGAGAGTATGTTGATCACAAATTGGTGTTTGTAGTCATCCATGAGTGGGCCTTACCAGTACGAACCTGTTTCACACGCACAAATACATGTGTCCCTGTGGAACCAGTAATGTTGCTGCTGCACTACCTAGCAATGACGGAGAATTCAAATTGTTAACATCCATTCTGAAGTGTAATGTGGCGAGTACATGTGGTGCATGTTACATTTGTACACACAGACGGCAGTGATGGCAGACCTTCCTTGCGAATAGTGTTGCAATATGGCATTTGTCAAAGCGTTGCATTGCTCAGGTTCTTTCCACTATTGATAGACACATGCAGTAGCTTAGCACGTCTTGACACGTGTGACTTGCAGGTTTGCATTGCACATGCGCCCTGATGAGTGGTGGTGCAAGTATGAGAACCACCACTCCTACATAAGCACTGACTCAGGTAGCACACAAAGATCTGTCCATTGGGTCATTGATTATTTACTGTTTTTTTTAAATCCTTATTTTCATTTTGCATGTTAATAAACAATGCAGCAGTAGCAGAATTACAGTTTTAGCCCAGTGCAATTGAACCACAAAAATACAGCAACAGCATATTATAATTTATCCTGCGCAAGCTTAATGAAAAAATACTAAAAGGCAGTGAAAGGAATAACCAGTCGAGCTCTTCGATACAAATGGCACCTGACCTGGAACAATGCCAATGAACAACAATAATACAGTCATAGTGTTACGAAACCCCACGTACTCCCTCCACCCAGTGCGTATAATGGACAAGGACCAATGCACCCCAGGTCATCAGTATCTTCATAGGAAATCATCCTATGTTTTGCCTTTTTCAGCAGCCACACTCACACATACTCTTGGTATAGCCCATATGTTCTTGGGATGGTTACAGATAGGCAACAAAGCATGGTAATTATCAAACTGCATATTACAGTATGTCATGTCCGTTTGCCTTTCCAGGATAGTGGGTAAGGGGCCTTTCATCCATCGCATAGCAATTCTCCTTTCTGCTAGATGTAGGCCCAGCACCATAAGTCGCCCAGAGGGTCTCGGACCATCACGGTCATACCCCAACAAGGCCGAAAAGGGCGCAGTGACCAGCGCAATACCTAGAATATTTCTTAAAGCATCAAATGCTTTGAGCCAAACGTTGTGCAACCCGGAGCAGTGCCATGCCATATGTGTAAACCCTGCATACTCCGCCCCATCCCACCACATGGGCATCTCGAGTCAGCTCTCAAACCATATTTAAACAGTCAGTATGGCGTGTAGGGTTGTATGACAGAGGCATGCATGGCTAAACCAAGCGTGCCTCTACCACGCAACCTGACCATAAATGCATCTTAACCTTGCATTCCTTTACCACGCATGCCTTTACAACGCATTTCCGTTGTACAGGTATGAATGGTAAGGGGGTATGCATGGCTAAGGTTTGCCACTACTCTGTCCCACCGCCCAAAACCCTAAATTTCGACCCCCAGAGGCCTAAACCTGTCCTGCTCTTAAAACTACCCCTTCCCCTCCCCTTGCCCTGAGGCCTAAAACCATGGCCATTTCCATATACTACTCTGACCCCACCCACGCTGTCCTTAAAAGTTTCCCGACCCCTTTACCCTTCCCTGAGCCCTAAAAGCCTCCCCCTCTTCAAAACTACCCCAACCCCTTCCTTTGCCCTGACCCCTAAAAGCCCCCTTCCTAAACCCCCCAAACCCAGCCATTAAAATTTCCCCAATCTCCTCCCCCTCCCTGAGCCCCAGCACCGCCCCCACTTCTAAAGATTTCCCTCAACCCAGCCCTGAAAACTACCCCAACCCTGAGCCCTACAAATCTGCCCCTTTCCAAAAGTACCCCAACCCCCTCGTCCTGACCCCTAAAAGCACCCCCACTCGTAAACACTTTCAATCCAGCCCTTAAAACTACCCCAACCCCGCCCCCACCCTGAGCCCTAAAAACCTGCCCCTTTTATAAAAGTACCCCTACCCAGCCTTGCCCTGACCCACATGAGAAACCCGCACCCCTAAAAATTACCTCCCCAAACCCAGCCCCACTTACCTGTGCTGTTCTCGGACCTTCCTGTTCAGACGCTTCCCCGCCCATCCTGAACACTAGAATGCTATCTGCCTTCGTTGTTCGGGCAAGTGTGGTTACGCTTGTGGTGTTTCACAATGCGTGGCTCTGGTCGTGTGTGTTCTGGGCGCAGCTTGCTCATCTAGAACAGAGAGCATCAAGTTATCCTCTCTGCTTGGACTAACCAGGGCCGCCAATACGGCCCCTGACCGCTCCCCCTCACCGTATACCCTGGCCATGGCATACCTCCCCAAATGGGTCACCTCACTCTGAGCCAGCTCATTATGCTCCTCCAGTGTGACTCTGATGCAAGCTAAAATTGCAGGATCAGATTATGCCTGATAACCACGTTCAAGCTCCGCAAGTTCCTCTTCTAGTTTTTGCAGTCGTTGACGAATAGAGCACAATACTCCAGCATGTTTAGAGATAGTGATCCCTCGAATATACGCCTTAAAGGCTTCCCAAATAGTGGCCATTGTAGTCAGTGTACCTAAGTTTATGCGGAAGTATTCATCGATCGGCTGCTCTAATTCTTCGCAAAATACTGCATCTACTAGGGAGTACGGCCGAAACCGCCTTGTAAATGCACATGGGGGCAACTGCGCGACCTCAAGAACCAAGCACACAGGGGAATGGTCCGAGTACGTGTGCGGGAGACATTCACAGCAATTCACGCTTGATAACAGGCTATGGAAGCAAGCCAATAATCGATTTATGTATGGATATTGTGCATGGATGAATAATGAGTATACTCTCTACCCTGCGGGAAGCGAGCACGCCACACATCTACATGACCAGCGGTCGCGATACTGCTGTAATAGTGCAGGCTGCCACTGAGGTCTAAGAGGGGGACCCCTGGAGTGATCCAGGTCAGGGGTTAGGGGCCAGGATGCAGTTAAAATCTCCACCCCATATTTGCAATTTAGCATGCAAAAAGTTAAAAAACGGAGGATCATTCATAATTCGGCCTGTAAGCCCCCATCAGTACCACATCCAAATTCTCCCTGCGACACCACGCAACCACATACCGCCCCCCCTCGTCAACATGCAATTCCTGTAGCGCTACTCCTGAGCCCCGACTAGTCCATATTAAGACCCCCGCGCATGTGCAGTTAACCCGCCGCACAACACACACCTCTCATGCGTCTTAGCTTAAGCACTCCAGTATTTGGTGCCCAATGTGTTTCATGCAAAAAGGCCATGTCAGTCTGATGGCGTTGCAAGTATAGCACCACTTTGCGGATTTTGCGATTGTCATTGCAGGTCAAGAAACTCTACTTCCTCAATTGCTTAGATGAGCCATCAACCACTGCCATGACACATGCGTTCTCCCTGCAATATCATAATGTGGAAACAGATGACTACTGCCCAATTATACAATGCTCTTACGTGCCGCCACATCCCAAAAGACAGACTGCTGCAATACCCGCCTCCCACCCATGCCATGTCTCCCAACTTCTGACATGGCCACGTGAATCCAACCCATACCCCCAATAACACACCCCAAATAGGACAATGTGGAACACACTTGGAGGCAGAGAGCGCCTGCCAAACACTCCCTCAACGAAGTTGCAGGAGGACTGTTCTGACGGCAACAACCCCCAACAACATCCATACAGGAAGCATACAGCTAAAGTGATGTGTCCCCACACTCATGCAAACTGAGGTACAAACCAATATTGCTGACTTTAGAGACATCGGGAGTGCCCAATCCATACAACCCATACTACATTGCAGGAGTTAAATGCAACCATTCGTCCTGGAAGCAGAATGGACAGCCCTCCTGCAGTAAACTTCAAACATGAAACTGAAACATGCGGTATATGTAAATCACCACAGCAATATGGAATACATCATAATCAGCAAGAACATAGCAGCTGCATTTCATACAAACTATATGAATCAGTGTACAGCCAGTCTTCTATGGCTGAGAAGGATGATGTTCAGTCCTGTTCGTCCAGGCCACGAATCGTGACCCGGTCATCCTCCTCCTGCCCCACCGTTTCACGTGGTGGTCTCATGTACCCGTGCCTCTTGAGGAATTGTTGCGCAGCTATATGATCATTAAAGATTTCATACTTCCCCTCCTCATTTATTTTCAGGTGTGCTAGGTACAGCATTGAGTATTCGATATTTAGTTCCCTCAGTTTACGCTTCTTCGGCACAATCTGCCGCCTTGCCTCCTGCACCCGCGGAGTGAAATCCAGGAAGATGGAGAGTTCTGCCCCCTCATAGCGATGGGTCTGCAGCTCTCTGGAACAACATAGTGCTGCATCCTGGTCCCTATAATTAAGTAAACATGCAATAATAGGGCGAGGTCTAGCACCCGGCACCGGTTTTGGCACCAGGGATCGATGTGCGCTTTCCACTATGAAGATGTCGAAGAAAGTATTGCGGCCCAGTAATTTGATAAGAAGCTGTTCAACAAACGACTCCATGGGACAGTATCAGTGGACTCAGCTAGCTCCACAAGGCAAATATTGTTTCGCCTTGAGTGGGCCTCCAAATACTCCACCTTTGATTGAAGGGCCCTCAAGGTCGCCTCCATCTGCTTCTGATTGGCAGCAGCCATGGTCTGCTCATCTTCTGTGTCCGAAACCCACCTCTCCCGCATATCCATATGCTCTGCATGCTTATTGATGTGCTCCGACATCCTGTCCATTCTATATGACAGCGAGTCTATCTTACCATCAATTTTGGTAAGACTGAGTTGCATCGTGGACAAGATTTGGCGCAAGTCATTACCTAATTCTGAATTAGGAGGAACAGGCGCAATGGTCGACAAGCCCTCATCCCATGACCTGGATGACTTGCATTGCTCAAATTGCAATTTGGGCTGAGTTTTATCTGGCTTCCCCATTGTGCAGAGAGTAACAAGAGGTATCAATGTCTGTAGAGCCAAATGCCCCACAAGGTGTATTGATGCACACTCCAAAGGGCCTCTGCCAATGTCAGTTGATCACCACTGGCAAACACCATGCGCTACCCCTCAAGCTGGTACTAAGATGGACAAGCAGGAACCACCACCCTCCTAGTGCAACCCTCAAAGCTGCTTCACTGTCATGGGGGTTCCAATGGATAATCAAATGCAGGACATGGAACTGCTGCATTCCCCCTACTGACATCACTAGAACAAGGCGACAGGGGCTAGCCTCTGCAGGCCCAGCAGCTGCTACGTGCCTCCACTGCACTACCGACTTTATGCCCACAGTCGTCAATCAGGCTCTTCTGCTTGTGGGTAGACCTCCGCGGCTTGCAGCAGCTCCCTCGCACTGCAGCACAAATGAACCCAGCAGGGCGTGGCACTATTGATGGGGTGCCGCCGCACCCCTGCACAGCGCATATATGGCCGGGGGAAGCCCGCAAGGAACACCCGCTCAGGCGACACTTCGTTCTACGCCATGCCAGGGGCAATCTCGACTGATCCCCCTCAGCCAAACAGTGCAGCACAGTAATCGAAGCTCAATTTGCGATGTTACAGCATAGGATTATGTAGGATGGTTGGAAATGGCTAAAGGAGCTCGCTGATCAAGCGGCCATCTTGAGGCCAGGCAAGCTCCACCCCCTGATTATTTACTGTTATTAGGTCTGATGTGTACTTCAGATGTACTTACCAAACAATAGGCCATTCCCATATGTGCCATTCTGGAAGGGCTCATTGATGATGGAGGGCCTGATTCACAAAGGTAAACTTAGACCAAAAGTCTAAGTTTAGACCTGAAGTCTAAGTTTAGACCTAAAGTCTAACTTTACTACTAGTAAAGTTAGACTTTTGGTCTAAGTTTAGACCAAAAGTCTAACTTTATACTACTAAAGTTAGACTTTTGGTCTAAATTAGACTTTTGGTCCAAACTTAGACCAAAAGTCTAACTTTACAAGTAGTAAAGTTAGACTTCAGGTCTAAACTTAGACTTTTGGTCTGAGTTTACCTTTGTGAATCAAAGGAGTGTCTGAAGATGTATGGGTCATGCACACTCCCGGGGTATTTGGCCAACGCGTTGGTGAACATGCCCTGATGGTCCACAATGGCCTGGACATTCATTGAGTATGTGTGTTTCCTGTTCCTGTGGAGATTGGATATAGCTGCAGGGGGGACCAGTTACACATGTATGCAGTCCATGGCACCCAGCACATGTGGGGAACTGGTGATGGCATAGAAGCCTTGCTTGATCTCGAGCTGCAGTTGTTGTGTGTTGGGGAAGAGGAGGTTCTATGGTGTTAGGCGGATGATGGCGTCCAGGAAAGAGGGTAGGAAAGATGAGAAAGATAGTTTGGAGATCTCTGCCACTCTGACTGTTGTAATCTGGAATGACCCAGATTTCAACATGTGGAGGACAGTTGTATGCTTGACCTGTGGCGGGATGTTGGTGGCACTTGGAGTTGGTGCCTGGAGCATTGGCACTATCTGGTATAGCAGTTGGATGATGGACTCCCTCCAGAGCCAGTAGTAGGTGATTACCTCATCCTCCCTGAGTCAAGCCTGCTGCCGATAAAAGCGCTCCCTTCTCCTGCACTGCCTTGGTGGTGGGGAGGGGGGGAGGTGGTGTGGGTAGGGGAGGGTGGCCATCTCCTTGTGACTCCTAGCTGCAAACTCAGCACCTCCATGTCATAGTATTGCTTACCACCCTGTTCTGTCTGGCTTCTCTTTAAATACCAAAGTCAATGCGTCATTTCATACACATGAGTTACCGATGCACAGGATT
Source organism: Calotriton arnoldi (assembly GCA_963921515.1). Classification (NCBI taxonomy): domain Eukaryota; kingdom Metazoa; phylum Chordata; class Amphibia; order Caudata; family Salamandridae; genus Calotriton; species Calotriton arnoldi. The sequence continues at coordinate 331,663 of CAWUFW010006128.1, read as the reverse complement.
TTTTGATGCTTTTGGGTCTCTGCGCGACACTTACCAGCGATGCGTCTCTTTTCACAAAACAAATAAATATCAATATATCAGTTTTACAGTGGAAATTACGATGGAATTCCTACCTTGCATATTTTAATACTTATGGATGCAATTGGTTCAGACGCAGGTACATTTTGACGCAGGAGTCCAGTACGGGATGCATCGCCCTAGATGCGTTACCTTGTAAATGTGGAGTACTGACAGCTTGACGAATCGTCAAAAATGTTGGCGGTTCAAGCTCCTTGTAAATAAGCCCCTCAGTTTTTGTGTATTTTGAGTCACATACCTTAGGAAAGCACTTAAAAACACCACTGCAATCCACAAAAAAACACTTACCACAGAAACTCCTAATTATATTTCTGTTTGTGACCATTATGTGGAAAGCAATCATTCAAATACCAAATCACTCACAGAGCCCATTTATGATTACTTTTTGTGCTTTCTTTGGTTAGCGACTGCACACATTAATGACTGTTTCATCTGTGAAAATTACCTTCTGCTCTACTTAGTCCCTGCTGCAGCCTTTTGTGAATGTTTTACTACTTAGTGACAGCTTACCTGTTACTGTTTGCTTCACCCCTAATTACTGCTGAAGTGATAATTAATTGCTATGATATTTGGTCTTCTTTTTCCACAGAGCCATAAGTAAACTGAATGTAAATTCGATACAGACAAGCCAGGGACCTAATGTAGCAGAATGACATGTTCCTTCTTACATTTCACTGACGTAGGTAGATTGTGTTCAACAGACCATCATGGTTAAGACACCCTCGAAATTTGCTTTACCTCAAAGTGTGATTCCACCCACTGGGTCTGAGTGCATTCCCGGCCTTTCTCTAACTACTTCATATGAAAAAATGGAGCACCTATAATCATTGATTTGTTTTCTTTAGAATGCGGGAGGCCAGTGTTTTCTGATCGGATAGTGGGTGGACACGATGCAACGGTTGGAGAATGGCCATGGCAGGCCAGTGTGCAGGTGAAGGGACGGCATATTTGTGGAGGAACTTTAATCACCGCCAGCTGGGTGGTGTCGGCAGCACACTGCTACTATGGACTGTAAGTAAAACCCCTTTCATGATCACCTACTTGACAATTCTGACAGCACCAATCTGGGGGATGGACAGCAGTAGGAGCAGGGAGGATGTGATCACAAGTAGACTTGGTACAAAGTGCATGAGAGGAGATTGCTCATGCTCAAACCATGGTGTACCTCAGTATCTTAACACATGCAGCATTCAATATCTAAGCACTTGTGTTGGTGTAAGAGTGCATTGACTGCGAAAAATGTGCTTGAAAATTTGCCGAAGGTACTTGGCAGCCTGGATCCAAACGTGTATGTAGGTGACATTGATTTGCCATGAGAAGGCTTTTCATCGTGTGATTCTTCTTTCTCATGGCATTTTATGGCTGTGTTTGTCATTCTGAATTATTAAGATCCCTGGTCAGATCAACCATTGCATAGGTTTGTAAATACCACGGTGAAAATTGTCATACATGGACCTTAAAAGCTATTTAATGAAACCATAATGCACATCAAGGGCTGTCAAATGACTTTACTGCAAATTTGAATGATAATTTTAAATTAATAAAAATTCAAACTTATCTATTTATCACTTTACATTAAATATTTTCTATTTAGTATAGCGATGTGTTTTCAACACAAATTTAAAATTCTTTTGATTTTAAATCTCTGAAATGTCATAACACCTGTAATCTTTAATGCTTAATGTGATTTAATCCTTGCCCCCAACTTTATGTATTTCGAGGAGTATTGGCTCTTAGAGTTCATGTGGATGGGGAAATACATCCATAACTCTTTTCTTTCATTGACACTAACTTCTCTGAACCATGGGGCATTATTTCCCCAACCATGTGATCTTGATTATTGATCTGCACTTTTCCCACAATATTATTGAAGTATGTTTAATTCCACCTGATGAGTGATAAATGAGTCCTGGGACACTCATGCTTAGAGTAGCAGGTCCAGGCAGCACACATATGCATGGATATGCCCGCCCTGAGGTGCATGGTATAAATTCAGAGGACCTTATAAAATCATGGAAGTTCATGATCTTTGGAGAACTGTGAGAAATGGAATTGTAGGAGGGCGGTGCTTTGCCAGAGGGGTGATGATTGTAGAGGAGAGAGGAATGAGAGTTGCAGCGAGTTCATGTTGATGGATGACTATGAATTGTGCTTATCGAGTCAGTTTGGAGTGTGTTCTGAAGCCGGGGTTGAATATTGTCCCCTGGAATTGTGTATGTCTCTCAGAGGGAGCAATGTGAGATGATGGGTTTGCGGGGTCAAGGAAGTATTCACAAGCTACCTGGTTATTTATAGGATTATGTGAAAAGATTGCTCTTTTGTCACTTTTTAGGTCGAGCCTAGGCAGCGCTTGCGCTGCTGCGAGAAATGCTGTTTGTTCTTTCTTGTGCCATTCCAAAATGCTGGCTTTCTATTGGTCCATTGCTCTCAAATGTCCCTCCTTTGGGTGCTTGGTTCAGCCCAGACTATTTCAATAAGGGCCCGATTATGATGCGGCTCGGAAGGCTCCGACTGATGTTCGAAGCCTTCCGAGCCGCATAGCAATGTGCAGGTTGGATTCCTTTCCAACCGTCTCATTACAGTGGAGGTGGTCGGAAAGGAATCCGACCGGTCATTCCGGCTGACTTCCGACGGGTTCCTTCATATTAACACAAATATTGTCTGCAGGCAGCACGAATGCATGCAGTCTCCCATACCTTTGATCCAGCGCGATATTAGCAAACTGCATTCATACACCATATACTCGTTTGGGCCCACACATTCATACTATGCTAATACTTACGCTGGATGTCAGATATACTCTTATATCAAAAATCCCTGCTACCAATTACCTTCTGATTGAAGAGTAATAACTTACCAATGGATCCTTTGCTAATTGGGAAGTTTAAAATGAGTGACATTCACTATAATACATAATCCTGAAATAACCACAGAGTCAGGAAGTGTTAAAATGTTTATCTAAAGTTTAGCAGAGTAAAATACAGAAAAAGACACGGTATTTGATCAGAATACCCATGTAAAAGCATAGAATGATTATTGCTAATAAATGACGGTGTTTAAGGAAAAGAGGAGATAGGAACAGCAGCGCAACTAAAGGTTGCATATATTTACCTAAGTGCGAGAACCAAACCCTTAGCCAAGGAGTTTGAAAGAATAGGACCCTGGAAGGATGAAGAGCAAGGACCTTCTTCAGGATCAGGACAGGACTGGTGACCTCTCTACAACGACGCCTGCGCCGTTCCCCTCTCTGGCACTCGACTTCTCCTCGATTCTTCCCTCTAATGGACTCCGCCGCCCCCTCCTCAGGACCTCTTCTGGATAGGGATTCAGTCAGCAACCGATCAGCTGGGCATCCTGGAGCTCTTCTGTATGTTCTCTCTTCTCTGGAATCTAGCTCTGACTAATTAACTAATGCTATATTCTATTATACCCTTCTACGCCCCTGTACCTCCCCTAAATGTTGCTAAAATATGGGACCACTACTTCTTATTGGACAGGGACCGGAGGTGGATTCTCGCACTATGACAAATTTGGCTTAAATTGTGTAGCCTATTGTATTTGCGTTCCCACCCTTCAAATTAATACATTCGCTTTATTTCCCACCCGTCTCATGACAAATGTACACCAATTTTCATAGACAATGTATCTATGCGTGACAGGAAATACAGTAGTTATAACATCTTTGGCTATCAGGTCACGGCCTTGTGAGACGTCCAAGTTGACTTCATTTTGGCAGTAATTCAGGACACATGCGCAGAACCTTCTGCTTCTCGAGTTTCAAGTCACCAACCCAGGCCCAAGATTACGAATTACTAAAAGTGTAAGAAGGAAATATTAATATCACAAATAAAACGTTTCACTGTATACCCACTTATCTTATTTGTAATCCCATTTAATTATAAAATCCTATCCCGCATTAATTGCGTTAAGAAATGACAATTTAGTAATGACACGAGAGCAAGCTTAAGCATGTGAGAACATTGAACAGCCATTTTAATGCACACTGCGCAGAAGCAGAAATTCCCACCAAGCAAAGAAAGACGTCACACCATGTGATCAGGTTGTGACATGCGCAGATAAAATCCCGCGCTTAAGCGGCCATTTTAGACTAGGAACAAGCGTTATTCGTTAGTAAAACACATATGCAAGCGTCCTCTCTGTTTGTATAATGTGTGCAATGATTAATACGGACAATACAAATTTTAATATTAATACTATGAGTGAGATTGCATACGAGCAAGTTTCATTTGCGAAACCTTGCTCCATCAATCCCCTCTCTGATGGCATTTCTGAGCCATCAAAAACTACCCTCAATCAGATGCCAACTTCTAGCAAATCACTTCATTCTCATTTTCATTTTTAGTTTTTCTACTTTTACAATCTCCTTTCATCTTTTTGTATAATTCACTTTTCCATTCTTCCAGTTCAATCTCGTCCCTTTTTCTCTTCTTCCCTTTTTCTGTCACTTTATAAGTTCCATTCTTTCTACAACATTTGCACCAAAATACTATTGTCAGAACTATTATTGCTATCCCTGCTAAGGGAATTAGTATTTGACCTATAAGTCCTTCACCTATATTAGCAAACCAGGTTCCGATTGACGATATACTATTTGTCAATCTTTCCCATACACTATCAACTTCCAGTGGTTTAAGTTCTTGCTCAAGTTTAGTTATATTCTGAATATACGTCCCAATTTCTGCACTCTTATCAGGAATATAAGTGCAACAGTGTTTCATCTTCAATAATTTACAGACTCCGCCCTCTTTTGCCAATAAAATGTCAAGAGCAAGTCGATTTTGCATCACCATAGATCTAATCGCAACCATTTCCGCATTAATCATTAGAAACCCTCCAGCAGTATCCGTTGATAAACGATCAACTACTGTAGACAATTTACATATCTTCCTTGAGTTCAGAATTATTCCCACTGAAGGTATCAATGCACCAAATATATCACCTACTATTTCTGAAAAACTAGCTCTTTTACTACGTGTTAATTCACCATTGTTTTCATTGCTTCCAGTGTTTCTTTTTACGTGGTATATCTTTGGAAAAACTATTCCAAAGTAACAACTTCCATACCACCGTGCAGGAAGCCTAAAGTAAGCCTTATTCCCGCAGACATAATAGATTCCAGGAAAAACTGAATCTGTTCCTCCTTTAAGTCCCCAACCTCCCAATATTAAAAAATTGTGTTCACAATCACTGGTACCGATGAAAACATTGTTATAGTCAGTCTTTAACCTATGAAGTCAAATTTTCCCCTTCTTTTCGAAATCCAGAGCCATAGCAGCTTGAGCTTTGCCAGGTGTGTAACTTCCCTCTTTCTCTGCCCAAGGTGGTAAATGAGCCTTATGCTCTGTAGCTTTCTTTTGAAAATCCTGTCTTCTATCTTCTACTAAATTCAAAAATATTTTCTCTTCTTCTAATAAAGAACATGTTAGATTGTGTCTACGTGCATGTGTTAAGTCTATTGATTTCATTGTTAAGAAAAATTCTCCCATAAACTGTGCATCTAAGGCGCTAAGCACTGGGTTCATACTCTTGCGAATTGGAACTTCAGAAAATACAACATCTATATTGGAATAGTAATATTGTAATCTACCTGTACTATAAAATAAACTTGTTAATACGCTACATGAAATGCCATATGTTAATGGTAAATGATGATATGTTAATCCTTCTGCTACTGATTCAGGTAATTTCATACAGACATAACAATTACTAACTTCCATGGTGTCTACATACTGAAACAATAACTTCGTGAAAACATATAAACTAGTGTCGTTATCAGCTATCTCATGATGAATTCCTTCATCATCTTCTGCCATTAGCTCTACTCTATTTCCCTTCATGTTTGCTGTCCTTCCTATAGTTTCATTATTGTTCTTTTTATCTATTATCATCAGGTAAGGAACTGCTACAATCAGGACTAACCATACTATAAGCACCAATACTAGACTACATATGCAAATTGCACAGCATCTTCTACAACATTTTCTCTTTGGTCTCCCAGTATCTCTATCATCAGGCATTTTTCGACAAGGAAGATTGCTCTTCTTATCTCTATTCCTTTTCTTCAGTGGATTCTTTTGTTTAGTCAGGGTGGTCTTGTTTCTTCTTTGTAAGTTAGTTCTGCACTTGTTCCTTCACCACTACTGTCACTTGATTCTGAGCTTTCAAAGTCTTCAAGAACGATATACGTCCAATCAGGACCCTTGAATTTGTTGTTCACAAGTCTTAATCTTTTACTTTTTCTTTTCCCAGACTTTTTCTCTTGATCGGTTTGACTTGTTACTTCAGGTACTTGATCTGGATCTTCACTTCTGGTTTTTATGTGGCACTTCACTCTTTTGATGAAACTTGGCCAATGATCTCCTTTTCTTGGTTTCTCTATTTGCACTGTTTCTTTATCTTTCGTCTTCAGATATCTTTTTATTTTCACTGGTTGGTACTGTTTTGTTTTCTGTAATCTCTGACTTATTTGATTGTTCTTTTTCAGGTCTTATTGGTTTCTCATTTGCAGCTCCACTGTGAGTTTCCAATAATTCACTTTGTTCTGTATTTACTTCTTTATGTTCACTTTTCTCAGTCTCTTTTTCTTCTGTATTTTCTTCTTGACCTAACTGCTTCTGATCATGGCTTATTGCACTGTGTACTTCTGCAGCCTGACCTGCTTCTTCTAAACCTGTCTCTCCCTGTTCAAATTCTATTAATTCTTCACTGCTTTCAGTCCAGTTTTCTTTCCCTACCTGTTTTGGTTCAGGGTCGTTTACCAGCTTGTCTTCTTGATCCTGAACCCCTTCTTCTTCACCTATCTGATCTTCTTCAATTGCTTTTAATTTTCTTTGACTTCTTGTTCGGTGGAAAACCTCAGGAACTTCGACTACTGGTATCCAATCCTGACTTGTGCTCGGTTGTTCTCCGTCAACTTCTCTTGAACCTCGAGCCTGAGATTCTTCAGCTTGACAACCTTCAGCTTCTTCAGTGATTGGTGTCGTCTGAGTGTTTTCTTCTTCTGGGTCTGGTACTCTCTTGGTGTGACTTACGTGAATCCAGTTCAGAAATCCGGCACACTTCACTGCTGTGTTTGTGGTCAATATGATTTGACAAGGTCTGCTCCACCTGGGTGATAGACACGTTTCTCTGGTGTGATTCTTCACCACCACCCAATCACCAGGATTCAGATCATGTTCTAGTTCAGGCTGTCTGGAAACTGCGTCTTCTCCAACCTGGTGAGAGACAGAACGCACTAGGTCAGCCAATCCTTTACAGTAGTCCAACACCATATCATCAGAAATATTCACCAGTCTATTTGTGGGAACATGTGTTTGTCTCATCGCTCTTCCCATCATAATTTCATGGGGGCTCAAACCTGTTGTTCGATCAGGTATACTTCTGAGTCCCATCAGAACAAGTGGCAATGCATCAGGCCACTCCAATGATGTTGATGCACACATTTTTCCCAATCTTGACTTTATGGTGCCATTCAATTGTTCAACCACTCCAGAAGCCTCTGGACGATATGCACAATGTAGTTTCTGTTTTATTTGAAATGCTTCACAGATTATCAGGATCACTTCGTTGTTAAAATGTTTTCCTCTATCTGATTCCAAAGATACTGGGAAACCAAACCTAGGTATGAGTTCTCTTAGTAACAGCTTTGCAACTGTAATGCTGTCATTTCTCCTAGTTGGATACGCCTCCACCCACTTTGAAAACAGACACACTATGACTAGTACGTATTTCAACCCTCTGCATGGTGGTAACTGTATGAAGTCAAATTGCAGTCTTATGAATGGACCCTCTGCCTTCCCAATCTTCCCAAACCCAATTATTGTTTTCCTGCCTGTGTTGTGCATTTGGCAAATTAGACATCTCTGGCAAAGACTTTCTGTAACAGCTCTGAATTTGGGATTGTACCAATTTTGTCTGAATAGTCTAATCATTGCATCTCTCCCTATGTGTGTGTCTCCATGATACATCCTAGCCATTTGAGAGAGTAAACAATCTGGCATGACTGGTCTGCCATCTGTACTGACCCATACTTCATCCTCTCTTCTTTGAGAACAACCCGCCTTGATCCACAATTTTCTTTCAATCTCATCAACTTCGTCTTGTAATCTTTTCACTTCGTTCCAGGTTTTAGGTGGCATAAATAGCATAAGTTGGCAGCTGATTCCCATTCTTTCCACCCTCTTGTTAACTGATGTTCTGGTTTTAGCACAATATTGAGCCACCAAATCTGCATATCTGTTGCCAACTACCACCCAGTCATCTCCTGACTGATGTGCGGCACATTTCACCACAGCCAATTCTTTTGGTGATTGTATTGCTTCTAGCAATTCTTTTACAAATTGTCCATTTTTAATGGGGGATCCTGAGGAAGTCATGAAATCCCTCTGCATCCACAGTTGGCCAAAATCATGCACAACCCCATAACCATATTGACTATCAGTGAATATGGTTATTCTCTGATTCCTCCCAATTTTGCATGCTTTTATCAGCGCAATCAATTCAGCTACTTGTGCAGATTTTACACCTGGTAAATAGGATGCTTCGACTATTCCAGTTAATTCACATACTGCATAAGCAGCGGTTAGCTTACCATCTTCATGTCTCTGGCAAGAGCCATCAACAAACAGTTCTTTATCTGGCTTTTTAAGAGGCTGTTCCTCTATATCTGGGCGAGGTTTTGTGCATAGTTCTGTAATCTGTACACAATCATGTTCATCTTCTTCGTCATCTTTATTTGTCTCATGATATGGATCTGGTAGTAAGCTTGCTGGATTTATTATTGTACATCTTACCATGGTCACATTTTCAGCACCCATTATTATTCTCTCATACTTAGTCAGCCGACTAGGAGTGAGATGCTGAGTTCGTGTTCTGGTCAACAGAATCACAACTGCATGTGGAACATATACTTTTACAGGATGTCCCATCACAATTGATTCACTTTGTTCGATGCTCAAACATGTTGCTGCCACTGCTTTCAAACATCCTGGCAACGCAGATGCTACAGGGTCTAGCGTAGCAGAAAAGTATGCTATAGGACGTCTGTCCAGACCATGTCTTTGAGTTAAAACTGAAAGTGCACAATTTTCTCTTTCATGACAGAATAATGCGAATTCTCTTTTATAATCAGGCATACCTAAGGCAGATGCTGAACAAAGGGAGTTTCTCAATTTTACAAAAGCTTCTACACTTTCATCTTCCCACTCAACAGGATCTTTTGCTTTCTTTTTGGTCATGTTAATCAAGGGCTTAGCCAACATGGAAAATCCTGGTATCCATTGTCGACAGTAACCTACTATTCCTAAGAACATTCTTACTTGTCTTTGCGTTACTGGCATTTGCATTCTTTTTATTAATGCTACTCTTTCAGAGGTTACTCTTCTTTTTCCTCTCTCAATTTGATGTCCCAGGTATTTAACAGTTGTTGTACAAAACTGTAATTTCTCAGGTGAAACTTTATGTCCTTCTTCTGCCAAAAGATTCAAGAGTGCTATAGTATCAACAACACAGTCCTCTCTGGTGTTTGATGCCACCAATAAATCGTCTATATATTGGACTAAGACTGAGCTTCCTGGCATCACTAGTTTTTCAAGGCACTTTTTCAATATCTGATTAAAAATGGAAGGACTTTCTGTGTACCCCTGAGGAACACGATTCCATACATAGACTTTGTTTTCGAATTTAAATGAAAATAGATATTGACTGTCTGGGTGTAATGGAATTGAGAAAAATGCTTGACACAGATCTATAACTGTGAACCATCCAGCATTCCAAGGAATCTGGTATAGAATTACTGCAGGATTTGGCACTATAGGACAACATGGTTCTACAATTTTGTTGATTTTCCTCAGATCTTGAACAATCCTATATTTTCCACTAGGTTTCTTCAAACCCATTATTGGTGAATTACATGGGCTACTCATCACTTCTCTCAGTATGTTTTGTTTGACCATCCGATTGATTTCTTCAATGACACCTGCTTTTACTTCTGCACTCATTTTGTACTGTTTCGTATTTGGGAAGATTGCACCTTCTTTTACAGTAACTTGAACTGGATCTATTTTAGCCATAAGTCCTACTTCTTTTCCGGTGAAATCCCATACTATAGGGTTTACTGTATCTTTTAATTCTTCTGGCAATTCATCTTTTGTTATCAATGAAAACATTTCATCTACTTCTGTTCCTTGTTTCGCAACCATAATTTTATATACATGATCTTCATCTGGTGTCTGTACTGCCACACCATCCGGCGTGCAGAAAATGGTGCAATTCATTTTGCACAATAAGTCCCTACCTAGTAAGTTTACTGGACTGGAATCGCATACTACAAATTGATGCATTTCTTTAAAATTTCCAATTTTAACTTCCATTGGTTCGGTAAGTGGTGTTCTAATTCTTTGGTTAGCAACTCCTACAACTTGAATATCTTCACCAGAGAGAGGAAGGTTTGGGACGTCTACTGTTCTTACAGTAGACCTGGTAGCACCAGTATCCAAAAGAAAAGTAATATCATTACCTCTCACTTTTCCTACAACATATGGACCTGATTGATCTACCTGCAGGGATGCGCCAAGTACGCATTCCTTCTCCCCCTCTCCTAGGCACCGTCATGCGTCGAACCCGCAAAAATCATCCTGCAAAAGAAATTGTGAGGTCATATAATCATTCTTACCACTTCCCCCTGGGTATCCGATGTCTGTACCGTGCTTTGCTCTGCTTACATTACCCTGAACAGGTGGAGGTGGCAACTGACTCTGAGGGTTTACCCCTTGCTGTGAGTCGTTCTGTGTCTGTGAATTTAAATTTTGATTTGGGCCATTATTATTTCGTATCTTTTTACACTCGTCCTTCCAATGCCCCAATTTTCCGCATCCATGACAAGTAAATTTCTTTTTAGCTTCTTCTCTGCTCATTCGTCCTTTCATTCTTCCACCATTTCCAGAATCACCATTCGTTCCAGAGTCTTTTCCCTGAGTTTCATTAGGATTATCTAAATTAATTCCCTGTTTCTCAGCCATTTTCACCTGTGCCCACATTACTTTTTCTTGTAATTTCTTGTGCCTATCCTCAATGTCATCCCCACAATATTTTGCATATTTCAAAATTTCGTCGATGGGTTTCCCTTGCCAACAAAGCATATGCTGCTTAATCATCTGGCAAATCTCGGGCTTTAAACCATACACAAATCGGTATACAAATTGACTCATGTTTTTGTCTCCAATGTCCTCAAATCCACTGTACTGTTTGAACACCTGCAAAAGGCGCTCATAATACGAATGAACTGTTTCACTGGCTTCCTGGGTAGTTCGATCTATTTTTACCCAATCTGTTTCTTTCGGTGGTATTTTCCCTTTCAGGTATGTTATCACCTGCTGTTACTTTTTCATCACGTCATTTGACGGGGCACCTGTCTTTGGATCTCTGGGATACTCATCACTTGGCCAATCGACTGTGATCTTACAATCTGTCCATAAATCTGCAGGTACCACTATGTCAAACAGACCATCCAAATCCTTCAACAATACTTTTGATACTTTCACAAACCTCTCAACCTGCTTGTACCATTCAATTGGCTTTTCTCTCAGCTTTGGGAAATCATTCGTAAATGATAAAATATCCTGTCTACTCCATGGGACATGTACATAACCTCCTCCTGCAACTTCTCGCATCGGGTACATTTTGTCAGCTTTTTCTGTTTCCTTCATCACATATTCAGAAGCTGTTCGACTTGAGCGAGCTTCTTCCTTTTTCTTTGCCCACCTAGTTCTCCATTTATCTAGGTCTCCCCATTTTTGCAAAACTAACATTAATTCTCGTATTTGCAGTCTTCTTCCAGAAGCGTTCATATTTTCTAAATCTTTGTCTGAAAATTCTGCTCTATAGGGCTTTTGTAGTACTTTCGATCTCCCTATTTCGATTCCCATTTGTAGAGCTAGATTGGACAACTTTTCATGAAATAACCTTACATTTCTAGTGATACTCCTGCATAGGAACAGCAATTCTTCTTCATCATAAGTGTTTAAGCGTTCTACTCCTATATTTCCTGCTATCATTTCTTCTAACTCTGTTTTTAATTTCTGAATGTCTAGTAATTTTGGAGGTGTGCACATTTTATCTGATCCTTGTACCCACCTTTCTAAATCTTCCGGTGTTACTATAGTGGTACTCTTTGCCCCTGATGAAGTTATTAAACTTACATCTTTTGAACGCTCAGATATTTCTTTTCTTGGAGTACCTTTTACTGGACCTCTGACAGGTAAATCCATGAGAGATATTGTGGAATCACAATCACTAAAATGATCTTCAATTATAACTGGAGTTTCAGGTTTTTGAAAATTTTCTGGAGTATTCATAGGAGAAGATACGGGTATCAGAGGAGGACAATTTCCTTGTGTACCATATAATGGCACTACTGGACCAATTGTTACAGGAATAGTCAATGAATCAGGATGTGTTTTTATCTGGGATATTTTCCGTACTAATTCTGCTCTGGTCTTTTCTAATGCTTCCTTTTCTTTATCATGAAGTATTCTATTCGGGGTGAATTCATGTAGTACCTGAGGTACCATTGGTGTTTGTGGTGGGGCACTAGGAGGAAGTCCACTTGACCCTTCCTGATACGGTGGAGGATTTCTCAATATTTCTTCCATAAACTCATCTTCTGAGTCTTCATGTCTCATTAAATGTTTGGTCTTTTCTGTACACTTGCCTCCTGATTTCTCTCCTTCTGTGAATAATGGATATAATCCCTCAACAAGCATTGCCCTTCTCCATTGCTTCATCTGACCTTCCCTATTTTCACGTAAATATCTGGGGAAAAATCCTGGATACCTCCCATTACTTCGAGATCAATCACGCTCAAATGCCTCAGTTTCCCACTCCTCTAAAGCTTCGTATTGAGTTAATCTGTGTCTAGGTTCTAAATCATTCATCCTTTGTCTCAAATTTTGAAGAATTCGCCCATTGAATGTGCCATTTTCAGGAAATTCTAGTATTCCGTCATTTTTGGTATATTCTCTCCACTTTTCTATCCATACACAAGTATGATAACCTCTCTCCATCATCATATATGATGCGGGCGTTTTGGCTGGGGGAATAATAATTCCCTCCCTAGTCTTGATTGGTTTGTCCTTTTTGAAATAATTCTTGATCTTTTGTAAAACTGACATCTTTTTCTTTTCTCCGTACATCTTAGGCAAATACCGATGTATAAAATTATATTCTGCAAACCGTAGAAATCTCCTATCTGGACGATTCCCTGTTAAAGTCGGATCGCGTTTTAACATGCAATCCTTATCCACTTAGATTTTCGCTTCTAAACTCTCAACCAATCAAACCTTTGTTAACTTTTAATTCTAAGCCAATCCTTGCGCTGCCTTTTTGGTGACGTTTCTCTGTCAACCCCTCCTTTACAATCTGCTCTTTTCTGTTCCCACGCTGGTTCAACCAATCCCAGCGCGGCACCTATGACATCAGTACTACTCCTGACTACTGACCCCTCCTTTACAAGGGTTTTCCCACGCCCGCGGATCCAACCAATCCCAGCGTGGCGTTTTGTGACATCAGCTCCCTCTCCGGCAACTGACCCTCCCTTTACAAAAATCTTACGCAAACTTATTTTCTCTATAGTTCTTAATTAAAATTCAGTAACAACATAAAACATTCGCTATCGTGTCAGTTTCTCTAATTCAGAAAGATAGGTTCTCTTACACACTTAGTAAAACCTTTCCGTTTACTAAAACATACACTACGAGTAAAAACCTTTCCGTCTACTCTTCACACAAGCTTCCGAAATACCTGTTACTTCTTCAATGTTACCCTTTCTAGGTGATATAACATCAAATTTTCACCAGCGTACTCCTTCCACTATTCTTATACGCATAGAATCCCTAACAAGTGCTGATAGTCCTGCTTAACTATTCAGTACTATTTCTGCCTGACAGATAACCTCACTGCAGTATGGCTTCTACTTGCCATCCACTATTCTTTTCCCCGGGGTATTCTGGACAACATAAAACAATACTCAAGAATAACGGGTATTAGTTCATAAAAATATAAAATAAAATTCTCATTACCCAATTAACAAAGAGTAACACAAACCATCCTCTGCTACCAGAAAACTGATCCAGCGCGATATTAGCAAACTGCATTCATACACCATATACTCTTTTGGGCCCACACATTCATACTATGCTAATACTTACGCTGGATGTCAGATATACTCTTATATCAAAAATCCCTGCTACCAATTACCTTCTGATTGAAGAGTAATAACTTACCAATGGATCCTTTGCTAATTGGGAAGTTTAAAATGAGTGACATTCACTATAATACATAATCCTGAAATAACCACAGAGTCAGGAAGTTTTAAAATGTTTATCTAATGTTTAGCAGAGTAAAATACAGAAAAAGACACAGTATTTGATCAGAATACCCATGTAAAAGCATAGAATGATTATTGCTAATAAATGACGGTGTTTAAGGAAAAGAGGAGATAGGAACAGCAGCGCAACTAAAGGTTGCATATATTTACCTAAGTGCGAGAACCAAACCCTTAGCCAAGGAGTTTGAAAGAATAGGACCCTGGAAGGATGAAGAGCAAGGACCTTCTTCAGGATCAGGACAGGACTGGTGACCTCTCTACAACGACGCCTGCGCCGTTCCCCTCTCTGGCACTCGACTTCTCCTCGATTCTTCCCTCTAATGGACTCCGCCGCCCCCTCCTCAGGACCTCTTCTGGATAGGGATTCAGTCAGCAACCGATCAGCTGGGCATCCTGGAGCTCTTCTGTATGTTCTCTCTTCTCTGGAATCTAGCTCTGACTAATTAACTAATGCTATATTCTATTATACCCTTCTACGCCCTGTACCTCCCCTAAATGTTGCTAAAATATGGGACCACTACTTCTGATTGGACAGGGACCGGAGGTGGATCCTCGCACTATGACAAATTTGGCTTAAATTGTGTAGCCTATTGTATTTGCGTTCCCACCCTTCAAATTAATACATTCGCTTTATTTCCCACCCGTCTCATGACAAATGTACACCAATTTTCATAGACAATTTATCTATGCGTGACAGGAAATACAGTAGTTATAACATCTTTGGCTATTAGGTCACGGCCTTGTGAGACGTCCAAGTTGACTTCATTTTGGCAGTCATTCAGGACACATGCGCAGAACCTTCTGCTTCTCGAGTTTCAAGTCACCAACCCAGGCCCAAGATTACGAATTACTAAAAGTGTAAGAAGGAAATATTAATATCACAAATAAAACGTTTCACTGTATACCCACTTATCTTATTTGTAATCCCATTTAATTATAAAATCCTATCCCGCATTAATTGCGTTAAGAAATGACAATTTAGTAATGACACGAGAGCAAACTTAAGCATGTGAGAACATTGAACAGCCATTTTAATGCACACTGCGCAGAAGCAGAAATTCCCACCAAGCAAAGAAAGACGTCACACCATGTGATCAGGTTGTGACATGCGCAGATAAAATCCCGCGCTTAAGCGGCCATTTTAGACTAGGAACAAGCGTTATTCGTTAGTAAAACACATAGGCAAGCGTCCTCTCTGTTTGTATAATGTGTGCAATGATTAATACGGACAATACAAATTTTAATATTAATACTATGAGTGAGATTGCATACGAGCAAGTTTCATTTGCGAAACCTTGCTCCATCAATCCCCTCTCTGATGGCGTTTCTGAGCCATCAAAAACTACCCTCAATCAGATGCCAACTTCTAGCAAATCACTTCATTCTCATTTTCTTTTTTAGTTTTTCTACTTTTACAATCTCTTTTCATCTTTTTGTATAATTCACTTTTCCATTCTTCCAGTTCAATCTCGTCCCTTTTTCTCTTCTTCCCTTTTTCTGTCACTTTATAAGTTCCATTCTTTCTACAACATTTGCACCAAAATACTATTGTCAGAACTATTATTGCTATCCCTGCTAAGGGAATTAGTATTTGACCTATAAGTCCTTCACCTATATTAGCAAACCAGGTTCCGATTGACGATATAGTATTTGTCAATCTTTCCCATACACTATCAACTTCCAGTGGTTTAAGTTCTTGCTCAAGTTTAGTTATATTCTGAATATACGTCCCAATTTCTGCACTCTTATCAGGAATATAAGTGCAACAGTGTTTCATCTTCAATAATTTACAGACTCTGCCCTCTTTTGCCAATAAAATGTCAAGAGCAAGTCGATTTTGCATCACCATAGATCTATTCGCAACCATTTCCGCATTAATCATTAGAAACCCTCCAGCAGTATCCGTTGATAAACGATCAACTACTGTAGACAATTTACATATCTTCCTTGAGTTCAGAATTATTCCCACTGAAGGTATCAATGCACCAAATATATCACCTACTATTTCTGAAAAACTAGCTCTTTTACTACGTGTTAATTCACCATTGTTTTCATTGCTTCCAGTGTTTCTTTTTACGTGGTATATCTTTGGAAAAACTATTCCAAAGTAACAACTTCCATACCACCGTGCAGGAAGCCTAAAGTAAGCCTTATTCCCGCAGACATAATAGATTCCAGGAAAAACTGAATCTGTTCCTCCTTTAAGTCCCCAACCTCCCAATATTAAAAAATTGTGTTCACAATCACTGGTACCGATGAAAACATTGTTATAGTCAGTCTTTAACCTATGAAGTCAAATTTTCCCCTTCTTTTCGAAATCCAGAGCCATAGCAGCTTGAGCTTTGCCAGGTGTGTAACTTCCCTCTTTCTCTGCCCAAGGTGGTAAATGAGCCTTATGCTCTGTAGCTTTCTTTTGAAAATCCTGTCTTCTATCTTCTACTAAATTCAAAAATATTTTCTCTTCTTCTAATAAAGAACATGTTAGATTGTGTCTACGTGCATGTGTTAAGTCTATTGATTTCATTGTTAAGAAAAATTCTCCCATAAACTGTGCATCTAAGGCGCTAAGCACTGGGTTCATACTCTTGCGAATTGGAACTTCAGAAAATACAACATCTATATTGGAATAGTAATATTGTAATCTACCTGTACTATAAAATAAACTTGTTAATACGCTACATGAAATGCCATATGTTAATGGTAAATGATGATATGTTAATCCTTCTGCTACTGATTCAGGTAATTTCATACAGACATAACAATTACTAACTTCCATGGTGTCTACATACTGAAACAATAACTTCATGAAAACATTTAAACTAGTGTCGTTATCAGCTATCTCATGATGAATTCCTTCATCATCTTCTGCCATTAGCTCTACTCTATTTCCCTTCATGTTTGCTGTCCTTCCTATAGTTTCATTATTGTTCTTTTTATCTATTATCATCAGGTAAGGAACTGCTACAATCAGGACTAACCATACTATAAGCACCAATACTAGACTACATATGCAAATTGCACAGCATCTTCTACAACATTTTCTCTTTGGTCTCCCAGTATCTCTATCATCAGGCATTTTTCGACAAGGAAGATTGCTCTTCTTATCTCTATTCCTTTTCTTCAGTGGATTCTTTTGTTTAGTCAGGGTGGTCTTGTTTCTTCTTCGTAAGTTAGTTCTGCACTTGTTCCTTCACCACCACTGTCACTTGATTCTGAGCTTTCAAAGTCTTCAAGAACGATATACGTCCAATCAGGACCCTTGAATTTGTTGTTCACAAGTCTTAATCTTTTACTTTTTCTTTTCCCAGACTTTTTCTCTTGATCGGTTTGACTTGTTACTTCAGGTACTTGATCTGGATCTTCACTTCTGGTTTTTATGTGGCACTTCACTCTTTTGATGAAACTTGGCCAATGATCTCCTTTTCTTGGTTTCTCTATTTGCACTGTTTCTTTATCTTTCGTCTTCAGATATCTTTTTATTTTCACTGGTTGGTACTGTTTTGTTTTCTGTAATCTCTGACTTATTTGATTGTTCTTTTTCAGGTCTTATTGGTTTCTCATTTGCAGCTCCACTGTGAGTTTCCAATAATTCACTTTGTTCTGTATTTACTTCTTTATGTTCACTTTTCTCAGTCTCTTTTTCTTCTGTATTTTCTTCTTGACCTAACTGCTTCTGATCAGGGCTTATTGTACTGTGTACTTCTGCAGCCTGACCTGCTTCTTCTAAATCTGTCTCTCCCTGTTCAAATTCTATTAATTCTTCACTGCTTTCAGTCCAGTTTTCTTTCCCTACCTGTTTTGGTTCAGGGTCGTTTACTAGCTTGTCTTCTTGATCCTGAACCCCTTCTTCTTCACCTATCTGATCTTCTTCAATTGCTTTTAATTTTCTTTGACTTCTTGTTCGGTGGAAAACCTCAGGAACTTCGACCACTGGTATCCAATCCTGACTTGTGCTTGGTTGTTCTCCGTCAGCCTCTCTTGAACCTCAAGCCTGAGATTCTTCAGCTTGGCAACCTTCAGCTTCTTCAGTGATTGGTGTCGTCTGAGTGTTTTCTTCTTCTGGGTCTGGTACTCTCTTGGTGTGACTTACGTGAATCCAGTTTGGAAATCCGGCACACTTCACTGCTGTGTTTGTGGTCAATATGATTTGACAAGGTCTGCTCCACCTGGGTGATAGACACGTTTCTCTGGTGTGATTCTTCACCACCACCCAATCACCAGGATTCAGATCATGTTCTAGTTCAGGCTGTCTGGAAACTGCGTCTTCTCCAACCTGGTGAGAGACAGAACGCACTAGGTCAGCCAATCCTTTACAGTAGTCCAACACCATATCATCAGAAATATTCACCAGTCTATTTGTGGGAACATGTGTTTGTCTCATCGCTCTTCCCATCATAATTTCATGGGGGCTCAAACCTGTTGTTCGATCAGGTATACTTCTGAGTCCCATCAGAACAAGTGGCAATGCATCAGGCCACTCCAATGATGTTGATGCACACATTTTTCCCAATCTTGACTTTATGGTGCCATTCAATTGTTCAACCACTCCAGAAGCCTCTGGACGATATGCACAATGTAGTTTCTGTTTTATTTGAAATGCTTCACAGATTATCAGGATCACTTCGTTGTTAAAATGTTTTCCTCTATCTGATTCCAAAGATACTGGGAAACCAAACCTAGGTATGAGTTCTCTTAGTAACAGCTTTGCAACTGTAATGCTGTCATTTCTCCTAGTTGGATACGCCTCCACCCACTTTGAAAACAGACACACTATGACTAGTACGTATTTCAACCCTCTGCATGGTGGTAACTGTATGAAGTCAAATTGCAGTCTTATGAATGGACCCTCTGCCTTCCCAATCTTCCCAAACCCAATTATTGTTTTCCTGCCTGTGTTGTGCATTTGGCAAATTAGACATCTCTGGCAAAGACTTTCTGTAACAGCTCTGAATTTGGGATTGTACCAATTTTGTCTGAATAGTCTAATCATTGCATCTCTCCCTATGTGTGTGTCTCCATGATACATCCTAGCCATTTGAGAGAGTAAACAATCTGGCATGACTGGTCTGCCATCTGTACTGACCCATACTTCATCCTCTCTTCTTTGAGAACAACCTGCTTTGATCCACAATTTTCTTTCAATCTCATCAACTTCGTCTTGTAATCTTTTCACTTCGTTGCAGGTTTTAGGTGGCATAAATAGCATAAGTTGGCAGCTGATTCCCATTCTTTCCACCCTCTTGTTCACTGATGTTCTGGTTTTAGCACAATATCGAGCCACCAAATCTGCATATCTGTTGCCAACTACCACCCAGTCATCTCCTGACTGATGTGCGGCACATTTCACCACAGCCAATTCTTTTGGTGATTGTATTGCTTCTAGCAATTCTTTTACAAATTGTCCATTTTTAATGGGGGATCCTGAAGAAGTCATGAAATCCCTCTGCATCCACAGTTGGCCAAAATCATGCACAACCCCATAACCATATTGACTATCAGTGAATATGGTTATTCTCTGATTCCTCCCAATTTTGCATGCTTTTATCAGCGCAATCAATTCAGCTACTTGTGCAGATTTTACACCTGGTAAATAGGATGCTTCGACTATTCCAGTTAATTCACATACTGCATAAGCAGCGGTTAGCTTACCATCTTCATGTCTCTGGCAAGAGCCATCAACAAACAGTTCTTTATCTGGCTTTTTAAGAGGCTGTTCCTCTATATCTGGGCGAGGTTTTGTGCATAGTTCTGTAATCTGTACACAATCATGTTCATCTTCTTCGTCATCTTTATTTGTCTCATGATATGGATCTGGTAGTAAGCTTGCTGGATTTATTATTGTACATCTTACCATGGTCACATTTTCAGCACCCATTATTATTCTCTCATACTTAGTCAGCCGACTAGGAGTGAGATGCTGAGTTCGTGTTCTGGTCAACAGAATCACAACTGCATGTGGAACATATACTTTTACAGGATGTCCCATCACAATTGATTCACTTTGTTCGATGCTCAAACATGTTGCTGCCACTGCTTTCAAACATCCTGGCAACGCAGATGCTACAGGGTCTAGCGTAGCAGAAAAGTATGCTATAGGACGTCTGTCCAGACCATGTCTTTGAGTTAAAACTGAAAGTGCACAATTTTCTCTTTCATGACAGAATAATGCGAATTCTCTTTTATAATCAGGCATACCTAAGGCAGATGCTGAACAAAGGGAGTTTCTCAATTTTACAAAAGCTTCTACACTTTCATCTTCCCACTCAACAGGATCTTTTGCTTTCTTTTTGGTCATGTTAATCAAGGGCTTAGCCAACATGGAAAATCCTGGTATCCATTGTCGACAGTAACCTACTATTCCTAAGAACATTCTTACTTGTCTTTGCGTTACTGGCATTTGCATTCTTTTTATTAATGCTACTCTTTCAGAGGTTACTCTTCTTTTTCCTCTCTCAATTTGATGTCCCAGGTATTTAACAGTTGTTGTACAAAACTGTAATTTCTCAGGTGAAACTTTATGTCCTTCTTCTGCCAAAAGATTCAAGAGTGCTATAGTATCAACAACACAGTCCTCTCTGGTGTTTGATGCCACCAATAAATCGTCTATATATTGGACTAAGACTGAGCTTCCTGGCATCACTAGTTTTTCAAGGCACTTTTTCAATATCTGATTAAAAATGGAAGGACTTTCTGTGTACCCCTGAGGAACACGATTCCATACATAGACTTTGTTTTCGAATTTAAATGAAAATAGATATTGACTGTCTGGGTGTAATGGAATTGAGAAAAATGCTTGACACAGATCTATAACTGTGAACCATCCAGCATTCCAAGGAATCTGGTATAGAATTACTGCAGGATTTGGCACTATAGGACAACATGGTTCTACAATTTTGTTGATTTTCCTCAGATCTTGAACAATCCTATATTTTCCACTAGGTTTCTTCAAACCCATTATTGGTGAATTACATGGGCTACTCATCACTTCTCTCAGTATGTTTTGTTTGACCATCCGATTGATTTCTTCAATGACACCTGCTTTTACTTCTGCACTCATTTTGTACTGTTTCGTATTTGGGAAGATTGCACCTTCTTTTACAGTAACTTGAACTGGATCTATTTTAGCCATAAGTCCTACTTCTTTTCCGGTGAAATCCCATACTATAGGGTTTACTGTATCTTTTAATTCTTCTGGCAATTCATCTTTTGTTATCAATGAAAACATTTCATCTACTTCTGTTCCTTGTTTCGCAACCATAATTTTATATACATGATCTTCATCTGGTGTCTGTACTGCCACACCATCCGGCGTGCAGAAAATGGTGCAATTCATTTTGCACAATAAGTCCCTACCTAGTAAGTTTACTGGACTGGAATCACATACTACAAATTGATGCATTTCTTTAAAATTTCCAATTTTAACTTCCATTGGTTCGGTAAGTGGTGTTCTAATTCTTTGGTTAGCAACTCCTACAACTTGAATATCTTCACCAGAGAGAGGAAGGTTTGGGACGTCTACTGTTCTTACAGTAGACCTGGTAGCACCAGTATCCAAAAGAAAAGTAATATCATTACCTCTCACTTTTCCTACAACATATGGACCTGATTGATCTACCTGCAGGGATGCGCCAAGTACGCATTCCTTCTCCCCCTCTCCTAGGCACCGTCATGCGTCGAACCCGCAAAAATCATCCTGCAAAAGAAATTGTGAGGTCATATAATCATTCTTACCACTTCCCCCTGGGTATCCGATGTCTGTACCGTGCTTTGCTCTGCTTACATTACCCTGAACAGGTGGAGGTGGCAACTGACTCTGAGGGTTTACCCCTTGCTGTGAGTCGTTCTGTGTCTGTGAATTTAAATTTTGATTTGGGCCATTATTATTTCGTATCTTTTTACACTCGTCCTTCCAATGCCCCAATTTTCCGCATCCATGACAAGTAAATTTCTTTTTAGCTTCTTCTCTGCTCATTCGTCCTTTCATTCTTCCACCATTTCCAGAATCACCATTCGTTCCAGAGTCTTTTCCCTGAGTTTCATTAGGATTATCTAAATTAATTCCCTGTTTCTCAGCCATTTTCACCTGTGCCCACATTACTTTTTCTTGTAATTTCTTGTGCCTATCCTCAATGTCATCCCCACAATATTTTGCATATTTCAAAATTTCGTCGATGGGTTTCCCTTGCCAACAAAGCATATGCTGCTTAATCATCTGGCAAATCTCGGGCTTTAAACCATACACAAATCGGTATACAAATTGACTCATGTTTTTGTCTCCAATGTCCTCAAATCCACTGTACTGTTTGAACACCTGCAAAAGGCGCTCATAATACGAATGAACTGTTTCACTGGCTTCCTGGGTAGTTCGATCTATTTTTACCCAATCTGTTTCTTTCGGTGGTATTTTCCCTTTCAGGTATGTTATCACCTGTTGGTACTTTTTCCTCACGTCATTTGACGGGGCACCTGTCTTTGGATCTCTGGGATACTCATCACTTGGCCAATCGACTGTGATCTTACAATCTGTCCATAAATCTGCAGGTACCACTATGTCAAACAGACCATCCAAATCCTTCAACAATACTTTTGATACTTTCACAAACCTCTCAACCTGCTTGTACCATTCAATTGGCTTTTCTCTCAGCTTTGGGAAATCATTCGTAAATGATAAAATATCCTGTCTACTCCATGGGACATGTACATAACCTCCTCCTGCAACTTCTCGCATCGGGTACATTTTGTCAGCTTTTTCTGTTTCCTTCATCACATATTCAGAAGCTGTTCGACTTGAGCGAGCTTCTTCCTTTTTCTTTGCCCACCTAGTTCTCCATTTATCTAGGTCTCCCCATTTTTGCAAAACTAACATTAATTCTCGTATTTGCAGTCTTCTTCCAGAAGCGTTCATATTTTCTAAATCTTTGTCTGAAAATTCTGCTCTATAGGGCTTCTGTAGTACTTTCGATCTCCCTATTTCGATTCCCATTTGTAGAGCTAGATTGGACAACTTTTCATGAAATAACCTTACATTTCTAGTGATACTCCTGCATAGGAACAGCAATTCTTCTTCATCATAAGTGTTTAAGCGTTCTACTCCTATATTTCCTGCTATCATTTCTTCTAACTCAGTTTTTAATTTCTGAATGTCTAGTAATTTTGGAGGTGTGCACATTTTATCTGATCCTTGTACCCACCTTTCTAAATCTTCCGGTGTTACTATAGTGGCACTCTTTGCCCCTGATGAAGTTATTAAACTTACATCTTTTGAACGCTCAGGTATTTCTTTTCTTGGAGTACCTTTTACTGGACCTCTGACAGGTAAATCCATGAGAGATATTGTGGAATCACAATCACTAAAATGATCTTCAATTATAACTGGAGCTTCAGGTTTTTGAAAATTTTCTGGAGTATTCATAGGAGAAGATACGGGTATCAGAGGAGGACAATTTCCTTGTGTACCATATAATGGCACTACTGGACCAATTGTTACAGGAATAGTCAATGAATCAGGATGTGTTTTTATCTGGGATATCTTCCGTACTAATTCTGCTCTGGTCTTTTCTAATGCTTCCTTTTCTTTATCATGAAGTATTCTATTCGGGGTGAATTCATGTAGTACCTGAGGTACCATTGGTGTTTGTGGTGGGGCACTAGGAGGAAGTCCACTTGACCCTTCCTGATACGGTGGAGGATTTCTCAATATTTCTTCCATAAACTCATCTTCTGAGTCTTCATGTCTCATTAAATGTTTGGTCTTTTCTGTACACTTGCCTCCTGATTTCTCTCCTTCTGTGAATAATGGATATAATCCCTCAACAAGCATTGCCCTTCTCCATTGCTTCATCTGACCTTCCCTATTTTCACGTAAATATCTGGGGAAAAATCCTGGATACCTCCCATTACTTCGAGATCGATCACGCTCAAATGCCTCAGTTTCCCACTCCTCTAAAGCTTCGTATTGAGTTAATCTGTGTCTAGGTTCTAAATCATTCATCCTTTGTCTCAAATTTTGAAGAATTCGCCCATTGAATGTGCCATTTTCAGGAAATTCTAGTATTCCGTCATTTTTGGTATATTCTCTCCACTTTTCTATCCATACACAAGTATGATAACCTCTCTCCATCATCATATATGATGCGGGCGTTTTGGCTGGGGGAATAATAATTCCCTCCCTAGTCTTGATTGGTTTGTCCTTTTTGAAATAATTCTTGATCTTTTGTAAAACTGACATCTTTTTCTTTTCTCCGTACATCTTAGGCAAATACCGATGTATAAAATTATATTCTGCAAACCCTAGAAATCTCCTATCTGGACGATTCCCTGTTAAAGTCGGATCGCGTTTTAACATGCAATCCTTATCCACTTAGAATTTCGCTTCTAAACTCTCAACCAATCAAACCTTTGTTAACTTTTAATTCTAAGCCAATCCTTGCGCGGCCTTTTTGGTGACGTTTCTCTGTCAACCCCTCCTTTACAATCTGCTCTTTTCTGTTCCCACGCTGGTTCAACCAATCCCAGCGCGCCACCTATGACATCAGTACTACTCCTGACTACTGACCCCTCCTTTACAAGGGTTTTCCCACGCCCGCGGATCCAACCAATCCCAGCGCGGCGTTTTGTGACGTCAGCTCCCTCTCCGGCAACTGACCCTCCCTTTACAAAAATCTTACGCAAACTTATTTTCTCTATAGTTCTTAATTAAAATTCAGTAACAACATAAAACATTCGCTATCGTGCCAGTTTCTCTAATTCAGAAAGATAGGTTCTCTTACACACTTAGTAAAACCTTTCCGTTTACTAAAACATACACTACGAGTAAAAACCTTTCTGTCTACTCTTCACACAAGCTTCCGAAATACCTGTTACTTCTTCAATGTTACCCTTTCTAGGTGATATAACATCAAATTTTCACCAGCGTACTCCTTCCACTATTCTTATACGCATAGAATCCCTAACAAGTGCTGATAGTCCTGCTTAACTATTCAGTACTATTTCTGCCTGACAGATAACCTCACTGCAGTATGGCTTCTACTTGCCATCCACTATTCTTTTCCCCGGGGTATTCTGGACAACATAAAACAATACTCAAGAATAACGGGTATTAGTTCATAAAAATATAAAATAAAATTCTCATTACCCAATTAACAAAGAGTAACACAAACCATCCTCTGCTACCAAAAAACTGATCCAGCGCGATATTAGCAAACTGCATTCATACACCATATACTCGTTTGGGCCCACACATTCATACTATGCTAATACTTACGCTGGATGTCAGATATACTCTTATATCAAAAATCCCTGCTACCAATTACCTTCTGATTGAAGAGTAATAACTTACCAATGGATCCTTTGCTAATTGGGAAGTTTAAAATGAGTGACATTCACTATAATACATAATCCTGAAATAACCACAGAGTCAGGAAGTTTTAAAATGTTTATCTAAAGTTTAGCAGAGTAAAATACAGAAAAAGACATGGTATTTGATCAGAATACCCATGTAAAAGCATAGAATGATTATTGCTAATAAATGACGGTGTTTAAGGAAAAGAGGAGATAGGAACAGCAGCGCAACTAAAGGTTGCATATATTTACCTAAGTGCGAGAACCAAACCCTTAGCCAAGGAGTTTGAAAGAATAGGACCCTGGAAGGATGAAGAGCAAGGACCTTCTTCAGGATCAGGACAGGACTGGTGACCTCTCTACAACGACGCCTGCGCCGTTCCCCTCTCTGGCACTCAACTTCTCCTCGATTCTTCCCTCTAATGGACTCCGCCGCCCCCTCCTCAGGACCTCTTCTGGATAGGGATTCAGTCAGCAACCGATCAGCTGGGCAGCCTGGAGCTCTTCTGTATGTTCTCTCTTCTCTGGAATCTAGCTCTGACTAATTAACTAATGCTATATTCTATTATACCCTTCTACGCCCCTGTACCTCCCCTAAATGTTGCTAAAATATGGGACCACTACTTCTGATTGGACAGGGACCGGAGGTGGATTCTCGCACTATGACAAATTTGGCTTAAATTGTGTAGCCTATTGTATTTGCGTTCCCACCCTTCAAATTAATACATTCGCTTTATTTCCCACCCGTCTCATGACAAATGTACACCAATTTTCATAGACAATGTATCTATGCATGACAGGAAATACAGTAGTTATAACATCTTTGGCTATCAGGTCACGGCCTTGTGCGACGTCCAAGTTGACTTCATTTTGGCAGTCATTCAGGACACATGCGCAGAACCTTCTGCTTCTCGAGTTTCAAGTCACCAACCCAGGCCCAAGATTACGAATTACTAAAAGTGTAAGAAGGAAATATTAATATCACAAATAAAACGTTTCACTGTATACCCACTTATCTTATTTCTAATCCCATTTAATTATAAAATCCTATCCCGCATTAATTGCGTTAAGAAATGACAATTTAGTAATGACACGAGAGCAAACTTAAGCATGTGAGAACATTGAACAGCCATTTTAATGCACACTGCGCAGAAGCAGAAATTCCCACCAAGCAAAGAAAGACGTCACACCATGTGATCAGGTTGTGACATGCGCAGATAAAATCCCGCGCTTAAGCGGCCATTTTAGACTAGGAACAAGCGTTATTCGTTAGTAAAACACATAGGCAAGCGTCCTCTCTGTTTGTATAATGTGTGCAATGATTAATACGGACAATACAAATTTTAATATTAATACTATGAGTGAGATTGCATACGAGCAAGTTTCATTTGCGAAACCTTGCTCCATCACCTTGTAAAACACCTACACAGCGAGTCTTTACAAGTTTAAAACTGAGTTTATTTGCAAATGTGGGCCAGTTTTGTGACTATGAGTCGCCAAAGGCAGCCACATTTATTTTGATGCCTGGGACTATTTTCATTGTGAGTCCGCTCCTGGTAGTGACTGGCTGCTCTATTACAGAAAACTACATCATGCAGAGCAAGACAACCTACTGGTCATTGTGTGTCGACTTCACAGAACAAATATCGCTGGACTTTTTTTCACTGCAGAAACATTGCAACATTGATAGACTCATAGCTGTATGAAATACATAATTCTACTTCCTCCTACCCCTAACACACACATGCCCATACTCAACAGGCTTAACACACACACACAGCGCTCTAAATGCAAATGCAGAAGTGCAGGTACTCAATTTTTATAGCACCTGTTTGCTTTGAGAAGTGCCTTTTACTCGCCCATTGAATATATGGCAGTGATGCTGAGAAGTGCAGGTACCCAGTGCCGGGCAATACCTGCCCATTTAAAGCACTGCTCACACACCTTCTACTGTCCTCTGCACAGTCCTGAAGATTAGAGTGGGGCAGTGGTATAGCAAGGCTGAAACGGCTCCTAATGTCAGCTTTAAAAATGGGGTCCCACCCCTAGCTGTATGGTAAAGCAGGCATAATGGGTATGCAGTCAGCCAGTTAATCCACTGGTCCCAGTGCTTCTGCATCTCCTGCTGTAAAGGGTTTCTTTCAGTAGTGCCCATGGCAGTGTTAACGAGCATAGGCAATGCCATTTGGTCTTGCATTTATGTCAAGGTGAGGCGTGGTTTTGTAATGTTGCATTTTCCTTACTCTTAGAAGTGTGTCCACAGCCGTTTTCGATTTTATGAATGTAAATAATCATCACAGAATTTTCACCTTCAGATGACTCTGTCCGAATGATAATCTGCTCCCCTGATGATGCAAATTGGAGGGATCTGGTATTATTCTTTGGCAGCGAGTTAATCTATGGAAAACGAATGGGTCTGAAGTGAATCCCACTCATTGTTACTCGTGCACAGAGGGTGTGGCAAGATAGCTTTAAACAGTCGGGAGTGAACAGCTGGTTGCATTTAAATGCCATATCATGGGCTATTCAGCAACAAAAACGTCACAACAGAATGCTTAGTAGGAAGAGGTTGAAAATGTAAAGTTTTTTTGACTTTCTAAAACACACACATTATTTCAGGCTGTTACGATTTTGCCACTGTGTGGAATGATATGAATAATAATGCCATATCTATGTGTTAGCAGTTTTAGAGAAGTCTGATTATGGCTGTTCTTGCGAATAACTGGGCACATTTACAAGCCCCTTGCGACAACTTTATGCCACCGTTGTGTCACTTCTGTGACGCAGCGGCGTTGTAAACAATGCACCACTTTGTGACATATTTACAACGTGATGCATCTAGGGAGATGCGTCACGTTGTAAAGCCCTGCGCTACATTATACCTGCGTCAGGTATAATGTATGCAGGGTGGGCGTTCCGACGTGAGAAAGCCTTGTAAAAGTGACGCAGTGAAATCTACAAGATTTCACAGAGTCACTTTTACGACGCCACTGCGTCAAAACCTTGCGCCTGCTTGAAGCAGGCGTAAGGAGTGACGCAGCATAATACGAATGGGCATTCCTGACCATTGCTGGAGTTGCGTCGTGCTTGCGACACGGCTGCAGCAATGCGCTACCCTTACGCCAAAAGATGCGTCACGCATCTGGCTATCCTTGCGCAATGGTGCGCCGCATTGTAAATGCGACGTATCCATGGAGGCGCAAGGGTTTTTTTACGTGTCGCAAATTAACTGCCGCATCTCTGCTAATATGAAGAGATGCGCCAGTTCTCGTAAATCTGCCCCAACCTTTTTTTCCTGGAAACGTATTCAGGATGCAATTCAAAAGCCCTTGTCACAGGAAGGGTATGTCATGAGTAAATGAGGCGAGAGTGGCGACAGCTATCACGGCATAACAGTATACCCAATGCTTAATTTGAATCAGTGGTTTCAGTGCTCGGCACAGCACTTAATTGTCAATACCAACACTTTAACACATTTACATTTACAACGCCAATAGCTCTAACTCTAAAAAATGCGAGATCTATTGCATTGCAAATGCTTGTTCAAAGTTTCATTGTCATTACTTCAGCTTTTCATTGTAAATACTTTCCCTGTTCTTCTGTGGACTTTTCTTGTTTTTACCTTCGCTTTTGTTCCCATTTTAGCCTTTCCTTTGGATTGTGAATATGGAAAGGAAGAGGATATGTTATGCCTCTGTTGGTTTATGGATGGTTGGAATGCTTTTGGCATTCTATGTTTTCCCTGAGTAGGAACATAGGATAACCAAACGTGTTCTGCCTCTCTCAGGCCAGATGTAACATGCTTTTTAGGTCGCAAACAGCCGCATTTAGGCCATTTGCCACCAGAAAAAAAGCATTTTTGAATGTACAAAACCCTATGTTTTGATTTGTTAACCTATTACCTAATCGCAAAATGGGTTAGTATTAGGAAGGGGCGTGTTAAGAACATCCCTTCCTAATAGCGACTCGTAGTGGTATGTGTGAATGTTTTGCAAGCAAAATGCAGTCGCAAACATTCACATTTTACCGCCTACTTCAAGTAGCTGGTAAATCCATTTCCAAACGGGAAGGAGTCCCCATGGGACCCCTTCTCCTTGGTGAATGGTTGGAAATATGTTTCTTTTTTTTTTTAGATGCATTCCTTTTTCCTTTAAGGAAAACGGGCTTCATTTTAGGAAAACCCATTACTTTATTGAAAAGCAATCACAGACATGGTGATCTGCTGACCCCAGTAGCCCTCCATCCCTGTGACTGTAGCGGTTCCCAATGGGTCGCAACTTGCGACCTACCTCATAAATATCAATGAGGTAGGTCTATTTGCGACCCACTGGGATTAGGTAATAGCAAACACAAACGTTTGTACATCTGGCTCAAAGTTCTGATAACGTATTCTGGAGACCCTGTGGATTACTTCACAACAAGGTGGCCTCCCATGATTAAAGTCCCAAAAGACTATAAACGTATTTGCACTTTTGTATCACAAAATTTGTATACAACCCATTGTGCATACAATTTCTTCACTCCAGGACATCGGTAAAGAACTCCCAAGCTATGGAGTTTGTGATGTTCTTTGCAGTCTCCACATTCTCTCCTGTGCAGATGAAATCTTCCTTATATTTTTGACTATTAGATGATGGTTCTGCAAAATCCTTTGGTAAGAAAATGGGTTATTGGTTGAGGGGGTGGAAACCCTGCTCACGCAACAACCATAATCCCTGTCAGGGTGAACCAGAAAAGTAACTAAATTAACCTGTGCTTAACTCTGGTAGCTTGGCACAACAGCATTGGGGCGTAACTAGGAGACGATGTGTAAGGTATTTATGCATTACACAAACAGTAATAAAAATGAAAGCACAGCACAAGATAAATGCCAGACCAGTTTAGAAAAATAGAGAATGTTTTAACAAACAAAAGCGGCAAAAATACACTGATTAGAATCAGAGACATGCAATTTCAAATTTCGGATAGATATAGCACCTAAAAGCACAAAGCGCCAACCACGAGTATCTGGTCCAGCAGGACTCAGACTGCAGAAGTCAAAATTTAAGTCTAACTGTAATGGAGCACAGGTTCAATACAAGCGGTGGATAGGTCCTGTCTTGGCTTATCTTCGGACTTAAAAAAAGTTCTAAAGAAAAGTCCAGGAGAAGAAAGGGTTCAGCTGGGCCAGGCAGCAGGTGACACCCGAGGAGGAAGCATCGTAGTCGGGGAGCCATTGGAAGAGAATGCGGTGAAGATTTCTACCAAGACCACTTTTTGGAAATCGAAAATCTCCAGCAGGACGGAGCTACAGGCTGTAGCTGATGAGTGCTCCACATGGCCGGATACCTGTCACTATTCGGTCTCACAGAACAGGATTTTCTGCTGCGGAGAAGAGTGTAAACAAGAGCTAAAACAAAGTTACAGCTTGGCAGATCAACTGGCAGGTAGACCCTGGTCTTCTGCTGGTTTTCCAGGAAGTTTTTGGTGAAAAATGTTCTAAGTCCCAGGTTTCAGGTTTAGGCGGGAGCAGGGCCACCAACACTGATATCAATTGACCAGGACCTGAGGGGGGCACCACTTAGGGACTTAGGACTCACTCCAGCAGGAGCCAAGTGCAGAGTTCAAGGCCTCAGGAGCTTGTTATGTCCCTGTAACTCACGCAGGAGGCCAGCCAACTAGTCCTTGGAGTCACTTCCGGTGGTACTGAGCTCAAGGAGATGGTGCAGTTCTCTTTCAAGCAGTGTTGTAGGGATTCTGCACATACACAGAGCTATCCACAGGATAATAGGACCTCGGAGTATAGTGGTGAGCCAACCATGCCCCTTAGCACCCACAATCCCAATCCGACTAGCTTTAGAGTCTCATTCGCAGCGCCGCTACCAATGATTAGACAACCCAGAACACGGTCTCTCTCAGGACTCGCGGGAGCAAGAACACTCTTTCATCACTCACTCATACTTGTCCACAACGTGCGTAATAAGAGACACTGTATAGTTTAAAATGTTTATTTCAACTATCGTGCTCTAAGATACAGTACACGTGCCAGTACTATCAGCCTAATGCATAATGATAAAATAATAAGCATGGTTACAATTCCATAGAATACAAACGGGGACAGCATTTATAAAGTCAGTGGATATATGGCTAAAAGGCCTTACCACCCTCCCCGTGCTAGTAACTAGTTTATTATAAAAATAGAAGACCTCTGGGCTTGGTCGGGCAGACCCTCATACCTCAATATCGAAATGCAAGGTTTACATCATCAGACAAGCACAGCTCTTCTCCCTGGAAAGGTTTTTCTCCAAGTGTCACAAACAGCGAGATCACAATATTAAAAGCACACGAATTTCTCCAGTGCAGCTGTATTTTGTGTTATGTCTAAGTACTAGGGGCTAACCAGATCAGCAAGAACAAGGGACGTTGTTTTTCGACCTTGTACATGTTGTGCAGACGAAACCCACAGGGAACAGGAGAAAAGGTGAAAGGCAGACAGTTCTAAAATAGCCGGGCACAAGCAGAGTCTGGAAAACAAAGTAACGTGTGCAAAAAGGCATCATGGCAGCCAGGCCTAAGTTAACTTAGCAATGTAGGCCATGAGGCCACAAACCACACTACACCCTCCCCTGGTCAGTCCACATGCCAAGACATAGGACGAAAACAGAGTTCAAATAGATGGAGCAGAATGTAAACATCTATTTGTGAACAGTCCTCAATGATGGACGGTGATTCAGATATAAAAAAAAATCCAGTGAGGCAGGACGCAGGAAGCGACGTTCCCTAATCCAATAGAGTGTAAGTGCAGAAAAACGCCACACTTTCCAAGAGGACATCGTTGGAACCATCTGAAAAAAGAGACGCCATCCAGGTCAACAAATCAAAACTGCACTCACATGAGGGAGCAGTGATCAGCAATGCGGGACAACTTGCGTGATACTCAATATAACTGCGTTGTAGGAGATTCTGAGCAGCCGCCCAGACATCCCATTGCGCCCAAACCCCAAGTGCAGCCGCACGCACCATCAATCCAGTGCCGGAACAGTCCTGTTCATGGGCCATTAAGGTGCCCATCAACTGTTCAAAATCCGGGTCCGACTGAGACGTATTGGACAGGCAAAAATCCATGGACCAATAGAAAGGACATCTTAAGCAAGACATCACAGGTTGCACGCAAGTGAAATACGCAAAGCGAAAAGAAAGTTTATATGACACACTGAGTGTCGCCAATGGTAGGATGCCGAAGCTGAGGAGCATCCGATCACGAAGCATCCGGAGTCGACCGTGGTCGAGTAGACCCCCAGGAAGTGCAGCCATTGCGCAGTAAACAAATTAAAAGAAGTATGCCAGCACCTAATGCTAGAAACAACGGAAAGCCGCCAAAGACACTGGAAAAAATAGAATGAATAAAAGCCGGTATTACACCAAATATAGTTTGAAAGGAGGTAACAAGGACAGAGCCCACAACTTTAAAAAAGTGCACAAGACCCTCGGTGCGAGATGCATTAAAAACGCGGTGAATCAGCTCACCGAAATGTTGTGGGAGGTTTGTGTTCAAAAGGGCCTGTATCTCACTGTGGGTACTAGC
This sequence comes from Calotriton arnoldi, assembly GCA_963921515.1. NCBI lineage: Eukaryota > Metazoa > Chordata > Amphibia > Caudata > Salamandridae > Calotriton > Calotriton arnoldi. The sequence continues at coordinate 298,277 of CAWUFW010006128.1, read as the reverse complement.
CACCTGGAGGATAAATGTCTCCCGTGCGGATGTGAGCATAACCTCCTGATTCAATAATAGCGCCTTTATGCTGCTCAATTTATTGAAATCCGCCTTCAACGTTGGAATGGAAGGCCAAATGGAACTATCTATGATGTCGTGCGGGGGAGGAAAAAGCACATTCTTGCAGCAGACAACCCTGTGGGAAACTGTTACAATATATGGTATGCCGGCCAGCATGCCACAGCAGTCCTGATTATTCAGAAGGAGATAGCTACCATTTGCAAGCACAGTACAAGTAGGAGATATAGCAGGAGCAGGAATGCCCTTTAAAACACAAGCAAGATTCGGAGCCGAAACGTTACAAGCCCCGTGCAATTTAATGTTTTTACAAATAAGGGAATGACCCACTGCAGAATCGCAAGACTCTCCTGTGAGAAAAACCTCTTTTCCGTCCCTAATGCACCTGTACATGAAAGGCAGGGACCAAAGTTCATGCAAGAAGGCACTGCCTAAAGGCTGAAAGCGGCCAACAGGATAATGTTTCATGCAGGAACTGAACTCCAATAAAGAAAAAGGCAAAGCGATAACCCCGTGTACTAGCCACACAGCAGAATCCAATTCTGCCACAGAGAATGGTAAGGGCTCTATTTTTTCGATATGTAATAGAGTGTATGTTGCATCTTTCATGGACATGAATTGCTGTTTCTCAGTTACATTAAACGGCAAGAATAAGGCAGAGGTGTTCAAAAAATGCCAAGGAACTTTACCCATTTTAAGTGTCTGCAAAGTCCATGCAAACTGCATTACTGAACGCAATTGATTCTGACCATGATATAACACAGACACATCATCCTGTACAATATCAACAACAGATGAAACAATATTCTCTAATGTGTAAATGCGGGAAGACAGGGTATTAATACTATTGTCAACAACAGCAAGCACTTTTTCTAGATTTGCTTGATCGATTTCCCGAAGACGGGAAGCAGCTTCAATTTGTGAAAGCTTCCAGAGTTCATTGTAAGTTTCATAAATGAATCTCTTAGGTCGGGGACCACGAGGCCCCAGAACAAAGTCGGACAGATCAATGTTACCTGATAGGAGGGATAAATGTTGTTTCACAGAATCTAATGAAGAGTGCTGCAACCACTGTTTACATAATTTACCAACAGAATATGTTGTAACAGTACGAGAGTTAGAAAACCTCGGGTCTGGCCTATCCTGTGTGTAACCAGGAGCTGAGTCATGAAAACGCAGTTGGCAGGCATTTGATGCTATGGGCCAGGCCAACCAGGGTGACTGAGCAATCGTCGAGATATTAAACGAATTGTTTTGAAACAAAGCTTGCAAATTGGTTAGGGAAATATTAAAATGCAAGCTTTCATTGGGAGTGGAAGACAATGCGGGAATGGAAGGTGCATTCAATTGTTTAGAAGTAGCCAAACCCCAACAGGTCGTTTGATAGATCATACTATTTAAAAATAAAATCTGGGCCGGGATTAGGCAAACACGGTGTAAGGCTTCCGTACCGTGCCATGATTTAGTGCCCCAGATAGATTTTAAGTCAATGGTGTCCTGCCAGTGTTCATACCCACCCACGGCTAATGCGTTCAAAAAGGAACCTGAATACAGTAACTTGGTGTGGGTCAACATGATTTTCTGGGTGGATGAAATATTTAATCTAAAATAATAGGAACCAGGGTTCGATCTATCAAAGTCTGTAAAATAAGTAAACTTATGTCTAAGAGTCTGGGAGCTACCTGGCAAAGGGGTCGGACAATGTTCCCATTGGGTGTAATTAAAAGAACCCCGAAGGGTACTTGGTTTATGGAGAAAGTGGTTGCCCCAATGCTGGTAACAATATAAATCGGCATAACTTGCAGAATTCATGTACAAATCTTCAGCATTAAAAGCAGCATAATATTTCAAATCAGTAAATAACGATTCCACGGCATGCACATCCCAATCGTCAGAATGAATATTGCTTTTTACGACATCACCCATTGAAACACGGAGGACATTTGGTACATTAATAATCTCGGTTGGTCCATGAATTTGGAAATTTACTGCATCCCATACGATGCCATCAGTGACTGGGAAAGCTGAAATGTTCACAAATGTGTGGTCACGCTTCATGATGTGAGATGAAGAATGCGGAGCCAAAGTTCCAGCGACACAGTTCACTGCAGAGCGTTCCGGTAAATAGTGACCATTGATGAGTAGAAAAAAAACTGTGACAAAGCCAATGGACATGAACAGAAAAATCAGGAATAGTACCAACCAGATGTAGGTCCATGGTGGGATCAAAAAATTGTCTCTGAACCAGGATACGAAAATACTGAATCTGGACGGGATAAGTGCTGAGGTGGAATCCGAGTCAAAGGAATAACGGGTTGGGCTAAGTGGCGTTGTTGGTAGATGAGCCACCGACTCGGTTGCGGGGTAGGTATACTCGGTCTCCTCGTTGCAGGGGGAATCCGGGTAGTCGATCAGGCGATCAGGCAAATTGACCATCTCAATGGTAACATCAGTGACCATGTGGGCTGGAGGGCCACAAACATTCGTCCGGGAAATGACTGGACAAGAGACCGCTGGTGTTACACTATTCAGGATCGGCCAGATGTTGTAACTTGACATTGTCCACTGAGATGTATCTGTTGTCTTTGCGACCAGGAAGCGGTGGTAATATGACAGTACGGGTACCCTTCAAGCCAAGGACTGGAACCGGTGCACGATAAGAGGGTCCAAATTCTTTTTTGTTCTCCATCTTCTCTCGGACCAGTTCTCCAATCTTTGGAAGCCAGCCGGCAACCGGAATCTGCAGCGCAGCGCAGCGTCAGTGGCTGAAGGCAAGTGTTCGTTAGCAAGTTTGTCACGAGCTCCTTGTAGGTCCTGTAAAATAGTAGAATGATTATCTACGTTAAAGATTGCGGATTGCGCCGCCATGTAGACCATCAAGGTCGGGCACAAACATTCGTATGCCAAAGAGCATTTCGTATGGGGTCCGCCCACCCAGAGGTCTTCTAGGGAGATTATTAAGTGCACGTTGCACGGTATACAAGTGGGTATTTTGCACCGCAAAGGTACGACAATGAGAGTTCAAATGTCGGTAATCCAAAACTAGGCGGTACGAACCATCGGGTTTAGAAACCGCGAAAAGGGGATTATTCATTGGTGATACGCATGTTTCAATTACTCCTTGATATTCTAACTGTGTCAGAATGTCGGAAACGGGACCTTTTGCTTCCCGCTTGATGGGATATTGGGGTTGTGGCTGCGGCAGCGACCGCAATGGAATATCATTGGGTGGAGAATCCTCATCCCAGCCCACGTGATTACGGTATAGCGCCGGAGCCAGGGTCACAGCCCATTCAGCTGCAAGAGCCTCCGATTTGTCCTTGGGGACATGACGAGAAATGCTCGGAAGGATTACCTCCTCCCCTCTACTAGCAGCAAGCACGAATGGGGGCGGCCAATCCGCCTCTGCTAACAAAATGTCATATGAAGAGGTCAGATTTTCCCAAATAATCCCTTTAATAACACGCTCAATGTCACCTTCAATTTGAATGACAATATTATATAGTCTGTCAGGGGGTGCCCACGCGGGTGTCAGCTGTCTCGACAGTAATGAATGTATCAGTTGCTGTCGCCTCCACATGAGGACGTAGTGCCTCCTGCACTATGGTAACTTCCGCGGCGCTGTCTAGGAGCGTCACTGCCCACGTCCAATTCAGGAGTCTCGTTCTCACCGTCTGTGGCATACCTCGCTGTTACAGCTGCAACTTTCTTCTTCTGAAACTGTGGGCGAGGACGTGGAAATTCTTCGGGTTTCCCTCGGACCTGTGGTCGAGGCTGGTCTCGTCCCTGTGGAGCCTCACAACCCCTTCCTCTATCCTGGCGATCTCCTCCACCAGTCTGGGAGGTCGATGGTGCCTGTGAAGAACAAGGAGAACGCACATCAGGGACCTGAAATCTCTCTGGAGATTTAATTCTTGCTATGTCGCGCAAATCATAAGTGCGTTCAGAAGAGACGGAAACCGGGGATCCGCTACGCGACCCTGGTTTCTTCTGTTGCTTACCCTGTTTTTTAACCTCCAGCTCTTTTTAGTAAAGAACGGTTTCTCATCTTTCTCAGATTGAGTTTTTGGTTGTGATTGCGATTGTGTTTGCGTTTTAGCAAAAGGCTTAACTCCCAGGCTATTGCGGCCAATGGTTTTATAAGCCTGTGCAATAATTTTCGGTAATTCGCGCGGCTTGTCCGGTTCTGGGGTCAAAGCCAAAGCATTAGCTACTTGAAAGTTAACTGCATCGCCCTTGACATTCGCAAGGATCAAATCAGCCACTACATCGAACACTCCCACCAGTCTCATCCCCAATTCCACAGCCGCTTCAGGGCCATGTTCATCCTGTACTCGTTTAATTACAGAGGGGAGAACTGTCATGGAAGGAGTGCCGAAACACTTCGCATATACTGCTGCGAATACGTTACCCCAGTTGTTGCATTCTGCCAACTCGGGGATCAAGTCTTTTGGCAAACTAATCGTCAAAATCCTGTGTTTTTCCACAGGAGAAGTGTTTGGAAAAACTGCCTCCAGCTGGTCAAATTTTTCTGCAAGCCAATAAGGTAAATCATCCTTATTTTGTGGGCGCTTGCCCATCACTGAATTAACCATGACGGAACTTATGGTTACACCGCCCTGTCCAGCTGGATGCGCGGCAACTCCAGGAGGGGCTCCCTGGATGTTGCCTGTAACATACTGTACTAAAGCTCTGTGCACACGTATCAAAGACGTATGTAAATCACGCAGTTCAGCAACCGCAAGCGTCAAATAACGCGGATGTGGGGTATACCCGGCCAAGACTGGCCAAGTGGCCCCTTCAATCGATAAGGGGCCTAAACCAATCGGGGTAACCGGTTGTGGGAGGGCGCCATTAAACCAAACACGGTGTTGCCATGCTGTGAGCGGTACTTCAAGATTCCGATAAGGCCTATAAACTATAGGAAGTGCGGTGGCTGTATATTCATGGAAAACATTATCAGCCCCATCCACCGCCGGAAAGGTGATCCAAGAGTAAAACACCTCAAAGTGGTAAGCAGGATCCGCTTGTACCACAAAGATCAGATCGACACCCGCATCAGGCACTCCATGCACTGTCAAATGAGCTCGGAGCGCTGCGCGACTATGTGCCGCGATGTTGACCGCCATTAAGGCGAAGAATGTTCGACAACCTAGTACGAGGCAGCGCTATATAGGGTTTTTATTAACACCTTTTAATTACTTCAAGCTTGAAAGAACCTATAAAAACATCAATATAGGAGGTACCACCCTCATACACGCTTCCGGAAACGTATGCGAAGGGAGTTGTGGACGAGCACAAGCACTACTCAAGCGTCTCGCAGATAAGCAGCCCACCACGTTGGTGGCGCCATGTTGTAGGGATTCTGCACATACACAGAGCTATGCACAGGATAATAGGACCTCGGAGTATAGTGGTGAGCCAACCATGCTCCTTAGCACCCACAATCCCAATCCGACTAGCTTTAGCGTCTCATTCGCAGCGCCGCTACCAATGATTAGACAACCCAGAACACGGTCACTCTCAGGACTCGCGGGAGCAAGAACACTCTTTCATCACTCACTCATACTTGTCCACAACGTGCGTAATAAGAGACACTGTATAGTTTAAAATGTTTATTTCAACTATCGTGCTCTAAGATACAGTACACGTGCCAGTACTATCAGCATAATGCATAATGATAAAATAATAAGCATGGTTACAATTCCATAGAATACAAACGGGGACAGCATTTATAAAGTCAGTGGATATAGGGCTAAAAGGCCTTACCACCCTCCCCGTGCTAGTAACTAGTTTATTATAAAAATAGAAGACCTCTGGGCTTGGTCGGGCAGACCCTCATACCTCAATATCGAGATGCAAGGTTTACATCATCAGACAAGCACAGCTCTTCTTCCTGGAAAGGTTTTTCTCCAAGTGTCACAAACAGCGAGATCACAATATTAAAAGCACACGAATTTCTCCAGTGCAGCTGTATTTTGTGTTATGTCTAAGTGCTAGGGGCTGACCAGATCAGCAAGAACAAGGGACGTTGTTTTTCGACCTTGTACATGTTGTGCAGACGAAACCCACAGGGAACAGGAGAAAAGGTGAAAGGCAGACAGTTCTAAAATAGCCGGGCACAAGCAGAGGCTGGAAAACAAAGTAATGTGTGCAAAAAGGCATCATGGCAGCCAGGCCTAAGTTAACTTAGCAATGTAGGCCATGAGGCCACAAACCACACTACAGCAGCAAGGCAGGACTTCAAGCAACAGGGCAGTCATCTAGTAACAGCAGGGTAGTCCTCTGGGGGTCAAGGGCAGGCAGTCCTTCTGAAGACTTGCACAGGTCCATAAGTGTACTGAGGAGGTGTTCTGAGGATCCAATATTTATATCTAGTGACAACCTTTGAAGTGAAGGAACACCCTAGTTTACTCCCACATCTGGTTCTGGAAAGTTCTTTCTTTCCTTGTGAAGGCTCCAAGAAATCTGGGGAGACAAAAGGCTAATGTCAGGTTCCTTTCTGTGTGTGCTGGAGGCAGCCTTTTGAAGTGTAAGTGGGGCAGAGAATAGCTATGCCCCTGCCATCCTGGCAGGATGGCCCATTCTGCTCATGCCTACTCTCTTTTGTTGTCAGTGTCTTGGAGGATTACACAAAGCCCACCAGTAGAGCCATCAACAGTCAGGTGACACAGGACACTGGCAGTGGGCCCCAAATATTCACAGCAAGAAAATATCAATCTTCAAAAAGTGGCATTTTCAGAATTTTGACTTAAACTCCGACTTTACCTTTAAAGAGGAGTTTAACTTACAATCATTTGATATTCCTGTCCGCTCCCAATGCAAAATTAGCACTTATTAAATGTAATAGGGTAACCCTATGTTTTCCAATGTGAGAGAAAGGCCTTACAGAAGTGAAAAATGAACATATGAGTTTTTCACTTCAGACATTTAAAAACTTAAACCCACATGTCCTTGTTTTTACATACAATGTACTCTGACTTATTGGCCATTAGGGCCTACCTTACTGATGATATATATATTATCTACTGGCGGTCGCCAGTAGATAGTTATAGTTAGGACCTATTATCCATAGGAAATCCGTGACATTCTATTTGAAATAACGTTGGCGCCGGTTGACGAATCTTCGCGAAAGTTTCCAACTTGTTGGGGCGCTCCGCTCCGCTCCTACCCTGAAAGTCTCGGGTTGATTCGTCAAGCGGGGGCCGAGAAAAAAGGGGGGTCCCAAAACGCGTTTTCCCCATTCATTTTTCCATAGGAACCTTTAGTCGCAGCTACAGCCCGAACTGCTGAACGGAATTACACCAAATTTGGCAAAGAGGTAGCCCTTGGTTCAGACTGGTGCCTTTTGCTTAAATGGTGTAAATCCGTTCAGTAGTTCCTGAGAAATTAACAAGTAAAGTCACATATATATCTATGGCCGAGTAGGGTCCGCGTACCCTCCCGATCACGAGCTGCATGCTAATTGGCTGTCAGCTGGCTGTCAACATTCCAATTCAGGAAGTGTTGGCAGCCATTTTGTCCCTCGGTAGAACCGAGGGACAGAAACAAGTGCGCAAAGCGCACAAATGGGGCAGGGTAGAAACACCCTAACCCCCTAGGCCTGCTCAGGGGGTCCCACAAGGACCCCCTGGGCAAAAAAGCATTTTTTTTTTAAATCGGCAGGATGCGCTCAGGGTGCGCGGATCCTGCCGGGAAAAAAAATCGAAGCGCGGTCTCTTGCGCTTCGATGTTAATTTGCCCCCGGGTGGGCCAAGTCCCGTGGGCATGGTGGGGGGGGGTTAAATTTTTGTATGGGGGGCCTCTAAGGGCCCCCCAAGCCCCGGGGACCGCCACCCCCGAGGCTTTAACAAAAAATGGTGCGGGAGGGCTCTTTGCCCTCCCGCTGCCCCGGGGACCGCCACCTCCCCGGGGCTTCTGTTTTATTGTTTTTTAACCTGTGTGGGGGGCTCCAGCCCCCCCACACGCCCCGGGGACCGCCACCTCCCCGGGGCACTACAAAATTAAAAATGGGGGTCCGTTTTGGACCCCCGAAGCCCCGGGGACCACCACCTCCCCGGGGGTTTGAAAATGTGGGGAGGGGGGCCGCGCGGCCCCCCTCCTGGAGCCAGTGATGGCCCTGGGGACCGCCACCCCCCAGGGCCAGCTCCTGCAGTGTCCCGGGGTGCCTACCCCCGGGACACTGCTGTTTGCAATGACAGGACGGGAGCCTCGCGGCTCCCGTCCTGTCATTGCAAACTTGCTTGGATATTGGAAGAGAGAGCAGGAAACCTGCTCTCGCTTCCAATATCCACAGCTGATTGCTTTCCACATGGGGAGCAGCATGTTAGCTGCTCCCCATGTGGAAAGCAATGCCGGCTCGCGCAGGAGGCGGGGAGCCGGCTGGGACTGTGGGGGATTGGGGACCCCCCACAGTCCCCAACCAGAGGCCAGGCCCCGGGGGATGGGGTCCCCGGGGCCATAAGTGGCCAGGGAGGGGGGCCACGCAGCCCCCCTCCCCAAATTTAAAAAAAGAAAAAAAAGTGCAAGGCCGGCCCCGGGGGATGGGGTCCCCGGGGCCTTAAATGGCCTGAGGAGGGGGGCCACGCAGCCCCCCTCCAAATAAAAAAATCAAAAAATCGAGGCCATGCCCCGGGGGATGGGGTCCCCGGGGCCAATACAGGCCCAGGGAAGGGGGGCCACGCGGCCCCCTTCCTGTTTTTTTTTTTTTAAATTTAAAAAAATGCTCAGGCCCCGGGGGATGGGGTCCCCGGGGCCAAAAGTGGGCAAGGGAAGGGGGGCCACGCAGCCCCCCTACCATTAAAAAAAAAATAGAAAAAAAAAAACGACCGGCATCGTGCCGGAGGCCCCGCCCCCCTCCCTGCAGTACTCTGCAAACGCGCCCCTGGCGCGTTTGCAGAGGGGAAACGAATTCCCCTTGAATACTGGGGGTCCCTGGGGCCAACTAGCCCACCAGGAACCTCCAGTATGCGCCGGGGGTGGCATTGCAGAGACGTGTACAGAGGCCAGGCCCCTTTTTACACCTCTCTGCAATGCAGCTCTGTGGCGCTTTTTGGAGGTATATGGTGGGCTAGTTGGACTCCAGGGACCCTCAGGATTCAAGGGGACTTAATCCCCCAACTTAAAACGCGCCATGGGGCGCGTTTGCACAGTGGTGAAGGGAGGGGCGGGGCTTCAGGTGACATGTGTGCAAACAGGCCCTGTGGCGCGTTTTAAGATGGGGAATAAATTCCTTTTCAATCCTGAGGGTCCCTAGGGGCCAACTAGCCCACCAGGTACCTCCAGTAAGCGCCACGGAGCTGCGTTGCAGAGTGTTGTAAAAAGGGGCGTGGCCTCTGAACACCTCTCTGCAACGCAGCCCCCTGGCGCATACTGGAGGTACCTGGTGGGCTAGTTGGCCCCTAGGGACCCTCAGGATTGAAAAGGAATTTATTCCCCATCTTAAAACGCGCCACGGGGCCTGTTTGCACACATGTCACCTGAAGCCCTGCCCCCTCCCTTCACCATTGTGCAAATATTCCTCTAAAATCAGCCGAACTACGAATTCCGATTTACTCACCTGTTATCAGGAGAGACCTCAGTGCTGCATCTTTGAGCCCAGTACTGATCCTGAAAAGTAATTCTAACCGTACTTACCAGTAACTTGAATTTCCTTCCATAGGATATCATTGCCTGCTTTTTGCTGAAAAAGTTTCTAAGTCTCGATTTTTGAAACATACAAATATTCCTCTAAAATCAGCCGAAATATGAATTTCGATTTACTCACCTGTTATCAGGAGAGACCTCATTGCTGCATCTTTCAGCCCAGTACTGGTCCTGAAAAGTAATTTTAACCGTACTTACCAGTAACTTGAATTTCCTTCCATAGGCTAACATTGACTGGTTTCACTTGGAAATTCTTCTAAGTGTGGAGTTTTGGAACTTTATAATATTCCTCTAAAATCAGCCAAAATACGAATTCCGATTTACTCACCTGTTATCAGGAGAGACCTCAGTGCTGCATCTTTCAGCCCAGTACTGATCCTGAAAAGTAATTTTAACCGTACTTACCAGTAACTTGAATTTCCTTCCATAGGATATCATTGCCTGCTTTTTGCTGAAAAAGTTTCTAAGTGTCGATTTTTGAAACATACAAATATTCCTCTAAAATCAGCCGAAATACGAATTCCGATTTACTCACCTGTTATCAGGAGAGAACCCAGTGCTGCATCTTTTAGCCCAGCACTGACCCTGAAAAGTAATTCTAACCGTACTTACCAGTAACTTGAATTTCCTTCCATAGGAATCCATTGTCTGGTTTTCAGCAGAAAAGTTTCAAAGTGTCGATTTTCACAAACTACAAATATTCCTTAAAAATCGCATGTGTGACTTAAACGCATTCTTTCAACTGTTTACAGGAGATGCACCAGTGCTGGTTCCAGGATCCACCACTGAGTAAGAAAAAGTAACGATAACACTACTTACCTGCTAAGTGAATTTCCTCCCATAGGATAACATTGGTGATTCTATATGAAAAAGTTTCTAAGTGTCAACTTTTAAAATATAATAATATTCCTTAAAAATCACTACTGTAACCAAAACGCTTTTACTCAACTGTTTACAGGAGATGTCCCAGGACTGAATCTAGGATCCAGTCCTGTGGTTAGAAAAGAAATCCATAAAGTAACTAATTGCATTTAACTAGAAATTCACATTGAGCTCAATGTTGCTTTGTTTTTTAAATTGTGTTGCCCATTGCAACAACTGTAACTACTGTACTTAAAAGTCTATTGCCTATTTGCAAAGTATTTAAACTAAAGTAATTCATTCTGAGAAAGTATATTTTGTAATGTAATGTATAATGTAATTACAATGTAATTTAAAAAATAAAATATCTAAAAATAAATAGTTTAAAAAAATGTTGTAAATCAGTATCAATAAAATAAATATAACAATTAATACATTTAAAAATTGTCATTTACAAAACCTTTGAAATTCACTGAAAAAACCATAGGTTTCAGACACGTTATAGTTAGGAATTAGCATTTAAAAAACCTTTGAAATTCACTGAAAAAACCATAGGTTTCAGACACGTTATAGTTAGGAATTAGCATTTAAAAAACCTTTGAAATTCACTGAAAAAACCATAGGTTTCAGGCACGTTATAGTTAGAAATTAGCATTTAAAAAACCTTAGAAATTCACTGAAAAAACCATAAGGTTTTAGGGACAGTTATAGTTAGTTGGACATTGCACTCGTACAAAACCCGTGAAATTCCCCCGTTATAGTTAGTTCAGGTAACTATAACTCGCGCTCCATAATGCACTGCTGATGACGTCACATATTACATCACTCATGACATGGTCAGTGACATCACTGATGACATCACTGATGACATCTCAAATGACATCACTGATGACATCATCCATGTGAGAATTTAATGCACCTCCTCACACCCTAATATAACCTTTGATACACCCACTCTAAATTACAGACTGCCATTCTCAAACCATAGACACTCCAACACCAATAACTACATACCCACTCACTGATTCTTAGGTCTACACACACACACATCCACTCACTCACCCGTACAGTCACTCATACTTATGGTCACTCAGTACAGGACTATCATATGCACTCATACTCCTATATAGACACTCAAACACCGCCACTCATCCATAGAGGTACTCACACACCTAGTCAGTCATGCAAATAATTAAACACACTGCCATTTACTCACCTATACAGTTATACACACACCAGCTCACTTACTCATACAAATACTAGCACATTCTTACGCTCTTATACAATCACTGATACAAGCACACACTCATCCATACAGTCACTCTCACAATCACACACTCTCAGCTTATAGCTATTTATATACTGCAACACACATATATACTGCCTTTCACATATGTAGTTACTCACACATGTACCACTGGGACATACATTCACTCACTAACACACTCTTACACACACTTACCCACCCATACAGTCTATCACAGATGCACTCTTGAAACCATCCACCCAGTGAATCACCCACTCACACATCTATGCACAGAGGCGCACACACCCCACCCACACAAACACTCAGGCACCCATACAGATACTCAGACAACCAATCAATAACTCATATAGACACTCATGTAGCTATTCACAAACCCATGCACCACTTACACAGCAACAGACAGACGGATACAGACATTCACCCAGTTTAGTCACTAACCCATGCATTCAGTAAGATACATTTAATCACTCACTTATCGAGTTAGTCACGCACCTACTAAATCATCCATACAGACACTTATACACCCACTCATTCTTCAATACGCCTTTCCCTATATATATTAAAAATATTTAAACTTTACAGAAACACACAGTCACTGGATGATGTCATCAGTGATGTCATTTGAGATGTCATCAGTGATGTCATCAGTGATGTCACTGACCATGTCATGAGTGATGTAATATGTGACATCATCAGCAGTGCATTGCGGGGCGCGAGTTATAGTTACCTGAACTAACTATAACGGGGGAATTTCACGGGTTTTGTACGAGTGCAATGTCCAACTAACTATAACTGTCCCTAAAACCTTATGGTTTTTCTGTGAATTTCTAAGGTTTTTAAATGCTAATTTCTAACTATAACGTGCTTGAAACCTATGGTTTTTTCAGTGAATTTCAAAGGTTTTTTAAATGCTAATTCCTAACTATAACGTGTCTGAAACCTATGGTTTTTTCAGTGAATATATATATATATATATATATATATATATATATATATATATATATATATATTATTGGATTTTAAAATAATATGTTTATATATTTATGGTTTTTATTGTATACCTCCTCCCTCTCATAACAGTTTCTCTGTCATTAGTGTTCATGGGCTCATGACACAATGACATTGTATACATGCACGGTGACACTATATACTGTAATTATTATGCTGGCTAGCATAAAAACACTTTGCACTTTATTTGCACCAATTTGCACTTTATTATTGTACTGTATAGAATGATACAATAATTTGTAACACAACTAAAAAATCAGGGTTAGGCCAAATATTTAACCATCTATTGACACAGTAAAATGTAAACCAGCCGTAACTCAAAAACTAACATTTATAATAAGGAAACTAGTTATTATATACATATATAACAAAAATAATGTCTTTTAATGTAATCATGGCATGTTTTTAACTTGTATTTATACAGTTATTTATATTGCATATTTGCACAATGCATGGGTTTCCTAAATACCCTTATATATAAAAATGGGGTATATTAATAATACATCTATTAAGACAATACGTTATCAGTATTTAAGACGTCGTTGGATGAGAGTGGTTTTATCATATTTTTACTGTGTCTTAACAAATGTATTTTACAGACATAACAGCCAAACCTGTTTTATCATTTTATAAATTGAATTATTTTAAATGAACAAATTCAATGAAATATTATGTGTTGTAACACAACAATGTTATACCTATGAGTAATGCAGTACTTGAGTTGAAAGTATGTTTTTTATGTTTATCACATCAATTTAGCACACTGTCACTTTAAAAATGGGAGAAACTATGTGGCAAGTCATGTGATCAAGGGCTCTGTGAAGCCCGAAACGCGTCATGGCGGCCAATGCACGAAAAATAAAATAACGCATCACAAAATAAAGTGGTGTCCGTTCTGTTTTTCCTTGGCAAGACAAGAAGGAGAAGGAGTTTCGAGAAATATATATATATATATATATATATATATATATATATATATATGGCACACCAAACTCCTGAACAGCTCGTATCTCTACAGCATCAGGTACGGACCACCAAGGATGTTTTCAAAAGTGCTTTGTTTTGTGCAAATAGCAAACAGCATGTCGCGTTTCGGCTGCGTCTCCACGGCCTTGATCACATGACACGCCGAGGTGAATTGTGGGTATATATAGTGCAACTGGTTAAACAAATCGGAACTTACTTTAAATCCTAATCATAGAGATGGACACCATACTGCGGTATCTGAGTTATTTTGTCAATCCCACTAGCAGTTGGTTAAATATTTAATTTATGTGAATGGCTAAATCCTTAAAATCAGGTAAAAATGTAAAATCATTATCATCATAAAAATAATCATATTTAAACCTCGCTAAAAATACGATAATAAAATCATGGCACAGTGCCCTTAATATTACTTCAAAAAATTCAGCAAGTACAAATATGAAAAATAAATGCAAACGATAAAACCTAAAAACCTGATAGATTAAAGCAGGATTGTGTGACTTAATTCCTCAGCCTAGATGACACATAAGGGGCATAGTGCCCAATTATTCCATGACATGATAAAAAATCACTGATTCCAGAAATTCATGAATCTACGCAAGTACATGTTATATGAAAGAATTGTCTCTAATTGATGACCGTCCCTTATTAATAAAGTGCATGCTAAAACAGTGAAAGACCCTCATCCATCAATTGTTATTACGCCATAACAAAGTGGTAGAGGATCAAAAACTGAATCAGGGAGGAATAGGCAGAAGACATCCTATGTTATATTAGTAAGGACTGTAATAAGCCAAAACACTGGCTAACTCATTTATGAAGTGCAGATGCAGACCACATAAAATCCGTGTTATTTAAAAAAAAGTCACATAAAAAAAAAATCCAAAGAAAAATTTCAAGATCATTTAATGAATCATTATTATTACCCCGATCTAAAAACCTCATCAAAGATCCGACATCACCCTGAGGTAAAAGATGGTAAAAGCAGGGTTAAAAACCAGGCTAAAATTCGGGAAAAAGACAACGATCCAATAGATATCCACTTAGAGCCTAAAATTCCTTGACAACAGCCCTTCCATGCATTTATCTAATGGATTTACAAAAAATTGTGTAAGTCCTCTCCCGTGTTTAAACCGTTGGGCATCCTTGTATCAAGTGTTAGTATATAATATGACTCAAGTTGTCTCAATTTCCTTTCTCTATTTCCTCCTCTTGGGGACTTGGGTATTGTGTCTATGACAAAATAGCGCAGGTCGTTAATATTGTTATGATGTACTGCTTTGAAATGCCGGGCTACGGGTTAACTAGGATCTGAATTTATTATCGCCCGTAGATGTTGTAAAATGCGATTGAAAACTTGTAACTTAGTGCTCCCGACATACTTCATTTTGCATGAGCACTCAAGTACATAAACCGCGAAGTCAGTCCGGCATGTATACAGACCTGAAAGCTTGATGGGTACAGTTTCAAAAGCATTTGTGAATTCTGAGGTATTGACCCCGAATTTGCAGGCCCTGCAAGAGCTGCATTTAAAAAATCCAGTACGATTGGATAACCAGGTGCCAGATATACTAGTCTCTGGACTAGTTTTAACTAAGGCATCCCTCATAGAGGGTGCCTGTCTGAAAGTGATTTGAGGAAGTTCTGGCAATAATTGTGACATGGTTAGATCAGTTTTTACTATTGGCCAATTCTTGTAAACAATTTTTCTTATTTGATTAGCTTGTTTACTGAATGTAGTTACTAGCCTAATCTCCCCGGTCTTAGTATATAGAATTTCGGGGCTTTTATTGTTCTTGTTTAAGGTCACCCTGGACACGTTGTCCAGATACTCATCTCTAGACATGTCATTTGCTTTATTTAGAGCTGCCCTCAAATCTTTAGTTACATATCCTCGTTTGAATCTATTAAAAGAGTCAGATTGGCACTCAGCTAGGTCTTTTTCTGTACTACAAATCCTTCTGGATCTGAGAAATTCCCCATAAGGAATGCTCTTAATCAGGTGACGTGGGTGTGAGCTACTGGCGTGCAGAACAGAATTACCTGCTGTACACTTCCTGTGCAATTTGGTTTGAATGGTATTCTTTTCTATGTAGACCTCCACATCTAAAAACTGCATCACTTGATCACTTATGTGGGACGTGAATTCTAAATTGAGGTCATTATCATTAATGATGTTCACAAACTCAATGGCTGAAGCATTTGTCCCCTTCCAGACTATAAAAACATCGTCAATGAAGCGCCACCAGTGTGACACGTGGGCTTCAAAAAGATCTTTATGGGTTCGCCTGAGGACATGCTCCTCCCACCAGCCCACGTGCAAACACGCGTAACTGGGGGAGAAGCATGCCCCCATGGCCACACCTCGCAGTTGTTGGTAAAATTCACGATTGAACATAAAGAAATTATTATATAAACATAGCTCAATCATACGTAAAACCATAGCATTATGTTGACGATACTGGATACTTCTTTTGTCCAGAAAATATTTCACTGCGTTCAACCCATCTGTATGGTTGATACTGGTGTAGAGTGAACAAATATCCATAACAATAAAAAGGCAATCATTACTCCATTGCGCTGATTGTAATTGTGCCAGGAAGTGTCCAGTGTCTTTGATGTAAGATGGTACATTTTCCACAAATTCATGCAAGAAGTAGTCCACATATTTAGATGTGGCTTCCAAGAGGCTTCCTTGTGCTGATATTATTGGGCGTCCTGGTATAGGATTTTGTTTTTTGTGAACTTTGGGAATGAAATAAAGTACGGGAGTGATGGGAAACTCTTTTTTCAAGAATTTGTGTTCGTTTTTGTTCAATAAACCATTGCGTTTCCACTGCCCCAATTCATTGTGTACCACAGTCTTTATTTGTTGGATGTCTTTAACAGTGACTTTTTTGTAACAGGATACATCTGAGAGATGGCGAAGTGCTTCTTCCATGTATAGGGACCGCGGCCATATATTCACTGAAAAAACCATAGGTTTCAGGGGCGCTATAGTTAGTTGGACATTTCACTCGTACAAAACCATAGAAATTCCCCCGTTATAGTTAGTTCAGCTAACTATAACTCGCACGCCCGCAATGCACTGCTGATGACGTCACATATTACATCACTCATGACATGGTCAGTGACATCACTCATGACATCACTGATGACATCTCAAATGACATCACTGATGACATCACTGATGACATCATCCTTGTGATAGAGTGGCAGACCTCCTCTCACCCTAATATAACCTTTGATACACACACTCAAAAATACAAACTAACATTTTCAAAACAATGGACATACCAATACCAGTTACAACACACCTATTCAGTAATTCCAAGATCTACACACACATCCACGCATTCACCAACAGTCCCTATACAGTCACTCATACATGTACTTACTCATCATATGTACTCATAAACCTATACATCCTATTACACACCGCCACTCATCCATAGTTACTCACACACATAGTCACACATGCAAACAAAGTATCAAACATCCATTTACTTGCATATACAGTTATACACACACTACCACACTTACTTCTACAGAAACTTACACATACTTACTCTCTTAAACAATCACTTATAGAAACACCTACTTATTTGTACAGGAACTCTTCCAGCAATCTCTCACTCTCACATATACTCACTTATATACACCAATACTCACATATACTAGTTTAAAACATATGTAGTTACTCATAAAGACACTATTGAGACAGTCATTCACTCACTAACACACCCATAAACATACTCATCCACCTATACAGTCCTGCACACATGCTGTCTTCAACACATACAAACAGTGAGTCACTCATTCATGCATCTATGCACTAAGTAATACCCCCACCGAACCATACAGACACTCAGACACTCATACTGATACTCAAAAAACCAACTAATAACCCATATAGACACTCATGTAGCTACTCACCAACCCATGCAGCCACTTATACACAAAGTGAGAGACTGATACAGATATTTTCATATTTAAACATTACTCACTAACCCATGTATTCACTAAGATACACTTAGTCAGTTATACAATCAATTTTACAAAAAAAATCATCCATTTAGACACTTATATACCCATTTATTCTTCCATCGACATAGAGATATACATATATAAAACATATTTAATTTTCAGAAAAACACACATTCACTGGATGATGTCATCAGTGATGTCATTTGAGATGTCATCAGTGATGTCATGAGTGATGTCACTGACCATGTCATGAGTGATGTAATATGTGACGTCATCAGCAGTGCATTGCGGGTCGCGAGTCATAGTTAGCTGAACTAACTATAACGGGGGAATTTCTATGGTTTTGTACGAGTGAAATGTCCAACTAACTATAACGCCCTGAAACCTATGGTTTTTCAGTGAATTTCTAAGGTTTTTTAAATGCTAATTTCTAACTATAACGTGCCTGAAACCTATGGTTTTTCAGTGAATTTCTAAGGTTTTTAAATGCTAATTCCAAACTATAATGTGCCTGAAACCTATGGTTTTTTCAGTGAATATATATATATTTATTATACTATGTATACATGTGAAAATGTCTCGGTCCCCTGTTTGCCTCGGTGGCACGGAAAAAATGGGTGGAACTGACGTCAGCACGCCGACTAGGTCCTCTTATGGCTCCGATGACGTCATACGGTGTCGCGAGCGGAGCCGTGCTATTATGACATCCTCGTTGATGTGGGAGAGCTAGGAAAGAATTTCCGTGGAATGCTGGTGCAGGGGATATTCACCTAAGTGTTCAGGCTAGTCCTTTGGGAGCAACTGTTTATGTTGCCACTCCAGAAACCGAAACCAGTGATCCGAGGGCAGAGGCCCTGCAGATGGCACACGAGGTGGGGTGCCCAGTCGTGTGCACCGGCGGGGCAGCGAAGTGACAAGCACCACAACCCACAAAAAAGGTAACGAGGGCACTGAATAACACAGGTTCTTCTCTTTGTATCTGGCAGGAACAACGAAGTTAAAATGCCCTAGTACCAAAATGTAGAATTAGTGCTACAACGGTCTTCAAGAGGACCTGCGATGCCGCTTCTGCCTCCCGTACCCTGGAGGCGGCACATGGGTCACGCGGTACGGTCATACTGCGGTGTGACGCACACTCGTTGACCTCTCATGGCACTGCTCCACACTTCAGGGAGGACGCTTTCCATTAGCTATGTTTTCTGATGACATGTCGCGCCGGCCCTTCCAACAACAGAACTCCTTTAGATCCAAACAGACTCTTCCACTCTCTCACCGGAAGTGAAACCAGGCCACGCGGACACTTTCACAATACAACAGCCGGGAATGCACTTTTCGGTAAAAAAAACACATTCATTCCTCCTAATTAATCAAATAAACGTCTCACTGAAGAACAGGGGCCAGCTTCGATCGGAAAACAGCCGTTACAACGACTTTTTTACTTTGCGATACCATTACAACGCATGCATTACCACGCATGCGTTGTACATCACGAAGTCATTACTACGCATTTTTTTAGAACGCATGGTCATTTACCACACATGCCTTTACAACGAATTTTGTTGTAAAGGTATGTATGGTAAATGACCATGCGTTCTAAAAAACATGTAGACGATCCATGTCGTTGTAAGGAAACAGAGGCTGTTCCGTTTCCTCACAACGACGTGCACCGCCCCTCAGAGACGACGTGAAGCAGGAACCACGAGGAGAGAGGAACCACGAGGAGTGAGAGGTAAGGGGGATTGGGCATGGGGTGGGGGTTTCTTTTCTAGGGTTTAGGGTAGTGCAGTGGTGTTTGGGTGGTGTAGGGGGTCGTGCTGGGGGTAGTGTTTTAGGGTTTAGGGTAGGGCAGTGGTGTTTGGGTAGTGTAGGGGGTCGTGCTGGGGGTAGTGTTTTAGGGTTCAGGGTAGTGCAGTAGTGTAGGGGGTCGTGCTGGGGGTAGTGTTTTAGGGTTTAGGGTAGTGCAGTGGTGTTTGTGTAGTGTAGGGGGTCATGCTGGGGGTAGTATTTTATGGTTTAGGGTAGTGCAGTGGTGTTTGGGTAGTGTAGGGGTCGTGCTGGGGGTAAATTTAGGGTTTAGGGTAGTGCAGTGGTGTTTGGGTAGTGTAGGGAGTCGTGCTGGGGTAGTGTTTTAGGGTTTAGGGTAGTGCAGTGGTGTTTGTGTAGTGTAGGGGGTTGTGCTGGGGGTAGTGTTTTAGGGTTTATGTTAGTGCAGTGGTGTTGGGTAGTGTAGGGGGTAGTGCTGGGGTAGTGTTTTAGGGTTTAGGGTAGTGCAGTGGTGTTTGTGTAGTGTAGGGGGTAGTGCTGGGGGTAGTGTTTTAGGGTTTAGGGTAGTGCAGTGGTGTTTGGGTAGTGTAGGGGTTCATGCTGGGGGTAGTGTTTTAGGGTTTAGGGTATGGCAGTGGTGTTTGGGTAGTTTAGGGGGTCGTGCTGGGGGTCGATTTAGGGTTTAGGGTAGTGCAGTGGTGTTTGTGTTGTGAGGGGGTCATGCTGGGGGTAGTGTTTTAGGGTTTAGAGTAATGCAGTGGTGTTTGTATAGTGTAGGGGGGTTTAGGGTAGTGTAGGGGGTCATGCTGGGTGTAGTGCTTTAGGGTTTAGGGTAGTGCAGTGGTGTTTGTGTAGTCTAGGGGGTAGTGTTTTAGGGTTTAGGGTAGTGCAGTGGTGTTTGTGTAGTGTAGGGGGTCATGCTGTGGGTAGTGTTTTAGGGTTTAGGGTAGTGCAGTGGTGTTTGGGTAGTGTAGGGGGTCATGCTGGGGGTAGTGTTTTAGGGTTTAGGGTAGTGCAGTGGTGTTTGTGTAGTGTGGGAGGTCATGCTGGGGGTAGATTTAGGGTTTAGTGTAGTGCAGTGGTGTTTGGGTAGTGTAGGGAGTCGTGCTGGGGGTAGTGTTTTAGGGTTTAGGGTAGTCCAGTGGTGTTTGTATAGTGTAGGGAGTCATGCTGGGGGTAGTGTTTTAGGGTTTAGGGTAGTGCAGTGGTGTTTGGGTAGTGTAGGGGCTCATGCTGGGGTAGTGTTTTAGGGTTTAGGGTAGTGCAGTGGTGTTTGTGTAGTGTAGGGGGTCATGCTGGGGGTAGGGTTTTAGGGTTTAGGGTAGTGCAGTGGTGTTTGGGTAGTGTACGGGGTAGTGCTGGGGTAGTGTTTTGGGTTTATGGTAGTGCAGTGGTGTTTGTGTAGTGTAGGGGGTCGTGCTGGGGAGAGTGTTTTAGGGTTTAGGGTAGTACAGTGGTGTTTGTGTAGTGTAGGGGGTAGTGTTTTAGGGTTTAGGGTAGTGCAGTGGTGTTTGTGTACTGTAGGGGGTCATGCTGGGTTCTAGTGTTTTAGGGTTTAGGGTAGTGCAGTGGTGTTTGTGTAGTGTAGGGGTCATGTTTTAGGGTTTAGGGTCGTGCAGTGGTGTTTGGGTAGTGTAGGGGGTCGTGCTGGGGGTAATGTTTTTGGGTTTAGGGTAGTGCAGTTGTGTTTGGGTAGTGAAGGGGGTCGTGCTGGGGGTAGTGTTTTAGGGTTTAGGGTAGTGCAGTAGTGTTTGTGTAGTGTAGGGGGTCATGCTGGGGGTAGATTTAGGGTTTAAGGCAGTGCAGTGGTGTTTGTGTAGTGAAGGGGTCATGCTGGGGGTAGTGTTTTAGGGTTTAGGGTAGTGCAGTGGTGTTTGTGTAGTATAGCGGGTTGTGCTGTGGGTAGATTTAGGGTTTAGGGTAGTGCAGTGGTGTTTGGGTAGTATAGGGAGTCGTGCTGGTGGTAGTGTTTTAGGGTTTAGGGTAGTGCAGTTATGTTTGGGTAGTGTAGGGTGTCGTGCTGGGGGTAGTGTTTTAGGGTTTAGGGTAGTGCAGTGGTGTTTGGGTAGTGGAAGGGGTAGTGTCTTAGGGTTTAGGGTAGTGCGCCCAACCAGCCACAATATCCGTGGACAAAGGGGATCCTGACTCTTTGGAACGCTCCGTCAATTGAATAATTTGGGTCAAGGGCCCTACCACGTCCAAGACCTATCAATTCCTTTCTTGGGATCCCTCATATACTTGGAGAAAAAGGTACATAGTTTCTCATCAATTTCAGGCGTGTGTGCCACCTTCCCCTTCAGTGAGGGCCTGGGGCATTCTCCCCTCATCCTATTCCTGACCTCCCTTTCAAGGGGTTGATGGATTTTCCCACCACATACTCTGCCACTTTGGCGTCAGGTGTCCACTGCGCCGACCTAGGATGGTAAATTTGGGTAGGCTTGAACATGTCCGAGTGGACCCCGTCCCCAACCGGGGACTGAGAGGAGTGGGACTCTGGACGCCAGGGACGCCCCGAGTCCTTATCCTCATCGGAGGAGAAATCGTCCTCCGATACACCCTCTCCCTCTAAGGGAAACCCGCCGTTGGGTTCTACAATAGTGGTGACAGTGTCGCAATTTTCTCCGGGCCCCTCCTCCTCCCGGCAGGGTGCATGTTTTAGCGTTTGTGCACTCTTGAGGAAGGTCTCCGTAAATTTATCAAATCCTTCCAAGTGCCCCGCGTTATGCTTAACGGCCCTTTTATTCCCCATCTGGGAGCTACTGGGACCCGCCACCACCAGATCTGGGTCACTGAACACCCCAGGGATGCTTTTCGCCAGCTTATCAACCTGATCCCTAAGAGGAGCCAGTGCCCTAGAAATAGCCAGAGAGAGGGCTTGGTCCACTGCTGGAGGGAGAAATTGGGGGGCCATTCCTCCTCCACTTCCTGGTAGGAGGAGTAAAAATGGTCTTCTGGAGAAGACATGATAGCAGAGGGTGTGAGCACAGAACAAATGCCCTTAAAATCCGTAAGGCAGCCCCCTCGCCGGTGCTCCAACAGCTGGGCTTTCCCCGAAGCTGTTATAAGAATAGACTGAGGCGCAATACCAATTACCACCACCAGGTGGCGCTGGTCACTAACGTGGCCGTGTGGGGAAATCACCGCGTAGCGGTGTCAAAATTAGGCGAGGGTTGGTCGGGAATCAAGTGGACACTAAAGGAGTGACCGGACCCCCAAACACGCGTAAAGACCAACGGGAGCGCTCGACGGAGCTGCCTCGCTCGGACCAGACGCGCCTGACAGGATCTCACCGCGTGCAGAGCACACAGTGGGAGAAACTGCGAGGGGGAGAACGCGCTCGGGCAAGAGCCTGCTGCGCAGGGAATATGAAACAATACCAAGGCAATAATGCTAATAACGTGCACAAGAAACCGCTACACAAACAGCAACAACGTCAGATTAAGCCAAGAATGTAAGGAATGCACTTAACTGACGAGCAGTGAAGAAAGAGGGAGCGGAAGGGACGTCACGATATTATATACGATGGAGTGTGATATGATTGGACTATAGTTGCCTTGGAGACTACCCCCTAATGGTTCATGGGTTGTGTAGTCTTTTGTTTAATGATTGTTGTGTTACGTTTTCTTTGAACTGCTATGCAAATAAAGTGAGGAAAGATATGCATAATCCTCGCCTCCGTCCTGCCATAGAATTCATTAAACTTTATTTGATCTGATTTAGAAACATAGATCATAAAAGTGTACATAAAAACAGTAAATCCTCTTTCCTATTACAATACAGTGAGAATTAATTAAAACCAGTAGGTAAAAACGGGTGTTACAAAGCCCGGTTCAGAGCAACTTCAGGTTAACAGAATCGTAAAGTTCAATGTTTCGCAAGATCAATCTCATGTACTTCGTGCAAAATACGCAATAAGGGGTCCAAGTAAGATGTAACGCTCCATTACCTGACCAGTTTGCACTATATAAAACTGCAGAAAAACTAAAAATAAAAAGTGTTTTGCACACTTCTGTCATTGGGCTATATGTGGGCTACATCTGGGTGATATTTGTGCTACATTTGGGCTCTTTTTTCTCTGGTGGCCATCTTGGGAGACTTATTTGTTATGAAGTTTCCTAATTTCGTCATTTACTGCAGTCTCCTCAGTAGGAAATGCTTTCAGTTTTTTACTTTGATTCCATCAAGAAGGCATTCAGATGTGTCACACATTTGCCATAAATTCAGAATGTTAGCACTCTAGTTGTTCATTAGATCACTGTAGTAAAGCTACTGCTCACCAGGGAGTTAACTGGAAGTCTACTGCTGGTATTGAAAGTGATTGTTTCAGTCTGCATGTCAGAATTTTCAAATGAAATAGAAGAGGATTTGAGATCTCACTTAAAACATGCCCTAAATTTTCTTTCTGCAGCACTAACCATAATTTCTATGGCAAAATGAACCCCCTCATTTTGTTCCTTTTTAAATTAAATTTTAAGTGTTACCAGTTTATTCCAATCAAGATGGCTTCAGGTGTGCCATACTTTTGTCATAAGTTAGACTGTTAGCGCTCTAGTTGTTCTTTAGAACACTCTGGGAAGCTGCAGTAGAACACAAAGGCATCAACTGACTAACCCTGGGCGAAGTACTACGCTACGCTCGCGTAGTTTGCGAAGTTTGCGCTACTTCGCACAACGCGAATTGCACGTAGCACAGTGCAAACACGCGTAGCGTAGTGTAGCGTAGTGCAGCGGTTATTTTTTGCTTGCTCGCGGTCCTCAACGTCAAGTTGGCGACCGCGAGCAAGCAAAATGACATCCGGCGAGACTTTTTCCTCGTTCGCGATCAGCAACATCAAGTTGCCGATCGCGAGCGTGGAAAATAAACCTCCCGGCGAGATTCTCAACGCGGGAGGTCAGGTTTCTCATTGCGAGTGGTCGCGTATGCTCGCGACCGCTCGCGATGAGAAACTACCAGTCCGCGTTGAGAAGCTGCCGCTCGAGTAAAAATCTACTCGAGCGGCAGTAAAAGACAGCTCGCACTGTGCAAGATGCCGTTTTCAATGATTGCACAGTGCGGACAAGCATCCTGCACTGTGCAATCATTGCGAACAGTGCACAACGCAGTTCGCATAGTGCTATGCGTAGCTCGCGTAGTACGAACTGCACTTTGCGTAGCTTCGCGTAGCGCTACTTCGCGAACTACGCCCAGGCTTACAACTGACAGGCTGCTCCTGTTGAAATATAACAGGAAAATATTTGAGATCTCACTTAAAACATGTCCTAATTTTTCTTTCTACAGCACTAACCATAATTGCTATGACAAAATGAACCCCCTCATTTTGTTCCTTTTTAAATTAAATGTTTTAAGAGTTACCAGTTTATTCCAATCAAGATGGCTTCAGGTGTGCCTTAATTTTGTCATAAGTAAGACTGTTAGTGCTCTAGTTGTTCTTTAGAACACTCTGGGAAGCTGCAGTAGAACACAAAGGCATCAACTGACAGGCAGCTCCTGTTGAAATATAACAGGAAGATATTTGAGATCACACTTGAAACATGTCCTAATTTTTCTTTCTACAGCACTAACCATAATTTCTATGACAAAATGAACCCCATCATTTTGTTCCATTTTTAAATTAAATGTTTTAAGTGTTACCAGTGTATTCCAATCAAGATGGCTTCAGGTGTGCCATACTTTTGTCATAAGTAAGGCTGTTAGCACTCTAGTTGTTCTTTAGAACACTCTGGGAAGCTGCAGTAGAACACAAAGGAATCAACTGACAGTCTCTGCCCTTGTTGGATGTACATGTTTTACTGAGAATGTCAGACTTCATTCTCACAACTGAGAAAGATAATGTGAATTTACAGAAAATATGCTCTCATTTTAGCTTCTGGAGCACCTTCCAAAACTGTATGGGACAAGCATGTGAAAATAGTTTTCTCTCAAACATGATTCATGATATCCCAGCAGAAGGTTTTTCACAGGGTAAAATCACCTTAGAACACACCACAATGCCTGAAATTAGTATGGTACCATCAACAAATGAATTCTAATGTAACTAAAGTCTGTTATCACCCTTTATAGTTCTCCTTTTGGTAACCCTCAAAATCTTCGATTCACTACAATGCATTTCAATGGGGTACTATCATTTATATTGGTCCCAAGATGGCTGCCAGCAATTCCAGGATGAAGTGCTGACAGCCAATCAGATCTCACGATGACATGTGTGGTTAGGCTCCGCCCAGATATCGATATGTTTTCTTTTTCAAATTTCTCAGGAACTACTGAACGGATTTACACCATTTAACAAAAAGGGTTCTTTCTGAACCAAGAACTACCTCTTTGCCAAATTTGGTGTAATTCCGTTCAGCAGTTCGGGCTGTAGCCGTGTCTAAAGTTTCCTATGGAAAATTGCATGGGGAAAACATGTTTTAGGACCCCCCTTTTTTCTCGGCCCCCGCTTGCCGAATCACCCCGAAACTTTCAGGATAGGAGCAGACCGGAGCGCCCCAACAGTTTTGAAAATTTCGCAAAGATTCATCAACCGGCGCCAAAGTTATTGGAAATAGAATGTTGTGAATTTCCTATGAAAAATTGTTCCTAACTATAACTACCTACTGGCGACCGCCAGTAGGTAATATCTTAGGAAGGAAATTTTAGGCCTGGCAATAGGTTTATTTTTGCCAGATTGAAATGACTGTTTAAAACTGCATTACAGGCTATAATGACATCCCTGAGATATGCTATAGTGGACGACTTTGGTGGGTGGCATGATGAGTGCTGCAAGCACCCTAGTACTATTTAATTTACAGGCTCTGGGTACATGTAGTACCATATACTAGGGATTTATAAGTAAATTAAATGTGCCAATCACGTGTAAGCCTATTTTACTTGGTTTTAGGGAGTGAGCGCAAGCACTTTAGCACTGGTTGCAGTGGTAAAGTGCACAGAGGTCTAATGCCAACAAATACGAATTCAGGAAAGCATGAGGGATGAATACAAACAGTTTGAGGGAATACCACGCTAAGAATGTATGGTCTAACATTTGTCTGCCCCAGCTGAAAGCAGGGAGATCAATCTACCCTCATGGGAATTCTCATTGCTAATGTGGAAGAACCTTCAGCATTGGCTTGATCAGGTCTAGAGTGATGTTCCACCATAAACTCCATTCCCTGAAAGGAAATGAACTACATCAACAGTGTGGGATTCTCCCCCCCCTCATCTGCATTAGCCATCTCAAGGGTCTGTGGTCTGTATGAACCTGTACGAGAATCCCAAATAAGTATGGTCTCAACTTTTTCAGAACCCAGACCACTGGGAAGGCTTCCCTCTCAATTGCATGCCACCTCTGTTCCCTGGGAAGCGGTTTCCTACTAAAGAAGGCTAGAGGTTAGTCTAGGCCCTCTCCATTTAGCTGTTGGAGCACAGTCCACATGCCATGCTCTGAGGTGTCTGTCTGGGCAATGAATTTCCCAGAGAAGTTAGGGGCCTTGAGTACTGGTGCTATACAGATGGCCTCCTTCAAGGAGTCAAAGGCCTTCTGGTATGCCTCTTCCAGCTAAGTTATCTCAGTCAAGGGGACCAGAATGGGATCATAGCTCTTGACAATTCTCCTGTATTAACCAGTGAAGTCTATAAAGGCTCTCCCTGCAGTCTGGGTGCTGGGGGAATGGGGGGTCCCCAGCCAAGATGGTCTGAATCGTAGCCTGGAGGAGCTGCACCTTGCCTTTCCACTTGATGTTTCAAGTAGACCACAGATTTCTGCCCTATCTGGCAGTTCCTGGCCTTGATAGTAAAGCCTCCCTGCTACAGGGCCTGAAGTGCCTCCTGGAGATGGAACAGGTGGTCCTCCCAGCTGGAGCTCTAGGCTGCAATATCATCAAGATAGGCAGCACTGAACGCCTATATCCCATCCAGAACTCTATTGACTATCCTCTGGATGGTGACAGGAATATTCTTTAACCCAGAGGGCATTACCTAAATTGAAAGAGGCCCACTGGGGTGGAGGATGAAGACCTCTCCTTTGACCTCTTGGTTAGGGCAATCTGCTGGTATCCAGATGTCAATTCAAATGTACTTAGAAACTATGCAGCTCCTAACCTATCTCTGAGCTCATCGGTTCAGGTGCATCAGCCTAGGTGACTGAGTTGAGCCCCTATGATCCTAGTGTTCTGGGGTGGCACCCTGTGGGGCATCTTTGGGCATCAGCACCACTGAGCTGGACCAAGGGCTGTAGCAGTACTCAATTATCCCTAATTTCAGCATGTTGAACACTTCCTTCTTGATGCTGGCTCTTCATCAGATAGCATGTAGATCTTATTCTTCACAGACATATTGTCCCCTGTATAAACGTCATGGGTACACAGATGTGTGAGCCCAGGGGTCAATGAGAAGAAGAAGGCAAACTGCCCCAGCAAGGGGTGGAAATCCCTCTGTTGCTCTGGGGTAAGGGTAGGGAAGAAGGTAAAACCTTTCACTGACCCATACTGCTCCTTGGTAGATAAGAGGTCAGGGTGAGGTTTTCTCTCCTCCACCCCATCATCTGTCACCAGGAGAATTGTGACCATGGACCTCTCAAAGTGTAGCTTGAGACGATTAACATGTAGGACTTTTAAGGAGTTCCTGGGAGTCTTGAGGTCTACCAGGTAGGTGACCTCCCCCTTGCCGTTCTTTACTTCATAGGGCCCAGATCACCAGTCTTGCAGGCCCCGGGGCTCTACTGGCTGCATCACCCACACTTTCTGACCAGGCTGAAACTCAACCAGAGTGTCCTTCTAGTTATACTAGAGTTTCATGGCTTCCTGACTGACCTCTAGTTTCTCACTGGTCTTCTTACAGATGTGCTTCCTCTGAGTCCTGAATGCCAACATGAAGCTGACTACATTCTGGGGAGTTTCTTGGGAGTTTGCTACCACTGCTCCTTCACAAGGCCGAGAGGGCCTCTGACAGGATGAACATACAGGAGTTCAAAGGGAGTGAACCCAACTCCCTTCTGTGGCACCTCCTTGTATGCAAATAAGAATGGCAAGAGAAGAGGATGTTCCGCCTCATTGGCTCCGACAGGCCTATACTCATGCTTTTGAGGGTCTTGCTGAACCTCTCCACCAGCTTATTGGTCTGGGGATGATAGGGTATGGAGAACTTGTAAGTTACTCCATACTCATCCCACATTGACTTCGTGTAGGCTGACATGTAATTGGTGCCCTAATCAGACCCCACTTTTTTGGAGAATCCCACTCGGGTAAAAATCCCCATCGGGACCCAGGCCACTGCAGGTGTACTCACCATCCTCAGAGGTATGGCCTCTGAGTACCGAATGGCATGGTCCACCAATATCAACATAAACCTATTGCCTAGGGAAGTCCTGGTGTCTAGGGCCAAACAATGTTGATACCCAACCATTCAAAAGGGATGCCAATGACAGGAAGGAGAACTAGGACAGCCTTCTGCTGTCCCCCTGACTTCCCACTGGCCTGGCAGGTGGAAAAGGACCTGCAGAATGTATCTGAAGTCAATCTTATCCAGAGCCAGTAAAGGTGAATGACAAGCCTGACAGAGGTCTGGTCTTGCCTCAGATGTCCTGCCAGGGTTACATCATGTGTCAGACCCAGTAGGAAGGCCCTGTAGCAATGGGGGCCCACTAATAAATGGGTTGCCAGCGGCTCAAGAAACCTAGGCTCTCTATATAGTAGATCATTCTCCCAGTAGATCAGGTGATCATCAGAGGTGTCACCAGCTGCCTGGGCCTCAGCCTACTACCTCAGGCCCTCCCGAGTAGGGCACTCCTTCTGAGCTTTGCAAAATTCCTCCCTGGAAGACCCTCCCTCAGCTTACCAGCCAGCCAGCTCAAGCATGTCCCAGAGGGCAGCAGTATCCTTCCATATAGATCCCATGGGTGTCACCCTCAAACCCAGCCTCTTCCTGGACTGTAGGAGTGTCAGGGGTGGGTTATCCATGCCTGTTGCCCTTTTTCATGTTTTTGGCAGCTATCTGGGCCAGTCTTCCAGGCCCAAGGTCCCCTTGACTTCCGTCTCGGGCTGCCATGGGCCTTGTGCTCAGGCACACCCACTCAGACAACTCTAACATCTCCAGGTAGGACCTGAGCTTCACCTCCTTCCAGAGGGTGTTCTCCAAGTTGTTACCGAGCAGACAATCCACACACGTCAGGGTTCGCACGTACCATCAAGGAACCTGAAACCCGACTCAGGTCAAAGGAAATGAGATCCATAGTATAGTGACTCTCACGGTTGTCTGCTACAATAACCTGGAACACATTTGGATTTACCTGCTCTGAGGACATCTGAGGACATCAGATGACACCTAATATTAGTCATACTGACTTTTGTGTCTCTTGGAGCTTCCATCCAGTCTCCCTTGATGGTGACCCACTGTCTATAGTTTAAAGAATTGTTTGGCATGTGGGCCTTTGGCTTGTTCCCCAGGGACAGTATGGTAACCTCTGCACTACCCCCATGCTAACTGGGATAACCTCCTCCCCAAGTGCTACACTAGCCATCCCTGGTGTCTACCCACCAGTGGGGGGCTGTGCCCTCTCAGGGCATTTGGCATTTCCCTTGATGTGCCTGTACCTATAACACTCATCGCATTTGGGAGAGAACTTCCTGAGGATTTCTTTATAAGGAAGCCACTCATCTTTTGGTCCGGTTGGGAGTAGGAATACTCCCTTGTAAACTGTTTTGGGGGCCCTTTTAGAATGCCTTGTTTTTATTTTGTCTCCCCTCTCTTCTGGTGGGGACCCTGTCCCCCCTTTTGGTGATCCCCAGATACTTTCTAGTGGACCCTGGTGCTGAACCAGCTATTCGCCTCATTGGTAATCTCCTTGAGGTCAGTTAACTCACTATCTACGAGGTGTTGGCGTGGCTTTGCAAAACAACTACTGAACATACACTCTCTGGCAATCAGATTGTACATCAAATAAAGAAAGAGGGGGACTAGAAGCTAATCAAGGTCCAGTACCCGTGCTCCAAAAGAAGATATCAATTCAACAAGGGGGTTACTGTTTCTGGTAGGACACTAATAGTGTCAAGAGAAAGAAGGGGGGCATGGCTAGTAGCCCAAGACGGTGGTCACATAAGCGACGTGCTCCGGGCCTGGGGCACCTAATCTGTCCAATTATCAGTAATCCCGGCCTTTCTAAATGTCAACCGGGATGCCAAATGTTGCCTTTTGAAGAGTGGCCGTGAGATGCGGTACCGGGCGATGCTGGTGACAGCCGTAGTCTCGGAGCTTTCCCGTGTCGAGGCAGGCCTATGGCTGGAGGAGTGAGCCTCGAGGCAGTGGACTTGCCTGAGACCCCTCTCCAGATTGGTGCTCTCCTCTGCGGCGTGCACACACACGCGAGGCCCCGGATGTGGGCCTAGCTGATCTTTTGGTGGCATCGACTACTGAAGCGAGCACTGGGGGCCCTGTACCGGCTGGGGGTGCTGACCGGATCCCCCTCTGCACCCGATCTAGTGGGAGTGACTACCGTGGCCCACCTGCGACAGGCACTGAGGAGTGTCCGGGACTCCCCCAGTCGCAAATCCGAGACCTGTGGACCTGTGGTTGCTCCGTTCCGGCACGGAGACTGAGAGCGACTGGGGGCCTGGGGCTCCCTCACGGTGAGACGGACCTGCAACAGCGGAGGTATGTTGTTTGGCGATGGCCATCCCTGAGGCCCCCTCTCCGGACTGGTGCTGATCTCCTGAGTGCGCTGGATTGTGCTAGGGCCTCTGATGCAGGCCTAGCTGGACCCTATTGGACGATGTCACCCACTGGGAGCGCCAGAGGCCCTGGTCCTCACGAGGGTACAGACTGCCCCCCTCACCCCCTGCCCTCGTCTCACCTGAGTGGGTACGGCAATCTTCAGCGGGGAGGACGGTGATCCTGGGGGTGCCCGGGCCCTGCGACTCCTGTGACTTCACCCCGCACGTCTCTGGTTGGGATATCAACGGGGCCCCCGCTGCATCGTGGGTCCTCCAGTGCAGCCCCCCTCAGAACATTAACAACAAATGAGCCTGGCTAATTCTCCTGTCACCCCCCCGGGAGGGGGCTCTGCAGCTGTAATAGAATTTACATACCAAATGGAGATGGAACAAGGGTCCCACCACAAGACATAATTAAGAGCCTGTTGGTTCCGATCCCTCCCTGCATTTGCGCCCTCCTCTCCCTGGTGGTGGGCCAGGGGCCAGTGGTGCTGAGTGGTGCGGGATACTCCAAGAGGCTGGACACTGTGAATACAGCGGGATTGTCTGGAACAGCCCAGGAGGGGGCCCCCCCATATGTGATTTAAAGACATTGGCACATCTCCGGTCCACGAGGACCCCAGCAGTGAGTGCAGTTAAACACACTCCCTTTCCCCCTCTCAGGGCATTTGGCATTTCCCTTGATGTGCCTGTACCTATAACACTCATCGCATTTGGGAGAGAGCTTCCTGAGGATTTCTTTATAAGGAAGCCACTCATCTTTTGGTCCGGTTGGGAGTAGGAATACCCCCCTTGCGAACTGTTTTGGGGGCCCTTTTAGAATGCCTTGTTTTTATTTGGTCTCCCCTCTCTTCTGGTGGGGACCCTGTCCCCCCTTTTGGTGATCCCCAGATACTTTCTAGTGGACCCTGGTGCTGAACCAGCTATTCGCCTCATTGGCAATCTCCTTGGGGTCAGTTAACTCACTATCTACCAGGTGTTGGCATAGCTTTGCAAAACAACTACTGAACATACACTCTCTGGCAATCAGATTGTACATCAAATAAAGAAAGAGGGGGACTAGAAGCTAATCAAGGTCCAGTACCCGTGCTCCAAAAGAAGATATCAATTCAACAAGGGGGTTACTGTTTCTGGTAGGACACTAATAGTGTCAAGGGAAAGAAGGGGGAGTGGCTAGCAGCCCAAGATGGTGGTCGCATAAGCGACGTGCTCCAGGCCCGGGGCACCTAATCTGTCCAATTATCAGTAATCCCGGCCTTTCTAAATGTCATCTGGGATGTCAAATGTTGCCTGACACGGAGGTCTTTGAAGAGTGGGCGTGAGATGTGGTACCGGACGATGCTGGTGGCGGCCGTAGTCTCGGAGCTTTCCCGTGTCGAGGCAGGCCTATGGCTGGAGGAGTGAGCCTCGAGGCAGTGGACTTGCCTGAGACCCCTCGCTGGATTGGTGCTCTCCTCTGTGGCCTGCACACGTATGCGAGGCCCCGGATGTGGGCCTAGCTGATCTTTTGGTGGCATCAACTACTGAAGCGAGCACCGGGGGCCCTGTACCGGCTGGGGGTGCTGACCAGATCCCCCTCTGCACCCGATCTAGTGGGAGTGACTACCGTGGCACGACTGCGACAGGGGCTGCGGCCCTGAGGAGTGTCCAGGACTCCCCCAGTCGCAAATCTGAGACCTGTGAACCCGTGGTTGCTCCGTTCTGGCACGGAGACTGAGAGCGACTAGGGGCCTGGGGCTCCCTCACGGCGAGACGGACCTGCAACAGTGGAGGTATGTTGTTTGGCGATGGCCATCCCTGAGGCCCCCTCTCCAGGACTGGTGCCGATCTCCTGAGTGCGCTGGATCGCGCTAGGGCCCCGGATGTAGGCCTAGCTGGACCCTATTGGACGATGTCACCCACTGGAAGCGCCAGAGGCCCTGGTCCTCACGAGGGTACAGACTGCCCCCCTTCCCCCCTGCCCCCGTCTCACCTGAGTGGGTACGGCGATCTTCAGCGGGGAGGACGGTGATCCTGGGGGGTGCCCGGGGCCCTGCGACTCCTGTGACTTCACCCCGCACGTCTCTGGTTGGGCTATCAACGGGGCCCCCGCTGCATCGTGGGTCCTCCGGTGCGGCCCCCCTCAGAACATTAACAACAAATGAGCCTGGCTAATTCTCCTGTCCCCCCCCAGGAGGGGGCTCTGCAGCTGTATTAGGATTTACATACCGAATGGAGATGGAACAAGGGTCCCCCCACAAGGCATAATTAAGAGCCTGTTGGTTCAGATCCCTCCCTGCATTTGCGCCCTCCTCTCCCCGGTGGTGGGCCGGGGGTGCTGAGTGGTGCGGGATACTCCAAGAGCCTGGATACTGTGAATACAGCGGGATTGGCTGGAACAGCCCAGGAGGGGGCCCCCCAATATGTGATTTAAAGCCATTGGCACATCTCCGGCCCACGAGGACCCCGGCAGTGAGTGCAGTTAAACACACTCCCTTTCCCCCTCGGGAGCCAATCGGGAGAGGGTTGTGAGAACCCACGGGTACTATTCTGAAACC
This sequence comes from Calotriton arnoldi, assembly GCA_963921515.1. Lineage (NCBI taxonomy): Eukaryota > Metazoa > Chordata > Amphibia > Caudata > Salamandridae > Calotriton > Calotriton arnoldi. The sequence continues at coordinate 264,483 of CAWUFW010006128.1, read as the reverse complement.
CTCCTGGACCCTCCCTTCTCCTACACCTCCATCCTTCCTCTATTGGGCCCGGAGGTTTACTTGGCGCCGTGTACAGGGGTGGTGTTCCACATCCTTTAACTAGTCCAAGCGCCAGTGAAAATGGGCAGAGGAAAGACAAAAAAAGCGGTGGGGGCCGGGAGGGCTGGATCTCGCTCGCCCCCCTCGGAAGCATCGTCTATGCGCTCTCGACAGGCTGAAGATGGGGCCACAACTACCCCTCCCACTGATAAACTGGACAGATCTGCAATTGCACAGCTACTGGACCCAATCTCGGCGGAGCTCAACCCGCTCAAAGATGATCACAGAAAGCTGGCTGACAAAGTTAAATCAGCTGAACAGACACTAGACACTATGGTACCGAAGGTGAAAGAGCATGACGACCAAATACAACATACGCGCCAACAAATGGAGTCCTTACAGTCCCATGCAGATGATACGGAAAGAAGGGCCTGACGCAACAACCTCAGAATAGTGGGTCTCCCTGAGGGATCGGAGGGCCGAAACCCAACGACATTCATAGAAGAGCGGCTCAAACAGTGTGGCCCCCACAGGACTGTCTGCGATCTTTACGGTGGACTGGGGCCATCGGGTCCCCAAGCGAAGGTCTATACCTGGCGGGAACCCACGACCGATATTGGCCAGGATTTTGAATTATAGGGACCAGGATCATGTGTTGCAAGCAGCCAGGGACAATGGACCGATACAGTTTGACAATGCAAAAATTTAAATTTTTCCTGATTATACCTTAGCAGTCCCACGCAAACGTTTCTCGTTTATGGAGGTCAAGGCCTGGGTCCGTGCAGCGGGCCTCACATTTGCTCTTTTATTCCCGGCCAAGTTGAAAATTATCCACAACCAACGTTCCTTTTTCTTCGACATGCCAGAGAGTGCGTGGGATTGGCTAAATAGGAATTTCCCTGACACCTTAAGCACCGGACGCCCTGAGAAATCGCAACGGAAATCGCAGCGACCTCCACAAAGACGGAGGAAAGGACTAACGACACAGAGCACAGTGACTAATCCCCCTTCTCAACAGGTGGTGTTAGAGGGCAGATGATTAGCCCTCTGATCTGCATCTGCTTTGCGGACCCCCCGCCCGCCTATTATCTCCAGTCCCTTAGACGAGGTGTATTCAGACTCGGACTCGCGGGGAGCATAGCATTGTTTCCATCAGTGTCTACATAGCTAAGGATTGACCTGCTGGGCTGAAAAGGATGTATTTGTAGTAGGAAGGGGCTCCTCACTATTCAGGTATTATGTGCACGCCTCGGGGGAAGGGCTAAGTTGTTTCTATGCTTTAAGCCCCACATGGTGCACAATATGCCACGATTGGGATACACACTAAGAGCCAGCATGGTAAGGTTAATTGGAAACGTCCCGTGGCCTGGCCTGTCCTGGGCTAAACCACCCATTGCGAATGGTACATACGTATATCATGTAAGCAGCCTACCCTACAAGCGAAAGCAATTGTTTCCGTTTAATTCATTATGTTTTTGTTTCTTACACAGTTTGGTCGATCGAAGTTCAGTCGTTTGACCCAGCATTGGGATAATTTTGCTTTATTTGAACTACTGCTGGTCTACTTGCTATCATCCGGGGGGGGGGGGGCTAAAGATGCCACTATGTTTTTTGAATGATGTCTGTAGCTAAATCTTACACTATCGTCTCCTGGAATATACGGGGGATGGGCTTGATTCATAAGCGACATAGAATTGCAGCTCAGTTACATCGTCGTCGTGCTCAAATAGTGTATTCACAAGAAACACACTTAATATCTTCAGAAACTTGTAAGTTGCAGAGACGAGGGAGGAGTCAGCTCTATGTGACTGCCTTTTCGAGAGGGGCAGCAACCTAGTTGTGGGCGGGGGTTCCTTTTTCCACTAATGAGAGTAGAATAGACGACCAGGGTAGATATGTGCTATTGTGAGGGGCCCTTGATGGTAAACAAGTGGTATTGGGGTCCTTTTATGCACCTAATACTGATCAGGATGCCTTTTTGTCCTGCTTGTCGCATGCCCTCTCAGACTGGACGCAATACCCATGGGTGCTAGGGGGAGATTTTAATGCAGAATTTGATGTACAGCTGGACCGATCCAACCCTCCCTTGTCGAATACGGTTGCAATAGCACAGGCTACTAACTTGACTAGATGGGCGCATGGATGGGGCCTACTTGATGTCTGGGGATTACAGCATGTCGGTATGCGTGAATATTCCTACTATTCCCACCCGCACTGCTTTCATACCCGCCTGGACCACTTCCTTTGCACACCGGACCTCTTCCCATCTATTGAACAGAGCACCTATTTGGGAAAAACCATTTCAGATCATAAACCAATAGAATTGATGCTTAACTGGGGCCGGATCCCCAAGGCAATTCCAACATGGCGCTAGCAGCCCTTGCAATAAGAAGATCCAGTATTTTGAAACACATTGGCAAATGCCATCACTACATACTTTGCCGAAAATGAGGACATGGCCACAACTAGATCCGTAGAGTGGGAAACGCTTAAAGTGACAATTCACGGAGGGACGTTGTGGGTGCCAGACGAGAGGTAGCTCGAGACATTACAGAGATGGAAGGTGCACTACAGGTGCTGGAGGTGGCGGCCCAGATGGGTGTGGAAGGAGCGGAGGAACTACAAGAAGCTAGAATAAAATATGCAGAGTTACTGGAACGACTGCAAGTGATTGATTTGAATGCATATACCCTGCGCACACATGCAGAAACAGACAGGTCTAGTACATTACTAGTGCGTCTGATAAGACCACAACCCTCCCCCACACCAATCCTGGTGGTCCATGATAGTCATCACACATTGATTACCACCCAGGCAGAAATTAACAGGGCATTTCAGGATTATTACGCGGATCTCTAGGCAGCTCCTCCCCTCGACACGACAGAAGCAATCACATTATTTCTCAAATCTGTAAAGCTCCCTACTATATAAATCAAAGACTTAGCGGCTCCACTGTCCTCTGCTGAGATCTGCAGTGTAATAAAGGGACTCGCTCGCAACAAAACACCGGGCTCAGACGGGCTTCCCATCGAATTCCATTCCACATTTGCGTCACACCTAGTTCCTAAACTATTACAGCTCTATACTACCTCGCTCGCAGAGGGCATTCTACCGCCCACAACCAGGGAGGCGATAGTGACCTCCTTATTGAAACCCGACAAGCCCCCGACAGACCTCACTTCCTACAGGCCCCTCTCAATTCTTAACACAGAATATAAAATTCTCAGTAAAATCCTGGCATCGGGACTACTCCCCCTACTCCCCAAATTAATACACACAGATCAATGTGGTTTCAAACCCAAGCGTAGCACCTTACTAAATATTCGCCCGTTTTTATGCCCTGTTACATGCAGCTCATGTTCTATCTCCATGAGCGGGCTGCCTCTCATTGGATATTCGTCAGGCATTTGACACCCTGAGTTGGTCATATATGCTGGCTGCGCTTGCCAAGTTTGGGATTCCTCCAGAATTCTGCCAGTGGGTGGAGTTGCTCTACACTAGACCTACAGCACGAGCAAAGACTGGAGCCAGCATTTCTCCCGCATATCATATTTTTTGTGGCACGCGTCAAGGCTGGCCCCTCTCGCCCTTACTGTTCGTGCTAGCCTTAGAGCCTCTAGCACAGCATCTATGCTGCGTTATGTCACCATATGGCATTCCGATTGGCTTGGCAAATCACTCTGTGTCGCTCTATGCCGACACTATGTTGTTGTATTTTAAAGACCTGTCTATGGACATGCAACCTATAGCCTCTTTGTTCACACAATTTGGGGAAATATCCGGCCTACAACTCAACGCCTCAAAGTCGGTGGCGTACTCCTTTTATGATTCTTATAATTTGCCCAGCATACAGTTTGGTTCGCTGCAGTTTAGGCTAGAGTCAATCACTTTTAAATATCTGGGAATTCATATCTACAGGACCACTTCCGATACCATAGATGGAAATGTGGTTCGAACGCTTAACTCCCTAAAATCTCAGGTGGCGTTCTGGAACAGCCTGCCATTAACGACAGCTGGCCGACTGGCTGTGTCTAAGATGGTCATGCTGCCCAGACTCTTATACCAGTTTGTGAACCTTCCTGTAGCCCTCCCGGGATGGATCTTCAAAACACTTGACACATTACTATCGTCATTGATCTGGGGGCCGGGTCGACATAGATTGGCCCTCGCCAAGTGCAGTTGCCAAGCACCGTGGGGGCATGGGGGCACCGGATTTAAAGGCATACTGTATAGCCGGGCAACTGCACTGGTTGGCATACTGGCTGGCCGGCCATAACCTATTTGAAATTGGTTACTCTCCCGAGCGGCTAAAACTTGGATCACTACAGGCATTGGTTTGCCCTGGTGCAGGACGGGTAAGAGACCCTCCCTTCCTTCTCCATATAGCACTCCATTATTGGAAGCTGGCACTGAAATACGCCAAAATGCCCACCCCATATGCCCCAAATGTTCCACTTTGTGGCCTACCAACCTTGCGGAAATACTATCAGCTGCTAGATTGCGGAGTTGGGCAGAGGCCGGAGTTGAGACAGTGGGCGACTTATTCTTGGACCGAAATCTGATGCCCCATGATGAGTTTGTACGAACTAATGCTGTTCCAGATACGCTATTCTTGACCCTCGCTGCAATCACACATTTTGTACGCCGACACTGGTTGGTGGACCAAAAGGAACCCCCTACTTTTCAATTATTGCAGGCACTTCACATCATGGGCCACGGGAGCCATCTGGTTGGATGGTTATACCGGGGGTTACGGGAACATTTGGGCACTCCACTATTGATCCTTCGCCAAAAGTGGTAAACTGCGATAGCCAGGGAATTCACTGACAGAGAATCTGTGCAGGTCCTAGAACATCCCAGACGAGTCTCTCGCAATGTCCAACTTAAATCAATACAGCTGCTAATCCTACACAGGGCTTACCTAACGCCGCAGAGGATACGAAGCATGTACCCAACCGCCTCTTCAGATTGTCCTAGGTGTTGCCGACCGGAAGCTGACTTCATCCACATGATGTGGCCTTGTCCCTCGCTGAAAGGTTTTTGGACTGAAATCACACTGGGCCTCACCCAAATTACTGAGTGCTCCTCTTGGACTACTATTGAGGCCTGCCTCTTGGGTCTTTCCCCTCTCCCTATAAAGGCGGTTGTACTGCGCCGCTTTGCGGGGCTCTCCTTGATGCTGGCCAAGAGGCTAATCACACAGTGCTGAAAATCTCATGCGGCACCACGCGAGGGAAAGTGGAGAGAAGAAGTTATCAAATGGGCTACTGCCGAGAGAGAGGCTCTGCAGTGTGAGGAGTATAGGGGACTGAGGAAAAAGCCAATTTCAATGGAATGGGCCCAACTAGCAGAACATTTTAGATTAAATACCGCAGCTGATCCTGAAGATTGAGAGAGTATTAGAGACCCCCTGACTCGTGTTCTCGGCCTGTGACCAATCTTCCAGAAAAGGAAACAAATCCTCTTGATCCCTTCCCATCCCCTCCCCCTACTTACCCCTACTGCTCCAGCTCTGTCACCCATAAGGATGTACTGTTCGATTCACGAGTTCAGAGCATAGCGGCATTGTTTTAATGGTTTTGGGAGGGGGTTTTTGTGGGAGAGGGTGGGGGGGACAGTTAGAGTTAAAAAAAATCAACTACCTTGAATGTATATCTGGACAATTGTATGTAAGCCCTGATCATGCACACTAATGTAAGAAATGTACTGCAATGAATACGTCTGTTGATATATACATGTAACGAAAATTGGAATTCTTGTCCATGCAATTCGCCATAATGAAGCTGTAACCACTACCAGATGTGATGTGCCTATACAAAGATTGAAAATGAATAAAATTTGTGTTAAAAAAAAAGAGAAAGAAGAGGATAGAGTAGGTAGCTAGGTACTACGCCAATCAGGACAGTCAACAAGAATGTCTCTTGTTGCCCTCACACATCCCTAGGGATGTCATGCTTCATCATCGGGCGGGTGCTCCTCGTCGGGCCGGAGCTGCAATGCCTTACGGGTCACTTTAGTGGAGATCTTTTTATTTCACCATTTGATGAGTGTGAGAGTGTCCTAGTGGGGTAGTGAGAAGTGTGTGTGAAACTAAATACTTAAAACTGGCTAGGGGATATCCCAAAGGTTTTTAATATGCTGATTCCCCTGTCAGAGTAAAAAACCTGTAGGTTAGGGTTACTTCTGGGGTAATAATGACCCTAATAGCTAAAAAAAGGAGAAGGTCGACATGTTTCACGCCTAAAATTCGTTTAATTTATCCCTGGCGCTTCATCAGGACTGAAATGAATATGAGTTATGAGTTATTAGTGAGTCAACCTCATCTTAGACTCATAATGTGCTGTCCCCCTTTCCTTTTCATAGGGTGGCACCTGCTCGTGATAATTATCATCGTTGGTTTGACCTAGATAGCTAATTCTTCTAAAGAACGAGCTTCATAGGCTAGCGCACGGTGACCCGCACCGTTACGGAGAGTTTGCCGGGTGCACGTCTCACTGCACCTAGCCTCGGCCATGCGTGCCTGAATCTGAATCAGATTGTACAACCCTTTGTAATCATTACATCACTGCCCTTCACCCAACTATGCAGTGCCTTGCAGAGGAAATCCACATAATCCACTCAGGACTGGTGGGGCATCTTCTTGCTGTCCCTTAACTTCAGCCGATACTTAGAGGTGAGGCCATACTTCCTAGCTAGTGCTTCTTTTGATGAGGAGATAATTCATCCTGTATTGCTGCCACCAATAATACTGGACTCTGTGCATTGCTTGGCTTTTAGGTCCAACTCCTTCAGACTCACTTCATATGCCAGGAAACATTTCCTTTCCTCCAAGGTCCTTTCTGCAGCTGCCCCCTTTCTTTCTAGCTTGACCAACTGTAGCTGTAACTCCCTCTCAGCTCTCCTGTCCTCCTTCTCCCCTGAGGACAGACAGTGGAATGACACACTGTTCCCTGCCCTGACAGGGGGGCTCACTCATATGGGCAAGTGGTCCTCCTCCTCCTGCTGCTGCAGCTCAGGGCTTGTAGCCAGTACATTTTCCTCCTCCTCATCTTCCATGTCCACCTCCTCATCCTCAGGGTTATCCTTTTCTTGTGCTCTGGTGTGGTCTGCATCCTCCTGACCTCCCCAAAGGCCCTGAAGGCCATCTGGAGGTCCACTTTGTGGCATTCTTTCCCACATTCAGCCCTCTCTTCTTGCAGAGCCTATGCAGCTTCACCTTGCTGAGGCTATCAGCATTGCTCAGATCGATCGCCAATGTAGCAAAAGGGATGGGAGGCAAGACTTATATTTTGGAAAGAGGAAGACTAGCTAAATCAAAAACAAAGGCGAATTTAGAAAAAGATGTTTGATGTCAGATTATTTTGGGGATTTTTAGTTTGAAGAAATCACTGAGTGGCACTGCATAAATACAAGTACTAGGTCCCACCGCTGAACACCAAAGTAAGAAATTGGGTTATTGGTTGAGGGGGATAGAACACCTCCTCAAGCAACAACCATAATCCTTGTCAGAGTAAGCCACAAAAGTCACTAAATTAATCTGGGCTTAACCCTCTGGTAGCTTGGCACAAAACAGTAAAAAAGAAAAACACAACCCAAGGAAAATCCCCAAATCAATGTAGAAAATTAGTGAAAATATTGATAAAAAAATTAGATCAGAACTAAAAAAATCCAATCATGGGAGAAGGAGATTAGCAATTTCAAGGTTTTTTGTGCCTTATTTCGGCTTATTTTCCCTTTTTTCTTTATCCCTTATTTCCTCCCTTTACCTTTCCCCGCCGCTGCTGCCCCCGCGGCCCCTCCCCCTCAGCGTGACCGGCTCAATCCAGCTCCCCTCCCCTCCCCGCTCCCGCCTCCCAGCTGTCCAGCCCTCCCCGACCCCTACTTAATGGCGGCCGCCGCGCGGCTGCGCCACTGGCACGCCGAAGGCGTGTCAAAGGCAAGCCTGTCTGCGCCCGTCCGCGACCCGACCGCGACCAGCGCCAGGAACCCTGGACCTCCGCCCCGCCAACGCTACAACCCAGCAGCACTCCACGCACTCAACCCAGGCCACAACAACAACTGCAAGCTAGCATCACCAGCCGACACCCATGGACCCTTCAGCTGTCACCGCTGCCGGCACACCTGCAGCACCGCCAAGAACACGGATCCAGCACAAGCCGCCCACAAGAACACAACCGAACCGAATACCCTGCAATGCATCCTCCTCAATGTCCGATCCCTCCACAAACACGCCACCGAAATCTGGGACCTCCTCGACAGCACCACCCCGGACGAAGCGTTCTTCACCAAAACCTGGACCAACACCTCCTCGGGACCGGACATCGCCATTGCCATCCCCCAAGGATAGAAGATCTCCAGGAAGGACCGCCGCACCCGCCCAGGAGGAGGAATCGCCATCGTCCACAAATCCAGCCTCCGCCTGAGCACACTCCCCGACGAGCCCACAGAACTGATGGAACACCTTCACTTCAAGATCCTGGCCAGCCCCACCGCCACCCTGCGAGGAACCCTCATCTACCGACCCCCTGGACCCCGCGGACCCTTCGCCAACTCCATCACGGACATTATCTCCCCGCAGGCCATCGCATCCACCAACTACACCCTGCTGGGAGACCTCAACTTCCACCTCGACAACCAACTGGACCCCCAACACCACATCCCTCCTGGACAACCTCCACAACATTGGACTCCACCAGATCGTGACCGAGCCCACGCACTCAGCAGGACACACCCTCAACCCCCTCTTCACTACAGGAAACTCCATCACCTTCAGCCACACCACCGAACTCCCATGGACCGACCATCGTTGCGTCCACTTCACCTTCAGAACACCCACCATCCACAGACACCAGCACCTGCTCCCACGAAGAAACTGGACCAAAATCACTGATGACCAGCTCACCTCCTCACTCAACAACTCCACCCCAACCATCGCGGAAAACGACGACCCCAACACCGCAGCCCGAACCCTGCATAGATGGATCTCGGACAGCACCAACACCATAGCCCCCCTCAAGAAAAACAACAATACCCGCGCCAAGAAAGCCAGATGGTTTACCACCGAACTTCGAGAGTCCAGATGCACATGCCCCGCCTCGAAAAGGCCTGGAGGAACACCAAATCCACAGAAGCCCACAACAACTTCAGAGCCGCCACCAACGCCCACCATCAACTCATCAGAGAAACGAGGAAAAAGCGATTGAAGACAGAATCTCCACCAACGCGCACAACATCAAGGAACTCTTCAGCATCATCAAGGAGTTCGCCCAACCCACCAGCGAGTCTACCGACATCCCTCCCTCACAAGACCTCTGCGACAAACTCAGCACCTTTTTCCACCACAAAATCAAGAGCATCTACGACAACTTCGACGAAGACAACCAACACACTGAACCCTCACCAACCACCCCCGACACCCAGAAACCAGCGATTGACGACTGGACAGCCCTCACCACCGAAGACACACTGAAGACAATGAAGTCAATCCACTCAGGGGCCCCCACGGACCCCTGCCCCCAACACATCTTCAACAGAGCCGCCGACACCATCGCACCCATGCTCCGCCACACCATCAACCGCTCCCTGGTGACCGCCTCGTTCCCCGACGACTGGAAACACGCTGAGGTCAACCCCCTCCTAAAGAAACCCTCAGCGGACCCCACTGACCTCAAAAACTACAGACCCATCTCCCTGCTCCCGTTCCCAGCGAAAGTCATTGAGAAAGCCATCAACAGCCAACTCGCCACATTCATTGAAGAACACAACATCCTCGACTCCTCCCAATCCGGCTTCAGAAAAAACCACAGTACGGAAACCGCCCTCCTCGCCGCAACAGACGACATCCGCACCCTATTGGACAAAGGAGAAACAGTAGCCCTCATCCTCCTCGACCTATCAGCGGCGTTCGACACAGTCTCCCACCGCACCCTAATACGCAGACTCTACGACGCAGGAATCCAGGACAAGGCCCTCGACTGGATCCGCTCCTTCCTCTCCGGCAGGACGCAGTGGGTCAGACTCCCCCTTTCCTCTCGGACCCCACACCTACCACCTGCGGAGTCCCCCAGGGCTCCTCCCTCAGCCCGACGCTCTTCAACGTCTACATGGCTCCACTCGCCCCCATCGTCAGAACCTACGGACTCAACATAGTGTCATACGCAGACGACACCCAACTCATCCTCTCCCTATCCAACAAGCCCAACACCGCCAGACGCAACTTTCGAGAAGGCATGGAAGCTGTCGCCAAATGGATGAAAAACAGCTGCCTACAACTAAACACCAACAAAACAGAAGTACTCATCATGGGCCCAAACCCAGACGCCTGGAGCGACACCTGGTGGCCCCCCGCCCTCGGAAACCCACCAACCCCCACGGACCACGCACGCACGCAACCTGGGAATCATCCTGGACTCCGAGCTCAAAATGGACCGCCAGATCAACTCCGTCTCATCTTCCTGCTTCCACACCCTCCGCCTCCTTCGTAAGACCTTCAAATGGATCCCCCTCGAACACCGAAAGACCGTCACTCACGCCCTGGTCACCAGCAGACTCGACTACGGCAACGCAGTCTACGCCGGAATAAACAAAAACCTCACCCGCAAGCTACAGAACATCCAGAACGCCGCCGCAAGACTGGTCCTCAACCTGCCAAAACACTGCCACATCTCCCTGCTCCTGCGCACACTCCACTGGCTCCCCGTCGAGGCGTAAATCACCTTCAAGATGCTCACCCACGCACACAAGGCCCTCCATGGCACCGGACCAGCATACCTGAACAGCCGACTCAAATTCCACGCACGCCAACGGACCCTACGATCAGCCCAGCTCTCCTACGCCGTGGTCCCCCGCACCAGAAAGACCAGATCAGGAGTCCGCTCCTTCTCCTTCCTCGCGGCCAAAGCATGGAACGTCCTTCCGCTCCACCTCAGACAGACAACATCGCTCCCCATCTTCGCAAGAAACCTCAAAACCTGGCTCTTCGACAGACCCCCTCCTTGATGGAATGGAACCTGCACCCCCCCACCCCTAGCGCCTTGATACCCTTACGGGTGAGTAGTCGCGCTTTAACAAACCCCTGATTTATTGATTGATTGAAGGTTTTAGGTAGATATAGCACCTAAAAGCACAAAGTGACATCCATGGATATCTGGTGGTGCAAGACCGGTGTCGTGTAGTCCCTACTAATACGTAGGATCTGCATGTTTGTGGACAGCATAAACTAAGGGCTTGATTCTTAGACTGATTCCAGACACTCCTGCAGGATATGTTGGTCTAGAGACCAGCTAGCTCACAGTGCCACCATCAGCCCTTTATTCTAAAAGAGGAGTGAATGGATTCTGGCAACCACTGAACATGACAACCATGACCCCTCAGGGATCTTGGAAACAGTACAGATCCTTTCGCTCAGTCACTCGTGCTTACTTATTCTCAGAGAGGTATACAAGGAATACACAATGGGGACATTTTCAATATATTTATTGAACCAATGTTATTCTTGTATAAAATGTGTGCTGCAATAATCAGGAGACGGAAGCAAAAAAAAGTGATTACAAGCACCAAAAGAGTAAATAGTAAATACATTTCTACCATGGTGCTAAGGCAATGGATATATGCATGCATATATGCGCTATAGTAATCTTGCGTACTTTTATGATGTAGGCCAGACTCTATGGGGCATATTCACGAGGAAGTGGCGGTGAGAGGCGTTAGCCTCCTTGGCTTAACGCCTCTCACCGCCACTTCGGAAACGCCAGGCTGCACCCTATTCTCAAGAATGTGGTGCAGCCTGGCGTTTCCCCTGCGACAGCGCTCAGTCTCATGACTTAACGCCAACGCAGGCACCCTTGCACCAGAGTGCAAGGGTGTCTGCGAGCAGGGAGGTTTGTTTATGTACAGGAAGGTGTCCCTTCCTGCACATAAACAATCCTAAAATGCCGTTTAGTAACTTACATGTGTGCTGCTTCATGCAGCACACATGTAAGTTGCAAAACGGCATTTTTTTTTAAAAGGTTTGTTTATGTACAGGAAGGGACACCTTCCTGTACATAAACAAACCATGGCATTTTGCTATTTCCATGTGTGCTGCACAAGGCAGCACACATGGAAATAGCAAAAACGAGGAGAAATTAAGCATTTCTCCTCGTTTCGCCGCCTTAAGACCAGGATTTTTCTGGTCTTAAGTTCGGCACTGCCACCTATTATCGCCGCCCTTGATAATAGGTGGCAGCGTCGAATTCAATGGGTGTTGAGGTGGTACGCCCACCGCAACACCCACTGCACGCCCCCTTTCACGCTAAGTTTAGCGTGAAAGGGGCCCTATTCTCAAGGCAGGGTTAAGCCACTTAACATGGCAGTAAGCCACGTTAAGTGGGTTAACGCTTCCTTGAGAATAGGGCGCTGGCCCTATCGCCACGGGACCGTCAAAAAAAGTGACGTTCCCGTGGCGATAGGGGCTTGAGAATATGCCCCTAAGTGTACCTAGAGTGTGTGTAGGTGTAGAGCCAAGAATCCCCCCAAGGGACGATTCAACCCCATTACCTGATGGGAGAGAACGAAGGACCCCAGAACTGGACACCACCCACGGAATGTCAGACCGCTGCGAAGTGAAGTTTCAGCATGCAGGGACCTCGGTGTCAGCTGAAGTGCCACCTCTCCTAATCTATCAGACTGCAGATCTTTTATAATAGAAAGCAGGCTTGCGGTGTGCATACAGATTAGTAATGTTATGGATATGTGGATAGTACTGTCGCCCCGTGGAGGCCCCGTGGATGAAGATAGAGATGACATTTGTACATGGTGTGGCAAGAGAACTTGTACCTGATGTACGGGGCATTGTGAAAATGTTGTGCTAAGTTAGATGTATAAAAAAGTTTAGTTTCAGAGAAACTTATCCCACATTGTCACACACACAATATGTGCAAAAGGTCACAGCTGAAATATTATTGTGAAAAGTAGGACAATGTAAGAAATGAGTTGCTTCGCTACATGGGCCTAACCCTAAAATTCAGAAGTTATAGACCACCGCAATTCAGCACAGGTCAGATACAAGGGGTGGATTGGAGCCCCTCTCAGTTTACCTTGGATGAAATTCTTGAAGGAAAGTCCAAGTTCAATGAGGGAAGACAGCAAACGGTGTCCAAGGAGGAGGCCGCATTGTCGGGAAGCCACTAGGCGTGGTCACTGTGAAGATCTCTACTTTTGGACTCAAACTTTTTGGAAGTTGAAAATCTCCTGGCAAACGAAGCTGTAGCCAATGAGGGTTCCACAAGGCTGGATACATTTCCAGAGAGGTACCAGAGAACAGGATTTGCTACTTCAAAGAACATAGCAGGAGGTACCTTGATGTCAGGCGGACTGGGGATGCACCTTAGGTGGGTTGGCTGGCAGGTAGGTGCCAGTCTTCTGCTGTGTCTCCAGGAAGTTTTTGGTTTCATGGTTTTGTGGTTAGACAGGAGCTGTGTCATCAACATCACTACCAAGGGTCCAGGACCTGAGGGCCACTATTTGGGTGGTTTGGACTCCAGCAGAGGCAATATGCAGGGTTGAAGAGCTCAGGAGCTTGTTTTTTTCCCTGTAGCTCACACAAGAGGCTAACCAACTAGCCCTTGAAGTTATTTCTTGTGGTCTTGGGTTCAAGTAGATGGTCCTTCAAGCAGCAGGGCAGTCCTCTGGTAGAAGCAGGGCGGTCCTCTGGGAGTCAAGGCAGTCATTCTAAAGTCTTCCACAGGTCCAGGTGTGTTAATGTATGTTGCTTGACCCAGAAGGCACTGCCTTACCTACTTACACTTTAAACTTCATTTTTATCATTCCTCCAGGTTGCTGAGATCTGCTTGTACGCGCTATCTCAAGATCCCATGAATCAGCACAGCTAGACAAGATGGTAGATCGTTCTCTTATCTAGCTCCATTTTACTGGAAAAAAACTGCCCCTTTCCATCCACTCCTGTGCGTAGCACACCAAATTCAAAAATATGTTAAAAACATGGCTGTTCAATTCTGCTCTCTAAGCCTCGGTCCATGCTGGTTCTTTGCCTGCTGCACTAAGCGCCAAGATACTCCTATGGAAGTGAGCCTTGCGCTATAGTAAGTGCTCTGTGATGTAATGAACTGAAGATGTGTTCTGAGGGTTCAATATTTGCACCTGGTGCCAGCCTTTGAAGCGTGGAACCACCTTGACATGCTCCCGTATATGGTTCTGGAAAGATTTTCCCTTACCCTTCCAAGGCTCCAAGAAGTTTGGGGTGGCAAAAGGTTAGTGTAAGGTTCCTTTGTGTTTATGTGTTGGAGGCAGCCATTTGAAGTGTAAGCAGGGCAGGGAACAGCTCTGCCCCCAGCCATCCTGGCAGGCACATCCTGCCTACACCTACTCCCTTTTGTTGTCACTGTCTGGGAGGAATACACAAAGCAGAACCATTTACATTCATGTTACCAAAGACATTGGCAGATGGCACCAAATGGTTAGGACAAAAAAAGCCAACTTTCTAAAAGTGGCATTTTCAGAATTGTGACAAAAAATCTGACTTCACCATTAAAGAGGATTTTAAATTACCTGTTGCACACAGGGCTCCAGGATAACATCTGGTTGCCACACCCCTGTGCGCGCATTTGTTAATTGTTTAATGCGGTTCACTGATAGAATATCGACCACAAAAATATAGATGTAAAAATATCAAGGGAAAAATATAGGATAAAATAAATATCGACTCCCTATACTTAAAAAGGTAAGTACAAAAATATTGAAAAAAAATATTGTTTACAATAATATAGTTGTTTAAATATCGATTTTAAAATATATATATAATTTCAAGTATTAAAATAAACATAAATTAAATACTAACTTTAATTTATAAAAATAAAATATAATTACATGTATATTTTATCACATACAACAAATAAACTTCCTTTTAAAAATGTAAACACATATATATATATATACACATATATATATATAGAAATATATATATGTATATATATATAATTATACATATATAAAAAATATAAATAAACTAATTTTTTAATTAATAATATAATTAAAAAAATAGTAAATAGCATAATATTATCAAAAATATATGTAAACATATTTAAATATACCAAAAACTTAAAGGGGTCGATTAGAATGTCGTCGGAAAAGCTTCAAATCAGATTTGGGTCTACCGAATCTGATTTGGAACCCGTCTTTCCGACCGATTCGGAAAGGTTTCAGAACGACCAATTACGATGTTCGGAAAGTGTTCGGACTTTCCGAGTCGGTTCCAGATGGCATTTGGAGGAACCAAGTCGTTCGGATCTGACTCATACAGGTCTACGGACCGCGTTTCCACACGGCTCGGCTGTCGGAATCTGACTTTGGGGGCCTGTAGCAGGCCCCCCTTCACCCGGAGCCTTCCTAATGGGTCCTGTGGGGGTACCCAAGGGACCCCCTTTCAGACCATGCACAGTGTGGCAGGCACCAATGGGTGCCCGCCACAGGGTGCACAATTTTCCCCACCCACCCCTTTCTTCAATGGGAGCCTGTGTATTCGGTCGGAACACAACCTCCCATTGAAGTCAATGGGAGTCCGACCGAATGGTATCCGGTACCATCGTAATCTGTCGGTAAAACTCCCTGAATCGGATTCGGTCTGGAAACCATTCTGAGACCAATTCGGTCA
Source organism: Calotriton arnoldi (assembly GCA_963921515.1). NCBI lineage: Eukaryota > Metazoa > Chordata > Amphibia > Caudata > Salamandridae > Calotriton > Calotriton arnoldi. The sequence continues at coordinate 248,795 of CAWUFW010006128.1, read as the reverse complement.
GAATGCTTTCCGACCGACATCGTAATCAAGCCCAAAATATTAAAAAAGGGAATAAATTTAATTTAAAATAAATATTAAACAACACACATATTTTACAATTTAATTAAAAATAAGTTACAAAGAAAAATATTGTAAATTATAAATATTATAATTATAATAAATCAAACACATAATTATATAAATTACAACATAAATTAAATTATTGCAAATTAAAATAAATACATATACATTTCCCACTACATTAAAAAGAAAACATTTTTATACAAATATAAAAATAATGACTCCCATCTAACACAACAGTAACAAACATTTTTACATCACACAAAAATAAGATTTACTATTCTAACTACAATAAATATAAAATTACATGAAATATAACATTACAAAATACTACAACTTACTATTCCCATTACACTTAACACAACAATAAAATTTATAATTAACAAGCAAAAAAAAATCCAACTCCAGATAGTGCAACAGTAGGGAAAGTGTTGGATTGCAGAGGGGTAAAATGTACGATTCCCACTCCAGTCGGTGCAACAGTAGGGAAAGTGTTCGATTGCGAAGGGTTAAAATGTACTATTCCCAGTCCAGTCAGTGAAACAGTAGGGAAAGTGCTGGATAGCGGAGAGGTAAAAAATACTATTCCCACTCCAGTCAGCGCAACAGTAGGGAAAGTGTTGGATTGCGGAAGGGCAAAATGTATTATTCCCACTCCAGTCAGGGCAACATTAAAGAGATATAAAATATCTGGAACAAAATTAAATTATTATTAAACAAATCTAAATAAAATTAAAATACAAATATGTTGAATACAAAATACAAATATATTTAATATTAAAAAAACATTTTGCAATGTTAAATACATATTGAAAATACCTACAAATATTAATATAAATAACATAGAAAACAAATTTTTCATACAAATAAACATTTTTATTTAAAAATATTTATTAACAAAAATATATGTATTACATAAACTTAATTGATACTTCCCACCCTATAACCACACAAAACTCACAACCTGCACCTAAAACTTAACTAAAACAAAAAATGATATACAATAATAATATAAATATTTATCAACATAGCTATTCTCATTAATTAAATATTAATTATTAATTAATGTTTTTTCCACAGTACACCCCTACAAAACACAAAATACTCATAATATTTACCAGAAAATCATTTACACAATTATTAACATAATACATTATCAAATTAATATAATAAAAAAAACAATAAATATTTACTAAACATTAATTTACTTCCCACCCCATATAAAACCCACAACCCACATCTCAAATAAAAAATGAATTGCACAATTAACACAATTAATTATCAGACAAATATTATTTAATAAAAACTAAATATAAATTAATTACAATTAATTATCTTCCCACCCTTTACCCTCATAAGCCCCACAACCCCCACCTAAAATTAAAATAAAAAAATTATACAGATACAAATAATTAATTTGCAATTAAAAATTAAATAACTAATAGTATTTAACAACTAATTATAAAAAAAATTAAATAAATTATCTCCCCACCCTTTACCTATAAAATTCCAAAACCCACACCAAAAAAAGTCAAACAATTAACATAATTAATTAGTAATTAATTAATATTAATTATCAACTAATTATTAATTAATTAAAAATAAATTACTTTCCACCCATTACCCCTATAAACCCCACAACCCGCACCTAACAAAATTACACAATTATCATAATTAATTATTAATTAATTAATATTAATTAACAACTAATTATTAATTAATAAAAAATAAATTACCTCCCACCTTTTACCCCTATAAACCCCACAACTCACACATAACATTTACCCCCAAAAAATTAAAAGCACAATTAACACTATTGAGTATCGATTAAATAAATATGATTAAATAACAAATAATCATTAATTTATTATGAATCAATTACTCCCCACCCTATTCCGCTATAAACCCACAACCCACAATGGAACTAAAAAACGCAAAATGTAATTAAATTAAATTTAATAACTACTAAAAATGTAACACATATCAAAAAGCAAACAATAATTATACAAATAAATTACATCACATACATTTAAAATATATTCTAAAATACATAACACTAATTAAAAAAATATATTTTAAACAACTATGGGGCCGATTGCGATTCGGGCCGGAAATCTCTCCGACCGAGCCGGACCCGGAGAGATTTCCGACCGAATCGGACTCTAGCAGTCCGACCGAACGAGTACGATGCGCACGTATGCTATCGGACTCGATTCGGTCGGACTCCCATTGAAGTCAATGGGAGCCAGTCGTACGACGCGTACACGGGCTCCCATTGACTCAATGGGCACGACGCGAACAAGGGCTCCCCCTACAGCGTGTGCGCATCGATGCGGGTCGCGCCGTACATGCACGTGTAGGGGGGACCCATGTGTCCCCCCTGTGTGCGACTCGCGCGGCTACGCGTACAGGGGGGTCCGACACAGACCCCCAAAGTACGGCTCCGACTGCTCTTTCGAGCCGGATTGCGCGGTTCGGTCGGACTGCTCGCGGCGCGCATCGTACTTACCCGGCCGGGGAACGTCTCCATTGCGCGGTGCGAGTCGAGTCCGAATGAGTCGGTCGGTGCGGTTAGACCCGGGAACGAGTCGGTCGGAGCGGTCGGGACGCCCGGACGAGTCGGTCGGCAATTTCGCATCGTACTCGCTCGCCCGGACACGCGTACGAATCGGTCGGGAAATAGGGCTCCGAATCGGATCCGGTTAAGCCAAATCCGATTCGGAGCCCTACCGGCCGAGATCGGAATCGGCCCCTATATTTTTGCAAACGATATTAATGACTTCTATATTTTAAAAATCGATATCACTTACCTTAAAATTTATATTCTTGTCCACGATATTCTTGCTCGCGATATTTCTGTGTCACGATATTCCAAAATCGATAATTGTGTCAGTCTATATGACTGACTCAGTATTTTGTCTGAATACTGTCTAACGCATGACATGCGGCTACTTGAGGGGAGGGCTGAAAAGGGCGGAGGGAATGTTGATATTTTGTTGCAGTTTCTATTGTTGATCAGTTGATCTGTTCATTGCTGGGTGCATGAATTGCATCACTGCTGGGACCTCGTGGTTGTAGCACACCGATTACCTGACATAGCACAATGTAACCTGACCTCTTTACACAAGCTATTACCTGTACATCTCCTTTGATGCAGTCACATCTGTTATGAGTATTTTACAATACACCATGTATCAGACTCTTGTAAATAACACGCTAATGGTTGCTATGTAAGTCTTTCGGTGAGGTGTGCAAACCGCATATATTTGTTGTAAAACAAACAAAACTCAATAAAAAGATTTAAAAAAATAAAAGGAATTTAAATTACAATTAATTTGAGCCTAAACATGATCTGCTCTCAATCCGCAGTTAGCACTTATTAAACATAATGAGGTAACCACAAGTTATTCAATGGGAGAGATAGGCCCTAGAGCAGTGAAAAACAAATTTAGGAGTTCTTCTCTACCAGAACATGTAAATCGTAAACCAACAAGTCATACTTTTTAAATACAGTGCACTCTGCCCTGTTGGCCTTTAGGGGCTATTTAATATATATTAAACGGAAAGGTTTAGGCCAGACAAATGGTTGATTTTGACAGGTAAAAATGACAGTTTTAAACTGCGTCACAGGTTGCAATGAGTCGTAATGCCAATAAAAACAAATTCAGGAAAACAGGAGAGGTGAAGGCATAAAGTTTGAGGGAATTCCACGCTAAGGATGTCAGGTCTAACACCTTCCGAATTTATGCAACATATTTTCTTTCAGTATTATTTTTATTTATTTGAGCTAGAAACGACATTTTCAGTTGAAATCCCAAACTATGTGGCAAGTGTCGTATATCCATAATTACGCCATAAACCGATAAGCCACAGACCCAAATATTTCCACTGACACTGACTATTGCCCACTGTTACATTAACAATTTGATCATGAAAGGTATACAAAACAGAAACATTCTAATTTCAACCAAACCCTTTTGATCTCTGTTTTGAAGAAAGCAGTTTCAACTATCTCAGCCTTCTTCCGAGAGAACATGTAACATCAGAAAGAGTGTTTTTTTCAAAGATTTGAATTTTAATCAAATGATTAAATATTATTCTGAATTTGTGGCCAACCATACACAGTAGGAATATGATGACTGGCAGTAGACCCAGGAAAAGTGGAATGGGATAAAGAAAATAGAAGGGATAAAGAAAATAGAGTTCACTGGCTATTACCACTCTGGCTCATTACTCTGCTGGACGCCGTCATCAACTTGGTTCATAGTGGATTTCGAAAAACATGGTTTATATCTTTAATACATTATCTCTGTGCAGACTGATTGAATACTTACTGTAACAAATGATACAGCTCAAAAATATCTGTATGCCTTAATCTGTCTGAAATATTTTTGGACCTCTGACATTCATGGAATTGAAACACAATCAAAATCTATGGACCTTATTATGAGTATGGCGGTCCCAAGACTGCCGTACCCATGGTGGTGGTCCGACCGTCTGATAACGAGGTTGGCGGTCCTGAAGCAAGACTGCCGCCAGTTTCAGGATCCTGGATCCAAACAAGGCGGCTATGAGGAAATCGGTGATCAATGGTGGCTGTTCTGATACCGGCACGCTGCGCTGATCATGACCTGCCTTTCTGCCGACCTTTTCAATGGCTGGGACCCCACCATGAAAAGGTCAGCAGAAAGGCAGGGAAGGGGGATCCCAGGCTGAATTTTCCCATGTGGGTGGTGCATGGAGGCACAAGTTATGCCCCCCCTCTGTTTGCACTGTCTTGCTTGCACTGTGTACCATGCACGACATAGGGGTCGATTCCGATTCGGGCCGGAAATTTCTCCGACCGAGCCGGACCCGGAGAGATTTCCGACCGAATCGGACCCGTGCAGTCCGACCGAACGAGTACGATGCGTCCGTATGTTATCGGACTCGAGTCGGTCGGACTCCCATTGAAGTCAATGGGAGCCGGTCGTACAACGCGTACGCGGGCTCCCATTGACTCAATGGGTGCAAGTCGGACAAGTGCGCCCCCTACAGCGGGTACGCGGCGAAGCGACTCGCGCCGTACACGCACAGGTAGGGGGACCCATGGGTCCCCCTGTGTGCGACTCGCGCGGCTACGCATACAGGGGGGTCCGACACGGACCCCCAAAGTACGGCTCCGACAGCTCTTACGAGCCGGACGGCGCGGCTCGGTCGGACTGCTCGCGGCGCGCATCGTACTTACCCGGCCGGGAAACGTCTCCATTGCGCGGTGCGAGTCGAGTCCGAGCGAGTCGGTCGGAGCGGTTCGAGCCGGGAGCGAGTCGGTCGGAGCGGTCGGGATGCCCGGACGAGTCGGTCGGCGATTTCGCATCGTACTCGCTCGGCCGGACCCGCGTACGGTTCGGTCGGGAAACAGGGCTCCGAATCGGATCCGGTAAAGCCGAATCCGATTCGGAGCCCTACCGGCCGAGATCGGAATCGGCCCCATAGTGCCTGGTACACAGTGCACCGAAGTGCAAGTGGCATTGCCGCGGTGGCGGCATATGATTCAAGCTCTTTCTATGAGCCAAAGCATGACACCGCTGTGGCGCCGCCTACACACCACCGCCAGCCCGGAGGTGTACTCATAATTAGGCCTGGGCGGTGAACTCCGCTCCATTCACAGAGTTTTCGGAGTCTTCAATGGTAAGTTGGCGAGTGTGAGCGGATGCTCAGGTAGAATTTTTCCCAAGCGGCAGGAAGATCAGCGCGAACGGCAGGAAAATCAGCGCGAATGGCAGTTTGCGCTGCACTCCGCTGCTTGCGGAACTCCACTGAGTTTTTTTGTCACTTCGCGGTGTTCCGCATAGCGGAACTCCACAAACTCCACCCAGGCCTACTCATAATACAGCAGTCGGGATGCCGCCGGCTTGGCAGTGTTCTCTCAACTGCCGCAATGGCAGTCCGGCGGTCGGACGGCAAATATCATAATCAGGCCCTTAAATCTTTACAATATATCTCTGTGCCCAGCTTTGACTTCCAGTGATGCTTTCCAAAGGAAATCTCCAAGATTTTCACATGGTCTGGTAACAAGGTTCTAGGGACAAAAACAAAATATCTTGATTGCTTAGCAGGGATGCTATGGACCATGTTCAAGATTGCCGCTGATATTTCCAAATATCGTGAGAGTTCTGTGGCCTCATGGGAAGTGTAGTTTTTGAATTTACATTCAGTGGCCTCTGTGTAGTGCAGCCTCCAAAGAGGTAAAGCCTTTCATCAAGAATGTATGCATTTTTCATAATCAGATCAGCATTAAATAGTGAGCCTCACACCAGACAATACCCGTTGGACTACCAGCCTTGTCTTCCTTGATGTGGATTCAGTGTGAGCAGATTTGTAGTATCATTCTCCCATGGCCACGTAGATATAATCGCTAAGCCATACATCCTGACAGTAATCCTCCCTGCCCAGTGATGAAACTCCTGGTTTGTTGGACTGTCTTGCATAAAACAATTGTAATAAATGTTGGGTATGAATAATAGGAGTTTTTACCCATGATCACTCCTCAGGACCGAGCATCTTCAAATCCATCAAATATTGTAACTGCTTTCTGTTAATTTTTGCATATCATATGTAGCTCCTATTCAGTTTCAGCATTTATCTGAACCGGCATATGGTAAAGTTTTTTTGCAGAAAAGGTTTCAGCAAAGGTACATGGCAAAACTGGATTAATTTTCATAGACAGCAGCAATTTCAACCATACAGTAAAAAGATTCACAATTTAGGGTTCAATTCCGATCTCGGTCGGAAGGGCTCCGAATCGGATTTGAATTCGCGTAACCGATCCGGAGCCCTTGTTTGCAACCGAATCGTTCACAGTTCCGAACGACCAAGTACGATGCCTGGAAAGCCTTAGCATTGACTGAATCGATCTCGAAGGCGTTCGGAGAGATAGAGCCTTCCGGAACCGATTTGTACAGATCTAGGGACTAAGTTTTCCAAGCGAGCAAGTACTAGGAATGATTCGGACAGCCTTTCCGATTCCGTTTGCCCGGATCGAAAAGGCTTCTGGAATCGGTCTTTGGGGGCCTGTAGCAGGCCCCCCTTCACCCAGGGTCCTCCGAATCAGGCCCTTGTGGGTACCCAGGGGTCCCCCCTTTCTGACCATGCACAGTGTGGCAGGCACCAAGGGGTGCCCGCCACAGGGTGCACGATTATCTCCAACCACCCCTTTTGTCAATGCAAGCCTGTGTACGTGTTAGGGACACAGGCTCCCATTGAAGTCGATGGGAGTCCGACCGAACCGTATCCGGATGCATTCAAATGAATCATACTCGTTCGGTCGGACTCCCCCGATCCGAGTTGTTCGGAAAGCATTCGTATGCTTCGGTATGCTTTCCGAACAAGATCGGAATCGGGCCCTTATTCTGTATTAAATGGAGCCTCAAACTTAGGGTCCAATTTATTTATTGGCAGTAAGGATATTCTGTTGCAACAGTGAGAGAGTATCCTTAACGCCACAAATGCAGTCCACCCGCCGCATTTACATGCAGGTGGACCTTAAGGTTAATCACATCAGAGACGTCTCTGTCTCCGCCGTGATTAATCCTCTCCAATGGCCCTGGGGAGTCAGGGCCATTGTAGAAATGGCTACATGTCTGCCTGCTCAATTTAGATGGGTGGACATGTAGTAATTTTTTACTGTTATGAATTCTGTTTGCTGCAGGGTTGCGTCTTTTTGACCCAGTAAAATGCAGGGATTGTGACTGACCTTGGGTTAATTTTAAATTATATTTGCATAATCTGCACAATTTGGGAATTTTGCGTTATGCGAAATCCTGAAATTATGCGATTACTCCACATTGCATAAATACTCACCGGTTGCAGTAAAATGTACTACAAGTGTGCAAAATAAAGCAAATTGCTAAAAACGAGTAGCTCTTGCTCACGTCACTTGTATTTTTGTAATCAAAAATAAATCTTCCCATCAAAAAATGAGGCAAGGATTCATTTTGTGGTAAAATGTAGTGCTAAATGTTGGATTTGCATTCCATATAATTAGGTGTCATTTTGCAAAATTTTGCATAATCTTTCTGAAATTTCGAGTATTTATGCCAAAGTAAATTATGTGAACTTTGCACACCCCTAATGGTGACCACACAAAATTTCGAGTAATTACGCCAAAGTAAATTATGTGAATGTTGCACATTCATAATGGAGAGCACACATACAAAAGAAAGGTGATCTTCCAATCAATGAGTGTTCACTTTTAGTAAATTCTAACATTAGCATCTTACTTCAATTCTGCTCTTGTTGCAAAACTTGATATCTCAAATCCAGTTCAAGACTCAACCTTTCAGTCTGTCAATCTGTCTGAGCCTGATAAATGTTGGACAGGCTAACTTCCATATTTAGGTAATCCAACAAAGCAGACCAGAAATTTGAGATACATTGAGACCCTCTGTCAGTAATTAAAACACTTGGAGCATCTTGTTAACTAGTAATAAGATGTGCAAAAACTTGTCAACTCTTTAGAAGCAGTAGGGGGCGGAGCTTGCCTGGTCTCAAGATGGCCGCAAAGTGAAAAAGCTCTGATGAGCCATCCTGATGTCCATAAGGAATCCTGCGTCCGAGAACCATAAGCAGTCCCAGCTTGTAGCCCTGAAGAAGCGGAGTGAGAACCCTGCTGAACGTGCCGAGTGAGAGGCTCTGCTGCCGAGCAGAACTCAAGAAGAGATGGAGGTGCGGTGAGAGACGGGCTGAAGCCTAACTGCGGCCTGCCGCGCACGAACGTAGGGCTGGGCATTGAGCAGCGCCTGGCGTTTTGGAGGTCAGCCTCGGCGGCTTCCGCCAATACCGGCCGGAGGAGGTCCGGTGAATAATCAGCACCGAATAACCTACCCGCAGCTCGGATTGGAGATCCAAGGAGATGCTTCTGCGCAGCTGAACGGCTCGAGCGGAGCAGACAGGCATTATCGGAGGCACAGAGGGACGCCGCGGCCCTGATCCAGAACAAAGGAGGGAGGCAAATTGCACCGCGATTGAGGGCTGCGGAGGTCTAACGCATTGTCGGCAGGGAGCGACGTGCTTAGAACCGCATCTGCTATCGTGCGCGGATCCGATATGGATTGGGGGCTGCTGGATGCAAGGGCCTAGTAGTGCATGATGCAGACAGCAGGAGAAGCCTCCCCATGGAAAAACCGGGGAAATAGCCGCTGGCAACTGGGATAGCAGAGCAGCGTGGCATAACAGAGCCCACAGACACTTCGAAAATATTGAATATATATAGGTGAAGCACGTTAAAAACGCAATTGTAGTCCCTTCAGAGAGTGTAAAGAAGGGACTTGCACTGTGCTGCTAGTACGCAGGAGGGATATTGGCTAGCCTTCAGTGGCAGCATAATCCTGAAGCAGGCCATTGGAGGCTGTGGCACAGAGCCCTCTTAGTTCATCGCTGAGTAAGCCTGATAGAGAGGCCTCCTGCGGGCGTGCAGCTGAGAGTGCCGGTGAAGAGTTGTGCGTTAGCAGAGAGCGGTCAATACAAGTATAGATTGGCCTTACGAACCCCCGACAAGCCTGATAGCGTAAAAACGCCCGGTGTCAGTGAAATGTGAGACAATGGGCAAGGTAGACACAGCGCAAACAAAGCTCCAATTCAAACAGCGTAAATCACGCACGAGAGACGCTGAAGGGGAGCAGGCAACCGACAAACCTAACGACATGGAAGAGGAAAGTAAGGGAGATCTACAACAAATTCTCACTGGAATGCAAAAAAAGCTTAACTACTATTGATGGCAAGATAGACTCGTTAGCTTACCGCATGTCTAAACGATTAGACAAACAGGCCAAGCGATTAGACATGACGGAGAGAAGGGTGGCTGAGGTAGAGGAAGCCCAAACTGCAACGGACACAACCCAAAAGCAAATGGGGAAACTCTTAAGTGTGCTACAAGACAAGATGGAGGATTTGGAAGCTAGGTCTAGAAGAAGTAATACCTGAATCACTGGCCTTCCGGAATCCACCCACATGGGCAACATGGAGGTATACACAGAGAAGTTGCTAATACCGCTTATGGGCAGAGAAACCTTCTCAGACATGTTCGTGGTTGAGTGTGCCCACTGGTCTCTGGGCCCGCGGCCCATGCCGGGCACCCCTCCGCGACCCATCATAGCAAAATTGCTTAACTATAGAGATAGAGATGTGGCACTGAGAGTAGCCAGAGACATGTGGGATTTGCAGTACGAAGGCACTAAGATCTCACTCTTCCCGGACTTCACTGTGAGGGTGCTAGAGGCACGGAGGCAATTTGCTCCAATGAAGAGACCGCTACGGGAACAGAATCTGGAATACGCCATGTTATATCCAGCCCAACTATGTGTCACCATGAAAGGGAAAGCAAGGATTTTCACGGATCCCAAAGTACTGCAGAAAGCACTCAAGGATCACGCCAAAGCTGGAAAGAGTAATATGAGTACAGAGCCACAAGAGGGAGAGAAGAGCGCTGATCTAGACGAGCAGGACTAGAGGGCCAGCACCAATATGCAATGACATCTCTGTCATACACAGGGAAGTGAAAATTGTAATAATACTGGTTTTACTATGAGATGGAAGTGTAATTAACAAAGCGTTTTATCTGTATGTGCACCAAAGTCAGAAGCAGGGTCAAAGAGAGAAGTCATAGCTTTATGGGATACGAAGTTTGGAGGGGACTAACAAATTGAGGATGGCACCTTAGTGCTAAATATTAATTAGAGAATGTGCATGGATTGTTGTAAAGATGGCCAGACTGCTGAAGTAACGCAATAGGACTGATACGGGCGAGCCAGCAACATCCACCCACATGTGTTTCCCACTACAGGACGGAAAGTCAATGCTGTTATTTAGATTTGGATTATATAGTTAATACAGATTGTATTACACAAGAAATAGGGGGGTGGGAAGCAAATCCACTATGCCAAGTTGGGGGGGGGGCATAGAATGGGAGGGGGTGAAGGGGAGGGGGGACTGTTTGTTAGTGATCACAATGTCTAATTGGTGCCTGCACAGGATGCAAAACACAAGTCTGGTTCAGAAAGGAAGGGGGGGCCACCTGGTCCCATCTAAGCGAAGCAAAATCAATCAAGGTACTTAGATATGACACAGAAGCAGGGTGATAATGTAAAACTGCTAACATGAAATATACGAGGCCTGAACGATTTCAGGAAGATTAGGAAAGTGTCATCATACTTCACCAGGCATGGTATTGATATAACGCTTCTGCAAGAGACGCATCTGCCCACTCATAGTAAAATGCTAACATGCAGAAGGTTACATGGCTCCTTTCATGCGACAGGGTTCACCACTCACGCAGGAGGAGTACTAACATGGGTGGGTCTGAAGTCTGGGATCGTGCTGGAAGCATTAGAAACGGATCAGGAGGGAAGATTTGCTATTTCTAGAGGGCGAGGGTTAGATATGATAATGGTGAATGTCTATGGCCCTAATTATGACCACCCACAATTTTACATAGATCTTATGGAGGGGCTCAGTAAATGTAAAGCACTGCCATTGCTTTGGGGAGGGGATTTCAATTGTGTAATGGACCCGACGCAAGACCGCTCGGGAGGTCCGCCACATCACCGCATGGCAGCCGCCAGGACCAGTATAGACGCGGCGACACGCTTGGACATGGTGGATGTCTGGCGGACACGCTCACCAGACCAGGGGGGTTTCACCCACTATTCGGCTCCGCATGATCTCCATACCAGGATAGATTACTGGTTTGCCTCAAGGGCCCTCCTTAACTTGATCTGAGCATGTGAAGTACATCCCCGCTCCTATTCAGACCATTCCCCAATAGGCTTGACAGTGGAGTGCCCACGAGGTTCCCGCCATATTCCTTACTAGACGAAGTCTTTAGGACAGAGATGTCAGAGGCAATAGAGGACTTCTTTGACTTAAACATCGGCACAGTAGACAAGTTCTCGACAGTATGGGAAACCTTCAAGGTATATTATAAGGGGTATAGCCATGGCCAAACACTTGAGTGTCCTAAAAGCAATTAGAGGACGATTAGCAAGACTTGAAGACCGTTTAACAGAGATAGAGAGCAGAATACTAGCGGGGGAAGGAGACAGAGCGGTGGAAGAATTGAAGAATACCTTGGAGGAGTATCATGACGTGGTTGATGACGAAGTGAAATATATGGGGAAATACGCCAGAGCACGAATATATGGGGAGGGAGAAAGGCCGGGCGCGGTACTGGCGGCCCTTCTAAGGAGCAGACGTGATGGAACTGGAGTGACTGAAAAATTGCGCTGAAGGAGGGGAAATGTTGAGAGATCCTGCCGACATAGCTTACAGATTCAACCAGTATTACTCGAAATTATATAATTCTAGAGCTGCCGTAGAGGAAGAAGAGATACAAAAATATTTAGAATATATTAAACTTCCATGGCTGACTGATGAATTTAGAGAGTATCTAATGAGACCGCTAGACGCTAATGAAATACCGGCTGCGCTAAAAACCATGAGGGCAAGAAGCGCTCCAGGGCAAGATGCGCTGACGGTTTCCTTTTATAAAACATTCAAAGACCAACTCATCCCGCATTTAATATCACTCTTTGAAGAGATGAGCGAGGAAGGACAGATGCTACCCTCAATGAGAGAAGCCTTGATAGTCCCCATTCTAAAGCCTGGAAAGCCCTCTAATGAATGTTCATCGTATAGACCGCTCTCTCTTCTCAATGTTGATACGAAGCTGTTCGCAAAAATCTTAACTAACCGCATGGCGCCCTTAGTGCCGAAGCTGGTTGGTCCAGAGCAGGCAGGATTCGTGTCGGGGCGCAGCTTGACATATAATTTGAGGACAGTGTTTGGGGCCATACAGCACATTAGATCAGAGACTAAGGCAACAGCAGTATTTTTAGATGTAGAAAAGACATTCGACTCAGTAGAGTGGGCATTTATGAGATAGGTGCTGAGAAAAATGGGATTAGGTGACATATTTTTGCAATTGATAGGAGTCCTGTATAGCATGCCTTCAGCCAGAGTTCGGATTGGAGATATGGTAACTACCCCCATTAAGATAACTAGAGGCACACAACAAGGATGCCCTCTCTCGCCGCTACTATATGCCTTGGTGGCAGAACCCTTGGTGTGTGCACTCCGGGAATACCAAAGTTATAGAGGGTAAGGTTTCAAGGCCACAACCTAATTATATCCACTTACGCTGATGACACACTTCTGTATATAAGAGACCCGGGAACCAATTTGTCACCAGTGCTCCGAGAGGTAATCAGATATGGAGAGCTGTCTGTGCTCAAGGTAAATTGGACCAAGTCAATTATCTTTCCACTGACCCCAGCAGTGGTACCTATTGAACTTGATTACCCGTTGCAATGGACCACTGAGCCGTTGAGATATCTGGGTGTAAAAGTGCACACTGACTCCGAAGTGGTATTTAAAGAAAACTATGGGATGGCGGTGGGTAAACTGGAAGAGGATATAGAACGGCGGATTCGCTTACCCCTATCTTTGATGGGGCGAGTATCCCTCATGAAAATGGTAATACTTCAAAAGTTTTTATTCTTATTCACAAATATCCCGATGGTTCTACCAGGACACTTTTTTTAAGAAGTTAAATCGCTATTGATCAGACTAGCCTGGGCGGGTAAGCAACCCAGAGTTAAGTGGGAGGTGCTCACGTTGCCGAATTCCATGGGGGGATTAGGTGCCCCAGATCTAGACCTATATTACAGATCAGCACAAAGTTCTCACGCACACCACTGGATACATGAAACACCGGGACCTTCTCACCTGCAGATAGAGAAAATGGTGGCGGCTCCCTCCGCACTCCCAGCAATACTGATCCAAGCTCCCATAAGAAGAACAGGAGTATAAGACTAAGTGAATGCTACCGCACATGCCTGGCACTGGCTGCTTAAGCAGCAGGCAGGAGCCATAATATACTCCCCGCTCACCCCAATAGACTGGTGTAGCTGGCTATCAATCTGTGGGGAAAAGGGAGTTATTCTGGCCCTAAAGTCAATGAACATTAACACCATTGGAGACCTGTTCACGGAAGGTAGGGTGCATGGGTGGGACGAGATTGAAGCCAGAGGTCTTTGCAAATACAGCACTGACATGCTTTAAAAGAGATGCTGGGAGATGAGATGATGGAACCTCCGGAAATGGCAACCTGGTCTTACATACTCCGCACAACTTAGCCCGCAAAGGTAGTCTCTAACATATATAGCATTACATTAGACTACCGTAAAAACCATTTCACAAAAGCCAGGCGGGAGTGACAGAGTGAAATTGGGGAGAATATAGATGACGAAGTCTGGAGATATTGCTGCGAGACCACGAAGCGAGTCTCACTGAATGGGCGACATAAGTTAATCCTATTTAAATTCCTCAACAGGGTTTATTATACACCAGAACATTTGCACCAATATGGGCTGCGGGACACAGCAGAGTGTGAAAGATGTAAAATTACCCCAGCGGGGTTTCTGCACCTGGCTTGGCTTTGCGCGGAGTTAGCCCACTACTGGCAACTAATATTTAGGAAATTAGGTGAAATAATTGGAATGACGATAACCCCGGAGCCAATGCTTGCACTACTGGGCTACTCAAAATGGCTGCCGAAAGAGGTTAGAGGCCTAGTGGATATGGGACTACTGCTAGCAAAACGCTGTATTGCGATGAGCTGGTCCAGAGGCCCGGTCCCCACTATAGCCAACTGGGATAAAGATATGGTGTACTGTAACACACAAACAGAATTATTTAGCGAACTTCTTCCACCTCAGAGTCGACCCAAAAACTTTGAGGGTTTGTATCGCCGTTATGCAACAGCCAGAGATGTGATAACACCCGACCCATAGGACTGGAATTGATGAATGTATTTAGAATCGGAATATGGCGTAGGTGATTGTAAGACGTATTGCCATGATGAAGGATATGTCAACAAAAGACTATGAGACAAGGATATGGGGGCAGACTTGGGTTGCGGCGCAGATGCTGTATAGACCTTTGTGATAAGTGGTATAAAGATGCATGGGAGATCTCCAGACTTGTAATATTGCACAAATGTTTGAGATAGGCAGATTGCTGGTAACATCTGTACCATTGTCGGAATTGTTGATGTGATCACTTTTATTTATGTTTTTTCAGAGTTATAACAAACGGAGATATCTTTTCTGATGTAACTGATATGTATGTATAAGTTTCAACTAATAAACAGATAAAAACAATTAAAAAAAACTCTTTAGAAGCAGTAAACCCAGGCAGGCATATGATATTACCTATATTAGTTGAATGGTCTACATCCAATAAACGTTTCATGCAAACTTGATTCTTGGATAACTTTACAATAAAATCTATTGAAAATATATGCCTTGACAGAGCAAGCAATGTTCTAAAAAAACATTGGTTTACAATGTGAACTTTTAATTTGAGCACAAATGCTTGCACAGATCTCCCATAGCAAAACCAAAGGGGATGATGGACGGAGTGTTGAACATTGCAAGCACTCACCCCCAGTCAACTGATCTGGGTTTAATCCATCATCATTCTTTAGCTCACTCCGCCACCCCAGTTCAGACATGGCCATATGCAAATCAGTCTGACCCTGTGCCTCATGGGAACAGTCCAGCCCGAACTGCCAAGCCATGTCTTCCCTGGACCGGAAACAAGCATCCTGGGACCGGTTTCTGGCTTACAGCCGTCATCAGCCAGGCTATCTTGAATCCAGTGGCAAAGTGAGCAAGGGACCCACGTCTGGGCATACCCTGCCAACTTAGGGCGAACATAGCAAAACCAAAGGGGATGATGGACGGAGTGTTGAACATTGCAAGCACTCACCCCCAGTCAACTGATCTGGGTTTAATCCATCATCATTCTTTAGCTCACTCCGCCACCCCAGTTCAGACATGGCCATATGCAAATCAGTCTGACCCTGTGCCTCATGGGAACAGTCCAGCCCGAACTGCCAAGCCATGTCTTCCCTGGACCGGAAACAAGCATCCTGGGACCGGTTTCTGGCTTGCCCAGACGTGGGTCCCGTGCTCTCCATGCCACTGGAATCAAGCTATCCTGGCTGAAGAGGGGTGAAACCCCGAAACCGGTCCTAGGATGCTTGTTTCCAGTCCAGGGAGGACATGGCTTGGCAGTTCGGGCTGGACTGTTCCCATGAGGCACAGGGTCAAGACTGATTTGCATATGGCTGGGTTCAAACTGGAATGGCATGGTGAGCAAAAAAACGATGGATTTAGGCCCAGATCTCTGTACTGGGGTGAATGTATGACATTGTTCTGCATTCTGTCCATCAATTGTTGTTTTTGCATTTGTCACCCCGAGTGGGACGGGTATGCCCAGACGTGGGTCCCGTGCTCTCCATGCCACTGGAATCAAGCTATCCTGGCTGAAGAGGGTAAAACCCGAAACCGGTCCTAGGATGCTTGTTTCCAGTCCAGGGAGGACATGGCTTGGCAGTTCGGGCTGGACTGTTCCCATGAGGCACAGGGTCAAGACTGATTTGCATATGGCTGGGTTCAAACTGGAATGGCATGGTGAGCAAAAAACGATGGATTTAGGCCCAGATCTCTGTACTGGGGTGAATGTATGACATTGTTCTGCATTCTGTCCATCAATTGTTGTTTTTGCATTTGTCACCCCGAGTGGGACGGGTATGCCCAGACGTGGGTCCCGTGCTCTCCATGCCACTGGAATCAAGCTATCGTGGCTGAAGAGGGGTGAAACCCCGAAACCGGTCCTAGGATGCTTGTTTCCAGTCCAGGGAAGACATGGCTTGGCAGTTCGGGCTGGACTGTTCCCATGAGGCACAGGGTCAAGACTGATTTGCATACGGCTGGGTTCAAACTGGAATGGCATGGTGAGCAAAAAAACGATGGATTTAGGCCCAGATCTCTGTACTGGGGTGAATGTATGACATTGTTCTGCATTCTGTCTATCAATTGTTGTTTTTGCATTTGCACAGATCTCCCAGCATCAGACAATAGACTTGACAACCAAAAACCTCTCCTGATTGCTACTAATGTCTTAGCATTTCCAGGATGTCTAGCAACTTTGAATCATGGCCTTATTTTTAATGGAACCGATAGTTAATATATGCTTTTCCTTTTAGACACCAAACCATCTCTTTCATGTTTACCTTCTTGCTCCTTTAGCCAGGTCTCATTATTTGCAGATTAACTTTGCGTACATCCATACTGTATGAACTTCTGCCAGAAATGATTCCACATTAATTAAGGCAACGGGTTGATTATCTGAAATCTTAAGACACAAAATGAACGGTGGAACATCAGTCATCTGACTTTCACCTTCAAAATTACCTTGATGAAATAGAGCATCAGTCTTACCATTTGTAGGACCTGGTCTACAATTTATCACAAAATCATAGAAAATAATGGATTCCGTGAGAGTAGCCTGGGAGTAAATGATTTGACTGATTTCAGGAACTGAACTGCAGATTTATGTTTTGAGTATATACTTTATAGTGTGTTTGGCCTCCAAGAAATAATATCTCCCTTCCTCAAAGGATCTCTTAAACACAAGGAGTCCCTTACCAGTGACTGTGCAATTTAATTCTGTTGATAAAAATTGTTTCGAAATGGAAGCTATTGGATGAACCTGTCAAATGTTTGGGCATCTCTGAGATAAAACACCTAACTTTACATAACGGGAAGTATTTCTTCTCAGCAATAAATGGGAATTCACAAGAGGAAAAAAGAGGACAGTAAAAATACTCTTTAAAGAATCAAAAGGCTGATCTGCTTTTTGTGACCAATCAAAAACTCCTCCCTTACATAGTAACTTGGTCAGGGTCTTATGCTTTCAGAAAACTGTTGAATAGACCTTTGATCAAAATTGACAAAGCCCAGAAAACTTTAAAAAGCCTCAAATGTTTTTGGGATGAGTCACTGAACAGTAGCTGACACTTTCCTTCCTTTCATCTTAATGCCCTCAGAAGGTAATATGTCCCCAAAACCTCCACAGTAATAGTGGGGAAAATACATATATCTATCTTAGCAAAAAGATAATGACTTCTCAATCAACACAGCAGTGCCATAGTATGTGGTATGTGAGTTTCGAGCATGTCTGATTTATCAATATAGCATCTAAATAGATAATACAGAACACATCCAGAAATTACCTCAATACTTCATAAGTAAAATGCTGAAATGTTGCAGGAGAATTGCAGGTCCTATAAGGCATGCTGTGGCTTTTAAACAAAGCCCAGACGTAGTACGGGATACCATTTTGCATTCATTACTTTTCAGACTCAGATTAGATGATCAGCTCCTTTGAGATCCAAGTGCATTTTTTTATCTGATCTTAAAACAGATATCAATGGCCTGGTGACTCTGTTAGGGCTTGGGGGCCTACAAATATTCAAAATTGGCCCCTATTCTTAAGAATAAAGCAACAGAATCAAATGAGGGGATTGTGAGGGCCTATTAACATCATTAGCCATGTTTCCGTCTAAATACTGTTTGACATTCTGTTTCTGATTCACTTAGCACATACACACGACTAGAATGCATTTGTGTGCCTGGTTCCTAATCAATCTTACAATCATATCTTGTGTGTGAGAGTAAAACATGTCCTTCCGTCTCATAAAATACATCACTAAACTCTCCATAACAAGACAGAAGGGAAATTGCACAACCAATTACTAGCGAATTGCCTATTCCTCCAAATAGTTTACAAAGATGACTATCTCCAGATTTATCTATAAAATCAAAGGAAATCTTTTCATAATGGATTCCAAAACAAACCAAATAAATCATGTGTGTATGAAAACATAATAGACCTGAGGACACAATAGAATTGCTAAAATCATAGTGTGATAGCTTCCTCATGCTTCATGACTGGATTCTCTCGGGAAGATGAGTTTAGTTCCTACTTGACTCTTGTACCACTGCAAAAGCTAATTAACAGCCAATATTATTTTTGATCTCTTAGCTTAATAATTGTTATGTTGCGTACTTTAACACTGAATACCTTATGCATAATCATTGATAAATTTCATGACTGATAATTATTTCTGTTCCATCACAAGAGCTAATAAATAGTCTTCACAATCTTAGAAATCTTCAAAGAGTTTAATGTTCAAAATAGTTGAAGTTCATTTTCAAAACACGGCTTGACTTTCAGAATGTTTCTCTCAAAGCCTCCTTGTTGTCTCTTAAACATGAGCCATCCACAAAAATTGCATTGTCCAGCTCATCAAGGGATTCATCCTCAATGTATGGTCTTGGCTTGGTGCATAAATCCGTAACGTCAAGTCACTCATGCTCAACCTCCTCTTCATCAGTTTCATTTTCAGGCAATGGTAACAATGTAGCTGGATTGAGAGCTTGAAATCTTTTTAGTACTATATTCTCTGACACAAGAATGAATTTTTCATATTTTGTAAGTCTGCTGTCCATCAAATATTGGGTTTTAGTACGAGTGAGCACAATTTCCACTGAATGAGAGATCATCACTATAAGGGGATATCTCATAAAAATCCTCTCACTTCTCTCAATACTGGCACCAACTGTCACAGCCGCTTTAACAAAGCCGGACAGTCCTGTGGCAGCAGAGTCAAGAGTAATTGAAAAGTAAGCCACAGGTCGCCGAGAGTCTCCATGTAACTGAGTTAACACTGAAAGAGCATAACCCTCTCTCACTGCAAGGCAATGTGAACATTTTACTGTAATCAGGCATTCTCAGTGCCAGTGCATGACAAACAGTTTCTCTCAGATCAAGATATGCTTTTGAGCAATTGTTGTTGCATGGAAGTGGATAAGACACATATCGTCATGCTCAGTAGAGGCTTGAACACTACAAAAAGTATCCACTGTCTGCAGTAACCCATAATTCCCAAAAACATTCTGACCTCTTTCTGTGTTCTGGGTGGATTCATTTTTAAAATTGTTGTGATTCTCACTTGTGACACCTTTTTCGTTCCCTTTTCAATAAGATGTCCTCAATACAGGACTTATTTTTGTCAGTATTGTAACTTGCTTGGAGACACTTTGGCATTCATTTATGGGGAATTTGCATAGGGCAGCGCTGAAAGTCTTCTTGCTGTGCTGCCCTGCGCCAATGTGAAAGGGCAGGAAAGCACTGTATTTATGAAATACAGTGCATTCCTGTCCTTTCCCCCTGCGGTGGTGCACAATTTGATGCCTAGCGTCAACGCAGACACACTTGCACCATGGTGCAAGGGGCTCTGCGTTGCATGCAGGATTGTTTGTGGGCACAAAGGAACACCATCCAGCACAAAAACAATCCAGAGAGTTGTATCCCTCTTTCTATGTGTGCTGCACAATGCAGCACACATGGAAAGATGGAAATGTGAGGCATTTTTATTTCTCCTCGTTATGCCTGCTCTGGGGAGGCGTAAGGTTTTGGTTCTGCCCCAGGGTTACTTGATTAAGTAAATCTAGGGTAGCATCAAAATCCATAGGTGTTGTGGGGAAAACCCACTGCAGCACCCATGGAATGCCTCCCTGATGCAGAGTAAGGCAACGCAGCGACTTGCACTGCCTTACTCCATGTCTATGAGGCCGTGCAAAGCCACGCAGAATGGCTTTGTGTGTTCTCATAGATATGATTAAGAAGCTTGCACCGTCAGAGCTTCAAAACAAATGATGATCCGATGGCGTATGGCTTTCATAAATAAGCCTTAATCACTAGAGTAACTGTTCCTATGAGTAAGTGCTAGCCCTTTCGGCAGCGTAGAGTATAGGTGAAGAGCCACAGTAGTTGAAAAAAGGCCTATCTTCATCATTGAGTAAAGTTTAGATGCAGGGGAAATCCTCCAATTTGGAGAGTAGCCCGCACACACCCGTTAAGGTGTCATGCTTCATCATTGGGCGTTATGCTCCTCGTGGGGGTGGCGCTGCAGTCCCCCATGGGCCTTGCAAGAGGGATCTTTGGCGGAGATCTTTTTAGAGGAACGCAGCAGTGGTGAGTGTGGGTGTGTGGGGAGTGTGCAGGTGAATTAAAAATAACGTAACAGTACCCTAGGTAGTGTTTATTCTTGGGTCCGTTCGATTTAGTTAAAAACAGATAAACAAGGAACTCATATACTCTTCTTTTAGTGAGGAGGGTTCGTTAGTTATTACAAATCGGGTGAGTAGTGATATAGGTTAATAGTCAGGTCGACATGTTTCACGCCAGGTTGGTCCCTAATGGATCCTAATGGATCCTATGGCGTTTCATCAGGAACAGGAAAAGATTAGAATAGAAAAATATAGAACAGCGGTTTTAGAGAAACACACAATACACAATGTAACCTGATTCCGGTAAGTGGTCTAGGTGTATCTGAACCCAATCGATATCGACCAGTCCTATGTATAGATCCAACCTAAAGAAATAGAGAGATAAATGTAAAACAAAACTTAATGAGATAGTGCTAATAGCGCTACGAAGGGAAATAATGTCACAGGTTTAGCAATATACATCCAACCTGTGTTAACAGTCCATACACGTTCGTAGCAAACTAAGTGCGTCGCAATATAGCAGTAAGTTTTGTAGTGGTGCGCAAATGTGACAGTATCGTGACATTCCTTAGAAACTTAGGGTGCGCGAATACAGGCACACCATTAGTGACGTAAAGCACGGACCTTATCGCAAATAATATCCGGGGATGCCTCCACGGCGGGAACAAGAATCTCAGAAGGTTACCTTGAGTGAGAGAGGAGAGGGAGTAACAAGGGGAATGTGGGTAAGGATTAGAGCTTACATCACTCCCGGGGCCGGAGCTTGAGGAAATCGTTCCTAAATACTCAGTCAGGCAAGACAATTGTACTCACATTGGCCTCCTGGTAACTGGCATTTGTACCTGCCCTCAGCCGCTTGCTCGCTGGAGGTCGAGAGGCTGTTGGTTGCTGGTATAAGTACGGGAGCCAAGTGAAGGAAGGAGTGCTTGGAGGACCCGCTTCCACGCTAAACGTGGAAATGACGGCAGCTGTAAAAATAGAATGGTCTCCATAGACCTTGATAGCTGAATTGCGCAGCCATCTTGAAAGGAGCAAGGGTGCGCTATGCTATTCACTAAGGAGGACTCCAATGTATTTTCCTTATAGTCAACACCTTAATAGTGGCGCACGGGGAAAGTAGTGAGAGCTTATGGGGTGGGATAGGTAGGCAGGGGCTTAAAGTAATGAAAATAGTTTCTTAGTCAGGTATTGTTGCCGGTGCGCCTGAAGTGACTGTGGCGGCCATCATTAAAAGGTACTAACAGTGGCCAGTAGCCGGCGTCAAATGTAGGTAATCAATAAGGAGGACTCCAAAGTATTGTCCCTATAGTCAACACCTAAAAAGTGGCACGCAGGGAAAATAGTTAGAGCTCATGGGGTGGGATGGGTAGATGAGGGCTTAAAATAGTAAGAAAAATTTCTCGGTCAGGTGTCATTGCCGATGGAGCCTGGAGTGACAGTGGCGGCCATCATTGAAAGGTTGTAACAGTGGCCTGGAGTTAACGTCAAATGTAGGGTAATGCCTCATATGTCTCCCGGATTAGATGCACTGGTGCCTGATGGCAAAATGAAGGAAATCCGTAAAGGATCTAAGGCATATGTTAATATTACAGTTGTACACATAACCCTCAATGGTGTGACCTAGAGATGATGAACATTGAAGGAAGAAGTAAAAAGGATCACTCAATGAATTCTGCCCAGGGTATATCATTGTTCAATCCCTGGGTGTGTGATTTTAAACGGAACACCCAGTGTTGTTCCTGTGCAAACAAGGTTCTAGCTGTCCAGCTATAGTTGGATTCAATAATAGTCCAACGTAGACTGTCGGGTTTGTGGTGTGCCTCAAGCAGATGTGAACACACACCTTATTGTTGGTTTTCTTGCAGCGTATCATGCTGCGGTGCTTGCTAATTTGTATTTTGACAGGTCTAGTAGTCATGCCCACATAACAAAGTTGGCAAGGGCATGTAATTAAGTAAACACCATTTTTGGTATTGCAATTAGTGTGTCATTTGTGTTGCCATGGTCTTTGTAAACCCAGGTTTATGCTCTTCTTTGTTGTTGTGAAAGGGCATACAGAGCAGGATCCACAGGGGAAATGACCCTCAACTGTTGGAAGACACCATAAGGTGGTCTGCGTGTTTTGTGGAACAGAGGGGCGAGTATGTACAAGAAGATTCCTAAGATTTTATGTTTGCTTGTATGCAAAAAAAGGTGGTGGCCCAGGTTCAAAGTTTCCTGTGTTAAGGACCTCCCAGTGCTTTTTAATGACTTTCTGTATTTTATTAGAGGTGGGAGTGAAAGTCGTCACACAGGTCAGTGTGTCAGTCAGAGGTTTTTCTCTACTCTCTAAAAGACTGTCTCTGTGATTGTTCTTAGCTCTCTTGTAAGCCTGGGGTATCACCCTGTGTGGATAATGACGATCCATTAGATTGGATCTGAGGGAAGATGCCTGCTTTTCATATTCACTGATAGTGTTACAATTCCTGCGTAATTTGAGTAACTGTCCTACTGGTAAGTTGTTCCTGAGGGATTTTGGATGGTGGTCTCGTAGAGTAGCAGACTAATCCTGTCAGTGGGGTTTTTGTAGTTAGTTGTCAGCAAATGGTATAGAGCTCCCCGACATATTGTTGGTGAATTTTAGGTAAGGATCCAGAGTGTTGATCCAGTTGCAGAATGCCCCACAAGTTCGAAAGCACCTACATTGAGCAAGAAACAAACCCATTTTGCAGTAACATAGTGCTTTGGCGTCGTTATATTGACAACATCTTACAGTTCTGGAGCAGCAATTCAGAAACTTGTGGGGCATTCTGCAACTGGATCAACACTCTGGATCCTTACCTACAATTCACCAACACTATGTCGGGGAGCTTTATATCATTTCTCGACCTGTCCATCTCAACCCAAGAGGGCCATTTGCTGACAACTAACTACAAAAAACCCACTGGCAGGAATAGCCTGTTACTCTACGAGAGCCACCATCCAAAATCCCTCAGGGACAACTTACCAGTAGGACAGTTACTCCGATTACGCAGGAATTGTAACACTATCAGTGAATATGAAAAGCAGGCATCTTCCCTCAGATCCAATCTAATGGATCGTCATTATCCACACAGTATGATACACCAGACCTACAAGAGAGCTAAGAACAATCACAGAGACATTCTTTTAGAGAGTAGAGAAAAACCTCTGACTGACACACTGACCTATGTGACGACTTTCACTCCAACCTCTAATAAAATACAGAAAGTCATCAAAAAGCACTTGGCGATCCTTAACACAGGAAACTTTGAACCTGGGCCACCACCTCTTTTTGCATACTAGAGAACACAAAGGGCCTCATTTATGAGGTTTTGCCGTAGGGCAGCGCAGCAAGCCTTCCTGCTGCGCTTCCCTATGGCAAAAGAAAAGGGCAGGAATGCGCCGTATCTATAAGATACGGCGCATTCCTGTCCCTTTCCCCTGCGCCGGCGCACAATGGGCTGCCGTGCGCCAACGCAAGCACCTTTGTACCATGGTGCAAGGGTGCCTGCGTTGCGGGGATGATTATTTTTGGACAGGAAGGGAAACCTTTCTGTACAAAAATAATCACAGAGGCTTTTTCCTTCTGCAGCACACATAGAAAAAGGAAAAATGAAGAGAAATAAAGATATTTCTCCTCGTTGTGCCTCCCTTACGCCTCCCCTGGGGAGGCGTAAGCTTTTGGCGCTGCCTCAGATTTACGATTTCTCATAAATCTGGGGCAGTGTCAAAAGGCCATGGATGTTGCTGGGAACGCCCCCAGCAACACCCATTGCACGCCCCTTTAACGTAGAACACTGCGTTAAAGGGACTGATATTTATCAGGCAGCATTTAGCCAAAAAAAGTGGCTTAGTGCTGCCTGATAAATGTCACGCAGGCTTCTGCGCCACGGAACGTCACAAAAAGTGACGTTCCGGTGGCGCACAGAGTCTCATAAATGAGGCCCAAAATCTTAAGGATCTTCTTGTACATACTCGCCCCTCTGTTCCACAAGACATGCAGACCACCTTATGGTGTCTTCCACCAGTTGAGGGTCATTTCCCCTGTGGATTCTGCTCTGTATGCCCTTTCACAACAACAAAGAAGAGCATAAACCTGGGTTTACCAAGACCATGGCAACAAAAACAAACAACACACTAATTGCAATACCAAAAATTGTGTTTACTTAATTACATGCCCTTGCCAACTTCGTTATGTGGGCATGACTACTAGACCTGTCAAAATACGCATTAGCAAACACCGCAGCATGATACGCTGCAAGAAAACCAACACTAAGATGTGTTCACATTTCCTTGAGGCACACCACACACCCGACAGTCTACGTTGGATTATTATTGAATCCAACCATAGCTGGACAGCTATAACCTTGTTTGCACAGGAACAACGCTGGGTGTTCCGTTTAAAATCACACACCCAGGGATTGAACGATGATATACCCTGGGCAGAATTCATTGTGTGATCCTTTTTACTTCTTCCTTTCTATGTGTCATCGTCTCTAGATCACACCATTGAGGGTTATGCGTACAACTGTAATATTAACAAATGCCTTAGATCCTTTACGGATTTCCTTCATTTTGCAATTAGGCACCAGTACATCTAATCCGGGACACATATGAGGCATTACCCTACATTTGATGTGAACTCCAGGCCACTGTTATAACCTTTCAATGATGGCCGCCACTGTCACTCCAGGCTCCATTGGCAATGACACCTGACCAAGAAATTATTCTTACTATTTTAAGCCCCCATCTACCCATCCCACCCCATAAGCTCTCACTATTTTCCCTCTGCGCCACTTTTTAGGTGCTGACTATAGGGATAATACTTTAGAGTCCTCCTTATTGAATACCTATATTTGACGCCAGCTACTGGCCACTGTTACTGCCTTTTAATGATGGCCGCCACAGTCACTTCAGGTGCACCGGCAACAATACCTGACTAAGAAACTATTTTTACTTCTTTAAGCGCCTGCCTACCTATCTCACCCCATAAGTTCTCACTACTTTACCCGCACGCCACTATTAAGGTGTTGACTATAAGGCAAAATACATTGGAGTCCTCCTTAGTGAATACTGTAGTGCGCCCTCGGTCCTTTCAAGATGGCCGCGCAATACAGCTATCACGGTCTATGGAGACCATTCTAGTTTTACTGCCGCCGTCATTTCCGTGTTTAGCGTGGAGGCGGGTCCTCCAAGCACTCCTTCCTTCACTTGGCTCCCGTATTTATACCGGCAACCAACAGCCGCTCGACCTCCAGCGAGCAAGCGGCTGAGGGCAAGTACGAATGCCAGTTACCAGAAGGCCAATTGTGAGGGCAATTTGTCTTGCCTGACTGAGTATTTAGGAACGATTTCCTCAAGCTCCGGCCACGGGAGTGAAGTAAGCTCTAATCCTTACCCACATTCCCCTTGTTACTCCCTCTCCTCTCTCACTCAAGGTAACCTTCCGAGACGCTTGTTCCCGCCGTTGAGGCATCCCCGGATATTATTTGGGGTAAGGTCCGTGCTTTACGTCACTAATGGTGTGCCTGTATTTGCGCACCCTAAGTTTCTAAGGGGTGTCACAATACTGTCACATTTGCGCACCCCTAAAAAACTTACTGCTTTATTGAGACGCACTTAGTTTGCTATGAACGTGTATGGACTGCTAACACAGGTTGGATGTATATTGCTAAACCTGTGACATTATTTGCCTTCATAGCACTATTAGTACTATCTCATTAAGTTTTGTTTTACAATTATCTCTCTATTTCTTTAGGTTGGATCTATACGTAGGAGTGGTCAATATCGATTGGGTTCAGATACACCTAGACCACATACCTGAATCAGGTTACAATAACAGGATGTATTGTGTGTTTCTCTAAAACCCCTGTTCTATATTTTTCTATTCCAATCTTCTCCTGGTCCTAATGAAACGCCATGGGATCCATTAGGGACCAACCAGGCGTGAAACATGTCGACCTGACTATTAACCTATATCACTACTCACCTGAATTTGCAATAACGAATGAACCCTCCTCACTAAAAGGAGGGTATATAAGTTCCTTGTTTTTCTGTTTTTAACTATATCGAACGGACCCAAGAATAAACACTACCTAGGGTACCTTCATGTTATTTTTAATTCATGTGCACACTCCCCACACACCCGCACTCACCACTGTGGCGTTCCTCCAAAAAGATCTCCACCAAAGAGGCCTCTTGCGGGGTCCGTGGGGGACTGCAGTGCCACCCCCACGAGGAGCATAACGCTCAATGATGAAGCATGACACCTTAACCGGTGTGTGCAGGCTACTCTCCAAATTGAAGGATTTCCCCTGCATCCAACCTTTACTCATTTATGAAGATAGGCGTTTTGTCAACTACTGTGGCTCTTCATCTATACTCTACGCTGCCGAATGGGCTAGCACTTACTCATAGGAACAGTTACTCTCTAGTGAGTAAGCTGTATTACCTTGTGAGCACGGGTACTGGAACTCTTTTCTTAGCTCCCCGTCCCTCTCTTTGTGTATCAGACTTTCATAAATAAGCCCCTTTTTGTCAATCTCAGATAAATAATTCAATAAAGCAATTATGTCCTGTTCACAAGCTTCTTGTGTACTTGATGCCAAAGTAGGTCATCAATATACTGCAGAAGAACTGAGTTGCAGGGTATTTGTAAAGTCTCAAGATTCTTTTTCATGATCTGATTAAAGATCAAGGGACTCTCAGTACATCCTTGTGTAACTTAGCACCATGCCAAAACTCTTTCTCTGAATATAAAGGAGAGCAAGAATTGACTGTCCTCAAGCAACGGGGTAGCAAAAAGGCCTGGAAAGATCCACTACAGTAAACCACTCCTCATCACAGGGAATTTGAAATATTTTTATAGCTGGATTCGGTACCATGAGACAACATAGAACTACAATATTGATAATTTTTTGAAAATCCTGTACAATTCTGTGCTTGCCGGTGGGCTTCTGTAAACCCATATTTGGGGAATTGCAAGTACTTCCAACTAATTCTCTTAAAATTCCTTGTTTTAGCATTGTTTCAATCACTAGAGTGATTCCAGCCATTGTTTCAGGCGTGAAATTATATAGTGGTTCTCTCAGAAGCACTGCTTTCTGTTTTATGGTTATTCAGACTGGTTCAACACCTTAGATTAGTCTGATGTCTTTTCCTGAAAAATCCCATACTTCTGATTTCGCAGTATCTCTTAAATCGGGAAGTAATTCCTCTGCCATTCTTACAGGATACAATCCAACAGCTGTTCCTTGTCTAGCCATGTTGAAGCCAACATCTTTATCATGTGTTTGAAATACTCAACACATCCGGTGTGCCATAAATTGTGCACTTTAACTTGCACAAATGATCCCTTCCTAATAGATTTACAGGGCTTGTATCACACACAACAAATTGGTGATCTTCTTCAATTTAACCTATTTTTACAGTTACCTTCTTTGAGACTAGGTTAGTTATTTTTTTAGTTGAGACTTCTACATCTTGAATCTTCATTCCCAAAAGGGGTAGGTCTGGGACTTCCTCTGTTCTAACAGGGGAACAGGAAGTGCCTGTGTCAATAATAAATGACATATGGTGGCCAATTTCCTCTCCTTCTACAAATGATCCACTGTGATCTACCTCCAAGATTGCACCAAGTATGCAATCTTTCTGCAACCTCAGGCACCGTCATTGGGAATTGCAAGAATCAAAGTTCTTATTCTCCAACATGGGAAACTGTTAACATTTGTTCTGATTTTGGAATTAATTTTGAAATTGATCTTAGTGCCTGATACATATGAAACCTGGGCTTACCCATATTCTGTGGGACCGTTGGAGCTTTTGAGACCTGCATCATAGGGACTTTTGACTGAGTTGATATCTGAATTCGCTGAACTGGAATCTGAACTGGTACATTTTGCATTTGCATTTCATTGACACCTTGCATTTGTACATCATCATTTGATTAGGATTCAGTCTACACTCCCTCTTCCAATGCCCGTGCTTGTTGCAATAGTTACGAGTCGTTTTCTTCAAAATTTCATTCCAGCAACATTCCCTACATATGATTGATTTTGAAACCCTTCCGAGCCAGCTTAGTCTGAGCTAACATGAATTTCTCCTGAAGCCTCTTCTGCCTCATCTCTTGTTCATCACTACAGTATTTTGCATACCTTAAGATCTCATCTAAGGGTGTTGCTTGTCAACAAATCAGATTCTTTTGTATGTGCATGCTGATTTCTGGTCTCAACCCAAGAACGAACTGTGACACAAACTTAAAGCCATATCTTCATCTGGGGGTACTGGTGGTAGTTTACTATTTGCTTCTGTAGTGTATGATTGTTTCTTTTTCTTTCCTTGTTTCTTTGCCCACTTGCTCTCTAGTCTGTCAAAAGGGCTATTTTTCTGAATGTGCTCCACCAATTCAGCAATGTGCAATCTCATTCCTGAGAAACTCATGCAGATAACTGCTTCATCATCTAACTGTGTCCTAAAACTCTTTTGTAATGGAACACTCTTAGAGAGGTCCACCTCATATTTTCCTGCCAATTCTGTTAATGTATCATGTGCGGCAGCTGCACATCCTGTAATTTCTTTATTCAGGTATATTAATTCATTTTTCTCTTTACGGTTTGAATGTGAAATGTCTAGTGTAGGAAAGTGGGATATTATGCAGTGAGGATGGTTAGGGTTCACTATGTAATACCTTCACTATACCCCAAATAGGTCCTTTGGATTCACACTAATATATCCCCAGCTCAGTCCTCGTAGTGTGGCACAGAGCTGTCAGGCTTTACTAGAGGAAAATATGTTAAGCATTTCAGAGTACCAACATGGACAATAAGTAATTGACACAACTTGAAAGAAATCTGACACCAATATATAAACATCGATCAGATTTTATATAGTTTTAGACACTAAAACAAAGACAATAGGATGAGTATGACCGGAGTTATAGATTTGTAAAGGAAAAATAAATCAGTGCATTTAACTCTTGCAAAACTATAAAGTTGCAGGCAATTGGAAATCACACTAGTGACACTTGGTTACTTGCAGATCGAGTCCAGTGGAAATGACTGAGGGGTAAGGTGCTGCAGGTCCCAGGACCAGGCTCCAATTGCCAGTTGAATTTTACCTGGCTATTAGGGCCCGGTTGCAGAGTTGTCCTGGCTGTCACTGATCCTTAACGCGGGAGCCCAGTGCTGGTTTTGCTGCTTGGACGGTGCTGGCGAGGAAAGGGAAGCAAAATCTCAACAATTGGGCTACTGAGGTGGCAGGTTGAAGATGCTGTGGGATTCCCTCGAGGCACAGTGTGGAACAAAGGTAGTGGTAGTCAACTGGCCACCAACCAGCCTTGGTAGTAGCAAACACAGGTTTCAGTTACTTCGACATCCTGGTGTCAGGGGAAAATAGTAGCCACCTGATGCACTAGATCATTTACTTTTGGGTGATCCCTCAGCAGACCCTATGGCCAGTGATTTTTTGGTTCCAGGAGTGCGATTTGCCTGCGGGCTGCAGGGGACTAGAACCTCTAGTTCAAGGGAGTCCCGGAGTTGCCTTTGGCTTGCAGAAAGGTTCCTCTTTCCTTTGGAGCTTATCTCTGGTCCAGGACGGGTTTTAGTCATGCAGTTGCAGGGTGGCTGCCGCAGGTGCAGAGCATCAAGCCTTTGCTTTGTGCAGGTCCTGAAGTTGCAGTCACAGGTCTTTTCTTGGTCTTTGGTCGCAATTCAAGCAGATCTGATGTTCTGGGGCCAGGGGTGCCTCTTAAATCCTAAATTTAAGGGCATTAGGGGTGTGGGTGCAAGTAGTCAATGGGCAACTAGCCCCAGCAGCTATTCTGCCCCTGAGGTGACCACATCTATGGGTGTGTGCCACCTTTTCTACCCAGAACCCTCTATTCTGCCACTTTAAAAAAGGCAGAACCCATCCTCGGCTGTATAAACTAGGTAGCCCACCCTAGGGATGTGGCTAGCCTTCTGGGGGTGTACGCCCTAGACTACCTAATTTTCCCATGTGCCAAATTGAAAATGTGCCTGGGGGCAGGGGGTTGACTGGTTCCTCCCCTGGGAGAAGCCTGCTTGCATATCAGAGGTGGTGGAAGCCTTGAAGCTCAACTCCTTGATATGCCACTTCACTAGCTAGCCTGTCAGGGAGGGAGGGTACGCCTTCTGCCCAGGCAGGCCTTTGTTTCTGACTCCTGGAATTGTTCACACCTCCTGGCAGCGGGTCAGATTCCTGTCTTGATGGCAGCATTTGCAGGCTGTCAGGCAGGCCCCAAGAAAGGCTGGGGCAACCAGGTGGGCAACCATTTTCATTGGGACCACAATGGAGCTAGCAACCTCAGGGTGCCCGGGTGCCATCCCATGTTTTCCTATGGCCCCCTGAACACTTATAGTAGCCCTTAATAGGAAATGTCTACTATAGGGACATATAAGCTTACACTTCCCTTTAATATAACACAACCTGCCTCCTGGGCTCAGGAGGCGTACCTTAGGGGTGACTGGCATATATCAAAAATAGTGCATTGACCATGCCAAAAATGGTGTGGGCAAAGTTGAGTACGACCAATTTGCACTGCCCATGCAGTCTGTAAAGGCAGCACCTCTGACATCTGTTTATTTGGGTCACTTAGGGTGGCACAATCAGTGCTTTAGGCTCCCTTTACCTCCCATGGCTTGGGTACCACTGGTACCACTTACCATGGACTATAAGGGGACTAAAGTTCTTGCAAATTGGGGTTACACATTCACATGCATCATATTTTAGGGAGAGAGCACAGGCACTGGGGTCTAGTTAGCAGGCTCCAGTGCACTTCCAGAGTCGAACACAAGCAGCTAGTAGTCCAAATGGGGGCAAAAAGTGGGGGGAAACCTGCAAAAAGCCTATTTACTTACATCTAGACATCCTCTTATAATTTCTCCTAATACCACCTTCGATTTTGATACATCTAAGGGTCTCACCCTTCCCTGACTAGTAATGTGGCCCATCAGTATCTCCTGTTCTCTTTTCATCAGGTTTCCTCAAACCATGGAGGAAAAATTCCATCATCAAACAGTCCTAGTTTCCCCTGTGCAGTTTGCATTGTAAAAACAATTCTTCTCCCTTCTTTTAATGATTGAACATTCTGTGGTGGGGTCCAAGTACAATCTGTGAATTTTATGATGTCTGAATAAACCCTGTTGCTGCTACCCCTCCTACAGCACCTGGACAACAGGATTTGGAGCAATATTTATCAGTTCAGTTGCTACAAGAATTACTAATATTTGCACTGACACACCTTGCAACGGTGGTCCAGGAACAGTCACAATAGAAGCAGTAACACCTGGAGCAATTACATTGGAGGCTGCTTCAGCAGGTGCATTTGCAACAGTGTGCTGGAAATGGTCTCTCAATCTGAATTGTATTCGGGTCAACAGGATCTGTAGCCACTGTGCCACTAGTGGTTGTACCACCTTCTGTACCTGATGTTGGAGCCGCATATGGTGGTGGACTCAAGGACAACAAAGCATCAAATATGTCATCCCCCAAATCATTATCAGTATCAGTTTTTCTTGCAGACTCCTCATCATCAAATACACATCTCCTCCATCTCTGCTGTTCTTCATCCCATTTAGCAACAGCATAATTACGTGCTCTATTCTGATATCTTACTTTCTCTTTGGTATAAGCTGCTCTCTCACAAGTATTTAATGCTTCATACTGTGTAGGCGTAGGAGATAGTTTCCTTTCATATAGCCTTTCTCCTAAATTTTCAATAATTTGTAACCCAAAAGTACCATATTGTGATAACCTTAATGCTCCCTTTTTTCAATGAACTTGTGCCATTGGCGAACCCACAAATATGTGTGAAGCCCTACATTTGTCACCATAAAATGACCTGGTGTACCTTCTGGTGGAGCCTCTTTGCCCTCACGAACAGAGATTGCACATCCCCTCTCATTCAATGTGTGAGAGCTTTAAAGTTTTTCATGATTGCATACATTCAATAATAAAGGAGCAAATATTGATTCAGTAGATTTCAATGTTTTAGGTCAATTCACACTTCTGTACGAATCAATATTCAGCTTCAATCCCAACACAATCCTTCTTCATAAGCTTATCACAGTACAGCACTTGATGATTCGCCAACCAATCCCAACACAACACTTTACACTAATTGCCCTATCTCAGCGCGGCACAATGTGGCATAATTTTCGCTCCTCGCAGTGGTTCACCCGTCTTTCCAAATTTTTCTTCGTGCACGAAATTCCACTACTTTAAACAAGCACAATAAACAAATAACTCTTGTCTGCTTCACTAAAGAATTTAGAGTAATTCACTCACACAAGAAACAAATTGAAATAACACCTTCCGGCTTCCTCACACACACGCACACAGATGAAATCGCGACCTGCGCGAAATCACCCTGACTGATATAGTTTCTCCTTTGTGCAAATTGGTTCCACTAACACCAATCAATATTAGTACAATTACATCTTGTTATAGTCCCTATCTCAATTGTGCAGTTGATAGTACCTCACGAACCAGTACCATGAAACCATTAGCAAACAAGCAATACCACAACTTATTATTTATTAACTATCCTGGGATCTTGGATTACTCCGAGTCTGATAACAACTTTATCTGCTCAACATCAAATGAATAAGCTCAAGTAATCCATTAACTTTACTAAAACACAAGACACATCCCTTCCACATAATAACAAACTCTCAATAAAGAAAATTGTGACTCATAACCCTATTGATACTCACATTTCCACCACTGCATCTGCTTTTGGGATGCCGAACTCCTTCATTCTTCAAATTTGGACCTTTGGATGAAGATACTTAGGCAATTCAAATCTGGGGACTTTAATTCTGCTCCTTTCTCTCCTGAGACACAAGCCTTCCTCTGGCTCCTACTTGACAGAGCAGGGAGGTTTATATCTTAATCTCTGGGTGTAATCATTAAATAACTCCAGCCATTGGCTGTATGGAACTTTGTTCGTCAACGAAGAGAGTTTAAAAGGAGCAATCACTTACATCAATCCTTTTTCATGTCAGCAATTCTTTTGACGTTAGTGAAGTCAATAAAAAGATTTTGTGTGAGTTAAAGGATTTTACAAAAGATTCTATTAAGCTAAATTTATTTTATTTAGAAAATAATAGCCTTTGGTCATCATTATTATAAATTCAAATAATCCATTAGTTGATATTGCAGAACAAAGTAAAATACAATGTTAATAAAAACTATAGTCAAAATATAAATAATGCAACAAGTGTATTCCATAAAGGAATTCCCTAATTCAATAAAATGTCAGTTCAGAAACCCAATAAAGTGTTCTGATGAGAAAAAAATGCATAAGCTTAAAGCATTTGCACTTCAGTTACAAGGAAATTGTTAAGCTAGAACATATTTTCAGCTATAAATCAGCAGACATCTAATGAAAGGAAATAGGCTAAAAAATATTCTCTCATGACGAGATATAAGGCCCCAAGAAACCCAAGAAAAGGATCTCCAAAATGTGACAACACTACCCTAGGAACAGACTCTAACATAAATTTACAAAAACACACAATGAAACATCTGTTACATTCCCTGATATTGATGTCCAAGAGGATTTTGCTAAAACCGGGGAACAGGTAAACTCCCTAGTTTCTCACGCTTTCACAATAGACCACAGAAATAAGTCCTTGAAGAGATACTTTGTCCACTTCTTGGTGCTTAAGAAATCTTCTTCCCATGAGTCATGCTTCATTAATTCTCCTACCCTCCTGGTGAGAACCTCACTACCAGTTGCCTAATTCATAACAATTTCCTATTCACTAACAGATAGCTTCTAGAGAGTTACAGCATCTGCCCTGAACGAAAAAAACATTTTCCGCAAAAGACTAGTTCAACGTGAAAAACAAGCCTTCCAATGTTAGTATGGGAAGCTCCATTAATACAACACTTAATCTAACTTAAATCAAAGCATTCTTATTTCTCCTATAAGTGTATATTGCCTAAGTATGATTACCAACTACAAAATTGCATTCACAATACGTGTTATTCAGCATAAACGTTTGCACTTTATATTTAAATGTGTTTTGTTTGATAAGTGAAGAAATTCACGCCATCAGTATCATCCGCGTAGAGCTTAAACTTTGAAACTTAGTCAATACGACTTTGATTGGAACTGGAATTTGCTATTGCCAGTGGTTCTATTAAAAAACACACATAAAATAGGAGAAAGTGGAAAATCCTGCTTGGTCCCTCGCTTAACTTTGCAGAGGTCAGCTTTCAGGAGTTTACAATCAACCTCGCACGTGCACCTCTGGAAAGATTCTTACATTTTGTGATGAACTGTGATGGAAATCGAAAACCTGCAAAAATTGCAAAAAGGCTTTCCCATTTCACCAAATCAAGGGCATTTTCAGCGCCTAAAATAAAATTCGAGCCGGGATCTGCTTAGCATTAAAAAAGTCTAGAGCTTCAAGTAAATAGTGTGTGTTAGTGGATAATTACCCACCCGCAATAAACTTGTTTTGATCTTTCTTTATCAACTTATTCGCAATTGGAGTTCATATATGTGCCAGGAGTATTCCTATAATTTTATCATCAGTATTGAGCATGCTGATTGGTCTGTATGAATTCAGATTTCCTGAAACCTTATTTTTTTAAAAAAAGCTTACAAGTACCGCAATATTAAAAGAAGGAGGGATAGCGACCCTGCAAAATGTGATCTGCAAACAGTACAATATATGGATTCCAAACCTTAGCAAAATTATAAAGGAACTCAGCAGGGACACCATCTTTGCTGCTTTTACATTTGCTAAGGATTTAACAACTTTTTTCACTTATTCTTTTGTGACCGTGCCTAAAATGGTTGTCTTTGCTTGTTCCTCTAAAACTGGAATTGGCATATTTGTTTTAAAAAACCAGCATTTTGTTAAGGACTATGGTTTGTTGATGGTCATATAAGTTTTTATAATGTTGGAACACTCTGTCTTGAATACCCTTGATATCAGTGACACGTATATTATTCTCCATATCGAATAATATTTGAATTCCATTTTTGGATGCTTTTTTGCGGGCTTGCCATGCTAAAAACTGGCCTGAATATTCACTTTCATCATAGACTTGCTGCATATATGCTCTGTTGCTCTGTTTAATTTCCCTGTAATAGTAGTCCTGCACTTCTTTCTTTGTTCATACTGATAACGATTATGACTATCTTTATCATTCTTCTTGGCCTGTTTTAAATGATCTGCCAGTTGTTTTCTCTCTGATCTGAAATTTCTTTGCCTATTAATATGTCAGGCCATAATAATCACCCTCATAGTGGCCTTAGATGCATTCCAAACAATTTCTAGGCTTGCAGAATACATGTTTTAGGGAAAGATCCGAGAGATTTAACTCTCAATTTCTGAAGTCAAAGCTCCTCCTACAGTAGTGACCTGCTAAAAAACCCACCTATAAGAGGGAGAGGTTTGTTGTATATCAGCTGTATACATTTCTAGCATTAAGTGATCTGAGAAACCATTGGGATGATATATATATTGTTTGAGCACCAAGGGGCTCATTACGATGGCGGAGGGACTGCCACCGCCGGGCCGGCGGTGGAGGTCCCTCCGCCATCTGGCTCCCATTTCCCCCCGCCACATTAGGATGGCGGGGGGAATCGTTCCGCAAGCGTGGCGGGCACAAAGAGCTTCCGCCACAGGCAATCATTGCGATTGCCTGGCGGAGCGGTTCAGACCGGGGATATGGTGGCGGTGCCTAGCAGGCACTGCCCGCCCGATCACAATGCTGGCGTCAGCCAGCCTTTCCATGGCAGTTCCACCGCCATGGAAAGGCTGGCGGAGGCTGGGTTCTGGGGCCCGTTGCAGGCCCCCTCTGTGTGGGGGGAGGGTAAATGTGCACTGGGGGGGTACCCATGGTACCCCCCTACATTTCCATGCACAAGGTGGCAGGCACCGGGTGGTGCCTGCCACGTTGTGCATGGAAATGCACTACGTGCCATTTGTGCATTGTGAACGGTGCTGCAGCCAGCAGCACCGTCCACAATGATCAGGGGCCTGGATGCGCCCGCCATAGTGGCGGGCACATCCTAATACACTGAGCGGGACCGTCGCCTTACCGGCGGGCGGTCCCAGCTCCGCAGCGATGGCGGGCAGACTGATGTCCGCCCGCCATCGTAATGGGCCCCCAAGTTCTCAGAAACCAGACAAAATCCAGTCTTGCTGCTCACCTAAATCTAACGGAATAACAAGTGTATTCACGTTGTGTGGGGAATTTTGCCCTCCACGGATGAAAGAGGTGGGCGGGCTGTGTTGGAGTACTGTGTCACTCTCATGGGCAACAAACTTGTGATCTGTGCCATCAGTTTTGCCTGCTTTTAACGGCACACTGACAAGAGAAGGGGAGAGCCACCACGGTTTCAAATCACCGCCTCCGCTAAGGACTTCCTTTCCCATAAACCCCTACTGCTACACACCTGTGCTCGATTCCTGCTGACATAAGAGGTGCGCTGCAGTCCCACAGCATGGGTCGTGCCTGGGCCAAGGGCGGGCCAATCTTCGCCCGTCATTGTCCGAAAGAGGCCTGGCTAGGCCCCGTCTCTTGGCTCGCTGTTGTAGATGGTACTGTGCCTGCTTGATCATACCTGATAAAGGTAGCGATGTCTACTTCATATTCTTTGTTTGTTATATTTACTTGAAAATTTGCTGTTTGACGTAATCATGTGGAAGAAGAAGATTATTGGTAGTGGTTCAGTTGTCACCTCACCCTCTAAAGGCACTTCTAATGATCGGATGTAAGTGTTATTAGCAATGAAATCACACTTATGGAGACATACTTCTCCTGAGGCTATTATCTTAACTCCTGGGGCTCCACCGCCTTACAATACCCCAAAGCTAAATCCTCCACCTGTGAGTTGCGGGAAGATAGCTAGCCCTTCTGTTGTGTGAGGCAACGTTGTTTCCAGGCCAGGATATCCAAATGCGGAGCTCGTCCTATACAACCTTGTAACAATGCTTCCACCCAGTTGCATGCAGGTCCCTTGCCCAGCCACCGAGAATGGTGCACAGTGCTCCCCTCATAGTGCACTTTACCCGGGGGGGGGGCAAATACCCTCTGTCTAGCACAAAGCAGCGCAGAGTGGTTATTGGAGGACCATGTTGCTCACTTAAGTACCTGGTTAAAATCGAAACTATCCCCTATTACTGCATGATTAGATGCTTTGGATTGGAAACCAAAATCTTATCATGATTGTCGCATCGGACTCCCTTGCGGTAGGATGGTAACCTACCTCAAATTGCAGGAACCACATGCCCAGTCCCTCCCCAACCACACTCCGTGGCTGCTGCTCATGCTTCAAATGGGAAAGCCCTGGATAGTGGAGGTCCATCTAATAAGCAACCTTGTGCAACGAATCCCCTGAGCAGTGCCCAGGGAGCCGCTTTCTCGGATCCATCTACTGGCACTTACAGTTGTTACAAGAGAGGAACCTTTATCTACGGGTCTTCTTGGATTAATATCAGCAGTCTGTTTTTTACCTCAAGTGCTCGATAGGGTCCTCCCAACCCTCCCTGTTGAACTCACACCACCTACACCCTCCCTGCCTCCAGAGTCCCTGGGGAGACAATACCTGCCTTCAATCGCACAAGCTAAGTACAACTGCCTCCCATATCGGGTGCCATGGAACTGCACCCAGGGCTTTTCCAGGAGCACAGGTGTTACCCCACTATCCCTGTAAACACTACTACTTCCCATAACCTGTGTACCATAAACCATAAATGTCCAATATTATAGAAGAGCATACTCCTTTTAAATTTTTCCTTTTTTTAGCCTAACTTCTAATCTATTAGTACATGATTCAGCCAACTATTTCTCAGAGCTCTGTGCTGACTTAAAGAACCATTATGCTTGCTCAACAGAAGTAAAAACAAAGATGGTTCGTGAGTATTTCGATTGGGCGTTCCGGATTTAGCCAGGAACTCTGTGTGCTCTCATAATTGTGAGATCTGTCAGGCAAAATATATTTTTGAACAAGTTTTTTGATTAATGAAATCATCCCCTGCAACTCTTCTGCATTTTCCGGAAATCTTTTAAACCTTACATTAGAGGGACATGAATGATTATCCAACCCATCTTGCTTTTTCTTTAAGGAACTACTCTTTTCCAAAATGTTCAGAACTTTTATGTAGCTGTCCCTGTTGATCACCCTAATCTGATACTCTCTGCTCAGGTACACCGGGCTTATCAGTGATGAGGGAAAATTTATTCGCAATATCAGTTAGCTGATTTTGCAAGATTGACCATTTCTGCTCCTGTGAGATCTTAAGTTCTTTGATCTCCTGCAGGACTGTCTCCAATAATTGGATGAGATGCTAGGGAGTAGCAGATGATTCTTTAAGAGACTCCGTTGAAACGGGAGAAATAAGAAGAAGGGAAATACCCCATTGCCCCATTGGGGAATGAGCTGGGTAAGCTAGTCAAAGAATTCTGATTAGGCCAGTGTCCTATGTTCTATAAGAGTGACAAGTTGCCTGTTATGGCAGCGCCTGTGGGTGAAGCCATAATACTAATGCAAGAGGTGTGAGCTGCCCCTGAATCCTTATCTGCGTCCTTATTTAAATGCTTCATGCCGTAATGTTAAACAAAGAGGGGATATGCCTGTACTTTCCTGGAGATCCCCATACATAAGTCTTGCAGCCTGTGATCGAGTGTTTGGTCAGGGACTTGATTGCCCACCTGTTTTCTTCTTAGAGCCGGCTGTAAGTCATCCAGGGCTGTGGGCGTTGAGCAACTGCTTTGATCATAAGCAGGAGTTGTAGAGAGACTAGTTTTCGGAGAGTTT
This sequence comes from Calotriton arnoldi, assembly GCA_963921515.1. NCBI lineage: Eukaryota > Metazoa > Chordata > Amphibia > Caudata > Salamandridae > Calotriton > Calotriton arnoldi. The sequence continues at coordinate 208,973 of CAWUFW010006128.1, read as the reverse complement.
TCGCGGCTCAGCATTTCTGCATAGTGTGTGAGAAACCCTTTAGGTATCTTTTTAGTGACCATGGACCTTGATATAGGCTTGATAGGCCTATTAGTTTTTTAGAAGTGTGGTACGCTTGTTTTGTGAGTGGAGTTGCGTCGGGTGTATGGCTTCATTGCTTACAGTGCAAAAATACGGAGGTGTAAGCGAAAATCAGCTATCAGAGTAGATTAAAGTCTGTTAGAGAGAGGGAAAAGGAGAGACTTTCGCACTCTGCCTTGGGAAAGTGATCTCTGCACGTGAATAAATAATTGTTCAATCTGCAATGATCCACTATGATCCTCTCAGAAAATAGGGCAAGTCTTCCAAAAGAATTCTTTCCCGACTGCCAGCAAAATCTGATTGAGACAGATAGCCGCAGATTCCTTTCATTTGAATTTCCCGGACGTCAGACTGGATCCCGAAGATTTTTCTTAGAGCAATACCCTTGCGTGCCAGTAGGTGGATTCGGTCGGCTCTGCGTGACGTTGTCCAGCGTTGTCTCCATTGTTGTGATGTCTGCATCACCTATACAGGCGCCACCTTGGCACGCTGACGTCAGTTCTTTTCTTTCCGCAACAGTTAGAGCAGATCCGTGAAGAGAACTAAACTCTGTCACTTTTTGACAGGCCTTTTTCGACTTTTGTCAATGATTTTTTGGTGTGTAGATGTCCAAGAAGGCTTCGGATTCAAGCATTGTGGCACCTGTCACCGCGCCATGTTGGTAATGGAGCCACCTGGTGTGCCTTTGGTGCCTGGAGCACAGCCATGATTCGAAGTCGTGCTATGACTGCCGGGCCATCGCTTCAAAAGCTTCTGGGCATAACAGACAAACATGTTTAAATTGCTCATTTAGTAAAACAAGAGAAGAAATAGATGTATTAGTGTTGCACCAATCCATCAAGGGGAAGCAAAGTTAAAGGAGTGGACATTACAGTTTTCATTTGCTAATAACTTTGGCACTTTTTAATGAATATGCACTAAGGGCCTCATTATGATGTTGGTCGGAAAGGCTCCGAATGGCATTTGGTTTGACCGAACTCGTGTCGGAAGCCAAGTTCCCGACTGACTAGGAAACATTTCTGAATGACGGATTACGATACAAGGTAGTTGGTCGGTCATTATGAATCGGTTCCGACCGGCATTCGGAGACTCCGAGTCGGTCGGAGCTGAATCGTAGAGCTCTACCGGCCGCGTTTCCGACCAACCGATTACGATGTTGGATTCTGACAGCTGTTCCGACTCAGTCTTTCCGACACAGATCAGCTGTCGGAAACTAACTTTTGGGGCATGTAGCAGGCCCCCCTTCACAAGGAGGCCTTCTGTTGGGGCCCGTGGGGGTACCCATTGGTCCCCTCTTTCCAACCATCCACAGTGTGGTAGGCACCATGGAGTCAGTCGGAATGCTTTCTGACCGACATCGTAATGAGGCCATAAGTGTGCCAGGCTGACAGGCACTTAGCAAGTTGCACCATGTGCAGGTATTTAAGCTTGTGTGCAGCTCTAATACAATGTTTAGATCAAAAGAGGGCAAGGCATAGATGTATAATAAACATACACAAATAAAAAAATATTAATTAAATACATACAGGTTTAAAAACACTTTAAAATGGCCATGGCCTAATACAACATCTAGAAAATGTATGTTAATTGAAAGTTTTAAAGCTGTTTTATGAGTTAGAATTGAATACTTTATAAGTAGAGGTTTTAAATATGGTATACAAATATTTAAAAAATGGACGAACAGTTATCAAGTGAAAAATGTGCATTTTACATTATTGGAACAAATGCAGAGTCCACCATTCAAGTTTACTGTTGATCAAAGTTCCAATTTAGCAAAATAAGGTATTACATCCTTTTCACAATTTTAAAACATCACATCTTAAGTGACAATCCTATATTCTATCTACTTGTGGTTCAGGTTCAGAAACAAGTTTATTTAGACAATTTGTCCATAAAACATTCTAAAAAAGCTCACTTAACAATTAAAACACTTCAGAACCCCCTCCTAGCTACCCGGTCCCCCCCAACCCACTACATTTCATCAGTAAAATTCTGTTTAACAGATCGTAAAAACCGAGCGACTCCAACTGCCACATCTAAATAACGCATTTCTGACAATAGCTCCACAGCTTTCTTCCTATGGAGAGCATCATATTTAAAAAACAAAGGTCTTAAAAACTTGATTCATTTTGCAAAATAAAAGACGCAGTCCATAAGAATATGCGTAAGGGAGCATTTAACTTTCAGGGGGCAGGGGCAGAGACCACTATTATTCTGCACCCTAATCCTGTGTGGGCGCGATGCGTAGATTGGATTGCATTACACCCTAGCCCTCAATATATTTCATTTCTCAATCCTGGGTCTGGTAACTATGATAAATAAGAAAAAACATTATCCTGGCCCAATGTAGCAATCTACTTGTGGGAATACATATTATTTTTCAAAGAACATAATATTGGGGTAATTGATGGTTTGTTTGTTAGATAATCTTTAGTCTCCTTTAGTGATAATTTTAAACCACAGCAATTCAAGTGTGATTTAGAGGGAAATATAGCCCATGAACCTATTTCCTCCTCAAACTCCATGAAGATTTCATCATTTTTATATGTCCTTCAAGATGTTTAGCCCACTGGCTTTCACTTAGAATAACCCCTTTCCTGCAGTAAACAGATTTTATTTTTAATTTCCCACTTATAGATATTTCTTCTTATAAATCAATGTTATTGATTTTAGTGCATGGAGTATATCAACCATTAACCCGTTCCGTGCTTATGACGGAACCACGCTGTCATGAGCCATGGGCGCCGTGTGCTCATGACGGCGTGGTTCCGTCATGCGGCTGCCGCTCCGCCCACGCGGCATTAATTCCCCGCCTGTGCGGGTGAATTAATGAGCGGGCGGGGCCGTGACGGAACCACGCCGTCATGAGCACACGCCGCCCGTGGCTCATGACGGCGTGGTTCCGTCACAAGCATGGCGGCGCTGCGCTCACCCCCCACCCCCCCAGCGCCGCGGAGGAATTACCGCCGCGGCGAAGGGGTTAAAGAAGACGATGTTATTGATTTTATTGCATGGAGAATATCAACGATTAAACAAGACAATAAGCAATTGTCTATAGTATTCCCACCATTTGCTCTAGATTTTAGAGTGCCCATGGGGGCATCCTCTGTCTAAGTAAATGATCCTATTTGTTTTCCACTCCAGTCCATTTTGGCATACCATTCCTGTATCCTGGAAGGAATTGGAGTCAGATTTGATAGTCTGTAAACACGAGTCAGGACCACACAAACCTCTCCCCTCAATGTGCGATTGCACTGACAATCTCACACATGTGCAGCATGTCCACCATGGGGGCACAGCAGTAAAAACAATCAGGAAATACAGCAGGATATATGCTATGTAATTTGGCCGGAGTGGGATAAGCCTTATGCAAGATGTGGTAATGGATAAGCTGAAAGCAGGCATTGTCGGAATCCTTGCGCAGGTAAGCCAATACACTATCCGATTTCTACTGGGTCAGCCCACGCCCAATATCACACTCCCAAATGTGCCAGAGTAGAGTCAATGAGTCTTGAGGAAAATGCAAGAGTGCACTCGAAAGCCATGTAACCAACCAGCGTCCCTCACCTATAGTGTGCAGTACCTGTGTCAGACGTAGCGGAATGGGCTTCATATCAGTAATGCCCAACATTCTCTCAAGTTTAATCACAAAGCACCTAGGCATCAGGTACTGACCCACCCGTAGACCCATCTGCTCGCCAACAAATGGAACGAGCTCCTCCTCCACTAAGAGTGGTCACACCTGCAGAATCCCACGGTGTTCCTCTCCCAACCAGTCACTTCCCCAAAAAACTGATGGAGCGTAAGGGAATCTCAGAGGCATACAAGGAAGTCTGCAGTGTCATCCACAATGCCTGGCAATGACATAAATACTCCACATGCAGAAGGCCATTAGGGGACACTGGTAACTCCGAGATGGGAAGAAACAAGTCCCATACCTTGCTAAGCAACCCAGACCATGACCCTGAGCTCACATCCTCCAAATTGTGCCCTCCCAGCCAACGGGAAGGGCACTATAATAGTACTCCAACAAGGGGGAGTCCAGGCCTCCACTCTCCGTCAGGAGCTGCAATTTGTGCAAAGCCATCCTACGCCCACCCTTGCTCCATATGAGGTCTCCCAGCATCCTATTTAACATCTGAAATGTTCTGAGGAGGATACAGAGTGGCAAATTTACGAGTAAATACAGGAGGTGCGGCAACATCACCATTTTAGAGAGGGCCTGTGCCGTGAGCGGGAGGGAACACCAAAAGGCCATCTGGAGTTGCAAGGAAGATATTGCCCTTGTAAGGGTGCCTTCAATTAAGTTGCGAGGCGTATGGTAAATATTAATATCCAGGTAGCGAAAGGAGCTCGACTCCCATCTGACTACATGCGTACCAACAGCAATGTCCTGCGGAGGGCAATAAAGATTTAACGGGAAAAGACACAACTTAACCCAATTGACTCCCTAGCCCAAAGCAGCTTGCAAATTCTCCAGTATGTGGGTGGCCTCCACTATACCGTCTCGAATGTGTTTTATGTACACTAAGACATCATCAGCATATAAGGAGATGATGTGGAAATTGCCTCCTACCGGAATACCCCAGTCAGCGCAGAACTGCCAAAGACGCTGTGCTAGGGGCTCCATCACTAGTGCAAAAAGCAAAGGGAAGAGGAGGCAACCCTGACATCTACCCCTACCAATGAGAAATGGACCCGATATCCTACGACCTATCTTCACTCTCATCAACGGCTCTGTGTAAACGAGCTTGTTCATTTCCAAAAGCCTACCTCTAATGCACATGTGTTATAAGACCGCAAACAGATATCGCCAGTCAAGGATATCAAAACCTTTCCCAAGGTCTAGCAACAGTCAAACTCAGTAAGGCCAGTGTGTCAGAGCACCCTCCAACACTCTATGCAATCAAAAGTGATTAAGAATCGTGGATCTGCCCGGGATGAATCAGATCAAAAAGGACCATGGTCGGCATATGTTCCAGAAGTTGTGTCGCCGGCACCCTACTAAGAAGCTTATAATCAGTACCCATCAACAACAGGAGGAGGAAGGTCCCACCACAGCTTGGGGAGGGACACCAGAAAAGCCTCTCTCATAGATGGGGCCAAATGCCCCGCCTCTAGGGCAACAGTATATAATTCCACCAACTTAGGGTCCAATAAGACTTCAAAGGACTTATAGAAGTCAATGGGCAAGCAATTGAGACCTGGGGTTTTACAGGTAGGGGATCCCGTTAAGCGCCCCTAATTTCCTGCTCAGTTACAGGGCCACACTGCCCCCTCTGCCATACAGGGACCGACGGCAGTGGGACATCAGAAAAGTAGTCTGGGATCCTGATCAGGTGAGAATGGGCTGCAGAATCATTAAGGGTCTGATAATGCGCGCAGAATGCATCATGGATCTCTTCTTGGATGGTGGTGATTTATCTGGAAAAATACAGATGGAAGTCACCAGGATATTATCCCGAGCACGCCACAGTAACCATGCCGAGAACAAAAAACAAGGGAACCCTACTCACGGGGAGCCTGGGTAAGTAATTTGTAATCATTGTTTGTTGTATAATCATATTGTGATTCTCAGGCCCTATGTATATATTGTTTATTTCATTTATTCATTATATAAACGAATTTTTTTTTAACATTGACTATACCCTCAGTGTCAGTGGCCAGCTTTCTTTTTGACATCCTACTAACCCTGTATATTGCCATTGTGCAGAATTGCATCAGAAATACTGTATTATTATTCCACAGGAGCCAATGTTTCCCCATTAACAGTAACCATGCCAGCAGACAACCTTGCTTATCCTCCTCTGTGTGGACCCTGGCCTGATACACCTTGGCGACTGCAGTGGTTGGGCATTGCGGTTCCTAGCATCAGTGAGTGAGACCCTAACATTTTCACCCCAATCATTGCCTGCTTGAGGCCCCGCAAGGAGGTTTCTACCTGGAGGAGGACCCAGCTGGGCAAGTCTCGCGCACCTATAACTGCATGTATGCAATGTCCCAGAGCCACAGTTTTCAACGCATCCCACTTCATCAAGCGTCTTGAAGCCTTGCCATTGTTTTTTGTTATATAATTAACTAGTGCATCGTGGACTGAGTCATGGAACACAGCGTCCTCCAGCACCGTGGGTTACAAACGCCATGCAGGTACCAACTGATTGGGATCCCCCCACGCAAACTGCCAGAGCAGCTGGTTGTGATCTGATATGGTCTTCCCCAAGTATTCAGCTGACATGACCTTAAGCTGCATGGCAGTGTGGCAGAGGAAACAATCAAGCCACTCATGGGGATCAGCTGCTGAAGAGTAAAAGAAATATTCCCTGACAGCTGGATTCAGGGTTTTCCAGCCATCCATTAAGGACTAATGGACAAGCCACTGTAACAGGTAGGCCACGGCACACCTGGTAGCCGACTGGGGAAGAGGAGTGTAGGGTCTATCCAGGGCAGTGTCCAGAACACAATTAAAATCACCCCCAAGCAACCAGGACAAATGGGACCAATGGGTCAGTAAGGAGGAGATGCATGCAAGGAAGTCTGACTGACCAACATCCAGCAGATACAGACTCTCTAACAAAACCTTCACCCTATCAAATCTCCCCACCACAAACACAAAGCAACCCTCCAGGTCCATCTCAACCACTGTGTCCTGAAAAATCACCCCAACCCGGATCCATATCAATGCTCCCCTATCGTAGGCCATGCAGAAACAAAGCCCCCTCCAGTGATTTTGAAGTCCAATATCCTCCCCCTTGCCAGGTGAGTTTCCTGTATGAAGGGCACATGCATCCCATGACTCTTGAGGTATTGATGGCTCGTATGGCATCTGGCAACTGTTTCCAGCCCCATGGCATTCAAAGTAAGAAACGTCAGTTTAGCCATACAGTAAACATGTGGAGAGGGAAGCAGACTGCGCTCTCCAACAGGGAACCCCCAGGTGTGCTGCAAAAGAAAGTACAATGAGATGCTCAACAAAAATGACAAAATGAAATCTCCAACTCCCAATTCCAGGGTGGCAGAGCAACATCTGGCTGCCCAAACAGTTAACATAACGCTGCAAGTTTGTGGGCCCTAAAACACAGCCACGTATAATCAGGAAAGAGGACGATCTGTGCGTTGTCGAACGTTATATGGTCCAGCCTCTGGGCAGCCTGCAATTCAGTGTCCCAGTCTCCTAGGTTCAGTAAACTTGCCACCATGGGTTGTGGAGCAGCAATAGGCAGGGGCCACACAGCAGGGACTCGGTGTGCCCACTCAAATGTGAAGTGGCGGGACAGCTCCTCAGGAGCAACGTCAGTGAACAACCAAGTTTCAAAGAAGGCAGTGGGGTTGCTGACCTCTGCCCCCTCTGGAATACCAACTACAAGGACATTGTTGCACTGGGAGTGGCCCTCCAAGTCATCCAGTTTTCCCTCCAACTGTTTGGCCCTACTGGTAAGGTCTCCGACTTGTTTAGTGGGTGAGTGAGTTTGCAGCTGTATCTCAGAGATTGTGGATTCAGCATCTTTCACCCTGTCTGATAACTTCCTCTAGAGCTCCTGAAAGAGTCCCAACTCCAGCACCACAGCAGCGACCATACCCCCAATGTCCAGCTGTGTTGCTGTGATGTCATTAGGGATGGTGTCCAACTTCAGGGCCATAGAGTCCACATCCAATGAGGACTGTTCTCCTGCGGCATCTGGAAGTGGCATGGACCCTGAAACTAGGCCAACAGCACCACTCGCAATCTGCCCTCAGAAGACGATGATGTCCATGAGACAACAGGAAGGGCCGGACACACTGTAGGCCTGCTGTCCCCCTGGCACCCCACTTTAGGCCCAGCGGTACCAGCGAGGCACGAGCAGCCAAACTTCACGTCCCTCAAACCATCCCCCACAAATAGGCCTTAACTACAATCTAAGTGTCATTCGACAACCCCCAAGGCAATAGGAAGGCTCATGTATCTTCACTATCTCCAGGGCGTAGTCCTCACTGTCCTCCATCCTGATGGGCCACACCTCACTGGGCAGGCTCCACCGTGAAGTGGCACTGCAGGCGGCCGGACAAAGCCCCCAAATCACCTGACCCAGACCCTGTCAGGGCTGCCAATGTAGCTGAGGAGGGGGAGGGCCCATGGGATCCATACTCTTCACTGCTCAGCTCTTCGGGAAGCGGTGGTGAAAAATGCATCCCTACAGGTCTGGGGGTCTACTCACTGCCAGGTGGGGAGCAACCTGACCACAGCTTTGGCCGCTCCTTGGGTGTTACCCGCTTCCTGGGGCCAGTATCACTCCACCCCCTCAGCGCACCCGAGCAGCATCACCAGTTTCTGCACTCACCGCTGCTGGGTGGGAGGAAAGAGGAGCAAGAGGTCAGCAGCATCTCCTGCTGCTGTCTACCGCCTCCCAGGAATCGCCAGCAGATCATCAGCACAGACCACATGTTCCAGCACTGCTGAAGTGGGCAGGCCTCTCACAGTCGGTGTGGCAGTCTCCTGGCCATAACCCTCTGCAGTCCCAAGCCCCTGTCCATCACTACTGGCTCAGGGCTGTCACTGGGGGCCCCCACGATATAGACGGATTCACAGGCCCTCAACTCCAGAGCCTCACTCAAATGCAGCTGCCACTTTGCGGAGCATGGCCACCGTGCCAGATCTGTTTAGGTGTGAAATATATTATGTGAAGATATTTAAGATGGATTAGCCTGAATTGGGTCCAGATAGCGATCTCACAAGGGCCCTTATTAGCTTCCCACCAGTCTGTATCAGCAATGCGCCTCACCCATCCCTCCCACTTTTATTTGAGGGCTGCAAGTCAGTCCAAGGCATTGGTAACCAGAGTGCAGTAGATCTATGAGACCCCACCTTTGTCCACCATCTCATCAGGATCTTAACTTTTAACGGATGAATTCTGGAAGATCCAAGAGGTCAGGTTTGTGGCTTGAAAGTGCAATCTATAGTTGTAGGTATTTGTAAAATTAAGTTTGGTCCAGGTCGAAGTGAGATTTCAGGGTTAAGCATGAAGCCACTCTACTCCGGGTGGACCAGCAAGGTCAATACTCTTTAAAGTCTATTTGCTAGTGCCTTGGTGGAAATCTTAACTACTGTATTGATTAGTGACATAGGTCTATATATGGAGCATTGATCCTTTGGAAGGCAGGCCTTATGGATCACAGCAATAGTAGCAAGGTCTACCTCTAGAGGAAAGGAGCATTTTTTCTGTTTACTTTTATAGGTCAAATAGTCGGGATGTCACAATCTTATGAAGTTTGCAATAGTATTCGAGAGGGAAGCCATCAGGCCCTAGAGTTTTGCCAGAGTTCATGTCTTGTTAGGCTACCCCTTATCCCTCAGTTGTGAGGGTTAGGTCTAGATCTTTCCTAAAGAGCATTGTGAGTGATGGAAATGGTGTTTCAGTGAGTATGGAAATGATTTGTTGCTGTATAGAGTGCGGTTGTTGGGAGTAAAGCGTGTGGTAATAGTCAACGGATGTCACCACAATTTCTGCCGCTATACTGTGTCATTGACCATTGTTATCCAGAATCTCCAGAACCACTGTTTATTCCATCTCCCTGGTGGCCAGCCAGTAGAGAAACTTTCCAGTTTTGTCTCCATGCTCATAGACCCTTCTAATCAAGGATCTCCAGTACTAGTGCACCTCTTCCAACGATGCCTATTGTAGGGCAGCCCTAACAAGCTTGAAATGGTGATAGAGTGTTTGTGACAGGTTGGCTTGGCATCAATGCTCCAGCTCGAGAATGCGTGCTTTAAGCTCAATTATAAGACATTGTTTATCTTGCTCTTTGCACCTGATGCAACTGAGTTTTGTTGTATGTCAATATATGATTGGGTTTCTGTCAACAAATTTTCAGTACAGTGGTTATTTCCCACTAGCACTATGCATTGAGGCACCATATAGGCTGTCGGCTAGTAGAAGACAGTCCCAGGTAGACTGTGATCAGTAAGTGGTCAAACATGCCCCTTGGGCACTGAAAAAGGGTTGGGTCATATAGCTAGTGTCTGGTGCGGGAAGAAAGATAAGGTCTATGCAAGACATTGATTTGTATGCAGCCGAAGTGTGTGTGTGTATTCCCTATCTTGTGGATGCCACACTTTCCCGACATCACATAGTTCAAGTGAGGGAATCCAGTCTATCAGGAGTTTGGATTTCCCCGTTCATCTGGCTGTGGGACCAGTCGAGGTATTTATGCTGGGGTTAGACGAGGTGCTAAAGTCCCCTCCCACTAGTGTAACGCCCTGGGGGAATTTCAGTTAGACCGATTCAAGTGCAGTGAGAGTAGGTTTGCTGCTGCTGAGGTGGTATACAGACACTGAGAAAATTGTACTGTTTCCCCTCAGGAAGCCTCCCTACACCTACATATTGAGCCAAAGGATCAGAGGTAATCACAGGGAACGTGAGAGAAAAACTCTTGTGTAGGAGTATGACTACCCCTCTGGAACCTTTGGTGAATCCTGCATAGAAGTTCCTGTGATGATAACCATAGCTCCTTTTGAAAGGACATTTGGAGCTACAGGATTCCTGTAACATAAGGACCAGCAGGCCTAGGCTTTTTGGCTCAATGGAGGACAGCTGTCCTTTTAATGCGGTCCAATAGGCCATGAACATTACAAGAGATTACCAAGAAATCAGTAATGTAAGCGCTAGGGCAGTAGGTTGTACCGAGTTGTATATTTCTGTTGTGGGTGATAGGTTTAAGAGCACGCAGATGGATGCTGTAGAGTTAAACATGACTAAAGAGTAAACAAAGAACAAAACAAACAAACCGTCACTACCCCCGAAAAAAACAAAACCCCACACACCTCCCCAGAATCATCTGTTTCCTGATAAACCCATATGAAACAAACCAATGTGTCAGGTAAACACAGGCATTAAAGATGGACCTCACTTAGCTAATTTATTGAAAAATCCCAACAAATGAACAAACACCCATTCCTTCTGCAATGGAATGTTAGGTTTACACCACAGTCCTTGAATTATGGCATTGAGGCAAGTTTAATAGCTTGTTTTAAACATTTGTTCTCTAATGAATACCAGAAAACTTTGGAATACACATGAAGCAATTCAGAGGCATCTAAACTAATTGGGGACATATTGCCCTTACAAGCCTTGATTAACACGGTCATGGAAAAGCCACCGTATTCTGTGTTAAATTTGATTAGCGCTCTCACTGTGACTGCAGACCAGACTTTCAATGAATCTAGATGTTATTATCACACTAATGGGGTTCTATTTGGAGGAATTGTCCCCATCCACGGTACCACTCCACAATACTATACTCACAAAAGGTAACTGGATGGGCTAACTACTGAACTAACATACTAGGTTGTAAATGTAAGGGAACGGACAAATGCATTTGTTAAGACAAGAACCCTCACTCACCCAAAGGTGACATGCTTCATCATTGGGTTCCCTCTTGCACACTGCGACCGCAAGGTACACAGTGTGGGCTGCAACTCTCCCACAGGAGAGGAGCGTGAGGTGTTTTAGGTCATCCAATGTAGGTAGGAGTGAGGGGCAGAGTGCAAAAATATAACTTCAAAAGTGAATTAAAACTATCTCCTGGATAGACAAAGATAACTTTAATTGGTGTCCCCAGTGGATAGAACTAATAACAGCGAAGTGAAAATATCCAGGAGATAGTTTTACAACAAGTGGATCTAGGGTTTTTTATCAGGGACCAAATGCAGCTCTTTAGTGTGGAGTTTGGGCGTTTTTAGTTTTAGACAGTAGGCTGTAATTCTTGCTTTCAGGATCCAGTGTTGAGATGACAATTTAAATTCCATACGGATTTGGGCATGAGAGATTGAGTTGGGGAGATGGAACACTCTGCGAAAACAGGCTGATTGCTCTCTTTCTAGCCATGTGAGCATTTTACCTAAAGGTCAATTCGTCATAGGCTACTGTCAGTAAGAATTTCGCACCCATTACACAAATTAGTGGCGATTAATCCGGAGTGTTCAGGGCTTTTCTTTATTATCAAGAAAGCCCCCTCTAGGCAGCAGGCGCTCCTTGCATTGCTGTAATATGCGGAGCCAATCTTCCTCTGTGATCTATCCAGACATCTAGGTACTTATATGCAGCCACTACCTCTATAGGTTTTCCTTCGATGTACCGAAGGCATTTTCTTGCTTGTTGTCTTGATACCATCATCACCCTAGTCTTTGCGATGTTAATCTTTAGGGCGTTTGTCTTGCAGTAGGTGGCCAGTGAGACAAAGAGCCTCTGAAGGCCCACAGGGGTTTGGTCGAGGAGAATCGTGTCATCTGCATATTGCATTGATTAAATTTTGGAGGATGCAAGTTGGACAGAAATGCCCGAGAGGCTGGCAGCCACTCTGGCAAGTCTGCTAGGTACAAATTGAAGAGCAGTGGGGCCAGTATGCACCCTTGCTTTAAGCCGCTATTGGTCATGATTTTATTGGTCGTTTACCATCCAGTGGAAACTCGTATTTTTACTCAGGTGTTGGTGTACAAAGCGATAACAGCATTTAATAAGGATTACAGGATGCCACAATTGTTTAGTTTTTTCACAATCTGGGGCAAACAACACTGTCGAAAGCTGTTTGGAAGTCGATGAACCCCATGTACAAAGACTTTCTTTTTATGGCAAGCATGCTCTCGATCATATGAGATAGACAGATCAGATTGTCTTCAATGTGGCAACCCTTTTGAAAGTCGGTTTGAGTGTGTGGGATCAGTATGTGATCTTCCACCCAGGTAGTCAATTCTTGCAGTAAAGTGCTTGCATAACATTTCCCTTCAACGTCAAGAAAAGTGAACATCCGGTAATTTTCGGGGCTGGTGCAGGAGCCTTTTTTGTGGATAGTAACAAGGAGAGAGCCTTGCCAGGAGTCCGGAATCAACCCGCCCATTCGGCTTTCCCCGAATAGAGGGGTCAAAAGTGAAGACCACTTGTGCGGCGAAGCTTTGTACACCTTTGTCGGTATGCCGTTTGGGCCGGGCGCCCCTCCTGAATGCATTTGTTTTATAATAAATGCGATTTGAATTGGTGTTATGTTGACAATAGGCTCCGGTCCTATGTGAAAGTTGACATGGCTAGAACTGTGAGGACCAATCAGGTTGTTATTGGTGGGCTCTACGTAGAGTGTTTCAATGTGAGCCTCCCACTCGGCAGGGGAAATGTTTGTTATTGTTGATAGTTGGGCTGGGCTGGTGCATTTGTTTACCCAGTTCCAACATTTCCTTTGATCTTTTGATTTTATGATTTCGTGAGCAGTTTCCCAGAGGTGATCTTCTTTCAACCTCCGGAGGGTAAATTTCACTTTCCTGTACTCCTTGCGAGTAGTCGATACCTTCTCTCGAAGAGATTTTTATTCGGTGTTATCGTAGGTGCGTCTACGCAGGAGGCTGTTTAGTTTACGTTTTATTTTCACAATGATTTGCTTGTGTTCAAAGACGTGTTTAGTTTTTGTTGTGGTGTTGTTTGGCCCTGAGATTTTCTTTATGATTAGGTCTGCTCTTAGGTCATCCACTGCCTTTTCCCATGTTATTGTGGTCAGCGGGTCATTGCCCTCTTGTATCAATTCATCCAGAAAGTGGTCTACCCTCTCATCGATCACGTCCTGGAAGTCTGCGGTCCACCGTATTTTTCTTACTAGTTCTAGGTTGTCTTCCTTCCCAATCAACTGGATTTCTGTTCAGAGGCACTAAGAGAGTGGCACTTTACACGTTCGAATGGCATAATCGCTTGCCGGCGAAGGAGTTACAGCGAATTCCTGCACTAAATGGAACTGAGCGATCGAAACCCAGATCTAATCTAGCGTGGCCATTCTAAAGCACGATACATGTGTGTAAGCGGCTGGCAAGTCCGATTCAGATCTTCCATTTAAAGTACGGAAGCCTAGTTGATTTAGGTAAGCTGCTATCGTTATGCCACTTCTGTCTTTTCGTTGGTACTGGTGTCTTATGTTCGGAATAGCTCACATTTGGTCGTCTAGTGGCGTTAAGGAGGAAGAATCTAAACCTGTCTCCATTAGGTTGGCATTAAAGTCTCCCATTATTAGCCACATGTCATTTGGAAAGAGGGAGAGGAGGTCCCTCATGGCGGGGAGCATTCTGCTCAAGGTTACCTCTCGTTTGATTCTGGATGGATGTAAGTGAATGCAGCCGAAGATTATTGTTTGTTGTTCTGAACTACGGTCTTCTGCTTGCTGAATCTGGGTCTTAAGGAAAATATAATCTCCCTGCCCTTTACACAGGAGGGAAGCCGGTAGAGCCAAATTTCTCTTCATGTAGATTGACACGCCTCCCGAGGCATGGCCACCTGCTTGAGATGCGGTTGCATATGATTCATAAGCAGTGTAGTCCTGCCATGGGATTGATTGCAAGGTCCAGGTTTCTTGTAGGGCGACAATGTCATAGCTCGTCAGGTGGCAGGATGTCATCTTTTTGGCTTCATCTTTGGTTAATCCTCAAATGTTCCATGAGCAGACTTTTAAGAAGTAAATGGTGTCCTTATTGGTTATGTTTTTAACCGGGGTGCTAGGTACTTCGCCCTAGGGCCTGGGAAAGCCAGGTCCAGTCTTGAGAATTTTACGGTTTAAGAACACACTGGCGCGGACCTCTTCACTTACTTGTGGTGATTTGCAGCAAGCCCTCTGTTCATGGCATTCATTTTGGTCCTGCTAGGGGGCCACACAGGACAGAGCTGAATGAGGGCATGGCTGTGTTACTGTGGATCACACTTTTTTCATGATCTTTTTTAGGAGTGTTAGAGGCTCTTTCTTTTAGTGATGCTGGGTACTTAACTGGAGCAGCAAAACTAACCTGGATTCCCCAGTCTCCCAGACAATTTTTGTTCTTCATTAGGGCAGAGGCCATGTCTTCACTACAGAAGGTTACTTCCGTAGCCTTGTTTATCTCACCCAGTTCTGGGGCCACAAATGCCACACTTTCGATGTCTATGGTTTTAATATTTTCTAGTCCCGGTAGATGCGAGCACAGCTTTAAAATATATCCTCTATTGAGTGTGTCCCATTTCCCTTGGGACACATACTCAGGGTACAACTTCAGTTTTAAGCCTCCTTGAGTCAGCTGCATTTTCTCAGCAGTATTCGCTGTCGCTTTGTTCTGCTGTCCAGATTTATTTACTGGTGAGCCTTCTTTGAGCACCCTAAACTAGGGGGTCGACTTTGAAGGATATGCGTGGGTTCCAAGTGGGGCAATGTTTTAATGTGGTTTTTGTATGTTGCAGCACTTTATATCCACTTCCAAGTGCCCAGGACTGCATTTGCACCACTTGGCAGGGCAAGGCTCTCAGCTGGGAGAGCCCAGGTGCTGTTTTTGGAGTAGTTGGAAGTCTTTTATTTCCCTGAGACTTCAAACAGGTGGCAAGCAGACAGGTCCTTGGAGTTACTCTGGGTTCAAATGGAGCAGGTCCAGTTTTTCTCACCCAGGCAAGATGGGGAGCAGGCAGGTCAGCACAGAAGAAAATAAGTTCTTCCAGAGCAGCATTCCAGCAAAGTGGCGGTCCGTCAGCAGCACAGCAGTCCTTCTTCCTGGCAGAATATCCGCAGGTACAGAAGTATACTGAGTTGGTAGGGCCAGAAGTCCAGCTTTTATACTCGGTGGTGCCTTTGAAGTGGGGGAGAATTTAAAAAGGGGCTTTGAAGTGTACAGAGAGCAGTCCTTCCTGCCCTGGCTCCAGACTCACAACAGGGAGTTAAGCAGTCCTTTGTGTGGGGACAAGACATACCCTATTCAGGTGTGAGGCTGTGCCCAGCTCCATCCTCCCATCATGCCCAGGATGGCCCATCAGGATGTGGATGGCCCATCAGTCACACCTAAGATCCCATTGTGTGTGGCTATCTAGAGGGAATGCACTGGCCCCAGTTGTCACCCACCCCAGACATGTATTGGAGACAGGCAGCAGGCACAGGACTAAGAGCAGAAAAATGCCTTCTTTCTAAAAAGTGGTATTTTTAAAGTTGTAAAGATAAATTTAACTTTGTCATCAAAGAGGATTTATTATTAAAATTCTATAAGTAGTAAACATGAGAGCACTAGGGAGTGGGTGATGAACTCCGCTCCGTTGTCGGAGTTCACAGAGTTTTTGACACTCCGCTTGGAACGCGGAGTTCTGCAAAAACTCTGCCAACCACCGCGGAGCATAGTTTGCTGCCCCCACCCCTACTGGGCATGTCCCAAGCCAGCCAAGAGCCTTCATAGGTTCATGAGAGGCTCAGGTGGCAGAGAT
Organism: Calotriton arnoldi; assembly: GCA_963921515.1. Lineage (NCBI taxonomy): Eukaryota > Metazoa > Chordata > Amphibia > Caudata > Salamandridae > Calotriton > Calotriton arnoldi. The sequence continues at coordinate 192,681 of CAWUFW010006128.1, read as the reverse complement.
GTGCCATTTATCCTTCCAGATGTGGCACTGCACCACAGGTACCCGGCTGGCAGGCTTGTGGCTAAGAGGAGACTGGGGACGTGCCATGGCGCAGCATGCAGTGAGACGTGTGCTTGGCGGGGGAGTCTCAGGGGCAGTGCAGGATTCCTGGGTTCTGTAGGCAGGCTGGATGCCACAAGCCTGCAGTGCAGTGCAGTGCTGAACCACATGCACCCAGCTGGCAATCTGGATGCCATGAGCCTGTGCACCAACTGTGGCCTGCACAGTCCAGCTCACATGGTCACTGTGTGAGTGACCCAACGGTGACCAGATCAGCTGAGCCACGGTGATGACAATGACTTTCACCAACATCCGGAGTCCCCTTCACGTTCATCTGTGGCCGCGCGTTGTGTGTCGCTCGCTGGGGTTGCGACAGACTGAAAATGCTGGGCAATGATATTGTGCCTGACTCTGGCATGGACTTCTCTGAGGACTTGTCCACTCTTACTTCTGCGCAGTCGCAGTTTGGCTGGCAGTGGTCGACAGAATGAGGAAGAGGCTGCGGTTCTCCAAAGTCGGGGCTCTGTCTTCCTCGGGGAAAAGCCATGCGGTGAGCACCATGGCCCCATGCCCCTGGGGGTCCTCCTGGGCTGCACACTTCTTTGACCTTGAGGGTCAAGGACCCCTGCTTGCGTGCTGTGGCGTGTGGTGTTGCATCATCTGCCAAGCCTGGGAGCTGGAGCTGCTTGGGGTGAGTGTGGGGTGCTCCCCTATCTAGACAGTGTCATGTTTGTTTATTAGCAGGGCGGAGCGGAACTCCACAGAATTCCACAAGAGCTTTTATGCAACTTCATGGAATTCCACGTAGTGCAACTCTGCAAACCCCACCCACCCCTAGACAGCTCTACCTCTTTCCAATTAGAAATGACACTTATTAGATGCAACAAGGAATCCCCAATGATAACCTATGGAAAAGTTAGGCCTCACAGTAGTGAAAAGTGAATTTGAGAGTTTTTCACTACCAGAACATGTAAAACTTAAAAGTACATGTTCTACCTTTTAATTACATAGCACCACTCCCTATTGGCTCCATAGGGCCTCCCTTAGGGTGAGTTATATGTAATAAAAGAGGAGTTTGCACAATCGCCCATCTCCCCCTAGCATCAGATACAGCTTTTGATTCTTTATACTCCAAACTCCTAGCTACTAGCGTGGCTACCCCTCAAATAGAGGCCAACTGTGTTGTGTTTGCTAATCCCATTAAATGTGGATTATACATCTTGATCTCCTCCCATACCAATTTTCGTTAAGAGAGGGAATTAATGCCAGACACATTCCAACACATTAGTCTTAACCTAGTCATTGTGTACCGATCCTACTTTCCCATTGGCCCACCCTGCCCTAGAATCCATGTGCTCTATATACTCCATTATTTGTGATAGTTTACTCTGATATGACTAATCTTTCCCCCACAACCCACCACATACATCAAGAACAAATATCTTTTTAAATGCTCTTTGAAAGTGAGACCCCTCCCCACCCCAGCTCTAACCCTCCCTGAAACAGAACCCACCCCCTGTATCTGGGTAGAAGACCCTCTCCCACCTTGGGTTGTGGATGGATGTCACAGCCCTCTGAGAGAGCCATCCCCTCCTTACCCCTGAGAGTTCACCCTTAAGATGAATAATCTCTGAAAGAAATAATTGAAAAAATAAAAGGTATAAAAAGAGAAGACGTGCTCTATCCCAACCAATTACCTAACCACAATATCATTGTACCATCATTGACATCATCATCATAGTCATCCATATCTTAATCAAGATCTTAATTATTCAGATGTCCCTTTAACATTACGAAGGGCCGTCTTGGCATCGTCTTCTGTAGTACACATCAAAGTCTGCCCATTATGAATTACTTTGAGCCTTGCCGGTTACTGCAGAAAGACTTGTGCTCCTACTGCTTTCAAAGGATCAATCATTTGGCATAATTTCTATCGCCTATCCGTTGTAGGTTTATTGAGATCCGAGTGTACAAACATGACATACCGTCTACTGCCACCGATAAGGCGGCCAGGCTTTCATAGATACCGCTTGTCTCAATAGGAAGTTGCCAATATAGATTAATACTAGACTTGGATATACAGGGTAAGAGTTGAAGAAGACCCTGTTGCTGTCCCAATTTATAGGTGGCCTATGAGTCCGTTGCGCTTGTTTGTCCATGTCCCAATCCATATGGTCTAGAAAAGCCTTTCCAAGCAACTGCACTATATACTGCTGGGGGTCATCCCCCTCCTTCCCTTCCCGTATGCCAAACACATGCTGGTTATTCTTCCTTTGACGATTTTCAAGATCTTCAATCTTTAGTTGTACCATAGCCAACCGATGATTGTGATGCTCAATGGATTTAACTGTTGCTGATCCAACTTCTTCCACATCGTCACCTCACTGTTGTAGTTCACCCATCTCCAAAGACAAAGCAATTACCTTTCCAATGACCTCGGCTATTGATAGCTGATTTGTCACATTGTCTGCCCTCACTTGTACATGATGCAACTGCGCCTCTGCTTGCTGAGCCTGTAGAAACTGTAGGATCACCCTGAGAGTTGGTTCCTGAGTTTCATCAATTTCATCACCAACTGTAGTGCCTTCTAATGTCCCAGAGGAGAGGCAGAGGAAGTGGCTGCCACTAGAATCAAAGTGTATGCCCGTGTGGGGGGAGGAGGGAGCTAATATCTAATCCAGACCTGTCAGCTGATGCTGTATTTTGAGACTTTGTTGGTTTAGCTGGCAATTGGGCCACAAGATTAGCTGAGGATAAGCGTCTCACAATCGCTTTTACCTCTCCCTTCAACATCACCCAGTCTCGTAATGGACTGCCTTTGTAGTCATTGCTGACAGTAGAGTTTCTCATCAGTACGGCTTTACTCTTACCAGCCTGCTGTCCCTTTAAAGTTCCCTTTTTTCTTTTAACATTACCCCTACTGGGTAGCAACCATCGCCTAGCTGATGGCACCTAGTCCGCCTCGTCCTCCTGGCTTGTCTCTGCCCCAAATTCTCCCTCCTCCTCCACTGTAGAACAGTCTGTGCTAAGGGCATAGATGATGAAACTACTGCGAGAGGAAGGGGGATATCGCTTGCTGTGTTATTGTTAGCTAATTGTGGCCGGGCAGGTGAGTTATTGGATATTAACCCTGTTACCTCCACTACCTCAAAGTCCCCCCCCAGCAGCCCAACCAGTATTATAGGGGTAGTCACAGTCTCATATTGTCCTGTTTTTCCAGCTTATCCACTGAAGTTAAAATTTTCGCTTTTTTGCAAGGCTTTGGGGAAGCAGCCCGATTTTCAGTCTCCCTCTTCTCACTTAATTCTAAAGGTTACAATGTTGCACCTCTGAAGCCTTGGGCCCGCCAGCTGCTACAATGTCACTCTCTCCATGCTGTGTCGTGCTGGCTGCTACTGGTGTGAAATTATCCCAGAAGGAGCTGCTGCCATTAACATATCCACCAAGAAAGTCTCCTCTCCGACAGCTAGAGACTCCCTGGTTTATGCCTGCAGGAGGCTGACAGCTGTACCGCCGCCAAGTAACTTCAGAATTGGCCGCCCTACTTGGGAAGTGGTGTTGGGAACCAATCCTAGCATGCAGCAGGCAGCCTCAGGACGGCTGACTTCAGCCTACTGTCTAACTGTTTCATGGGCTCCACGCCCCGAGCGGAGTGTATTGATGCGTGGCGGTGCCATGAAACGCCAAACACAGTTCTGGAGCCAAAGCACCCGGCCTGCAGTCCTGGAAGTGAAATACACAGAAGCTGCGCTATATCGCTGACTCAGTAAACGAAGTTGCCACTTGAGATGGGGTTCTCGACAAACAATTTCTTCCCTTAGTTTGTTGGATACCAGGCAGCCACTGAGCAAAGCAGCTTCAATACCGCCAATGCTCACTCTCAGGGAGGCAAGTAGGAGGAGTCAGCCCCTCACTGCAGGATCAGCCCGTCATCATCTCCTTACCCTGTGGGCCAAGACTGGACTGATAAAACAAATTTAAGAAACTCTTACACTTCCCCCTACTCCTCATACAAAATCCAGTTTGTAGTTTTATCTTCAAGTAATGAACAACATTTTTTACGATCTTTGCCAATGGCTTAGGCATAACTCTATTTGCATAAAACATATCACACTCGTTTATCGACCTCAGATAAACTGCTAACTCTTTCAGATTAGATTTGTAATTCTTGGTGTACGCTTATAAAAATAGTCCAGTTTGACAGGGAGAACTTCATTATTTAGGAAATCAGCTTTTATAAGTATCGTAGCCTGTAATGGCCAAACTCCTTTGTTGGCGTACCCCCCAAAAATATAAATAGAGTGATTCAGAAATGGGGATTATTATATAGTCAATAGGACATTGTTAAAGGCTACATCAAAAAGTTAAAAGTTTATCCTGACAGGATATCCATCATGCTACAACCATTTAGACAGACTAAGCCATTTGTGGCCAAATCTTTACACATGTTGTCTGCTTCAATTAAAGAAATACAGTTTGGAAACTTGGCTGGTATGAGCATTGAACAGCTCCAATAATTCACATGTTAATAAGTCTCTTCTAAAAGGATTCAATTTCATTTTGTAGTCATGGCAATAATCATAAAGGTAATGGGATATGGGGATTTCTGCTTTTCAAAATCCTACTCCATATATGAAAAATAGTAGCCTGTACATGGTAGGGAATCTTTATGCTCACATATGTTGACTAAACTTAGTGATGGGAATTTTGCAATATTAATTCTAAGTTGGCCACACAAATCAAAATCCATAGTCATTTTGTTTCAGTGATGCTAACCTTTTGTGAATTTTTCTGAAGATGAACGCGTCAGACCCCTGGAAGTATGACCACTACTAATTTGAAGTCCATATTTATTTGTTAATGTAGAGTCGTATATCTAAGGTCACTCTTGCAGCTGTGTTTTTTTAAACATTGTTATTCCAGTTTCTTCTAAAATTGTATCAAAATGTCCTGATTTTTTTCTTATGATCAAAGCTGTGCACATTGCAGCTTACTAGCTTTAGGTAGTGGAGTTTCCCTTGAGTGATGCCTTATTGTGATATGAAGATTCATAACAAGCAGAATATTGTGCCATGGAATCAATGTAGTTCTCACAAGCAAGAGGTGGGTTATTTTCATAAGAAGCTGCAAATTTTCCATTTGTATGTACAATTTTCAAATTTTGCTTCTATTCACAAATTTTGCTTTATGTGACTACATTGAAAGGTATTCCCATTCATGAATCGTTCATACTTTGAGCTGTACTCTACCAACCAGAATGGAAATGAAGGACAAGAAGAGCATTCTGAACCTTTGGAGGAATAGTATACTCATGAGATATTTCTAACCACACTTCATTAACAGAGATTTTGGCATTACATCCCATGTTCCTTATAAAATGGGAAAAAATTACACTTTAGTTACTTTTCTTCCACTCTTAGCGGTTTCAAAGCCTACTTTATTCAAACTATGGAACGTAAGGTCTCTTAACTGGGTAATGTGCTTAAAGAGTTGGAGATTTTTGTTCTATTCGGAGGTGATTTTTTACCCTATTGCCTTTACAAAAATTATCAAAATAAACCAATCCTTTTATCTTTTGTTGTCTGTTCATTATTTACATTTGATGTCCTATTGCCAGTTACACTCACATTACTTGAATAGTATTCTTTCAAACTTTTTTGTTTGTGGTGGAATTTAGTATTCTAATCGTACAATTATTCTGAGATACACATTTATGTTTATAATTGCATTAGCTTCTTACCCTTTCAGTAAAGTTTTACCTTTTATTTTTCTTTCAATTTTGAGGACTTTTTACTAGGAATAATTAGATTAGGTTTTGAGATCTTGAATTTATTTACTTTATATAAAGTGTATCTCTTTATTGAAACTTGTTTACATAGCCCTCTTCCTGAATTCCAACAGAAAAGACCCTGCAATGTACCATAACAATAACACTGGCTTCTGATTGACATAGGTTGATATGAGTCGAAGACAGACAATGCTAGAGGAAAGGATTATATTTGGGCTAGATCCTGATTACAGCAATGATCTATTGAGCCTTTATTTGGTCGAGAACAATCTCTTGTATTACCATCTCTAGTATTGCTCATTTGTTGTGGTGAGATGAGTCTAGTTAGAGTTGGAAGACAGACCTTTACTTTGTGTAATTCTGAAGAAATGTATTTGGGATAATCTATTTCTGAATTCTAATTTTTACTTACCACTGCCCCGACTTAAAGTATTTTTTGTAAGGTCTCTGCATCAGAAGAAGAATATCTACCATAGAGAATGCCGAAGAATGTCCCATGTTTACGTTAGGTACTAAAGATGCCAGCCAATCTACTTTCTCTCTAGCTTCTCTTCTCTTTCACCCAGCAGACTTACATGCAAGATCAAGTCACTATGATGTTCATTATGGTGTCCGCCATGTTGTGAGAAAAGGGTATAGTGATCTTCATCTGAGAGGTTGGCCAACTGTCCTGTACTTGAAAAATGAGGAGACGAGGACAGCTTGGGACCATTAAAAAGAGGCATATGTTTGCTGCAAGGTTTATGGAGACTCGCGTCAACCCTGTCATTCACATTGCTATTGATATCTTGATTGTTGCGCTTCCTCATATTTAGCAGACCTTGATTGATATCTTTATTACTTGACTTTTCACATAATAATTTTTACTTGACTTGTTTCTCAACAAAATTTCTTATTTATTTTATTTACAAAAGGTTGGGGACACTGGGCTTTTGGAAAGGTCCAACGTACATGCCCTAGATAAGCAAAAAAGATCCTTCCTGGATCCAGCGGAGAGGGGTAGGTCAAACACACGGCTTTCATTGAAAAGCAGACACATAACTTATATGTGTCCACAGCCCGCTGGATACTGGTGAGGCACGATTCGATTAGTGATTGGGTCGTCCACAGAAACAACGGGCGTACAACCCGCTTATCCAAGAGTGGTAGGTAGTTCACCGCACCACTGGGTGTAGATAGACTTACTTTACGGTCCTGATGAATCGCCTTTGATCCTTAAGACAACAACGGCGAGAAACATGTTGACCCACTAGGAGTAGAGCGCCCAGATCTTGACCCCTAATAGTCAGATAGACGCCTCTCCCTTTTTCTATTTTAATCAGGCAGGGGACCTACCAAGAATTAAATATGTTCCATAAGGCTCCCTGACTTGTTTTAAACCCACTGCACAACTACATCCACACAACCAAAAGGGCCCTTACACCCACGGCACCCACCGGCAAGGAACTAAAGAACTCCGATAAAGAGCCCCCGTGTGGGTGCCCGTCGGGTATTGCAGCGCCGACCCGACGAGGAGCAGGCCCAGATGATGAAGCATGACACCTAGCTTGCTGGGTGTGTGAGGGCCCCAGTTCCAAAAGGAAGAATCCCCTTCCTTCCATGACCTGTAATAAATACTCTGTATTCACAGAGGAACAACGTACTTCTTCTTTTTTGCTTATTTATTTTGCCAGCAGAAAAATGTCTGTATCTTGTTAATAGGAGAATAATTGTGGGAACTGTGGGAAAGTTCTAATCTTTTGTTCAGTTCTCAGTAATTTGAATTGCTTTTTTCCCTTTCATAACATATTGGTCTCATGCCTTCCCTGATAACAGACCAAATCAATCCATTTCGTCTCCCGCCTTGACTCCAACCTCTCTCACTATTAATTTCTCATTGTTTGAGTGGATCACTGCACTACCACCTTCTCCCCTCAAATCCTAATATTATAGTCCTTGATAGTAGAATATGCTTGTTGATGTCACTAAATAAATGCAAATGATAAGAGAATTAGAGCATCTCTAGTTGGTGAACTATCCGTTAACTAAGTAATGGTGTAGGCACAATTACTTACATGCATAGACTGAAAGGCATAGTGGGGACCAATATCAGGAATTAATGCATACAGGCTACTAGGAAGAGCTTGAGCGTACTTTTCATGGTATGCTTGAAAATCAGTCAGTTTATGTTTTTATTCAGTCTGTTTTTAAACTACTGACGCTGCCTTGAGAACACACAGTATTCACAGTAATTCCATAGCAGGACAGACGCATAGTTGACAATGCAGCATGTCCTTGACAAACAGACTTTCCGTCACCAGCCCTGCAATCTTGGCTTCTTTGCTGTCCTTGTCTTAGTCTCTGTCCCAATCCAGACATCTACATCAAGCTCCTGAGAGTGCACAGGTGTGTGATTTACAATCTCTCATCTAATTGATCGTTTGTAAGTTTACTGAGACACCAAGGAAGTTAACAATCATAAACAATTCAATCTTCGTGAAGTCCAATTTGGCCACACTATAAGGACTAGGAATCTGTGATTGAAGTTAAGAAATGTTATTTCCAATTAATAGTCAGTCCAATATATAAGCATGTCAAGAGAATATAAAAAATATATAAGATTAGAGCTGGCAAGCTGAAATATTACAGCTGATTCAGTCTAAGTAGAATAAGATACAATATAATCACAGCCTACAGAAACTAAGAATTAGAAAGAGGTTTTCTCTTAAAAACTTTCTAATTCTCTCTCCTAAACATGAATACATTCTAAAGTCATTCAATAAAGTTTAACCCCAGTTAAGGAACAGGTCAAATTATTTCTATGAGCATAAGCCATGTCAAGTGTAGTTTTCGGTCTAACAAAACTGTACGGATTGTGTTAGCATGAAAATGTCTATTCAAATGGTTGAGCAGAGGAACTTCAGGAAATACCAAATCATAGTTGGAGTAATAATATTAGAAATGTCCCTTTCCATAAAACAGACTTAACAGACACGTAACATCATACATAAGAGGAATATGGTGATTGGTAATTCCCTCTGCCGCAGGTAACTGGGTACAGACTTAACAGACAGTGCCTTGCATCAATAGTGTCAACATATTCATAAAGCAACTTAAAATAAGCATTTGGAGAATAATCTCATCTAGATGCATTTACATGCAAAGTTTTATAATCTAGTGCATGCAAACTATTGTCAGTATGAAGTGGGGCTCTAGGGGTAGTTCTAGATCTAATCTCAACGGAGTTGTGACTTATGGGTAAGTATAATCCTACAAGTAAAACAAATGGTACTACAATCAAACAGTGACGGCTCGCATGGGGTGTGCTGCGGGGCGGGGGAGGGGCAGGGTGGGTGGTAGTAAACTTGGACATACGACGGAACGGAGGATAGTAATTATTACTTTCCTCCGTTCCATCGTATGTCCGAGTTTACTACCTCTCAGGGTCTGAGTCTGGCTCAGGTAGCAGTTCAGGCCAAGACTCCTCAACTGCCAGTTCATCAAGACCCCCCCAGGCAGAGGATATGCCGTCATAGGCTCTTGTTGAGTCTCACTACTCTGTGCACCCTCTTCTTGCTCTCTCTCACTTGTGGGTTTTACTTCTTGGAGAGGTACTGTCACATCATCAAGAGGACACTCCACTCTTCGAGTAGGGGCCACAGGAATTCAGCTGGGCAGACCTCCTCCTTTAACAGCAGTATTCATCACTATGATAACTCGGTACGACCCAAGCCATCTAGGCTCCAGATATGTCTTCCAGGCACGTTTCTTCACCAAGACCCAGTCGCCAGGACTGAGGTCATGGCACTCCTTCAGACATGGAGAGTCTGCAACAGTTTCAACCTTGCGGGACATCAGACTCTACCAGTGGCTCATCTTGTATATCTGGTCTTGGCTTGGTGCATAGTTGAGTGATATTGAGAAAATCATGCTCAGCCTCCCCCTCATCAAGGGCCACATGCACAAAAAGTTTTAGTGGTCGCAAATGGAGAATCCGGACTTTCACATGTACTAACCGTATTTTGTGAGTCAGTAATGTATTACCAACTCTCAAAATAGGGATTGCGAGTCTGCATTTGGAAGGTGCGTGTTGAGGGTGCCCCTTCCTAATACTGACTCGCAGAGGGAGGTATGAATGTTTTGCAACTGAAATGCGGTTGCAAAACATTCATATTTCACCTACTCCATGAAGAAGGTGGTAACACATTCGCAAATCGGAAGGGGTCCCCAAGGAACCCCTTTACCTTTGTAAATCTGGGTGCCAACATTTTTTAAAAGCAGGTAGTGGTCCCACGGACCACTGCCTACTCTTAGAAAAATGAAAAGTTTCCTTTTCATTTTTTAAAAAATGAATCCCAATTTCTTTTAGGGAAAATGGGCTGATTTTTTTAAAAATGCTTTATTTAAAAAGCAACCACAGACATGGTGGTCTGTTGACCACAGCAGGCCACTAACCCTGTAATTACAGGCCATTCCCAAAGGGTTACAAATTGTGGCCTGCCTCATGAATATTGATGCGCCAGGTCAATTGCGACCCCATTGGGAATCACAAACAGTGTCTTAGACACTGTCGTACATAACATTTTGCGATTTCCTAATTGCAAATCGCAAAAAGTCGTAATTAGGAACTTTGCAAAATGTTTTCATTGTACATGTGGCCCCAATTTCATTCCCTGGGAGAGGCACTAGGATGGCAGGATTCAAAGTAGCACATCTCCTAAGGATGACATTTTCCGCAGCAAGTATAATCTGTTTATATTTTGTCAAGCGACTCTTGGTTAAGTGCTGTGTGCGGGTACGTGTCAATAAAATTTCAACTGAATGAAGCACAAGCACAGTTAGGGGATGTCCCATCACAATACTTTCACACCGTTCTTTGTTAACACCAACTGCTGCCACGACTTTAAGGCACCCAGGCATCCCTGTGGCTACAGAATCAAGAGTAGCAGGAAAATTAGCCACAGGTCGCCTCACATTTCCATGCATCAGTGTAAGCACTGAGAGAGCGCAGCCCTCCCTCTCAGTGCAGAAAATAGTAAAAAAGCTTTATTGTAATTAGGCATTCCTAGTACTGGGGCACAACAAAGACTTTCTCTCACCTCTGGGAAGGCAATTAAGCAGTCATTATCCCATGGCATTAGATCAGACACACCCTTGTGTGTCAGCCTCTGTAAAGGCTTGGCCACTAAAGAAAAGTTTAGTATCCACTGGCGACAGTAGCCCACCATTCCCAAAAATTTCCCGACTTCTCTCTAGGTGGTTGGTGGATTTATTTTAAGGATCACCGAGATTCTTTCTTGTGACACCTTCCTCCCCCCTTTCTCAATGTGATGTCCGAGATACAGGACTTCCTTCTGACAATACTGCAACTCACTCAGGGACACTTTATGTCCATTCTCAGCTAAGTGGTTCAACAATGCCATGGTGTCTCATTTGCAAGCTTCTTGAGTATTTGACACCACTAACAAGTCGTCAATATACAGAATTAGGACAGAGTTAGAGGGCATAATTAGAGCCTCAAGATTTGTTTTCAGGATCGGATTAAAAATTGAGGGGCTCTCTGTATACCCTTGTGGAACTCAGCACCATGCCAAAAAATGGTTCTGGAATAGGAAGGTAAATAGATACTGACTGTCTTCATGCAAGGGAACAGAGAAAAATGCCTGACACAAATAGATGACAGTGAACCACTCAGCCTCACATAGAATTTGAAGCAAAATTACAGCTGGATTCAGTACCATGGGACAACAGAAAACAATGATGCTGCTACTTACTGCTAGGCTTCTGTAAGCCCATAATGGGTGAGCTACATGGACTCCCCATTACCTCTTTCAAAATGCCTTGCTGTATCGTTGACTCCTTCACTGGATAAATCCCAGCAATTGTTTCAGGGATCAAATTATACTGTGGGATTCTTGGGTACTCGACATTGGGTTTTACCTTTATGCAAAAAAGCTCAACTCCCTTTATGAAGCCAATGTCCTTTCCTGAAAGTCCCTGACCTCAGGCTTCCTGTACCCCTGAGGTCCAGTGTTATCAAAGGGTGCAATCCAATGGTTGGCCAATGACTCGCCAGTTTAAAGGTGACATCTTCATGGGTCTGAAATTCTCCTCCATCAAGGTACAATATATTGTGCATTTTAATTTGCACAATAAAGCTCGTCCTAATAACCACACAGGACTTGAATTACACACCATAAACTGGTGATTCTCCTCAAGAGACCCTATTTTAACAGGTGCTTCTTCTGTTACGGTGTTTGTCATTTGCTTATTTGTGACTCCTACAACTTGTATTCCTTATCCCGAGAGGGGTAGGTTTCGAACTTCCACTGTTCTAACAGTTGAATGGGTAGTACCACTATCGATCAAGAATGATACCTGCTGGCCATTCACCTCACCTTCTACAAATGTACCACTGTGGTCTACCTTCAAGACTGCACTAAGTGCCTAATCTTTCTCTCCTCGCAGCAGCATCATTGGGACAGATCAGAGCCATAGCCCTCAAGCGTATCAAACATAGGACATTGTTGAAACGCAGTCTGATTTTAGAGGGAATTCTGATTTAAATTTAGGACTTTATTTGAATTAAATCAGTGACAATTTACATTTTGCTGCGGCATTGGGGCTTATGCAACCTGTATCATTCGAGCTTGAGGCACATTTTAATTTTACATTCTCGGTCTCTGTACATTCTGTGACTGTAGGGGGTTATCACTCTGGGGCTGTGCAAACCTGAATTCGGAACCTGGTTCTCATTCATCACTCTGTGGGATTAAGATGACATTCCCGCTTCCAGTGGCCTAACCTATTGCAATAGTGGCTAGGATTCAATTTCTTCAAAGTTGCCACATCACTCCCAGTACTCAGATCAATTGGAAAGCCCCAACCTCCACCTTGTTGCAGGAACCCATTACCACCTTGTATCATATAAGTTCCCTGCTGATACATTCCTTATATAGAACCAACATTCCCTAGCAAACGTTGACTCTAACTTCCTCTTTGTCCTGCTTTCTTCTGTCCTGCCATTAGTTTCTCCTTCAATCGCTTCTGCTTCATTTACATTTCATCACTAAAATATTTCACATATCTTAGAATCTTATCAGCAGATTTATTCTGCCAACAGATCAAATGCTGCTGAATCAGCAAACTAATCTTAGGTCTCAATCCCATCACAAACCGATACACAAAATGTTCAGCGACTTTTAACAGCACAGTGGAATGGAGACTAGGGAAGTTAAACACCTGCAACAATCTCTCATAATAGGCATACACTGACTCTTTGGACCCTTGAGTCATCCTGTCAGTCTTGACCCAATCAATGTCTTTAGCTGGTATTTTTCCTTTCAAAAAAGGTCATCACCCATTCATACTTTTTCATCACCAATGGTGATGGGACATATGATATCGGGTTTCTCTAGGGTTCCTTCTTCGGCCACTCTAATTCCACTTTACATTCTGCCAACAAATCACTTGGTACCACAATGTCAAAGAAGGTATTCAAATCTACCTGCAAGGCTTGTGAAATCTTTCTAAATCTCTCAACCTTTGTATACAACTCCACTGCCTCGTCTCCCAATTTTGGATAATCATTGGTGAATGACGCAACATCACTACTACTCCAAGGCACATGGACATAAACTCTACCTGGCACTTCCCTTAATGGAAAATTTGAAGCGCCCTCTCCATCCACTAAAGACTGAGGTGCCTCTTCCTTTAGTTTCTTTTGATCTTTCTTCTTCGCCCATCTGCCTTGCCACTTATCTTGCTCACTCCATTTTTAGATGCTACTAATTAATTCCTTAATTTGTGTTTTCATTCCTGGTGTTCTTATGCTGCAAATGTCAATCTCATCAAAACATACACAGTGACTTATCTGCAAAGATTTAGTTCCACTTAAAACTACATCATGTTTCTGAAGCTAATTCAGACAATTTATTGTGAACTTGTCCTGCATGCTTAGTGATGTCTTTACACATAAATGCAAGTTTGTTCTCTTGGTAGGTATCTAGTAAGGAAAGATCAAGGGTTACTAATATCATCTCATCCAGTTCTAACTTTAATTTGACCACATCCACTGCACTTTCCCTCACCAGAGACTAAATTGTTTCTTTGCCTAATTCTGAACCTTCACTTTTTTCTTGGGGACCCATTGAGAAACCTAATAAAATCATCCAGTTCTCAGAAGTTAATACCATTCCATATTACAGAGGTATTTGACACTGCCCTTTCACTGGGATTATTGTTGATAACACTCTGGGGTGAATTCCAAATAGACATGTCAAAATTGTGCAATCTTTGAGCAGCCTCTCCTACAGGAGTAAATTCTGTCTGATTCATCATAGATACTGTAGAGGCAACATAAGGGGTATTCATTCACCTGAGTCGGGACCAAAGGAGTTTCTCTCCTTCCTGGGACTTCAGGGGCATTAGCTGATGTACCTACTCCAGTAGGGACTGTCAAAGTATGTGTCATGGTTCCTGTCGACTATGGCTTATACAAAGGAACTGCGGGACCAATCGTGATGGAACAGCGATTGCATCGAGGGCATTGGGAACAGTAAGTTAACAGGGGCACTCACCCCTGAACTCCCTCCAATCAGTTTCTAACTCATATTTACTGGTGCCGTGGCTCTTATAGAGTTTCCACCAGTAACTACACCATTTGTTCCTTCAGGTTGGGCCACATTATAATCAGGTGGACATATTGATAACAATACATCCTGGAAATCATCGCTAGAATCACTATCACTGTCTTCACCTCTGGGTTTTCTGTCTTACTCTCCTTCTTCTCTTTCCTGACTTTCATTTTCTCGGGTTCTTCACTTGTCAATGCAAAGTATAGTCTAGTTCCTGCTATTTCATCAGTTCTCCATTGTTATTGTTCTGCATCCCATCTAGCATCAGCACAGCGTTGCACTGACTTTTAGACTTTTCCCTGATGTTTTTCCCTTTACCTAACATGAGCTGCAAGCTCCTAAGCAGTAAGTGCTTTGAACTGTGCAGGCCTATGAAGCGGCTTCATATCGTATAATACCCTTCTCAAAGTTTTGATTATTCTCAAATTAAATGTGTCGTATGGTGGAAACATCAAAGCACCTTCTTTCTTAGTGATCTTATGCCATTCACTCAGCCAAATACATGTGTGAAGGCCCTCATCTATGGCCATATAATGACCTGGTGTGTCTTTGGGTGGTGCCTCTTCCCCCTCTCAAACAGGTATTCTTACATTTCCCCTAATCAGATTTCATATCACAATACTGCAAATAGGATTTAAATTCAAACAGGAAATAATTTAATTATGCCCACAATTCTCATTTAATGTTAACTACCAATAACAGTGTCGCACTCTGAGGTAACAACCAATAACAGTGTGGCACGAACACCAACTGTCCAATCTCAGCACAGCACACTGTGACGTCCTTCTCACTCATTGTTAGAAATGGGATTTCGGGTTGGCTAGGGCATGCGCCTAAGCCAGGCAGAAACCACCACTCTAGTCAGGGCAAGGGAGTTACACGCTGAAGATCCTGCTCACCCCCTTGGTAGCTTGGCACAAGCAGTCAGGCCTATCCCAGAGGCAATGTGTAAAGCGTTTGCGCAACACACACACACACACAGCAGCAACATACTAGGCACACCACAAAAGAAACTCCACACAAGGTTATATAATCAAATTCAAATTAGCTTTATTCGATTTTTGGAAAAAAAATCATAGAAGCACAATTCAAAAATACACAGTCAATTATATTACAGCATGGACTCAATGTATACATGACAAACAGATATGAGTTACATAGTTTTTATCTTTACATTGTGTTCCTGTACCTAATGACACTTTTTAAAAATAAGGCAATAGCCCTCATAATCATTTCATTTTCCATAGATTGTAGCTTCAGGTAAGCTTTTCTACATTGTCTTAAACCCATGCTTTTCTGGATTGGCATTAAGAACCTTTTCCTGGGTAGTATATAAAATTTACAAAATAAGATGGTATGCATGGTAGATTGGTTTGAGATGTCATCACACTGACAAGGGAGTAGATTTCTCGACCAATCATTAACTCCTGGAAAGGTAATCAATCTGTGGAAGATCCCAAAACGAAAGCGAGTTAAAAGCATGCGATCAAAACTTCCCTGTACTTGAGCCAGATAAGGTTGTATGCCTGGACATATTAACATCATTTGGTTGTCCATGACAGTTGTTTTTCCTCTTTCTTTGAGCCATCTCTTATTCTCTATATGGGTCAGGCAATCTATTTTTAAAGTCTTTCTTGAAGTAGATACCATACTCTCCGGCGCCTCAAAAAATTCAGGGTGACCAATTTCATTAGCCATTTCTTCAATATAACCAAGCCAGGGTATGGTAACAGCCCTGTCAAGCTTTAAACAATCCATGATGACATCACGATTAAAACTGGTCTCATTTGATACCCAGACCTTGTGCCAAAGTAAAATGGGATTAATTCTAATCATATCAGTAATAAAAGGCAAACCAAGTTCAGAGTGGCAGATAAAGTTAGCAGTTGAGCTTGGTACTGCCAACAAGTAACGCATGAATGCATTCTCACAACGTTGTAGATATTGCACATCCGCAAATCCCCATATGCCTGCCCCGTACATAGCTGTTGATAGGCATTTGGATTTGTAGATAGCTAATAGCTCAGGGACAGGTCTGCAACCTAATTTCCTAGAGAAATTGATCACCGCACCTATAGCTCTGGAAAACATTAATTTTCTTGCCTGAATAGCAGCAGACCAACACCCTGTACGATCAAAATTGATCCCCAAATAGGAGAATTTATCAGTGCATTCGATTTTTTTATTATTAATAAAAATATCACATTTTTAGTCATTTTTTTCCCACATTTCATTGTATAAGTCTTACTGATATTCACATTTAGACCCCTTTCTTGCATAAAATTAACAAAGTTAGTAACAGTTCTTTGCAACCCTATTTGCGTCCGCGTCATTATGACCGCGTCATCAGCATAGAGTAAAATTGGAACTGGAGTATTTTTAATAAATGGATAGTCCTGGCGGTGTTCAATCAAGTATTGGCCAAGACTATTGATATATAATGAGAAGAGAAACGAGGCAAGTACACAGCCTTGCCTTACTCCTTTTCTCATTGGAAATTTAGCTGAACACTCCCCCTGCCTCCCAAATCGAACCCTTGCCCCTGCATCCCTATACAATTCCCTTATAAATAAAAGTAGAGGTGGGTCAACTCCCATCCCTTTAAGAACACTCCATAGCTTTTCATATTTTACACAGTCAAACGCAGAACTAAGGTCTACGAATTACAAAAAAAGTTTTCCCTCCTTCGCTAGTGTGTATTTGCTTATAATCAAGCTTAAATTCAGTCCTTGCTCAATTGTACCGAGACCCGCTCGGAACCCATATTGCAGATTGGATAGGACTCCTGTTTTATCAGCCCATAATTGTAACTTGTTTAAAATTACCCTCCCTACCACTTTCAGGAGGGAGTCTAGCAGGGAAATTGGACGATAGCACATTGGTTCATTTCTGTCTCCCTTTTTAAAAATAGGGATCACTATTGCGTCCGACCATGAAGGAATAAAACCATGTCGGCAGCATCTGACTAAAACATTAGTTAAAAGTGGGGCCCACAGCTCGATGTTAGTTTTGTACACATCCACAGGAACGCCATCCGGCCCAGGTGCTTTACCAGCTGCACTCTCGTTTATAGCACTAGTTACTTCCTCCACAGAGAAACAAATGTCTAAAGGAAATACTGTGGTCTGTACACTATCATCTGGCGCCGTAACTACTGTAACTGCATTATCCTGTATAATGGTCACATCATTATAGAGACCAGTAAAATACTGGACCCATTTATCCTCACTAATAGCAATATCTGCAATATCAGTATCCCTATTAACAAAAAATGGCGCATTGACCACTTTCCAAAAGCTATTATTATCTCTCCTGAGACATGCGTCATGTAGCGCCTGCCACGCCGCCACTCTCAACTGAACCTTTTGCTTTTTTAACGCCTGCCGGTATGTAATTCTGATACCAAAGGGGATGATGGACGGAGCGTTAGAGCAAATCAAACACTCACCCCCAGTCAACTGATCTGGGTTTAATCCATCATCATTCTTTAGCTCACTCCACCACCCCAGTTCAGACATGGCCATATGCAAATCAGTCTGACCCTGTGCCTCATGGGAACAGTCCAGCCCGAACTGCCAAGCCATGTCTTCCCTGGACCAGAAACAAGCATCCTGGGACTGGATGGATGAGGCACAGGGTCAGACTGATTTGCATATGGCCATGTCTGAACTGGGGTGGTGGAGTGAGCTAAAGAATGATGATGGATTAAACCCAGATCAGTTGACTGGGGGTGAGTGTTTGATTTGCTCAGACGCTCCGTCCATCATCCCCTTTGGTATCGCTTTGTTCGCCCTAAGTTGGCAGGGTATGCCCAGACATGGGTCCCTTGCTCACTTTGCCACTGGATTCAAGCTAGCCTGGCTGATGACGGCTGAATAGCCAGAAACCGGTCCCAGGATGCTTGTTTCCGGTCCAGGGAAGACATGGCTTGGCAGTTTGGGCTGGACTGTTCCCATGAGGCACAGGGTCAGACTGATTTGCATATGGCCATGTCTGAACTGGGGTGGTGGAGTGAGCTAAAGAATGATGATGGATTAAACCCAGATCAGTTGACTGGGGGTGAGTGTTTGATTTGCTCAGACGCTCCGTCCATCATCCCCTTTGGTATCGGTATGTAATTCTGGCCTGTCTTATTTCCTCACAGTTTCTAGTTTCCCTGTGTAGTACTTTCTTCAAGTGGGTGTGGGCCTTACTACATTCCCAATCAAACCAGCCCTGCGTCTTTTGCGTACCCCGTTTCTGTTCCACAGTTAATAATTTCGGAACCTCTCCAGTGATATTAAGAAAGGCATTTAGAACGTCTTCATCATCCCTTTCCTCGGTGAGACAAACTTCAAGGTCTTCTCTGGACCTTTTTACAAGTTGCTTAATAAAAACCATAGGATCCACTTTAGACCAGTTTAAAGAATACCCATTCATACTGGCAAGGTTGATTTTAAAATTATATTGTGAACCCCTGTCCTTCTTAGCTCTATCAGGGCTCTCCAGTTCAAAAACAATGCTAATTGGGTAGTGATCGCTCATTATAATACGATGGGTTTCAAAAGTGCGAACCTTTCTAGAGTACCTATTTGAAACTAGAACAAAATCAATGATTGAGTTGCAACCTCTGGCATTAAAAGTAGGCTCAAAATGTACTGAGGGAATACACAAATCGTTGGCATATCCTAGGTCAAACTGAAAAACAATTTCATTTAACATATCCCCCAGTAACGTATGTGAAAAATGGACCAACACATCTTCTTTATCTTTTCCTAGACCACAAATACCATTTTGACTATGTTGACACAGAAAACAATTGTAATCACCCCCATATAATGCACATATCACCAGACATCTCGTCTTCCAATTTATTCAAGGCTTTGTGTAAATTCATTAACACACTCGTTGCCTGTCCTTTGGGGATATTATTATAAAAATTAAGCAGCACAGCACAGTACCCTCCTACCATATGCATTACTAGGATCTGATAATAATCCATCTCGGTAGTAAGTTTCAGATTGTTCACCCCCACAATGTTGGAAACGTAAACACATAGTCCACCCTTGTTGCGCCCGTGACCACTAATGACCGCCGGTGTGTGAAAAGTTCGATAGCCATTAATATGTTTTTCCTTAACCATCCAGGTTTCTTGAAGGCAAATTATAGAATATTCTTCTACGAAGGTTAACCACTGGGGGTCTGACACTTTCGTGGACAACCCTGCAATATTCCCAAAAATTATTTTACATACCAAATCTCTATCTTCCCGTTTGCCCCCATAAATCTTAATTTTCGATTCTGCACTGGGGTTGTCCACCCCCATTGTAAATGGCACTATGTCCTTGGGACTAGTTTCAATATTAACTACAAGATTATTTATGTTTTTATTAGTGTCCATTGTAAATGGCACTATGTCCTTGGGACTAATTTTAATATTACCCTCAAGATTATTTATGCTTTTATTAATGTCCACACCCTCAATTATTTGATCTAAATTCAAATTACGGTCTTTTCCAGTGCTAAAGGAAATCCTTTGGCCAGAAATCTGATCTTGTGTGGTATCACTAAGGAATAATAGATTTTCCGGTCTGCTTTGGCCATCCCCTCTCATGTATTGTATACTCGGTCAATCTATATCTTCAAGTGTGGTTAGCATATCAAAGCGATTATGCAGTGGGACATTACAAGAGCTCATTGTGTCAGCATGAGAGCCCCTTACTAGGGTTTTAAAGTGGTTCATAGCTAGGGGCTGATAGAAAAAGCCTTGGGGTAAGACATTAATTTCAGTATGATTAATATATACATTCCCTACCCTTGTAAAAACGGCATGCACTAACCGAGGGTCGCTAAGAGTCAAAACAATGCAATCGCCCTGAAAGGTTTTACGACCATTTCCCACCCAGGTGACCCTTCTAACCATTTTGAACTTTGCAAAAAGTGCATCTGTAAGACCAGTTTTTCCGCCTAGCCAAGAAAGAGATTTATTTCGAAGAGCCTCCCACGTTTCATACGCTGATGTATGCAGGGAAGGAACATTGGCTAGGATTACTATATATGGTGTAACAGCAGGTGGTAAATCAAGATGGTTCTATCCTACATTCTCTGAGGATTCCGTGGTCCCAGTTGAATGTCCCCCTGTTCTGCTATTTACTCCTTTCTTATCTATTATAGACTTGTTAATGTCACTGTTAACTTGCGGCTTATTACGAGAGGGTGTTGGTCTATGTGTAGCCGGTTTTGCCGTGCTGGACATGGAGTTTAATATCGGGGTTTCTTCGCGGCAGGGCAAAGGGAAGGATTCCCTGCGTGTAGTATTGAGAGCGAACTAAGAGGATGGCTAATATTAGATTGTACATTCTCATCACCAGGTGTAGCCCTGTTATCACCTCTTAGGCATCCCTCTATAGCATCCACTCTTTTTATTAGTTTCCCCAGAGCACCAACCACATAATTATACAAATCATCAATTTTCCTCGTAATTTTACCCATTTCGGAAGTTTGGCCCTCAATTAGCATATTTACTGTGGGTCTCCCTGAACTAACAGACCTTCTGCCTTCGCCCGTCTTTAACGGTTTACCAACATTTTCTTTTTCTTGTTTAGAGATTTTTACTTGAGTTCACAGCATGGTTTAGTACTTGTATACCCTCATATGACTCTGGGTTTTTATAACGTTTCGAGGGCGGTTGAGGATCATACTCTGGGTCACTCACATATATGTGCTCCGATGTCTCCTGTATGCACCCATTCTGAGCGGCCTGAGCAACTTGCCCATCAAGTGGTGCAATGGAAGATGTATTAGAAGAGCTAACTCGGGTATTACTTGCATTCAACGTGCCCATCCTGCCTTGAGTAAGGGTCTCTTCAACTGAGTTTATTTGTTCCTCAATAGCCCCCATAGCACCAGTCAGATAGGTCATCAGGGATTGTTGTCCTCCCGCTCCTGGGATAGTGGTAGATATAGTGCCTGCCTTCCTTTTACCCATAGTTATCTTATGTTCTAGAAAACAAAAGAAGAAGACAGAATCCCGAATACAGAACAGTAAGAAGGAAATGTCAATTCAACCTTAGGGAGGTGGCCCAGCCCGGCCTCTGTCGGTCTTTGACGGGCTAAGACGGGCCCGTCTTGGCCCGGTCTTCGCCCGGGCCGAGCCCGAGCACACCCCGCGCTGCGGGACGCGCAGGCGTCCTTTATGGCGCTTCAGCTCTGCTTCCCAGCTGTCGGTGGTCAAACGGCTCTTTCCACTCCGGTCACGGCTCCTCCCGCTCCGTTCGAGCCAGGGAGTTCAGCAAAGTTCTGTGCAAGATCGCGGCAGGGGTAAGGGCAAGGGAGAAAGTGCAGTCAGCTAGCAGCAGGGTTTTCCAAATGAAAGAAACAAACAAACGCGTCCCGCGCTGCGGGATGCGCAGGCGTCACAAGGTTATATAAAAATAGCCTTTGTATTATCCATAAAACACATCAGAGCATAATCACATATATACACTGTGTCACCTGGTACTAGGTACTACTTTACAGTGGATTATATACATTACAGGGCCAATCGGGCCACTGTAATAACCATTAGAACCCATAAGTAGTGAAAATAAAGAAACAACCAGTAACTACTGGTAACCACTGTACTTGGCATAAACACATTATGCATAGATCATATCAGGCATAGATCCTCAATTACTAGTGCACCACAGTATCACTCATGGGGTGCACACATTACCTCAGGGCCTTATGCCCAACCAAAACATGAGGTGAACACCAGACTGACTGGCCTGCTCCTCGGGGGCCTCCTTGGGCTTCCCTGCAATGCCCTCTGTCCCAAAGTCAGGGCCTTCCTGGCTGCCAATGCAGCACTGAGTTATGGGCACAATCCTCACATGGGGTGGGAGTGCAACTCACCCTTGTCCTCCCCAACCATGGGTGCCCTACGTTGCAGCTTCCCGCAATCTGGCGGTGCAGCTGTATGAACAACAATAGGCACCAACAGTGTGCCTTATGAGCCCCCCTCACCGGGGCTCCTCTTTCTTGTTGGCAGCTACCTGCGACCTGGCAGTGTAGCTCTAAGCATGCCCCTGCACCCACAGTGCTCGGTACAGGCCCCACTCACCGGGGCCTCTCTTCTCTTCCAGCAACTGGGACACAAGAAGGACTTCAGCAGGGAGCCCGCGAGGCTCCGGTCCCTCCTCGTCATCGGGTGAGCCTGCGAGGCTCAGTCTCCTCCTTTGGCACTCACCAACGTGGGGTATGCTCCCGCCTGGATTTCATGCTCGGCAGGGTCTCTCCTTTGGGTGCGGGCCACGCCCACCACCAGGCTCAGCCCTTTCCTGGCATCCGCCTGGTTTCCACGCTGTTTTCCGGCTGTCGACCACACCCCAGGTCAGGCTCTCTTCGCCTGACTTCCGGACGAATCGCTCAGAACGAGCGGTGCTGGAGCCCTTCTCCTTGGGCTCAGAAAAAAGACAACGGAGTGCTCATCACGCACTCTGCATGGCAAAGTTGGAGCCCCGTCCTCTGGCTTGTAGAAGCACGCAGGGCTCTACTCATCACCACTGGAGGCCCGCCCACAACCAGGCAACAGCTGCCTGGCTTCCTGGTCTGTGGCTCTTCTGCCACAGCGCCACAGCACCCTCCCAGCTGCAAAGTTGGAGCCCCCTCCTCGGGCTCCAAGGGACAATAAAGAATGCAGCGCTCACGAGGCGCTAGGTCCCAAGTTCAGAGGGGCAGAGCTGGGCACAGGCAGGCCAGCACATAGGGACCCCCAGGAGACAACAGCTGGGTCCCATGGCGGTTCCTCCTCACCCAGCAGTCCTTCGGCTCCAGCAGGTAACCAAGAGTTCCTCTCCTTTCCTGGGGTCACAGCCCCAATATTTATACTACATTAAGTCTTTGTTCTCCCCCTGGCACAGGGCTCTGTGCCCAATCCAAACCAGTTCTGGGGGGCACTTAACATTTTATTTACATTGCACGACAACCTCCTTTGTAAGTGTAGGCTCTGGCCCCAGACACACCACAGGGGGGCCGAGCCAGCATTGTGGAAGGCAGGCACAGTCCTATTCAGGGTCAGGTGCTACTCCTCCCACTACTCCAAATGCAGATTGGCCTATTCAGCCTAGCGCTGACTCACCCAGCCCCTCTGGAGCCACTGCACCTCCCCAGCCCCTGTCACTCCGGAGCCAGACATGCAATACACATCAGGCAGGCACAAAGACACACAGCACACAGAAATGCCAACTTCTAAAAGTGGCATTTCTAAAATAGTGATAATAAATCTGCGCACACCACCACGCAGCATTTATCACCACTATTCCAAACATACCAAACTTGACCGCGCTACTCCTCTCATGTCAGGAATTATCACTGAAACACATATCAGGGAATCCCCAATGCATTACTATGAGAGGGCAGCCTCACAGTAGTGAGAAACCAAAATGGCTGTTTGTCACTACCAGGACATGCCACACAGTTAAGGCACATGTCCTACCTTTTACCTACAGCGCACCCTGCCCATAGGGCTAGCTAGGGCCTACCTTAGGGGTGACTGATATGTAGTAAAAGGGGAGTCACAGACCTGGCACCCACTTTATGTGCCACGTCACAGCGGCAGAAAACTGCGCGCGCAGGCCCTGCAAAGGCAGAGGCCTGAGAAAGGTTTGAAAGGCTACTTTGGTGGGTGGCGCAAGCAGCGCTGCAAGCCCAACAGCAGCATTTAATTTACTGGCCCTGGGTATATGAGATACCACTGTACAAGGGACTGATAGGTAAATTAAATACGCCAAACAGGTGTAGACCAATCTTACCACGTTTTACCATAGAGAGCACATGCACTTTACACTGGACAGCAGTGATAAAGTGCCTGGAGTCCTAAAACCACCAACACCAGGTCAGAAAAAATACCAGGAGGAAGGCAAAAAGTTCAGGGATGACCCTGCAAAAAGGGCCAAGTCCAACACTCATTGCAGCGGCTCACCCTCCTTTATAATTTTTCTCACAAACTTTGCAATACAAGCACAACAACAGACACATAGCAAATTCAACAACTTTGTATGCTCCACTAGAAAATCCATATTATCCAATCACACAAGAAATGGTCCAGGGCGACCCTTACGGCTATTCTGACTCACACTTGAGTGAAACCTTGATCAGTTGGAACTCTCCTGGATTAGTGTAACTTTACCCCTGTACAAAAGGATCCACCACACCAACCACACATGACTCTCACACAAAGGTATAAGTTCCTATCTCAATTGTGCAGCTGTTGGCACCTCACGACTAGCATCAGAAAACTTAGCAGACAATTATAATACAGTGTTTTCTACACTAATAACATATTACTATCCCAGGATCTTAGGCTACTCCGAGCCCGATACCCACTTAAACTTCTTTGCATTAAGCGCTTCCACATCCGAAGAACAACACTTAAACATCACCGCATCACACTACGCAGTATCAGCAAATATCAGGTACAAAATAATTACAGCAATAAAGAAACTAAGAATTGGAAACAGGTGATCCTTAAAGAAACTCTGATTCTCTATCCTAAACATGAATAAGTTCTAAAATCATCTTATCAAGGCTCCAAGTTTAGAATAGGGATGGTTTCTAGAGTTGCGTCTCAAGGAAATTTAGAAATGCGCGGTATCAACATAGTTCAGACTCCAGTAGAAGTCTTTCAGAATTGAAATAAGTGTTTAGCATGAAGCTTCACACTTGCAAGAATGAAGGAAGCAAAGAGGTCTGTTCCCCTGAAAGTCTAAGGCAAATATGCTTCAACTCCTAACAATGTAAACATTTATTAGAACAACCAGAAACTTCAGCAACATTCAAATCACTTCCCATACCCCCAGGAACCAATCATTCCTCCTCTTGTGGTGTGCATTTGCAACATCCCCTTAGTTTCCCATCCCACAGATCTTGGACAGTTACTGCAACCATGAACATCCCTCCATTCCCAATAGGCGATGAATAGGAGGCTTCATCTGCCCATTAGGTCTTCACGTTTCTTGCCAAGATTTATCTTCTCAGACCTTACCTTTCAAGAAACTAATATAGACAACAATATTCCTTTCTCTAGCTAATGTAACCCTGACAACGCACCCACAAAAGAAAGAACATGCTGACCACACAAAGTACATTTCAAAGGGAAGGCCTTTAGTCAGGCTAACTTTAACTAAACATTTAGGAGCTAATTTATAAGCCCCTTGTGTCGCCGATGCATTACTTTTTCCCATATTAAAAGAAGTTGTTCAGGCCAGGCGTAGTGATGTGCAATAATAGACCTGGTATGTTGTGTTGATTAACAGAAAACATATTCTGGTAGTCAGAGGCTCCCTATTCCAGTCAATGCATGCCCAACTGCGCTGCACAAAGTACAAGAAGTTATCTTTCCTTTATCAAAAATATCCAAAAGTCAGACTCCCTTTTGAGAACATTTAGCTAGTCTGTCTGCCATTGGGCCATATGCAGCATATCATATTTTTTGCGGAACGCGTAAAAGTGTAAAATCATCCAAAAAATGACTTTGCTAATACCTAAGGCAACATAAACCTGCTACAAGTTCCCTGATATCTACATTTCAAGGTCTGAAAATGAATGTGCAGAATGAGCATGTAGTGTAAATTGATGTAGTTTCTTCACACTGGTTCATGGCAGTTATGTCTCCCTAACCTTTTTTTTTGAGAATTTGCAAAAAAAGCTAATGACAAAGTAAGCCATACATCAATTTGACCTAAAAAATCAGTTATTATTCTGCCAAATTGCCCTGCTGCACTTATACCATAGCACCCCTTCTCATCCTGCTTGAAATTGCTTAAATTCTGCACAATACATCTATAAACCCTATCAAACCCAAGTGCCCCCAACACCCCCCGCCATCCAACCCCAACCACCCCCCAAATCACTACCCCTACATCCCCAGGTGGCCCTTACCCCCTCCCCCTCACCTTGCCACCCATCCAGGGCATAAGGACCAATAAGGTCCAACATATTGATGTGCAACACCCTGAGCCCGACCTCCTATTGTTTATTTCATTAAAGACATTCCCAGATATCACCTCATATACTCTCCTGATCTACCCCCAAGCCCCCTGTTTCAGAATATCCCATTCATTTAGCCGAGGCTCAGTGTTGCCAGAAATTCCTTAGCACTAGATACTGCTGTAATAAAATGCCATTTATCTCTTACTGCAATTTTCAGCTTGGCAGGATTTGACAAAAAGGCTTGGACCCCTTTAGCTTGAAACAATGGGATCAGCTGGCACAAACGAATAGGACACGTTACAACGCAGTTTTTACATTGCAACATCCATTACAACGCATGATTTTACAACGCATGCCATCACCACACATTTTTAGAAACTACACTTACAACGCATACCATTACAACGCATAATACTTTTAGGGCAACAGTAGTGTAAGTGTTGGATAGTGTAGGGGTAACAATTACTATTCCCACTCCAGTGAGTGCAACAGTAGAGTAAGTGTTGGATAGTGTAGGGGTAAAAATTACTATTCCCACTCCAGTGAGTGCAACAATAGGGTAAGTGTTGGATAGTGTAGGGGTAAAAATTACTATTTCCCATTACTTACCTTATAATGCGTTGTAATGGCATGCGTTGTAGTGGCATGCGTTGTAATGGCATGCGTTGTAGTGACATGCGTTGTAATGGCATGCGATGTAAAGGTTGTTGCGTTGTAATGACTGCGTTGTGAAGGTAGTGCATTGTAATGACTGCGTTGTAATGGTTGTTTCCCACACAAACGCCATCTCTTTTCTACAGTAGCCTGACAGCAATCTGGTCTAACAAAAAAATCATGATCTTTTGCTGAGCCATTCCTATCTGGTAAAGCAAGATCATACAGAGCTTGTTGCAGCAAAAAATTGCCTAGGAAAATCATTATGACCCTTGGTTTCAGGTCTACCCAGCCTGTGTATTAAGCTTAAATGGGAATCTATGAGCCCTCTGTATTTCAGAGTCCCCGTTTCACTGAGAAAGTTCCGGGAAGACTTCCTTATACAACTCAACCACCAAATTACGGGTATCGGTTCCCTCAGCCCCCTCAGGATACCCAAGACTCTTAAATTATTTCTCCTTAATCTATTTTCAAGATCTTCAAACTTCTATTGGGTATCCTCTGTGTGAGCTTTATGCATAACAGTTGTTTCCTTTTGAGCCGAGATGTCATCTTTAAGTATAAAAATTCTGTTCTCTGTCCCTCTCATTCTGTCAGCAAATTCAGCACATGATTTAGAAACTTGTTGAATAGCTAGCTGCATTTTGCTGCAGGCAGATTTCAACCTTTGACTCTCTATTTTCATCTCTTCCTGATGGGACATCATGCCCTAATATATCGTCCCCAATGATATATCCTCTGAGGATACATCCCCTAGGTCAGTTGCATCCAGGCTCAGAATAGCAGAATATTCCCAAAGTAGATCCTTCTCCCCTGATTTTTGGGCATCCATTTTAACTACTTCCTTGTTTTCTTTCTCACAGTCCCCAGGGCTTTCCCTGATGTTTGCGAAATTCGGGGGGGGGATTCTGTTTTCCCCCCAGGCTCCTCCCTTGGCTTGTTGCACTTCCTGAGGAACCTTTCCTAGAAGATTGGCCGCTAAAATCTGATTCCTCTTCTCCAGACCTACTCGAATGGTCCGAGAAGGAAAACAATTGTCACTAGATTCTGTCTCTGCTCCACCCCTCAATCATATGTCCCCCCCACACTTGAATCTGTGAAGCGATACATGTTGATCTGTCCCATACGAAGGATTAGCAGCCATTTTCAAGGTTGAGTCCATCAAAGATGGCACATTTTTGAGCTAAGGAAGTATGGATTTATTAATGGCAGATAGTAGAAATCAAAGGGCTTCTGATAAATTGCGCATTAGCTCAATAAATATTTGTGGCTTCAATTATAAGAATAAAAGAGCTAGAGCCACCCTTGCCTTGAGAGCTATGCGGTCTGATATAGTTTGTATTCAGGAGATCCATATCCCTTGGGGGAAGAGAGAACTTTTGAAGGATTTGGGGCTAATGGTATTAGCGTATACCCAATAAGGGGTAAAATCTCGAGGAGTTGCAGTTCTTGCAAAGAACCATACTTGTATTGTGGCCCAATGACTAGTAGATACTTTAGGATGATGGGCAATTATAGAATGTAAGACCGGATCTATTTGCTTTACATTATGTATAATCTATGGGGCAAATATCGATGAGGTGACCATTTATGATGAATTAAATACAGAACTGACCTCATGGCCTCTTCCTCTGGTGCTGTGTGGGGATTTAAATATTCATTTAGATGTGAACTATAGACGTTTTAATGAACAGGTATCTTTAGGACAAAAACCCAGGGTTTACAAGACCCTGGAGCACCTGGTGGGAGATCATGACCTGATAGATATATGGGATAAACAATGCTCCTGATCTGGGTTTTACTTATTACTCTAATCCACACAACAACATGGCCTGATTAGAATATTTTTTCGTGGCTTCTTGTTGGGCCTCTGAGGTGGCTATAGAGATCTCCCCTCGAGTAATATCAGATCATAATCCTTTGACCCTTGAAGTACCTTTTGAGGGCCTTACTAGGCCATGGGGGACTTGTACTTTTGATAGGAAATTATTGTTAGAGCCATTATCTGTAGACAATATGAAACTTTGGGTAGAACAATTTTTAGCAGTTAACAGGGACACTGCCTCGACAAGGGTGGTGTGGGATGCCCTAAATCAAGGGTTAGAGGGAAAACCCTTAGTTTTAACCTGCATCTTCAAAAGATAAGCAGAGAAGAGATTCAAGATTTGTATAGAAGCTTAGCAAGCGCGGAGGAGGAATTGACCCGTAAACTCAGAGATGGTCAGGATGACAGAGAAATGCAATAGGAAATAGCTAAAAGAAAAGCTAAAATCAATCAGTATTTTAGCTAAGAAATAGCGCTCAAATACCATACTCATAAATCAAAGTGTACTGAGTATAGTGAAACTACCGGTAGACTACTGGCAAAGCTTATAAGGCTGAAGGAGGGAAGAAGAGGCATTAAAGCCATTAAGGATGCAGAAGGTAGAACCCTTGAAGTTCCTTCAGAGATCATTAAGGTCTTTGAACAATTTTATAAAAAATTATACTCTGAGGATTTTGAATTTTCAACGAATTGATATGGGGGTTTCTACTATGATCTAGATAGCTGCAGGCTGAGTGAGGAAGATCAATCTGCCTTGGATCTCCCAACATCTATGGGAAAAACTTTGGATGTTATATCCTCTCTGGCTATAGGAATGGCT
Source organism: Calotriton arnoldi (assembly GCA_963921515.1). Classification (NCBI taxonomy): domain Eukaryota; kingdom Metazoa; phylum Chordata; class Amphibia; order Caudata; family Salamandridae; genus Calotriton; species Calotriton arnoldi. The sequence goes on along the minus strand of CAWUFW010006128.1, from coordinate 162,991 downwards.
GTGGGTCCTGATACTCTTCCCTTGGCATTCATTACACCTTTCTTTTCTGTATTGTAAAAGTTTTGAGAGGCACAACAGGGCTATAGTGCCTCCTCATGGGAGTCTGCAAATATACAATCTTTGTGAAAAAAGATAAGTCCCCTTTATTCCCTGGGTCTAATAGGCCAATGTCATTACTGAACTGTGATGGCAAGGTTTATGCTTAGCTGTTAGCAAATACATTAGGTAGGGTTATATCTTCTTTGATTTCACTTAGACAACATGACTTTATCCCTGGGAGGGGGACAGCAGATCATATTCGGAGGGCGGTTACACTCTTTGATCTGGCAGTGGCTCAAAAGGTGCCTCTGGGACTGATTTTATTAGATGCCGAGAAAGCGTTTGATCACGTGTCTTGGGAATTTTTATGGTCAGTCCTAGAATGGAAAGGCTTTGGGAATGGCTTTATTAGAGCCATTAAGGCCCTATATAAAACCCAGACTGCTAGGCATCGAGTAAATTGCCTTGAATCTGACAAGATATTTATTTCAAGGGCAACAAGACAGGGCTGCCCTTGCTCCCCGTTATTATCTGCACTTTATATCGATCTGTTCTTGGCTGAACTGGAGAGAAGCCTGATTATTAAACCGGAAGTTCAGAATCAGGTCAAATATAAGGTGTTCACTTATGCGGACGATGTAGCAGTGGTAACTCGAGATCTAACCACTGCTCTTGTGGAAATAGAAGAACTGGCCAAGCAGTTTGGATCATGCTGAGGCTATAAGTTAAATAGTGCTAAAATGCAAATAGTTTGCACAGAGCAGGCCTATATCAAAGATTAGCGGGTTGTCACGGACGTACTTTATCTGGGGGAAGAATTACAGCTGCTTTAGATCAAATGGTTGAGATTAATCTGGTTCAAGTGCTCGATAAGAGTCTATCTGAGCTCGACAGGATCAATCATTTACATCTATCATTGATAGGGAGATGTAATGTATTGAAGATGAATATACTCCCCAAGATGTTATATTTCATTTCCTTCCATTGGTGATTGGTAAGGAGTGGCTAATAAAGTTAGAATCTTTGTGTTTTAGATTCTTGTGGGAGTACCAGAAGCAAAGGAGAGCAGCTAAATTAATGACCCTGCCAAAGCTTTTAGGAGGACTATCAGCCGCTAATTTTACTTTGTGATATTGGTCTTGTGTTTTGCAAAATATTGCAATCTTAATAACTGGTGGGTCTCAAAAAGTAGATTTGACTGAGGCTCCAACAATCTATGAAATGGTTTTAGGAAATGAAGCCAAAAGATGCCTGACCAAGAATGTAGAATCGAGGTATTACAAAAAAACTAAAATTAAAGTGCTATACACAGCATATAAGATATGGGCTCAGGTTAAGTGACGCCTAGATCTTGGTTAGAATAATTTTATAGACCTACGTCTGCCTCAGCTTTGCTACCTTCTATTTTTCAAGGTGCAGAAATGGGTGATTTTTATGATGATGTTCCGATTTATTCTTTCACTGAACTGCAGGAATCTTTTGATCTGCGGAGGGAAGATTTTTTCAAGTATCTACAGGTTTGATACTTTCTATTTAAAAAAGATAAGAGGTGAAGAACTCTTGATCAAGATTCCTTCAATTTAGGATATTTAACAATGACAAAGAATTGGTTCTATATTAGGCCTGGGCGAAGTTCACGGATTGAGTGACAAAAAAACTCTGCCGCACTATGCGTAGTTCCACAAGTGGCGGAGTGTGTTACCTTGCGCCATTCACACTGAATTTTAGCACCGGGTGTTTATCCCGTGCTGTAAAATCAACACGAACTGCATCACACGCAAGCGCAAGAGGACAATACTTCTTTCTGCTGCTCGAGTAGAAGTTCTACTCGAGCTGCAGCTTCCTCAATGCAAACAGAAGGTTTCTCAACGTGAGCGGTAGAGACCATCCGCGACCGCCCGTGTTGAGAAATCTCGCTGAGAAGTTCTCTAGCACTGGATTTTCCTCATTCGCACTCGCCAACTTACCATTGGGGAGCGCGAGTGAGGAAAAAACTATGCTCTGCATTTTGAAACTCCGTGAGATCCGCGAAGTGTGAAAAACTCCGCAAACTCCACAAGCAGAGCGGAGTTCACCACCCAGGCCTATTCTATATATGAATTATTGATTCAGGCACGGAAGGATGATTTGGAGATGCAGAATGAATGATGAAACCTTAGGTTGGGACTTGAAGGTTCATACCTCCAAGAATATCTTGCTTTGTCTAATAAGATTTTTTAACACCAAATTTGAAGAACAAGCATTTTAAGACCGTTTTTAACCTTTATTATACCCCAGCAAATATTTGTATGTGGGGTGTTGGTCTGATGGTGAATGCAAACGATGTGGCACAGAACAGGCAGATATTATACATATATTCTATGCATGCCTGAAATCAACATCCCTGGTGCAAGGCATAGGTGGTTTCTTGAGTATTATGATCAAGGAACCGATTGGTGTTACCTCATTAATGATGTTGTTAGGTGTGCCCGAGGATATTGAATGCGTAATTAGATCAACAAAGAAGGCATATTTAACATTCATGGCCATGGCACCACTTTGTATTATCGCTTTAGATTGGTTGAAGCCAGATGCTCCCACTTTTAGTATGTGGAGATCTAGATTTCTTGCCATTTATAATATAGAAATGAGTTTGTATATATTTAAGGGCCCCAGGAAACGGCGGCTGGACAGTATGATCTGGTCCTTGGTTACGGAAAGGATTGAGGGCCTTGGTGTTCAATAATAGAGAAAAAGATATTTTTTTTGGGGGGAGGGGGGGGTAACCGAAATTTGAAATGGTAGATCCTTAGACTGCTGTTATTTATGAATGTATATGTATGTTGATTAGGCCACCCCGGGTATCAAAGATGGGTAGCAGAATTAAATGTAATTAAGATGGAACTAACTACTGTATAATGTCTCTCGTTTACCTCAATGGTTTCTGGAATATTGATGATTTATGTATATGAGCTATGGTTGGAATGACATTAAGTGAGATGAATATGCTGGGGACTATCTTTAATTATCTAGCTCCATACTAAACATTATCAGATTAATTAACTCTTGTCCCTTTTTTCTGCCAGGTATTGCCCATATGGTACTCTACATTTACTGCTAAGTATGTTGCTATCATGAACAACGCATTATCACTTTAATTATATTATGGTTAACTAGTTATTTATGATATTTATTGAATATATGAATTTGATGTAATTAACTTAATTTTTAATTTAGGGTTTATTTATGAGAATTGGTATTTAGTTTTTTTTCTTTTTTGATATGCTTTTATATATCCTGTCTTGAAATGCAAAATGTAATGTTTCAGAAAATCAATAAAAATATGAAATATGAAAAAAAATAAAAAAGTAAAGTCTACATACCTTATAAAAACCCCATGACCACCTGAGAGGTCTGCAACATAGGTTATCACAAGAGGTACTGCCAGACTGCAGTCCTACTGCAGCATCCATTCCTATGCTGTCTTTTTAGGGCATGCTCTCTCCCGGCTAAAGTCTGAGAACCACAGCTTCTCCACTGTGAAGACCCATGCAGTGAACTAAATTTCAAGAACTCTAGCTGCAAGTTAGCTCGTCCGTGCTCTCATAGTGTAGCTCACAGAAGTAATATTTGGATGTTGCCAAGAACCCTACAACCAGTTTAGAAATGTTTATATTATTTTTGCTGTTAGCAACATGCATTAGTACTGTTCTAATTATATTCAGTGTGGTTATTGCTCATTTACCAAACAACAGGAGAAGACTGTTGAAGTAAACACTTTTAAATATATAGTGTCTTTTTCTCAGTGCAGTACTTGTGTGTGATATTCTAAAGAACAAAAATGGGTTTGAATTATGACCATGCCCCTGATCCCTTTAGAGGACTGTTAGTAACCCAGAAAGCAGGGACACAACTCCAGCAAGTATTTCAAGTAGGGTTCAACAACCTGGACTTTGACACTCAAGCATTGGTGCACTGAACTAAGTTTGAGTACCTGTGGGCAGAAAATCGAAACCATTTAGAAGTAGGCCAGAGCCCTAGTTCAAGCAACACCTTTGTTTGCCATCCAGGGGGAAATGCATTTCTGCTAGTATTATCTGTGCATAACAGTCAGGTAACATACTCCAATACTGGCGACCTGGTATTTTTTTTGAATATTCAGAAGAAGTATAATTTTTTTATTATTTTTAGTCAAATGGGCAGCCTTGGCATTCAGCATCCCCACCAATTCACAGGAAAGGTGGGGTTCCTAAAAAAAACGTGGACACGGCATTAGGTGGGGGTTTCTGAGAAAACGTGGACACCGCATTATGTTTTTAGACATTTAGCACTGACAAAGATTGACATTGCAGAGTCTGGAACTTAAATGAAATGGAGAAAAGAAGGCGTTTGCAAGAGGAATGGAAGGAAAAGAAAAAAGAGAGAGAATGGAAGGAGAAAGTGTGATGATAATGGAGAGACAGGAGGATGAAGAATAAGAGGGGGGCATGAAGTGAGGGGTTTAGAGAAATAAGAGTCAGAACCATAAAAGAAAGCATTACAAGACAATAGATGGTAGGAGGTAGAAAGAAGGAACAAAGGCTAGAGTAAGGAAGAAATGCCAGAGACGGTGAGATAGGCAAGACAGGGAAACTTAAGGAAAATAGAAGAAAAGGTGAGAGAAGAGGAAAGAGAGATGCAAACCTTGAAGGAAATAGGCAGTAGGAGTTAGGAGTAAAGGCATCAGAAAACAGGAGGAGTGGCAGGAAAACAAAAGGGTGGAGGAAAGGGAAGGAAAGGGTGATACAGAAGGATAGAATGGAGTGAAAAATGAGCTAAAGTTTGCAGAATGGAAAGAGGAAGTTCACGTATAATGGAAGAGGGAAGAGAGTATAGAAGCAGGCTGGAGAAGGGGATGGGAAGAGGAGGGAGAGAGAGAGGAAAATATGGAAATGGATAAGAAAGCAAGCAGGGGGTATAAAAAATAGGAGAAAGGGTAAACCTGAAATAAATGGAGGGAGTGACAAACCAGTGGTGACAAAGAAAAGAAAGAAAAAGGTGTAGAGTGGAGTAAGAAACGTAGAGCAAAGGCACCTGTGCCAATTTATTGGTTACAAATTAAACACTAATACATGCATATGGCAATCCATAATATATTTGTGTATAAGTACAACACATGACAACTGCAAGGCATATATCATACAAGCACATATGTAGAGTGTAATACATTATTTGTTACTATTGTTTGAGTGTGGACTTGATATCACCCGGGAGAAATGCCCTTCCTCTCCTATATGGTTTTATATCATGGAAGGTTTCCATGTGTATGTATTAAAAAGATATTTAACCATAACTAGGATGCACAAGGTTATATTTCTTCAGCGAAGTAAAGTTACATGAAAAATAGGTCTTGTGACTAATATCAGGGTTATTTCCCTGTATAAATTAAATGTAAGATGCAATTGATAAGGCTGTAAACTGTATTTGTTGCGTGAAAATGTTGCTGTACTCAGAAAATTACAAGTACCAGGAATCATCATAAATGAATCAATTGCCAGGACAACGATATACCAATAGAAACACATACGTTTTGTGGTGCAGACGTAATAGTTGGCAGAATATTATATCTCAGTGATTGCTGGGTGTCGAAGACACTTTTATTAGAAGGTAGGATGTGCTCTGGTGGAATGAAATGTCTAGACTGGAAATAAAATAATTGCACCTTTGGTGCTCCATTGTTTTCACCTGACTGGTTAAGGTGGAGCGTTCTGGGGCGGGATTCCTTGGTGCAAGAACACCGGTCCCAGTTTTAACCGCCGGAAATTCTGGATGGTAAAATCCCATGATGCACCAAGTCTTGTTCCTCAGGCCCTGCCTGCCAACCTTTTTCTTTGGCAACAGCAGTGCTTTAAAGGGGAGATACTGTCCAGCACTGAGTACCTGCACGTCTATACTGTGAAAGGGAAATTGCCTGCACTTCTCAGCACTGCTGTAATACATTTAATGGGAAACTACTGGCACTTCTCAGGAGCAAGTAAGTACTCTAAATAGTGAGTACTTGCACTACTATACTTCCCTTTGAAGCACGGTCAAGGAGGTAGCAGTCAGTGAGCCCCCGTGTCACAATTATTCTTTCCCTTTCCCTCCTCTACTCTGCCAGGCCCATTTCCTCCACCTCTGCTCTGCAGGAAAGCCATTGATCCTGTTTAGCATCTGCCCAGAACAGGTGGTAAATGAGAGCATTAAGGGGCAGATGTACGACCATGAGGAATAGCGACTTGCAATTTGCAAGAAATAGCGACTAGCAATTTACGAGTCGCTAAATCGAATGTACTAACAATTCTGGCCCTCAATTTGCCGCTCGCGATTGAGTCGCATCACAATTACCGGGCTCATATTTAGCGAGTATATAATTGCAACTGGGGTCGCAAATTGCGAGGGGGTTGCAATTTGCAACCGCAGCTTTGAAAGTGCCCGATCACTTCCTGGAACAGCAGAAGGACCCCAAACCAGGAAGTGGTGTCCATTGTGATTCCTGCATAGCAGTAGGAGCAAACTGTGGAGCCAGAAGCAAACTCAAGACTGCATCCAGGCACCAAGCAAGCCCTGCAATGGCCAGCCAGCAGAGCGAGAAGGGAGCAAAGGAGCGTAAGAGGAAAATAACATTTTCTGAAAGAGAATTGTAAATTATCACAGATGGTTGCTGCAACAACCATGAACAGCTGTTTGGCCGGGCCTCCCAGACATTTCCTGAATCTGAAAAACGCAAGATTTGGAGGGAAATGCAGCAATAGATTATTGCCCTGGGAGTTGCAGATAGTTCCATCGATGACCCCAAAAAAGGGTGGTATGACCTGCGCTCTCATACAAAGGCAAGGATTGAAGCACGGCTGGGATGGTACGAGGGGTCCAGAGCGGTACCATCTAATGCCCCCTTCTCATCTGTCGAGCCACAACAGGATACTGGACAGGATACAGAGGCAGCGTGTGCCTCAGGGACCATCCACACCTCTGCACCCACCTCTGGTAAGTGCAAAATGTCTATTATTCCAACATACATGCCAGACTCCAGCAGTCCACAGGCATGCAAAGTAGATACCCCCTAGACACTCCATTTCAGGCACCAAAACCTATCCCTCCAATTGGCAGACAACCAGACCCGGCTGGATGCCAAGTTAGTTGCACTGACTGGGGTGATGGGACAACTCTACACTGAGCTGGAGGAGGAGAGAAGGCAGCAGAAGCACAATGAGAGGGGAATGGCAAGAAGGATGGTGTCCAGCGCAGCACTTGCAGAGGCAGCAACGGGCAAGGCCTCATGCCCAAATCCAGGCAGGCACGGGTGACCAGGCAGAGGCCAGCAGCATCGAGCCGGCAATGCTGCAAATTTTGTGGCTTCATCTGAGACAGTTGAGGGTTATTAACAGCAAGCTTGCCCAGGGATTCACAGACCTATACCCTCCAATTGGCAGACAACCAGGCCCGGCTGGATGCCAAGTTAGATGCACTGACTGGGGTGATGGGACAACTCTGCGCTGAGCTGGAGGAGGAGAGAAGGCAGCAGTGGCACAATGAGAGGGTCAGGGCAAGCAGGATGGGGGCATTGACCCGGACGATTGGCCCCAGCAACCACCCTCCACTCAAGATGCACACTGGCCCTGCAGTTGGAAATGGGCCACTATAGTGGAGATGTGGCCAGAGGTCTGCAGAATATGACCACTGCTCTTGAGGCCATACAGACCTCCAGTCTTGACACAGGGGTAATGAGGGATGCTCCTGACAGTGAAGTATCCAGCCGCAGCAGCGTCTCCACTACAGAGACACACATGCTGCGTAGGAGCAGCACCAGGCAGCCCACATCCTCAATGGGTAAAACCGAACAAGCAACCCGAAGAGGCAGGAAGTGACTGCACATTGCATGTGTACCATGTTATTGCCCTCATAGACAGTTGTTGGTGGTGGAGTAACCGCCCTTTGTCAAACAGATTTTGATTATGTTGCCCATGAAGGACATGTTGACCTGTAGTTCATTACTGAATACCCAGATAATAAAGGGTTTCCTAGTTTGTGAAATCTACTACTAGTCTTGTCATTTGTGGAGGATGTAATGTATATGGATGCATTTTATTATTAGGATTTGTACTGCGCAACGAATCATCCCCACAGGGATCTCTCGGCGCCCTTGGCGGCACACTACCGGTAGCTTATGACAATATGGCAATTAGAACAGCCAAGTTTTTAACTGCTTCTTAAACTGCACCAGAGTGGGGCAAGCTCGTATCTCATCTGGTAGTCTTTTCCAATGTAAAGGGGCAAGATGAGAGAATGCACGCCCCCCCATTTTGACTTTGCTAATTTTGCAGGGACAGAGCAAGTTCCGATTGCTCGATCTGAGTTGACGTACAGGGACATACGGGCTTAACTTCTTCCTTAGGTACGCCGGCCAGTTCCCTGCAGTGCTTTAAGCACTGTAGTCAAGAGCTTAAATACTGCTCTTTTCCTAATAGGCAGCCAGTGAAGTTGTTGCAAAAGAGGTAGTGACGGGGTGCGGACTGGTTTGTTGAGAGCCAGCCACGCTGCCATGTTTTGCACCACCTGTAGCCTGGATGCAAGATCCTCCCTGATTCCAACTAGTAGTACATTGCCATAATCTAATCTACTGACTAGTAGTACCTGTATTAAGGTCTTTCTGGCCTTCAGGGGGATCCACGGAAAGACTTTCCTCAGCATTCGCATTATTGCAAGGCACTTCCCTGAGACCTCTTTCACATGTTCCTCCAAAGAGAGTTTATTATTGATCATGATTCCCAGGTTCCTTGCCTGCTTTTTGGGACTAGGTGCCACACCAAGTTCCGTGAGGCCACCCGTCCGCAGACCATAGATCCACAGCCTTCCCGAATAAAAGAATCTCCGTTTTATTGGAGTTTAACTGAAGGAAATTCTTGCTCATCCACATGGCAATTTTCAGCATACAGGACTTAAACTTTGCTCTGGTTGCCAAGGGATCCTTCTCGATGGAGACTATCACCTGAGTGTTGTCCGCATACGAGATCGTTTCGAAGCCACAAGATCTAATAATGGCAGCGAGCGGAGCCACATAGATGTTGAACAAGGTAGGGCTTAAAATGGATCCCTGGGGGACCCCCTTGTCCAATGCCGTGGTCTGAGATACAAAAGTGTCCAGTTGGACACATTGTGTTCTGTTGTTCAAAAAGCTTTGTAGCCAGGCCCAGGCCATACCTCTGACACCAATCTCTCGCAGCCTATCCAACAGGATGCTGTGAGAAATGGTGTCGAAGGCCGCCGACAAGTCCAGGAGCACTAACATGGTAGGGGTACCCCTATCCAATGACATCCTTATGGTATCTGTGACTTCCGCTAAGGCAGCTTCGGTGCTATGCCCTGCTCTGAAGCCCGATTGAGAGGGGTCCAATAAACTATAATGCTCCAGATAACTCGTTAGTTGTTGATTGATCAGTGTCTCCATGACCTTAGAACAGCATGGAAGAAGAGAGATCGGCCTATAGTTTTGCATGTCTGCCGGGTCTGCCAACGCCTTCTTCAACAGGGGTTTTAGGTGTGCCTTCTTCCATTTCCTCGGAAATGTGGCCGTGGCCAGAGAAATGTTACACACCTCTGTGAGCGAGGAGGATAAGACCGGAGCTAATTCAGACATGATATACGGCACAGCCGGGTCTATTGGCGAGCCTGATTTCGTCCGCGAAAGTAAAGCCTCTACTTGCTCTGTGGTAATAGTTAAGAAGGACTCGAGCCTGGGTAGTGACGTATCCCTCTGAGAGGAAATCGTCCCCTTCGATACCTCTCCTCCCGCCTGAGAGCTATAAATTTTATCAATATTCTCCTTAAAGTAGTTAGCTAAGTCATCACAAAGCTCTTGCGTAGGGGGAATGGCGGGCTGTTTACTTTAGGGTTTGTAAATTCCTTGAGTATCTTAAAGAGCTCCTTAGAGGAGTTCTTTGCCTCCCGTATCCTCATGCCTAAATGCTCTCTTCTTGCTGTATTACAGCTATTTAAATAGGTTTTATGAGACAATTTATAAGCTTGCTTGTCCTCCGGTAGCTTCGTTTTCCTCCATTTTCTCTCTCTAACTCTACACAGGGCCTTTTCCTTTTTAAGGCAGTCTGAGTACCAGGGGGCTGAAACCGCCCTATCCTGAGTGCTCACTACTCTAAGGGGAGGGATGGAGTTTAAAGTGTCACTAATGGAGGCCTCCCATCTATCTAAGGATTTGTCACTTCCCTCACCTCCTTCGAATGAGGGTGCTTTAAATGCCTGACTAAACACTGCCGGAGAGACTTTCCTCCAAGCTCTACGAAGATTATTTCTGCGTTGGAGCTGGCTTCCTATTTCTGGTCTGCTAAAGGAGAATTTAAGTGCCAAATGATCGGTCCAAGTTAATGCCAATGGAGGTTCTACAGATACATGTATGTTCGAGAAAATGGTGTCCAGGGTATGTCCTGCTACATGAGTCGGTTCATGAATTCTCGAAGAAAGACCTAGCGACCCCATGGCTGACTGAAAGCACGCTGACTCTGAATTGGACAGATCATTTAAGTGATGGTTAAAATCCCAGACCCCAAAAAAATAGTCGGATTGCAAGATGTACGGGGCAAGAGTCTCCAATAATGAAGTACAAAACACTGTTTTGCTTTCTCCTGGAGGATGATAAACTACTGCCCCCATCCACCTAGCCCCCTTAAAGGACTCCAGCCGAAACACCATTAGTTCCATGCCGGTAGTCGACACTGTGTCCACTGTTTTGATGAAGTGTGGAGTGCATGAAAACAATTGTCTGACTATGTGGTCCCTGAGTTGTCTCCCCTTGCTGCTCTACTTTGCTCAGGTGGGGGTCGGGCAGGTGGGCCTGGGTCATTGTCCTCTGAGTCGTAATCAGACACCTTCATGGGTAGGCCCCTTCTGAAGGCAATGTTGTGTAGAATTGCACATGTTGCAACTATTATGCACACCGTTACAGACTCATGCTGCAAGGCCCCTCCACTTTTATGAAGGCACCTGAAGCGCGATTTAAGGAGTCCGAAGGTGTGCTCTATCACACTCCTGGTGCAGTTGTGTGCCGTGTTGTACCGTCTCTCATGTGGATTGTTGGGAGACAGGTAGGGTGTCAGGATCCATGGCTGCACCTGGTGAGAGATATGAGGGTGAGACAACATACAGAGAGTAACGTTTGCACTGATACATTTCACTTTGTATATCACATTGCATTACCTAGTAGGTATCCTTCGTCAAAGTCCCCCCTTTCTAGTCGCTGGTGAATGCCACTGTGGCGAAAGATGTAGGAGTCATGGGTGCTCCCTGGAAATTTTGCTACAATGTCTGTGATGATATGTTGTGCATTGCAAACTACCTGAATGTTTAGTGAATGTGTGCTCTTGCGGTTCCAGAATATGTATTCCAGGTGGGATGGGGGACATATGGGCACATGGGTTCCGTCAATGCAGCCAATTACCTGTGGAAATCTTACTATCCTGTAAAATTTGGTATTTGTATTCTGAATTTCTATGGCATCCCTGGGCAGGTAGGTGTGTTTGTGTATGAGGTGGATCATGGTGTCAAGGAATTTGCGAAAGAAATGCGAAAGCGCACTCTCCGACACCCCTCCTGCCACTGCAATGACATCTTGGCAACTACCAGTGGCCAATAGGAGGAAGGAGCACAACATCTGGACATGGGTAGAGATTACATTGCTGCGCTGGGTTCTGCTTTCTAGTTGTGGCTTCAAAATCGCTTTTAGCTCTAGTATAACATTGCTACTCAGCCTGTACTGGTCATATAGCTCTTACTCTGTCTTGTCAAACATGGTTAGCCTGACTCTGAAAATTCTCTCCTGTCTCTGCCTCCTCTGCTGAGCAGCAAAAAATCTGGATCCTCCTCACTATCACGTACTGGGCACCCATTGTAGTAAGATTTGTGATACATTCTGGACCTGTTTTTATAGGTGCGGCCCTGTTACCACCAGGTTTTGATTCATGGTAAATTGCATGTGCAAACAGGTCATTTTGCGCTTACTCCCAAATTGCAACTTGTCTGTACACGAAGGTTTGCGGGGCGCAAATAGCGAGTCGCTATTTGGGGTGCGCACATTCTGCACGCATAATTTTGCGGCTCGGTAATCTGTCACATCACAATTTCTGATTTGCAAATGCCTGTCATACATCGCATACGGCTCATTTGGCATGCGCAAATCATTCTGCGAGTCGCAAACCGGTTGTACATCTGGCACTAAATCCCTTAGAACAGGGAATACCATGGTAACTCTGTGGGGCATATGTACAAGGACTGGCGATAACTACCGCTAACGCTAGTTAGCAGCATTTTTCTTAGCGCCGTGTACCGCAGAAAACTATCGCCATGTTAGTGACGTATTTACATGACGTCGCTACATGGCGATAGCTTCAGGGATCGGCGGCGAAAACTGCTGCTAACATTAGCGTGATGGCGATAGGAATTCCGGCGTTAGCGGGCGAAAACCAACGAAAGGCCCATTAGTGACAAAAAAACGCACGTTAGTCAGCCCAACGTGAGTTTTTTTGCCTCCATTGGAAAAAATAGCCTATCAGTCGACCTCCAATAGGAAAATAGCCCAAAAAACAATTAAATGCAGAATGGAGCAGCCAGGGACAAGTGCAGCACAGATCAACAACCCCCTCAAGCCACCCAACTCCCAGGATGACCAGGATGAGAGCCTGGATGCCTCGCAGGACCTGCGACTGGAGCCGGGATGCCTCGCAGGACCTGCGGTTGGAGCCTGGATGCCTCGCTGGACCTGCATCTGGAGCCTGGGTGCCTCGCTGGACCTGCGTCTGGAGCCTGGATGCCTCGCAGGACCTGCGTCTGGAGCCTGGATGCCTTGCTGGACCTGCGTCTAGAGCCTGGATGCCTCGCTGGACCTGCGTCTGGAGCCTGGATGCCTCGCTGGACCTGCGTCCGGAACCTGGATGCCTCGCTGGACCTGCGTCTGCAACCGGGATGCCTCGATGGACCTGCGTCTGGAGCCTGGAGTGGGATGCGGAGGTGCTGTGGAGTCGATGAGCCGTGTCAGTAGACATTGAGGCGCGGCGATCGCCCGTACCTGGTGGTGAAGTCTGGCAGGTCGCATGAAGACACGTTGCTGACCTGTGTGAGGAGACCGCCTTGAGCCCCTTGGAGCTGTGAATGGTAGAGGCGTTCCTGCGCACCAACGTAGGGAGGTCGGCATTGCATACTACGATCCACCACTACACCGGGGTGCATGGAGGGGATTACCAACGGTGGGCGGCACCCTCTGTATCACAGGCCGGATGATGTTGCGCTGGCTGGACGCTGTGGAGGGTGAGGCCCCTGAGCTGCACCAAACTTGTGTGGCAAGAGGTCTGTAACTTCACGCCTAAGGGGGCCCTGCTGCATCAACTGCATCGGGAGGTTCACCAGAGGACTTGGCGGCGACTGCTGTACCCAGGCTTGTGAAATCCCACCTGGTTGAGGCTCCTGCTGGCTGAGTCACAGATTTGGAGAGAGTGCAGCGGATTGTGCCACAGTGTCAATGTCCAGGTAAGGAGAAGGTGGGACGTGTAGCGGAGGAGGCCCGGGGTCGAGTCGCCCAGGCCTAGCACCTGTAGATGACGCATTCCCAGTGGCGGCTCACCCGCTATGGCCGAAGAGCATCTCCCCACTGCTTTCAAGCAGTGCAAGAAGAGGAAAAATCATCACATGAAGATAACTTCATGATGTAATTGTGCTATGTTTCCTATGCGGGCGGGAGGGTGGATAGGGTTGCTCCACTCACGGAGCAGGGCAGGGGCAGAGTGGCATGCCCACTCAAGTGCGCAATGACTGTTTGGTCGGCCCGCTCAGGCCGCCCAAAGCAGTCATGCGCACTGTCCTGTTCGCAGTGCAGGCTGCATTACAGCCTGCATGGAGAACATGCCCACCCCTCCAGGCCCTGGCTGAACGCCTTGTCCCGGCACCAATGACCAATCCCAACGCCGCATTGCAGCGTTGTGATTGGCTTAGGGGAGGGAGCCTGGCTGCCTACTTTCTGTTCCTGGAAGCAGACTCAGGAGAGTAGGAGCAACGAAGACACGGGACCCGGCCTCGAGGTAAGATTTCTCTAATTCAAATATTTACAACACCCGCTCACAAACACGCCCCGCGTCCACGCTCCATCCAGTGTCCTTTCCGGCGTTTCCCACCTCCCAGCTGTCCAGTAACCCCCGCAGCACTTCTCAATGGCGGCCGCTGTGCGCCCATGCGCAGCAGGCGTACCACTGGTGTGCCAAAGGTATATATGAAGTTACGATGCATACCATCACATCGCATTCCATTACAATGCATACTAATACTAGGCATATTGTAACAGTAGGGAAGGTGTTGGATAGCGTATATGTAAATATTACTATTCCCACTTCAGTGAGTGCAACCCTAAAACTAACCCTTGCACCCCAAAGCGAATCCTGAACCCTAAAATTCATCTTTGAGCCCCCAAAACACACCCTAAAAATCATATTTGACCCAAATGCACACCCCAAATTTCATATTTGACCCCCAAACACACCCCAAATTTCATATTTGACCCCAAAACACACCCCGAAGCCCATACCCACCCTAAAACTTAAAAATACCCCATTACTGTCCTCACAATGCGTTGTAATGGAATGCAATGTAAAGGCACCTGCGTTGTTGGAGTTGCATTGTAAAGGCATTACGATGTAATGCCTGCGTTGTAATGGGCGCCTCCCATGCCAAAAGCAAGCCAAAGGCAAGCCCGTCTGCGTCCGTCTGCCCCTGGGCCGCACTCAGCACCAAGGATCCTTCCTCTCGGACACTCCACCGCTACGGCGCCAGCACCCTCCTCGCCATCAACCCTGGACGCCACATCGCCTGCCAGGACCAACATCTGCTCCGGACCGGACATCGCCATCACTGACAGCTACTAAATCACCTGGAAGGACCACCCTGACTGTCCAGGAGGAGGCATTGCCATCACCTACAGAAGCACACTCCGACTGACCACGCACTCTAATGACCCAACGGTGACTATGGAACACCTCAACTTCCAGATCCAGACCAACCCCAACCCCATCCTCTGCGGCACCCTCATCTGCAGGCCCCCCGGGCCATGGACCCCCATTCTCCGATACCATTGTAGACCTCATTGCACCCCAGGCTCTCCCATCCACCGACGACATCCTACTCGGCGAACTCAAGTTCCACGTGGACAACCCCAGTGACCAGAACACCACCCCCTCCTGGGGAAGCTCCCCAACATCAGACTCATGCAGCTAGTCACCGCAGCAAGACACATAGCAGGACACACGGTCAAGCAGGTCTCTTCCGCCAGCGGGAACTTCAACTACAGCCACACCTGGACCGACCATCATTGTATACATCACGTCTTCACCATGCCCACCGTACACCACTGCCATCATCGCCCTCCCTCGCAGCTGGATCAAGGCCACTGAAGAATGTCTCGTCAACTCCCTCAGCACCACCACTTCACCAACGCTTACAGAGGATGACACTGCAGCGCGCAACCACCACCGAAGGATCTCCAACTGCGCCAACACCCTGGCACCCCTCAAGGACAGCAATGTGTCAGTACCTTACGCCTGCCTCATGGCAGGCGTATGGGTGAGGCAGTGCCACAGGGATAGGCTGGCCCCATGCATTGCTGGAGTTGCGTCATGGCTGTAACACGACTGCAGCAATGCGTGAATTTAGCGCAGACAGATACGTCAGGATTCCAGACGTATCTGTCATTACTTGCGTCATGGAGCGCTGTCCAGTGAATACAGCACACCGTGGTGTCTCAAGAAGGGGGTAGTGAAAAGTGTTGCAACGCTGTCTTGTCGCAGCGCTGCAACACTTTTCATGACTGAGGCCCAGGAATGCGCACTATCTTATTTATGGTGCGCATTCCTGCCCTGTAGTTTTGTCGCAGGGCAGCACAGCAACATTGCTTGCAGCGCTGTCCAGCACCAAAACCTGCTGAAATGAGGCCCTAAGGCTTATCTCCATTTTTAAGACCAGCTATTTTCTGGTCTTAAAAATTGCCTCTAACTGCAGTTAGCAGCAGTTTTTTTGGTCCTCCAAACTACAAGAATCCCCTTGTAAATATCGCGAAGTGTGGTTAGCGGCAGTTTTTGCACGGGAACGCCTCCCTTGCATGTCATTATCGCTAACAGAAGTGGCAATCTTTAAAATGGACGTTTTCGCCGAAAAACTGCCGCTAACAGAGGTTAGCGGCAGCTTGTACATATGGCGATAAAAATATTGCCGCAAAACCGTCGGAAAAGTGCCGCTAAGGCGGCGTTACCTCCTTGTACATATGCCCCAGTGTCCACACAGATATTCACTATTCCGAGGGGTCTAGCTTTTAATAAGCAGAATTCCATGCAGACATACCTGGTACTAACCGTAATTCTGTCCACTGGGAATCTCCTTGTGGTATTAATAGTAATTGGGGCATTAATGATCACCTGCTTTCTGACTGATCCAAAGTGGCACCTGATATGGGGGGCCGCTAGAGGGCGCACGGAGAAATGGCTGTGCCTTAGTGCAGCTCCGCTGGCTGAACACCAAATCCATCCAATAACCTGCCTTCATCTAGCCATCACTCGCCCTAACTTTGGGGGGGAAGTTGCCCTAACATCAGTGACGCAGCTGGGGCAGCAGTGACACGAGGATACAGGAGGAAAACCACAAGCTGACGACCCGGCCGCACAGGCCCGCTCGCAACATGGCGGCCAACGGTCTCCCTGCTGTCCTCACCTGCTGGATCAGCGAGGCATGAGCGGGGTGCGAGTGGAGACAGCCGGGACCTTTGAGACTGTACCTACCGGCTGGAGCGACCCGCTATGAATGGATAAGGTACTGTGGCATGTATCGGAGTGCGGCGCATAACCCTGATGGCCACGCGGGCTGAGCGAGGGCCCTAGATGCGTGAGAGGATCCCTGCTATGTGTGGAAGCGAGCAGAGCGAACTGCGGCCCAGCATCTGCGGCGGCGGAGCAGAGGTGTGCTACGGCGAGCCTCGCCACCTCGACCTAATCCTGTGAGGCACGCCATACCTTGGGGGCCATGTGTGCAGTCTCCTCGATCTGATCCCCTGACTGGCGACGGGGTGCCCGATGATTCTTTATCCTGCAGGAGGCCCGCTGCACTCGGTGTGGTAATCAAGGGCGGTGCTAGGCGTCCCAGGGCGCCGTACTGTATCTCAGCCTGATTGCATTCCCAGAGTGGGGTTGCTGCGGTAGAGTCTTTGCGGTGACATTTGCCTGTACAGCACTGGAATAAAGAAAGGAAATATTATATATCAGCCCAAAAAAAAAAAAAAAAAAACTAACGTAACCACGTGGACCTATTGAGATCTGGAGACTCTTTAAAATTACACACACTGCGGATCCTGAGCTGGGGGGGCCGCGGTGCACCTGATGAGACTGAGAGGGGGGAGAGTGACCCCCTGTCCACTCCACGTGTGGTGCGGCACTGCTGGATGAGCGTGAGGCCCTGGCTGCACACCACGTACACTGTAATTGTGGCATTCTCCTAGTAGTGACGACTACATGTTGTGAACGGCCAGACCCTTCGCCCAGACTGCTGTTGCGGACCGCGCTGTGTGGTGCTGCGGGTGCTGGTGGGCCCCTGGGGCAGCGGCCTCAGTGACTCTGGGTGCTGGAGGAGAGCGAGCGGCAGTGAGAGTGGAATATATGCTGCATGTATTAAGGCTGCCCGTCTGCCTGCTCCCGCCGTGTTCATGTGCCTTATCGAGCTGAGGGTGACGCGCAGTGTGACCGGCTCAGGTGTGTGATCTGCTGCGACTACCCACTGTCACTCCTCAGCCATACAATGGGCAAACCGGACAAAACTCAACCCCGCCTCAATTTTGAAACCTGGAAATCAAGCAAGGTGCAGAGGGGCGCCACGTCTGACTCTGAGCTGGATGCCTCCTCAGAGAGCACCTCCTCGCTGGAATCTACATTACTAGCCATGCAGAGCAGCCTGCAATCCATAGATGGCAAAATTGATGCCCTTAATCTTAGAATCGATCACATGTCTGCAAAATTGGATAAGCAGGGTGCTAGATTGGGCGAAGCCGAAAAAAGGATATTGGACGCTGAAGATGGCCTGCAGGCTGTGACTACCAAAACACTGGATATGGAAAAGGTGCTGGCCCTAATCCAAGCAAAAAATGATGATTTAGAAGCCAGGTCTCGCCGTAATAATATTAGAATCACGGGCCTGCCTGAATCAACCAACACGGGCAGGTTGGAGACGTACGTAGAGGACATGCTTCGCGACATTTTCGGAACTGAACACCTATCCGCAATGTGGGTGGTTGAAAGAGCCCATAGGTCCTTGGCTGCCCGTCCCCTGCCTGGGGCTCTTCCGAGGCCCATTATTGCCCGCCTCTTGAACTACCGAGACCGGGACTCGGTCTTGAGAATGTCCCGCGAGAAGGGGGCCATTACCTACCAAGGCAACAGCTTATCTTTCTTCCCGGACTTCACAGTGTCGGTCCAAGCAGCCAGGCGGGAATTCCAGTCTGTTAAGAAGCTACTGGTTGCTGAGAAAGTCCTGTACGCCATGCTGTATCCTGCCAGGCTGCGCATAGGGAAAGATGATAAGGCCAGAATTTACACTAATCCCAAGTCTGCAACGGACTACGCCCAGACACTCAAGTATTACAGACAAGAGAAATCCAGAACCTCGGATAATGAGGAGGACTAATACTACAATTGCCTACGCAGGGACCTGCACTGATTGAACTTTGCTTGACCTACGGGGGATACTGCTACACACTAAGGCCTGTATATGTACTTATATGTCTGCTTTCAGTTTTCTGATCAGCACTATATTGCTGTCTCCCTTTACGAATAATGGAGTATGCAGGCTTGATATTAGCTTTGATTGTTAACATGTGGTATACTGAATATCGCCCTACTGCATACAAACTATGATAGATGAGATAGAACTTTGTTGTTCAGCCACCTCCCCCTACACCTGGGAGGCTGATTGTGCTCTGGTGACACCTTTTGGGTGTACCCCACATCTATTCCCTAACGCATGTTTTTGCAATGGGCTGTTTTCTTTGTGTTTGGGGATGGCTTTGGCACGTTGGGATCCCTGAAGTGGCTGGGGGGTGGGGCTTTATGTTGGGAAATGTTGCAATTGCAGTGTGTGAAGCGTGTATTGGATGATTCCAGACCATACAGGGTCATGCCCTCAAATGTCTGCTGTAAAGGTATCCGACGAATAGCAGCTGGGAGGTGGTGGCGGTTCTATTAAATTGTTGACATGGAATGTGTGGGGCCTCAACAATCCCAAAAAGATCCGTCGGGTGCTAGCGTATTTAGATAGAAACAATATCCAAGTGGCTTTTTTGCAGGAAACACACCTCACAAAATCCACAGAACACTAGGTGGGCAAGCGTTGGGCTGCGATCAAGGTGGCGTCGTCATACTCGTCCTACTCCAGGGGGGTGTTAATTTTGATTAAGCGGGGACCCCATTTGTCCTAAAGCACACTGAAATGGATGATCAGGGGAGAGCACTTCTGATTCAGGGTTGCCTAGGAGGTACGAGGCTACTATTCATTAATATCTATGGCCCTAATATAGACGACCCTGCATTTTATAACGACATATGGAGACGAATGGCTGCACATCGGCAGTGATATGGGGTGGGGATCTAAATGTATATCTGGACCCAGACTCGGAGAGATCTGCAAACACTGTTTAGCATGGAAAGCAGGCAGCACAAATTATTAGGGAAGTAATGGATGTAGAGGGCCTTGTGGACAAATGGCAGGCACGGCACCCTAGTGGCAGGGAAGGACCGTTTTGTCCACTGTACATGGCTCATGGTCCAGATTGGATTACTGGCTTGTGACGCGCGAGGTTGCCACATGTACCACCTCCGTCCGATATCTTGCAAGGACGCTCTCGGATCATTTCCCTATGTTGCTGGAGCTCAATGTGCCCGCTTTCCGGAAGCTGGCATTTCAATGGCAACTGCAACCCTCTGAGTTGCTGGATCAAGCATTTCGAGTTCAAATTGGGGCAGCCATTACTCACTATTTTTCTGAGAATGAGGGCACGGTCGAGGGGGCTGGTTTACTGTGGGAGGCTTTTAAAGTCACTATCCGCGGGGAGTGTATTGCAGCCCAAGCGGGGGTGCTGAAAGCATTGCAATCCAGGCTGCATACTCTAGAGGATCAGATACATGACCTGGAGTGCGCATATGCGCGACTACCGAACTCTGCACTGCTGGCTCAGACTAGGGACCTAATTTCGGAATACAATGAAACTGCTGAACAGGAAACGCGCCATAGATCTAGGAGGTGGACTGCACAACAGTTTGGAGAGGGTGGCAGGCCTGGTTATTCATTAGCGAGTAAACTCAGGCCTATTAGAAGTCAAGAGCCCATTGTTGACCTGCTAGATGATAACTCTGCCCCTCAGTACACCACCTCGGGCATTGGCGCAGTGTTTATGAAGTTCTACTCATCGTTATATGGGCCCACAACCCAGATTGCGGAAGCAGGTTTTGAGCAATATTTGGCGGACATCGCACTGGGCTGGCTATCTCAGGGGCAGCGAGAATACCTCACGCAGCCCATTACAGAGGAGGATGTGAAAGAGGCTATAACGTCTCTCCCCAACGGTAAGGCGGCTGGGCTGGACGGCCTGCCTAGCGAATTTTCCAAAATGTATGCAGACTCACTTGCACCACGTTTACTGGCGGTATGCGGAGTCATATGAGTCTGGAATCCTCCCACCCTCCCTCCGGGAAGCCCAAATTGTTGCGCTACTGAAGCCTGTCAAGGTGGCAAACAAATGCGAGTCATACCGCCCCCTCTCTATGATAAACATAGATACCAAAAGTTTAGCTAAAATAATTGCCAATAGGCTGCAGCCTCTAGTCCCTAATCTGGTCTTGCCGGACCAATGTGGGTTTATACCCAAAAAGTCTACAACACATAATCTGCTGACCCTTTTTGCGGTCCTCGACCAGCTGAATCCTGAGCTACTGGCGGCTGCTGTCCATTTGGATGCAGCCAAAGTGTTTCACTCCCTGAGATGGGACTTCATGCTCATGGTGCTGCAGCGCATGGGAATGCCATCTTTTTTTTTTTTTTTAAATGGATTTGGCTCTTGTATAATAGACCAGTGGCTAGGATACGGGTCAACGGGGAGATCCCAGATCCCATAGATATACATAGAGGCACCCGGCAGGGATGCCCCTTGTCCCCACTGTTGTTTTCTTTGGCGCTAGAACCCTTAGCGTGTAAGATAAGACAAAAACATGCTGCTGCGGCACTTGGTTTCAGGCAGCGGCCAATGGCGATCTCCCTCTATGCGGACGACATGCTACTATACGTCAGGGAACCTGCACTGCATTTGGATTCTTTACTGAGAGAGTATGTCCGCTTCAAGATATACTCTGGACTCGGTATTAACTGGAACAAGTCCACAGTGCTACCCCTCACCGACTGCACTAAACTGACGGAGTTGGAATTCCCGCTGGAGTGGTCTTGGGAGCCGGTGCGCTATTTGGGCGTATGGGTGCATAGGGATCCCAACATTGTGATTACTATGAACTATGGCAGGGTGCTCGCTAAGCTAAATGACCAGGTTGCTAGGTGGGCCCGTCTTCCTCTATCATTGGCAGATAGAATAGCGGTCACAAAAATGACGATACTACCTAAACTTTTATACCTGTTTATCAATATTCCGTTAAAACTCAATAGACCTACCCTTCAATCCTTACAGACCTGTCTGCTGGGAATGGTATGGGTTGGGAAACCACCTAGGTGCAGCTGGGAAACGCTTACGCTGCCATTTGCAAGGGGCGGCTATGAAGCTCCAGATATACGTCTCTATTATCCATGCGCACAAGCCCAGTTTGCGCATTATTGGTTCTTCCCACAACGCTATCTACCACACCTTGCAGTCAAACCAGATAATGCCCACCCGACGCCTCTGCCCGCTATGGTACTACATTATAACAAAGTACAGGATATGACTGGTTTCGACACAGTAGCATGCACTGTCAGTGCGTGGGGAGCGCTTGTTAAACGTGCTGAGCTTTCAAACCTATATGCCCCAGGTATGCCGATAGCTGCACATCCAGATATCTCAGTCACATGTGAGAAAGGTGCATTGAAAATACTCGCAGATGTGGGTATCACGCGAATGGGGGATATGTATCAGTCGGGTACGTTTATATCACTCGCTGACTTTGGGAAAGGGTCTCAACACACCCTGATGCAGAGGTTCACCTACTCTAGGCTGCGTCTGGCTGTCAGAGCACTGGTAAAACACACAAGATGATGGACGGAATGCTGCACATTGGCAAACATTCACCCCCAGTCACAGATCTGGGTTTAATCCATCGTTATTTTGCTTCACCACGCCACCCCAGTTCAGACATAGCCATATGCAAATCAGTCTTGACCCTGTGCCTCATGGGAACAGTCCAGACCGAACTGCCAAGCCATGTCTTCCCTGGACCGGAATCAAGCATCCTAGGACCGGTTTCAGGCTATCAGCCTTCATCAGCCAGGATAGCTTGACTCCAGTGGCGTAGTGAGCACGGGACCCACGTCTGGGCATACCCTTCCCACTTAGGGCGAAATGCAAAACACACAAGATGATGGACGGAATGCTGCACATTGGCAAACATTCACCCCCAGTCACAGATCTGGGTTTAATCCATCGTTATTTTGCTTCACCACGCCACCCCAGTTCAGACATAGCCATATGCAAATCAGTCTTGACCCTGTGCCTCATGGGAACAGTCCAGACCGAACTGCCAAGCCATGTCTTCCCTGGACCGGAATCAAGCATCCTAGGACCGGTTTCAGGCTATCAGCCTTCATCAGCCAGGATAGCTTGACTCCAGTGGCGTAGTGAGCACGGGACCCACGGCTGGGCATACCCTTCCCACTTAGGGCGAAATGCAAAACACACAAGATGATGGACGGAATGCTGCACATTGGCAAACATTCACCCCCAGTCACAGATCTGGGTTTAATCCATCGTTAGAGCACTGGTACCTGAGTTCCTAACTGAGCCTAAAACGTTGAAAGCACTACAGGTGGCACTATCCCAACAGGGACCCTGCTGGCCTCATGACTAAACTTTATAGTGCTTTTCAGAGAGAGATTGAGGTATATGATTCTAAGGGCAGATGTACGACGGCCAAAATAGCGCCTCGCAAATTGCGAGTCTTTTGCGACTCACAATTTGAGAGGCGCTATTTAGGATGTACAACAGTGTGTAAAACACTGTTAGCGATTCCCAATGGGGTCGCAAATAGAGAGGCTCATGAATATTAATGAGCCTCTCGCAATTTGCGACCCCATTGGGAATGGCAGGCCCTCCCAGGTATGGTGGCCTGCTGGGCTCAGCAGACCACCATGTCTGGGACTGCTTTTAAATAAAGCAGGTTTTTTTTTTTTTCAAATGCAGCCTGTTTTTCTTAAAGGAAAACTGGATGCATTTAAAAAAAAAAAAGTGCAACGTTTTCGTTTATTTTTTAAGGTCAGGCAGTGTCCCTGGGACCACTGCCTGCCCTTAAAAAATATTTTCCCCTGCGTTTGCAAAGAGGTTTGGGCTGCGTGATGATGCTACATGTACTAGATGCGGGACGGACGGGGCTGATTTTGTGCATCTATCTTGGGTATGTGCACTTATTTACAGATTTTGGGTAGATGTCACATGCACACTGGCAGAGATTATAGGTGAGACTGTGGAATGTATACCCGCGATTTGCCTATTGGGTAATGTGAGAATGCTTAAGCCCTGCAATAGACGTATAGTAGCTGTTACCACACTATTGGCCAAACGATTGGTTGCAAAGCATTGGGGCGGGAGATATGCACCCAAACTGACGCAATGGCTCAAAGAGATTGTTTACTGCAGAGAACAGCTGGCCACATATGCGGAAGAACTGCCGGAGGCCTCCAGGCCTAAGGTCTTTTGGGTACCATTCACATGCTACATGTTGCAAAAGCCAGATGTGCTATGAACCCTGGCCATCTAGTAAATCAGCACTGAACTGTGTACACCACTCTGCCTTTATGCCATAGAATTCAATATGTACTGGAATGATTCCCTAGATAAGCTAACGTACTGCAATGCACTTGTTGTATTTCTGTTTTGTAAGGGTTGATTGTTATGTACTTCTAAATTCAAATAAGTGCATATTGACCAAGAGCTGAGCTATATCAATGACAACGTAATTGATAATTATGTAACAGTATATTATGTGATATTATCTATATGCACTGTCTTCCGTCTTTTCTCCCTCCCTCCTGTTTGTACTAAAAATGTATAAATAAAAAAAGAGCCACCTCATATTTGTAAAGAGCAACACAATTCGGACTAATGAGAGATTGCTTTCGTCTCTCCCTATTGGTTAAATCTCATTTGTTTTTATGTTATTTTCTTCAGGGGCTTTCCCCGGTCCTCCTATCGTGTCTGCTTGGGAATGTACCAGCTCTCGAGCTCCAACCCAAACTCGGTGTGCTCAGAAGTCAAGTCCATCATTGCCAACTCATTATTCACGTCAGCAGGCACGCCCGGGGACATTCTGCTGCTGGAGCTGGAAACCACGGTAACCTTCACCGATTTCATCATGCCTGTCTGCCTGCCAGCCTCCTCCGTCGATTTCCCTTCCGGGTTAAACTGCTGGGTCACCGGCTGGGGAAACATTTTCTCATCAGGTGAGTGTGGTTTGCGGGGTTGGAGCCATATGTACTGTTCTTGAAAATGTATTACTTGGGTTGGCCATATCGTGGCCTTATTATGCGTGTCACCTCTGCTTAGAGTAATCCATGGCCCCAAGTTGGATTGAAAACGATAAACCAAAAAAGCTCGGTTTAAGGAAATAAATCATCTGCTTCTATAGTCTGTCTGTACGCCGCAAGTCAAAGGGTTTATATTTGCCTTCTGTTAGCGTTCCATCTCTGAAGGTTGATAAAATGAATTCCCTTGATTTAAATGCTAACAGCATCCGTTCATAAAAAATATTATTATTATTACTGTGTTACTACTATTTTTATCCTCAAAAACCGAGTAAAGTAATTGCTGAGTTCCCCATTAGACAAAAGAATAGACCGCGTACAAAGCTTGATCTGTGGTTGTCTTTCAAATGTGGTTCAGGCGATTTCATAAATAAAATAAAATGTATAAAATATAACAAGTGGTAACTTCCTGGTGATGCTTATCATACACACAAGCTAAGAAATGTTACCAGCATCACCTAGCAATATTCAGGCATAGCCAATTAATGAGTAAGATCTTGGCACTTAAATTGAAAGAGTGGGAAACAGTGAGCACAAAATTAGGAGTTGACGATAAATGCAGATTACACAGTAGCAGGACCTTTGAGTATTAGGTAAATCTTCTGGGATTATTACTCTAAACTAGAGATCTTCAAACTGGGATGTGGGCTCACCTGGGGGGGGGCTGAATTGATCTCAGGGGGCGTCTGACACTGGTCAAGTTTCATGCTAAAAAATAGAGGGGTATTTCAGTGAACAAAAAAAACAGTGGAAGTGGGACGCTCAGTAATAGGCCATCAGTAACAACTTTTGTTCCTCATGTCCCGCTGAGAATAGGTGACAAAGGGGGCATGGGATCCAAATTACCCTCAAAGTCCCCCCTCACCCCCCATTTCTGATGAAGGATCACTATGTTGATACTTTTACACTTTAATGGACAAGGGCTTCCATAGCATGATGCCAATCATCATATATTTGAGTGTATTTTTAAAAGTGATAACTGAACATAACTGCAATGTTTAAATTGTTAATAGCTGCCAATTTTATAGAATCATTGTGGAAAAAATAAATTTGTCATTCTGAGGGGCCCAAATGACACTAGACGATGTGAAGAGTATTTCCAAATACTAATAGAATACCACTCATTCCTGAGGCTAGAGCCACACTAAAGCTGCCTATTACTATTGAGGAAGTTACTAGTGTGATTACAAATCTTGCTGATGGGAAAGATGAAGCGACAAACTCATACCCCTGGAACTCTCTAAAATATTCCTGTAATATTGTGCATGTATTTACCGAGCGCTCTCGTGCTACCGCCACGAGAGTGACTCGTGCTTCATGTATTTCTTTGAACTCCGTTCCACAATCGGGTGCTGAACGATGCGTGCCAGGATTCTGCCAACGTTAATCAGTTGGTGGAGATCCTGGTGCGCAGCGGGAGCGCCCGGCTGTGGGTGTTTTTAATTTGAAATAAAATTTCTTCAACTTACCGGATTGCCTCCGTAAATGATACCACACTTCATTTGGCGACGATTCGGAGTCGACCCCACGCATCGGACACCCACCAGCCGGCACGAGATTTTCGGAGGTGTTGACGACGCACCGCTTTGATGTGTGCTCATTGCCTCATTGCTAGAAGGCGTCACCCTTCACTTCAATTAACGGATCTCCGCTGTTTCCTGAGCCAATCCCCACAGTTTCCCGCAAACTTTGGAAGATCTTCGCTTCTGGGAGACTCCGTGAATGACGTCGGCATAACTCCTCCCCGCTCGTCATCTCGTTGGCGGCCATCTTCATCTGGGATACACAACGTGTTTTCAAGCTACAGGCAAGCTACGAGGTCATCACGCTTTCGGCCATTTTGGATCTGGATTGCAGTTTAACGCTCCAGCACTACACGTCGACTTCGACCAGCTGATTTACTTGCAGGTATGATCCAGCCTGTTTACTTGCACAGTTAATCTTTATCCCTTTACAAAGCTACTTCACGTTTTGAGCCTTCATACACGGTGATAGGCTCACCTTACTCAACTATTTATTTTACTCACTGTGGAGCCTTCATTTTTGGTGATAGGCTCACCTTCATTACTATACAGTTCACATTTGAGGAGATTATATAAAAATTGTTTGCAAAATTACTAAATGACTAAAACATTTATAACAATTTAAAAGTACAAAGTCATTTCACTTGCTTTTTACATTTCAGTATCGTTATTTATAGTTTACTTTCTCAAAGTGATGGCTACTTCTCAGCAATTTGCTCAACCTCCTCCTTTTTTGCAATACCCTGGTAAACCCAGCATCCCTTGGCGACAATGGGTTAAAGCTTTTGAGAACCATATTGTTGCCATAGATGCTGTAAAATGTTCTCCTGCTCGCAAGATTGCAATTCTTTATGGTTGTTTAGGACTCGCTGCGCAACATGTATTTGAAAACTTACCTAAGTTTCCTACTCCTGCTGGTGAAGCAGGGCATGCAGATCATTGGAATCCTTACAAAGAAGCTTTATCTCGTTTGGCAAGACATTATGACCAAGAATCAAACATTATGCTCGAAAGACATAATTTCCACAGGAGAAAAGAACGTGAGGATGAAACAGTGGATGAATATATTGCTGCATTACGAGTTCTTGCATCTACTTGTGAGTTTGAGGCAGATCCAGAGATCTATATACGTGATCAATTTGTTTTCTCTTGTTATTCAAGAAAAATACAAGAACGCCTTCTCAGCTGCAGAAAACCATCTTTACAAGACACAATTGATATCGTCAAGACGATTGAGAGGTCTATTGTTACCTCCAAAGTTCTTCAACAAGATCAATCTATCAACTCTTTTAAGTCAATTTCAAATGATCCTGGAAATTCGGTCAATGCTGTTAACGTTAATAAATCTTTTAAGCAACCTTTCAGAAAAGGGAACACAATTTGCTTCAGATGTGGTTCCAGATCACATCATGGCAACTATCCTATGTGTCCCGCCTCAGGAAAAAGATGTGTATTATGTAAAAAAAATGGCCATTTTCAAGGTGTTTGCAGGTCTGCCAAGAGACCTACCAGAGTTAATAGTGTGGAATTTACAGAATCTCTCGAAGATTGTACAGATCAATTTCATGACATGATTGTTTCAATTGAATGTATTTCAGTTTTCAATCCTCATTATGTTAAAGGTCCCTTAGGTGTTGCATTATTTGGAAAAATTGAGATTCCAATTATGGCAGATTCTGGTTCACCTATAACTATTTTATCCAATGTCATGTTTCTTGAAAAATGGCAAGGTTCCATTGCCTTAACCAAAACAGACATCAATCCAAAGGCATTTGGAGAATTTGACATAGAAATGTTGGGTTACTTCAATTCAAGGTTGGAATGTCTAGGAAGGTCAAGCTACACAAAAGTTTATGTTGCGGTTAAAGGATGCAATATAGTTGGCTGGAAGGATCTTGCTAGAATGGGTTTGCACCTTGTTCCTGGCTCAGATAATCCCATTGTACTTGGTGATCCTCCCCAAGATTATTCTCCAGCTGGGTGGTCAGAAAATGAACAAGACACATTAGATTGTATCGATATCACTGATCATTCTCATGATGTTAAAAAGATTTTAGAGTCGTTTCCCAATTTGTTTTCAAACAAATTGGGCACTGTCAAAGGTTTTCAACATCAAATAAAACTTAAGCCTCATGCTCAACCTTTAGTACATAAGGTTCGTCTATTACCCCTTAGTGCCAGGGATGAGCTTAAGTTAGAACTTAAAAATTATGTGATGAAGGGGTCATTGCACCATCTGACTCTTCAGAATGGGTTTCTCCCATCGTTATTGTCCGGAAAAAATCTGGTGAGGTCAGGCTATGTGCGGACTTACGCACTTTAAATAAAAACATTTTAATCAATTGTCATCCCCTCCCCAAATTTCATAAACTTCTGGCCAGCTTAGGGGGTGCCAAATTCTTTTCTATAATAGACCTTCGCTCAGATTATCACCAGATTCAGTTGACAACTGATTCACAAGACCTCACTACTTTCGTTACACCTTTTGGGGTCTACAAATATCTCAGACTTCCTTTTCGCCTGGCCTCCGCGGCCAGCGTTTTTCAGAAGATGATGGACAATCTTTTTCAAGACATGCCGGGGGTCCAGGCCTATCAAGATGACATTCTAGTTTTTGCCAATGATTGGGAAACACACTTGAAAAATCTGACTTGTGTTTTAACCAAATTGAATGATGCAGGAATGACTATCAGATCTGATAAATGTCAATTTGGCACACAACAGTTGGATTACTTAGGTCATACTTTGTCATCTCAAGGAATCAAACCAAAGTTATCACTTATCAAGGCCATCAGTCATGCTGTTCCTCCCAAAGACAAGGATTCTCTTCGATCATTTTTGGGATTGGCAGAGTACTATGCCCGTTTTGTTAAGGGATATCCTCAAACTGTTGAGCCTTTGCGTGCCTCATTGCGCAAAGGATCAAAGTTTCTTTGGTCTGATGAAGTATCATCTTCATTTGATCAAACCAAAAAACTCATTGTTGAAGCACCTGCACTTCATGCTTTTCAAGATGATTCCAAATGTTTCATTATGGTGGATGCTAGCCTTACAGGTCTGGGTCAGTTCTTGGCAGTGGGTTGCTGGAAAGGAGCACACCATAGATTTTTCGTCAAGAATGCTTAAGTCTTCTGAGACCCATTACAGTACAATTGAACGCGAGGCACTCGCTTGCGTTTGGGCAATTGAGAAGTTTAGAAATTACATTTGGGGGCATGAATTCGAACTATTCACCGACCACAAACCCCTTACACATTTACTCAATGGCAATGGGCTTGGGAGGACCTCAGCCAGATTGGTTAGGTTACTTTCAAAATTGCAAGAATTTCATTTTTCCATTAAGCATATTTCTGGTGGAAGGAATTTCAGGGCTGATTGCCTTTCACGTATGGCATTTCATGATGTTTCAGAGGTTGAGAGTATTGAAGATACAGAATGTGTTGTTGCGGCACTTGATGCTGTCAGAGAATGCCCAAATATTACTGAACAAGTCTGGTTGGAAGCTTACAACAAGGATGATATTCTTAAACTTGTCATGGAATATATTGTAAAAGGTTGGCCTGAAAGCAGGAAACTTTGCAATGAGTTAAAAGCTTTTTCCATGGTTGCCTCTGAACTTTCATTGGTCAATGGCATGGTTATGAGGCATGATTCTTTTGTTCCCCCGTCAAGTTTAAGGGAAGATATCATTAAATGTGCACATCATGGTCACTTAGGCATTTCGAAAACCTCGCAACTCATTAAGTTGTATTATTGGTGGCCATCCTTAGAATCCCAGGTAAAGTTTCATATTGATTCATGTTCGGAATGCCTCTTGTCAGATAAGAAATGGAAAGTCATGAGCACACCCTTGCATCCTGTTCCATTTCCGAACAAACCTTGGGACAAGGTTGGAGTAGATTTTTCAGGTCCTTATGATCTATTATCTCATGACTTAAAATTTTTAATTTTGTTGATTGATTATCATTCCAAATGGATTTATCATATGTTTTGTGATTCACCCAGCTCCACCAATGCCATCAAATTTTTGAGGAAAGTGTTTTCCATTGAGGGTTCACCTTCTATTATGGTTACCGACAATGGTACACATTTCATTTCTCAGAAATGTTCTGCATTTTTAGCAGAGAAAGATGTCAATCATTTCAAGGTTGCCTTATATTCACCATCATCCAATGGTTTGGTTGAAAGGGCAAACAGATTAGTTAAGGATGCCATTCAAGCAGCCCTTTCCTCAGGAAAAGATGTTCAAGATTTCCTTGAGGACATATTATGGTCATATAATATTTCGCCACATTGCACCACTGGTCTTCCACCTTTTTCTCTTTTGAGAGGTAGAAATGTTCATGTCCCAATTGGTTGCAAGATAAACATGTCAAGGGTACACTTGTTGATAAAAATCTTGCATCTCGAGTTTTAGAAAAACAAGGTTACATGAAATCTGTGCATGATCAAGGGAAAACTTTTAACAATACTGATTTGAAACTCAATGATTTGGTTCTCATTAAAAATCCAAAAAGGGTGACAAAGGGCTTGTCTAAATTTTCCTCTCCTGTACAAGTTACAGATGTGAGCAAAGGCTCAACACTACTTGGTTCTAGGGGTTGGTGGAACAAGAGATCACTTGTGCGGCTTTCTGACTCACAAATTACTTCTTTACTTAAGTTGTCTAAACAGGAGGTGGAACAATGTGACTGGACAAACTGGTTGCATGATCCTTTATCTGTTATTTCTTCGTTTGTCTCTCAAGAGAATTCTGTGAAGTCTTCTGGTGGGCGGTGTTTCAATACACATACTGCTTTGCATAATTCTGCTTCTCTTGATATGACTAGTCGTGCATCTTCTTCACCTGTTGATTTGAGTACCCATCAAAGAAGATTGCCTGTCAAATTTAATGACTATGTATTGTCTTAAGAAAATGATTTTTCTTCTTATTTATTGCATTATTTCATATTAGTTATAACTTGTATTTCTTTTCAGGTTCTCTTCCATTTTGCATTTTTATCATTTCTCGTTTATTTTGTGGAAAGAGAGAAGTTGTAATATTGTGCATGTATTTACCGAGCGCTCTCGTGCTACCGGCACGAGAGTGACTCGTGCTTCATGTATTTCTTTGAACTCCGTTCCACAATCGGGTGCTGAACGATGCGTGCCAGGATTCTACCAACGTTAATCAGTTGGTGGAGATCCTGGTGCGCAGCGGGAGCGCCCGGCTGTGGGTGTTTTTAAATTGGAATAAAACTTCTTCAATTTCCCGGATTGCCTCCGTAAATTATATCACACTTCGATTCCTTAACTATTTACCTCATTTTTCACTGGAATGATCAGTAACTTTGGCAGTGGGCTTGACATTCTTCCTTCATTGAAAGAAACAACAATTGTAATTGTTCCTAAAAGGAATAAAGACCCGGAAATCTATGGGTCATATAATCCAATCATGTTAATTAGCTCAGATACTAAAATCTATTCTAAAATATTGGCTAATAGTATGTCAAACATTAACAATTAGCTGGTGTTGCCTATCTAATATGGCTTTGAGCCTCAAAGGGATATGTCAGTTTACAACAATTCGGTAATCTCCATATTTGATACAGCAGAAGTGTCTGGGGTGATTCATCATTCATTGGGCCATATCACTGGTTTACTCTGGCCAAACAAGAATTGAGCATAAGCATGATACAAAGGACAACACAACTGATTGTCGCCTATGCAGACAACGTTGTGTTCTTTACGCCTAATCCATTCATCAGTGTCCAGTCCATGGAGGGAGAGGCAAGAATCTTTGGCCAGCTTGTTGGGTATTTGTTTTTTTGTTGTTTTTTTATTAAATTTTTTTTTAGAGTTTTATATAGTGCGAACTAGACCCGATGATATTAGGTATCAGAGCGCTTTACATGAGCACCAGTTTCGTTACAGATGGACACATTCATTTTTTGTTAGGCACGGAGAGATTAAGTGATTTGCCCAGAATCACAGGACGTTGAGCGTTGCCGAGACTCAAACCTGGTTCCCCAGCTTCGAGGTCAACCGCTCTAGCCGTAAGGCTACATCCTCTCACCTTGTTGAAGAACAACACATCTCAGCATTTGTTCATCTCACATATTATACTTATGAATGATAGATTCGGTGTTAATGCTGATTATTTTGGAATTACTAATATCTTTCAGATTGATCAGATGGTTGATCTTAATTATCAACTTCTATTGCAGATGCCTGTTGTCCAGATTAAAAAATGAAATTAACTGTCTATTGGTTATGAGGAAGAGATGTTATATTATTAAAATTATGCCTCTTCCCAAGTGCTAATACTTATTCAGGCCCATTCCTCTCAGGCCCGGCTCTAGGATTCTTGCTCTGGGAGGGCTTTAAACAGGGATGGGTGGGCCACAAACATGAATGGGCAGTGGCTAAAAACTAACAAAATATTGCAGAGATCTGATATTTTAGGTACTGACAGCTGGCGACTTGACATTTTAACACCATAGCCACCACTCAACAGGTACATCATTTGCTTTCCCTGCTGAGCTCCCGGCTTTGTGGAAGGAGGAGGGACTCTGCATGCAGATAGACTGCAGCACACTCCTAGTCACGTGCAGTCACGTGCAGCATTTCATGTTTTTTTTTTTTTAAGCGTTGGCAGCTTTGCGCTTTGCAAAGCACTGAAGTTTAAAAATCTGGGGGCAGTAAACCCTGTAACCACTTTGCCCACCCCAACCAAATTCCATAATGCATGCTTTACCGTTATTCATTCTCCCTTTCTATGCACATGTTCACTGAAAACCTGTTAGAAACCGGGTTATGATTCTGACAAACGCAGAAAACCACTGAAGCTCACCAGTTATTGTAACCAATGCACAAAACAAGGGTATAATTATATTACTTGTCGTCTTGCTCAAAACGCCAGTGTCCCAACGGAACAGAAACAAAGAAAAGGGCAGCAACATATTGAGTGGGGCACTTTATGCCATATTTTGTATTCTTTGGTAACCATAAGTGGCAAATTTCACTGGTTTTCTGCATTTGAGCCAGACACATAACTCAATTTATAAACTCCGATTTTTCAGTGATCCACTGACCATCACCATTGCTGACAGTTATATTAATAATTTAGCAAAGAAATGCAAACAAAACCTAAACGTTCTAATTTCCCTCAGTGTCCATTTGTAGCTCGACTTTGAAAAAACCCACTTTTTCAAGCTAATTCCCCAAAATATAAACATGTAATTTAAAGAATACTTAACAGTTCCTCATGTAACATGGTCCTGTATTGCCATCTTGGGGTTCTGGTGGCATTTACAAACCATCCAGCCTTCGGCCGCGTGATTTATGATGTCACCAGAACATCTTGATGGCAATATTGGGCCATATTACACAGTTACCATTATGTATGCCATATTAATATCTATATCCATTTTTGGCTAAATATTTCAGCTACTATCCTGGGATAAACATTTGGTTACAAAAATGAAGTTAGGTGAACCTTGATCAGGGATTTCATAATTTATAGGAGGAAAACATTTTTTTAAATTATATTTTAAAGTTTTTATGTTCATTCAAACAATTGGTAACTTTTCATGACAACATTACAAAAGGAAAATGTGCAGTCTCTGCAAAATGTACATATTTCAGTAATAACCAAATACAGAAATAATGCAGGTAAAATGGCCCGACAATCCGCATATACAGTTGTAACAGTTTCAGCTGAGAAATATTAATTACAGGGTACTTTTAAAGTGCTTATAAGTACCAAGCATTTCTTTTATCATACTATCCCTTTATAAAGGAAATTTCATAGGTGAGTTTCAGTGCTTAATTTGGAGAAAAAAAAGTGAGGGCCTTCGTCAGTGGCAATTGGTGGTGCAAGCTGTAGTGGCCTTCTGCCAGCGCTGCCAGTGACAGTACCTACATAACTATTACCCATCACACTGTTACAAGTGTGACAGTTCATACAGTTTGAGGCCCCTGAAGCTATAAGAGTGACTTGGGTGGCAGATATTAGTTGTTTTTAATGTATAATAAATTAATGAACAAATGTTGTTCTGCTCATCTTTAAATTACACTAACAGCGCCATCATGTGCTGGTGTTGACAATTAAGTGCCGTGCCGAGCTCTGGAAACCAGCGGCTTAAATTAAGCACTGGTTTTCTCTAGATTAGTCACTCCCTCTATTTATCACCAACCTCTAAAACAAGCTGCCGGCTGATGGAAGGTCAGAACTATGAAGTGTATGTGAGACCTCGATCCATCCTTTTCATATTACTGACCTGGAAGCTTCTAGCATCTTCTTTCGCATCCATCCCTCAGTTTGTCATCCACTGTTCTTTTTCTCCCTTTGCCATGGCCCTTCTGTCCACTTTTGCTTCCTATCCTTTCCTCTCTATACCCATCTCTTTCCTCACTTCATCTTTTCCTTGGCCTTTTTCCTCTCTCCCTCCATTTGCTTATCCAGAATTATTTCCCTCCGCTCTATCCTTTTTCCTCTTTCCTCCCCCTCACTTTTTTCCCGTCTTTCCTCTCCTCTTAGTTTTTACTCCCCACTCCGTCTCGCATTTCCTTTTGTCTCACTCTCCTTTGCTTGTCTCTCTTCTGCTTTAACCCCTCATTTTGCTCCAAGATAGAGGGTAAATGAGTTGTTTCACTGCATCATTGTCAGAAAAAGCCTTATCATTTACTAGTTTCTAGTCATATTTTTCTTTAAATGTGAAGTTATTTCAGTTATCAGTGTTTTTTTCTGAAGTTCAATCGCTCTTGAGCTGTTCACAGCACCCTCCCCATTCCATAAACGTATGGAATGTCATTAGAATGAATCTTTCAGTCTCAGTCTGGTATGTCATTGCACAGTTTTTAACTCAAGAAGGCTGCCATTAGGCACCTGTAGCTTTTCTACCCAATCATCGGGCCTGCTGCAAGGGATTAACCCCACGTCCAACATCTAAGACTTGCTAATTGTACTGCTAAAAAGCAGCAGCCTCCGAGGCCTGGGATGGGGAGAGGTGCACCATATGCTGTGCCTCCTCACTGGCCCATTGATATTGCGTATATGACAATGGTACAGATTGACTCTGTGGCTTTCTCAGTCACACTCCCCTAAAGTGCAGCAGCCTTTCCTGTTGTGCCCCAGCAAGAAAGTCAGTCCAGATATGTGGTGGACCTGCTTTACCACTTCTGAAAAGCCTTGGGTACATCAGGATATTGGGTAAGCATGTCCCACCGTCTAGAACTGGGCTTGATTCCTCTACTTATCACTGCAGAATTCTTCTGGTGGTAGAATCTCCCTCATCCAGCTTTATCTGGATCTATAAAAAACCTTCTTGAGATCTTCGCTATCGCAAACTGCCACTAGATGGTGCAGAGACAGAATATCGAGTACAAAATGTCGGGTTGCACAAATATCGAGTCATTAATATCGTGGGTCACAAATATCAACAGCAAGAATATTGTGGTCAAGAATATCAACTTAAGGTAAGTAATATCGATTTTAAAAATATCGAAGTGTTTAATATCGTTTGCAAAAATATAGTTGTTAAAAATATTGTTTTTATTATTGTTATGTATTTTTGTATATATTTTATATGTATGTGATGTATGTTTTTTATATAAGAATTGTTTGTATTTTTAATATATGTTACATTTTCAGTAGTTATGAATTTTTTTTATTTGAATTTTAGAAAATAAAATTAATACATTTATGTTTTAATTAATATTTTTGTTTGTAAATATTTTCTAGTTGAAAAGAATTGTTTTATTGTAAATGTATTTATTATTTTATTTTATATAATATCTGTAGGTTTTTGTTATATGTAATTAATATTATATTATGTGTTCTTTTTATATGTTTAATATATATATATATATATATTTTTTAAATATTGTTTATTACATTTTTCTTTTTTTATATATATATTTTGTTTGAGTGTTTGAGTGTGAATAGTATTTTTTTTCCTCCAGTATCCAACACTTTCCCTACTGTTACATTTACTGGAGTGGGAATAGTAATTTTTACCCCTCCGCTATCCAGCACTTTCCCTACTGTTGCACTCACTGGAGTGGGAATAGTAAGTTCTACCCCTCCACTACCAACACTTTCCCTCTGTTGCTCTCACTGGAGTGGGAATAGTAATTTTTACCCCTCTGCTATCCAGCACTTTCCCTACTGTTGCACTCACTGGAGTTGGAATAGTAATTTTTACCCCTCCGCTATCCAACACTTTCCCTACTGTTGCTCTCACTGGAGTGGGAATAGTAAGTTCTACCCCTCCGCTACCAACACTTTCCCTCTGTTGCTCTCACTGGAGTGGGAATAGTAATTTTTACCCCTCTGCTATCCAACACTTTCCCTACTGTTGCACTGACTGGAGTTGGAATAGTAAATTTAATTATTTGCTATCCAACACTTTTCCTACTGTTGCACTGATTGTATTGGGCAATTTAAGTTTACATATTTTTTCATAGTTTAATGTTTTCATTTATTCTATAATGTTTTTTTTAAATATTTTTAATTATTTATATATATATTTTATTTTTATATAATTTTAAAGTTTTAAAATAAATTAAAGATAATAGTTTATTAATTATTTTAAAGTAAATATATATATATATATATATATATAAATTATTATGTTTGATTTTTTTAATTACGTTTATTTGTAATGTTTTTAAAAATGTATATTAAATTTAAATAATTTTGTTAAAATTAATATTAATATTTAATATATATATATTTATATATTACATATATATTTAAATCAATATTTTTTACAACTATATTTTTTACATCGATGTTTTTGATTCGATATTTTTCGTACTTACCTGTGTAGGTATGGGAGTCGATATTTTTTAATTCTATATATTTTTTTCGATATTTTTAACATCGAGGTTTTTGTCATTGATATTCTGTCAGTGAACCCACTAGATAAGAGAGAATGAGCCCTCCTGGGTCTTAGGTCATATTTCTGAACTTCTATGCAAGTTAGAAAGTCACAAAGGCTGGCTTTTCGTCAGAATATGTGACCTCTCGAGGTTCTTCATGTAGGTAGCCTTCATTCTAGTGGGCCAGTTCTTTTTTTTTTTTTTTAACCATCATACTACGAATAGATTCTGCTCAAGACGTGTTTTTTTTTCTCATTGTGGCAACAATGGTCAGAGTACTTTAAGATAACTGAATTTACCAAAAATACGCAGCTTTGGGTTGATACTACTCTTCCAGAAACCTTTAGGGATTGCAAACATTAATTTGCTGTCAGTCTGTTCTTTGTGAAATGAGCCAAAACTATAAAAACTAAGGGGCACATTTATCAAAAACTCATGCAGAGCAGCACAGCAAGTCACCTTGCTGGGCTGCATGATAGGGAGGGCAGAAATGTGCCATATTTACCATTTGATGCCTCATTCCTATCTTTTCCCTGCGCTGGCGAACAATGAACTGCCTAGCGCCAATGCAGGCACCTATGCACCATGGTGCAAGGGTGTCTGCGCTGTAAGCAAAATTGTTTTTGTGCTGGAAGGAACACCTTCCTGTTCATAAAACAATCCTTTGAGGCGTTCTCCTCTTTCTATGTGTGCTGCAGAATTCATTGAACCTCTCACTGAAATCCTCAAAGCATCTAACATCCAGTATCACATGTATGCTGATGACACCCAGTTGTACATGAAAATCTCTTCTCCTGACAATATCAAGACACTCAACGGAACCCTGCACAAAACCCAAAACTGGTTAACCTCCAACCATCTCAAACTGAACGCTTCAAAATGGAATTCCTCCTCATCTCCTCACCCAAGCAAGCCCCCATCTTGGAGAAATATATGAAAAATCTATCCACTCTCAACTGCACACCACATATCATAGACTCTTCAAGATCTCTGGGAATAGTGCTGGATAAGAACTTGAACATGCAGGATCACATCAGCGCATCTACCAAAGGAGGGAACTTCCAATTGAGCATCCTAAGGAAATTAAAACCCTTCCTTGCCCCGATGACTTCAAGTTTGCTGTGCAAGCATTAGTCATCTCACGGCTGGAATGTGGCAGCGCAACCCTCTGCGGTCTATCTAGGTACAGACTAGCCCCTCTCAGGGCTTCGCTGAATGCTGCTGCCAGGCTCATCACAGGCTCCAAGAAAAGCAACCACATCTCCCCGGATTTGAAATCTCTAAATTGGTTACCTTTCCATGCAAGGATACATCTAAAACTTGCCTGCATGACCCACATAGCCCTTCATTTCAACACTCCTCTGTACCTCGCAAAAAAACTAGAGCTTTCGAGCAGTGCCCGTTCCTCCAGGAGCTCCAGTACCTTGTTGCCTAAACCCCAAAAAAATTTAAAAAACGAAAACTTACAATCGATCCTTCTTAGGTATTGCCCCGAGAATCTGGAACTCCCTACCTACTGAAACTAGACTGATTCCATCAACAGTGTCCTTCAAAAAGGAAGTGAAAGCTTTACTGATGAGTACTTGTCTGAGTTACAAGTTTAGCCTCGGCCTTTCGTCATATCAGCCTAGATCTGGCGGGTCCTCCTAGCCCTACGGTCTGTTCCACCTCATCTATTGTCACGACAACCTGCCTTCTGTGTTATGCTCCTCTGCTTACTTATGATATCTTGCAATGTTGAGGTTCTGATACCCTCCAATATTATGACGTTCGTATCTGTTCTATTTTTGTCTATTGCCGCTGTTTTGCCACAATTGTCTCCCCTTATGTGTGTTGCAATTCTCTGTAAAGTGCTCTGATACCTTCTAGGGTCATGTTCTCGCTATACAAAACGTTTTAAATAAATAAATAAATACATTTGCGAATATGCCACTTTGTGCTGTAAATCCCCAGATACAATATGTAATGAAGTAAGATTTCTGGATTAAAAACATGTATAAACTGGTTATGCATTAACAAGAGAATACCTTGCAGCATCAAAGAATGGTCAAAGAAGCTTGGGCAGACATATACCCTAGATGATCTTGGAGATAGCATTCTACATGGTCTTGTTTGTGTCAACAATGCTAACCTCCAAAACCAACACTTTAAAATGATTCAAGATTGTTACTATACGCTGAAAACTCTGCATCAGTGGGGCTGTAGATGCATTCTCAATTCTTTTAATGTGATAAAGAAGTTGACCTCATGTGCTTGCTACTTTCTACAAAATATAGAATTTTGGAGTTTTACTTTTTAAAGAAATTACTGTTCTCACAGGTCCAATTAACTGTGTGTGCCAGTCTTATCTTGTTGGGTTATTTGCCAAAAGTTCTTTAAAAATTTGATTGGGAGGTGTTCAATGGCATACTTATTTCGAGGTTACCTCTATGGAAGCCTGGTTTGTTTCAGAACCTTTTAATTGTCGATTTTGGTGAGCCACCTATATAGATCACCACATACTGGAAATTACCATCTTGGCATCCCGAAGAAGTGGGCATCAGCTGGCCAGAATATGTGGTCAGGTTAAGTGTGAGTGGACTACGTGATTTAACTTGTATGGAAAGGTAGCAGATTTTAATGCAATCTAAATGACATCCATACATTTTGTATTGTCTTTCGTAATTTAAATAGAATTTTGCTGCCTACTACCTCAATGTTAGGCAGTAATTAGTGATTAATTCATTATGTTTTAGTATTGTGCAATCTCTTTCACAAAACAAAATAATCTACCTATTTTTTACTGTGGAAAAAAATTCAAATTTCTAACCTACGGGCAAAATGAATGTACAGGAAAATATGGTAGCTTTTGTTAAAAATAGTTTTGGGTGTCCCTGCTCAAGTGTTGTTATGAATTATACATTCTTGTTGCAACCGTAAATGCGTTTTCCTTGTTCAATCTTCTTTTCATTTTTTAATATCTTTTTTGTTTTCCATGAACAAACTAGTCAGGGGGTACTCAAGGAACAGTAGACATAGTCACTACGCCTACTACTTACTAAATTAGTGATATTATAAGGACAGCATTACACAGGGGGCAGGTATGACACATATTCAATACATCACAAAAAGAAAAGGAGGAAATCATTGTTGGAAGCCATATCAAACATTAGAGGCCACACAATCATGCATGGTTTTATACAACTCTCTCCAGGTTGTCAATGTCTTCAGGTAGCTTTGTGTCCATTCAAACTGGAGCCATGTGTACCCTCTTTTACCAACAACCATCCACACACATCTTTGCGCCAAAGGTGTTACACCGGTCCCCTAACATGTTTCTGGTGTATGGCTATAAGCCTCTTCACCAGTATTAAAGACAGTGCAGTCATACAGTAATGCATACGTCTGTTTTTAGGACAAAGGTATCATCTCAGAACAAATTGTTTGATGTTTTGCTGACTGATCCCCACAGGAACTTCACCACATCACTCAAAAAATCCTGCACCACCACACATGACTGCGCCATATGCAGTATATCAGCATTTTCTGAAGCACATCTTGTTACGTTCCCCAGACACGCCCCAAACCTAGAATAACACAACCCCGTTTTCTTGTATTCTAGAGCTCTAGTCTATTCAATAACCATGAGTGGTACACTGCAGTCTCTTTGAGTTGAGCTTGCAATTCCCCATTCAGGTATTCACTTGCGGTGGGTTTTTAGAGTGTGAAAAGTGTTTGCTATCTTGCATCAGTGTCAGGAGAGCCAGAAATGTGTTGGATTAATGAAGTCATCCTGGGAAACTCTCCCAAGTCTCTATGGCAGTTTTGAGAGTCTAGCACAGTGTAGAAAATGGCTTGCCCCAATCCCCTTCTGTCTTATAGTGTCCTCAAAAGTGTGCATCTCTTCAACCTCGTATAGCTTGCCCATTGTCTCATATCCAGCCATCCTGCCACCTGGGCTTCCACAAGTAGTTTACAGAACTCAAGTTGTAAGATAGTGGGCCAGATGTAGGTCCCTTTTTTGCGCTCGCAAATGGGAGATCAGCCCATTTGCAACCGCAAAAAAGGGTAATGGCATGTACAAATGCGATTTTGCGAGTCACTGACTCGCAAAATAGCGTTTGCGACTCTCGCTATTAGGAAGGGGCGGCCCTTCCTAATAGCGAGACTCACTAACATGTACAATTGTTTTGCGACCGCATTTGCGCCCGCGAAACACTTGCAGTTACCACCTACTTCAAGTAGGTGGTAAACCACTCGCAAATGGGAAGGGGTCCCCAGGGGACCCCTTCCCCTTTGTGTGTGAGTGAGGAAATATTTTTTTAAAGCAGGCAGTGCTCCCAGGGACCACTGCCTGCCCTTAAAAAATGAAAGTGAAAAGTTTCATTTTTCTTTATTTTAA
Organism: Calotriton arnoldi; assembly: GCA_963921515.1. Classification (NCBI taxonomy): domain Eukaryota; kingdom Metazoa; phylum Chordata; class Amphibia; order Caudata; family Salamandridae; genus Calotriton; species Calotriton arnoldi. The sequence continues at coordinate 121,396 of CAWUFW010006128.1, read as the reverse complement.
GTGCATCCCTGCATTTAAAAAAAAACTGCTTTATTGGAAAAGCAGTCACAGACATGGTGGTCTGCTGACCCCAGCAGGCCACCATCCCTGTGAGTGCTAGCCATTCCCAATTGGGTTGCAGATTGCGCTTGCCTCATGAATTGTGATGAGGCATGCAATTTGCGACCCCATTGGGAATCGCAAACAGTTTCTGAGACAGTGTTGTACATTGCATTTTGCGAGCCTCAAATTGCGAGTCGCAAAGCGATGCAATTTGCGAGTCACAAAATGCAAGCGTCGTACATCTGGCCCAGTGAGTATAGCTTTGATGTCATGACCGGTGTGAGACAGGGCGTGTGATTTCAGCATTCCTCTTCAACCTAGTCATCGACTGGGTGATGCGATGCGCAACTGAAGACCAAGCCAGAGGCATCAGATGGACCTTATGATCTAAACAGGAGGACAATGACTATGTGGATGACCTAGCCTTGCTCTCTCACACACACTGCATATGCAGGAAAATATGTTTCTCCTCAACATCTATGCACAGCAAGTGGGCCTGAAGATCAGCATGAAGAAATGCCACTCAAAATCCTAAACCCTTCACCAATCAAGGTGGATGGAGAGGACCTAGCCACGACTTCAGAATTCATCTACCTAGGCAGTTCTGTCAGTCATTATGGAGAGACAGCCAGTGACATCAAGAACAGACTGAACAAGGTCAGGACCACCTTCAGGATTCTAAACAGCGCTGCTATGCAAGGGCACCAGAGAAGTATGTGAGAGATGGCTCTTTTTTCCTCTTTTTATACTCATTTGCTTCTTCACCATTTCTATCCCTGTTTACATTTAGAACACACTTCTTAGTCTTATCTGATTTTGCAGATCGAAAGGGCCTGAATTTCTTAAATAAGAAAAACTAAATTATTTTTTAAAAAGAAGTGTTGTTTAATGTTTTGATAGTTCTAGGTACTTACGCTTGTTGTTTGTGTGCATGTTTTTTTTTTTACACCATGCACGCTTTATGTAAGACAGGAGACATCTTACCTAGCCATTTCTCTTTGCTGATGAAGGGGGAAGGTGGCTGTCTTTCTCTGGAGTTTCAGCTCCGAGCATGCCGTATACCCTCTCCACTACTTGAATTGTGCCGATTTGCAACTGCTAAGTGCTCCTCATGGAGATGCATTTAATGTGACCTCCTTAAACACCCACTCTTTTTAGAGAACTGTTAAGTAAAGATCACCATACATTCTTCTTCTCACAGAAATGTGTTTTGCTGATGCATCTTCAGTAGACATACTACTTGCAGTTCCAGAAGTGTACCAAATAATACATTACTTTTATTAAGTATAATAAACAAAACATGCTCTGCACCAAAGTCAGAGGTTAGGTGGCAGACAGTTCAAGAAGTGATATGATAATCTCTATGCTGCTTACAATCATAATAAGAGACACTGAAAACCTGCTTATAATAGTAAAACTACTGCTTGCACTTTTCTTTTAACTCAACAAACTCCAACTTGCATGAACACTTACCCCTTACAGTAATATGAATTAATATGCTCCTTAATTACATATTGCTCTAACTTGATGGCCATTGGGGTTTTAATTGCTGGGCAAACAATGTTCAGGCAGCAGCAAAGAACAAGGAATACTTAGAGTTACTATCTTAACATTATTCAATATATCTACCAAATGACCAACATTAAAATACACATTCTGGACCATGTTTGGACTTTGAATTAAATCTTAAAAATTCTCCCCTGCACCTGGTCTGACCATTTCTTTATTGCATTTTTAGTTTCTGTCCCAGACATGAGGACATTACATATAAAATAATTTTGTCCACCCAACAACATTTTTATACCAAACATGAACAAGAATTTTCATTTCTATTAAGGACATGCAAGGGAGGATCATGCAATCTCTTTTCACTTTCATTTCTAGCAGCTATGTAGCATTAACATGTGAGCACACTGAATAAAGTCAAAAACTATAATACCCATTAGTAGCTAAGTACTAGAAGTCACATGAGACCAATAAACAAGGGCCAATCAACTCTCAGAAGTCCATATAAACATGATGACGAGATAAGGTTCACCTCTTTTGCTGTGAGGTCCCACTGTCATCCAAAAACTGTAACTTTGTTTATTATTCTCGCTTCTCGTCAGAAACAAAGTACACACAATCCAAAGTGGATTATTTAAAAATGTATTTAAATAACACATCTAGGGTGGATAACAATAAACAGTAAATAAACAGGCACATTTCATCAGGTATATAGCAAGAAAATTGTTTTTGGTGGGATGAGCCTCTGTCTTTAATAGAATTGAAAATTCTTGTTTGCATATGCTACAAAATGTTAGTCTTTGACAGGACTGAATGCTTTGATTATACAAGTTTAAAGCTGATCGATATATCGGTCATACAAAAGAATTACTTACTGATTTACAATAGAGCTCCTTAAACATTGTCTCGGATGCCCATCTTCCATATGGATGAGGTCTTCCAGACATGCACCAGTATTAAAGGAATTGAAGGCTACTTACTGCACATCAAACAGAGTGAACTCCAAAAACAAAAGTATGAATCACTGCTTCATTCCGCTAAACCATTCAGCCAAAGTGGGACAGGTGATTGGGCAATACTGCTGAACAAAATAAATAAGTTATTGGCATTAAGAATCTGATTTAGGATCTGCGGTGGTACTTTCATAAGCTCTTAAACATTGTACAGAACACAGTGGTTTGTCTCTTGGGTAGACATGGAATGAAACATGTCTAGAAGCAGATATTGTTCCTCCTAAATATGAGAAAGGTAACTCTTTCCGGACTAAAGTACCTAACTGCAAGTTCTAATGCTTGAACATCTGACACCCTTTTGGAAGATGCCAAACAAAGGAGAATGGGCAGTTTAGCAGACAGTTTTTTTCTTAAGAAATATTTATTATCCGGCTATGATTGAGGAAACTTTAGAAGCACAGAGACATCCCACAGTCTATAGTATTTAGAATGAGGGGGAGTAGAGCATTCAATACCCAGCAATAAGTTAGAACCAAAGGATATTCTGCAATAGGGTGATCTGCCATTGGAATATGATCTGCAGAAATTGCTGAGTGACAGAAATTCACTGTGCTATAGGGTAGACCTTCTGCTGCCAGAGATCGTAAGAAATTCACTACAAAAATGATATCTATAGATATGGGATCCAAATCCCGTTCCACACATCATTTAGACCATCAGCCAGATGTGCCATCGGAGAGCTCCATAGACCGTGCCACTATCTTGCTCCATCCACTCATTTTCAAGCACAAGGGGGCCCCTCTGAACCCCTCTGGTACACCGTGATAGCACCCCGGCATCTGCGATGCCTGTAGTGGCCTCGAGGAGAGGGCAAAAGGTGACAAGAATGGCATAGTGGGCTGCAGCTGTGTAGCCTATTAAAATGGCCTTGTGGGCCAACAAGGGCAGTAAGACGTGCGACAGGGGCCAGAAAAGATCAACACTGTAGTGAGGCACCACCCACATCTTGTTAGTACCTCGCCGACCAAACCAGATTGCAGCATCAGCCTGAAAGAGGCTGATGCTCAGGACTGCGGGTAGTGAGAGCAGCAGCCGTACCTGTAGCCTGGGTTGGCCTGTTGCACTGGTGGAGCAAGGTGTACTGTGCCTGCGTGGCCCCAATACCAACGGGCACCTGTGAGTTGCACCCTTGAGATTTGGACAAACTCCTCTAGTGCCCTATTGGGCAGATACAGGAGATCTGGTGGGCACCTCCTTCTTTCTTGGATTGAGCATATGGTCAGGGGGCTTTTCTAAACTGCACCACATGCGGGGCAGTTGTGCGGACCCACCCAAGCTCCCCCCTTGCATTGTACTTTGCGGGCTACCTTCTCCCACCTTTTCCCACTCCCTCTTAAACCCTGTACTTTGACCAGCTGGAGCCAAGGAGCTCCATACTTGCCCTAGGGGGGTAGTGCCGTCAACTTGGCACTTTCTGGGGCTCCCTGTGCACTGACTCCTAGACCTTGGCCTCCGAGGGGATCACCACCACCCACCCCCCCATTTCCCCATTTCCTCCTTTGCCTGGGAAAAAAATGCTGGCTGACACATTTGTACCTTGAGCCCTGGAGGCATTGCTGCCTGTGCCTGCCCAGTGAGTGACTGCTGAGGGATCAAACCCCTAAAGGGGGGCCATTGTTCAACTGCCCATCGTTCTACTGGGGGGTGCATAGGTACCTCATTCCTTATTATGTGGCCCTACTGATGCCTGGGACATGGGTCGAGTCTCCAATCTCAAGGGGTCTGAGCGTGATGGTCGGCCTCCAACGGACCTACCTTCACCTACTGCCACTAACATTGGCCCGACCGGCGCAACTACTTACTCATCCACTACACTCCATTTTGGCAGGCATTAACAACTCCAGGGAGGTACTGGAACACAAATTGGATACCATGGTGATAAACTTCGGCATTCTTAGGGATGATCAACTCAAACTGTCTGAGCGATTGGCGACCATGGAGCGTGCTGTGGTTGATATGCAACTGGAGGTAGGGGTCCCTGCAAAACAAATGTCTGAGGTGCTGGAACAAATTAGTATAATTGAACACAGAGTGGAGGGCCCATAAGGAAGAGCACTTCGAAACAATTTACACCTCGTGGGACTCCCGGAAGGGATAGAGGGACGGGACATGGTTTCCTTCTTGGAAGACTGGCTCAGAGGTGACACCTGCAGGACTCTCCTCCTTCTTTGTGTTGGACAGAGTGTAGAGAATACCATCTAAATCCCCACCACCGGGTGCCTCACCAGAGGCAGTACTGGCCTGGCTGCTGCACTGAGGGGATCAGGACCACATACTTAAAATGACCAGAGACTAGGAGTACATATTTGTGACAACCATAGAGTAATGATCTTCCCGGACTTCATGCTAGCAGTCCAGAGGCATTGCTCCTCCTTTCTTGCTTCTAAAACAAGGATCCAGCAGCTGGGGGTGACATATGCCTTGTTTTTCCTGGCCAAATAAAGGTTCGTGGAAATAATGGAACACAATTCTTTTTGGATCTGAGGGATGGTTGTGAGTGGATCGAAACTCACTTGAGAAACTTAGAGGTGCCTGGCGCATCTGGGCCTCCCTGGAGACGACAGCAAAGAAAAACCCATCTTTTTCGGAGGGCCCCCAGGTGGACCCCCTCAGGAACAGTCTGTGGAGGGTTGCTTATGCATGGTGGCAAATCTGAAGGAGCGTGTTGGCTCTGAACTCGGCACAGTGGACGGTGGGGCAGGTTCAGACGCATTGGACTCTGATGCACCTTTCAACTCAACGCTTCATCCATCCTCTGAACCAGAGCTGCTGAACATCATGCCTCATGAGGCCTGATGACCTGGGCTGATAGCATTGTTCAACGAAGGTATGACGCTGTGTTGTAACTGTGATGTGAGGGGAGGGGTTTGATTTGCTTCTCTCTACTTTTCATTTCTTGACATTACATGAAGGTTCTGGTTCCTCGCTTTTTATTGGATGAGCATAACATATCCTCATATGGCCGGTGCAGCACACAGAGGCCTTGGGGTTGCTATTCTTATGTGACAACCACAACCCCATAACTGTTCACCATGTGATTTAGCACGCAGTTATTTAGCTTTTTGTTGTTCTGGTTTGTTAGGGTTTGGATAGTGGGACTGTTTCCTGTCTGTCCTGGGGAGGGGGGGATTTGGTTACTTGTGTCTGTGAGTGTGTCAGTACATGTGTGGAGTTGAGATGGGGTGGCTGTAGGAGGCGCCATTTCGGGGAATGTCACCTGATGGCTGGCGTGATTGTAAGGTGATCTCCTGGAATGTTTGGGGACTTAATAGTATGACCAAATGATACAAAACCCAGGTCTATCTTAAGAGAAGGGGTGCCCACATTGCTTTCCTGCATGAGAGTCACCACACTGCCACAGAGGGAGGAGCACTGCAAAAACGCCGTAGGGGACATTTAATGCACACTACAAAGTCAGCATTTGCACGGGGGTGCTGATATGGTCCACCCAGGGGTACAATTTCAGGTGCTGGAGGAGAAGGTGGACAGGGAAGGGCGATATGCGGTGCTGAGTTGCTGCCTGGGGGGGACTCCTAACATTCGATAATATCTACACCCATAATACTGAGGAGCCAAAATTCTTGGATGAGCTGTCAAGGGTTCCCCCCATTCCTCACTGGCCCCATCCTGATTGGGAGGATTTTAATTATGTAGCAGACCCTCTCCTTAGACAGGTCCCATCTGCATCTGCGAGACATCCCGGTCATGCAGACTGCAAAAAATGTCATTGCATGGACACAGAGATGGAGATTGGCTGACACCTGGTGCCTGCGCAAACCTGCAGTATGAGACTACTCTTTCTACTCACCCTTGCATGACATTCATATGCTGTTGGTTATTTTTCTTTGGTCCTCAAGTGTTCATACCCAAGTGTAACATTGAGTACTTGGCCCGAATGCTGTCCGATCATAACATGCTCATGGTTATTCTGCCCTGGGTGCAAGCCCGCACTTGCATACCCAGCTGGCACCTCCTTTGCGAAAAACTTGGATAACCAGGAATTCTGTGAGAACCTAAGGGAGCATATTAGGTGCTACTTCGCGGATAATGAGGGTTCTACAACGCCGACCGTAACTGAGTGGGAGTCTTTTAAGGCCATTATCCGGAGACATTGTATTGCGTGGACAGGAGGGGTGCACAGAACATTATGGGAGGAGGTGAAGGGACAAGAGTGGCCACTGTGTACACTAGAATGTTGCTGTCATACCAGCCCATCAATACACAGCACACTGTTGAAAGATATCATGGCGGCCTTGGTGGAGTGGCTGCGTTGCTTTGTTTACAAGGAGTATATGATCAGGGCACACTCTGAGTGGGACCAGTCCAGCGCATTACTTGCTTGACAGGCAAATCCCTCCCACCAAGCGAGTCTCTCCCATTTCGGAGGTTTTCGAGGGAGGGGGCATAGTGATCTATGACCCAGTTCATATAAACAACCTCTTCCGTGAGTATTACATGCCATTGTATGTGGGCCTCTCCTGGCCAGCACCACCAAGCCTTGGAGTTATTGCTTGGTACTGCTGTGGTTCGGGCCATGGCGCAGGGTAAGTACCAGCTTTGGATGGGTTACCGGTCCAGTTTTATGCTGTTTACATTTCTCAGCTTGCCCCCCGGCTGGTTGAATTGTATAAATAGGCACAGGATGCCCCAGTGTTACCTCCTACTACCAAGGAAATGTTGATTGTTCCCCTTAAGCAGGGCCGCCAAGGGCAGGGGCTGGCATTGTACAGGCCCCTCTCCATGCTCAATGTGGATTATAAGGTATTAAGCAGGGTGCTGGCAACGCGGCACTTACCTGATATGCCAGGACTCATCCATAATGACTAAACGGGCTTCATTCCCGGGAGGTGTACAGAGTTCAGCATCAGGTGAGTGGTGACACTGCTACTCTTGGCTGCAGCTCTTGAGCAGGTGGCGGTTGTGATCATTGATATTGAGAAGGCGTTTGACAGGGATGTATGACTGAACAACTACCACTTCAACAACGAATGCCTAAACCACGAAGGCTAAACCACTACTAAAGCCAAGCCACTACGTTCTTTACAACGACTTTCTAAACCACGAAAAATAATCAATTTCAATATTACCCGACTCTACCACTACGTTCTCTTAAACACGTTTGAAACTCGGTTTAAAAAATGTAATTATATGAAACATTTCTTTTTAATAAAACAATTTCAATTAAATAATCTTTTAATTAACAATCAAATAATCCTTTTTTTCAAATTTTTACGATCTTACAAAAAGACACTAATGAACGCTTCTAAACAATAAAATACTAATCCATTTTCTCATTTTTTTCCAATTTTGATTAGAATGCAAACTAAATAAATTTTTAATTTTACAAAATGCACTAATTAAACTATTTTCAAATAAGCATGTTCTTACATAATTTTTTTTTTAACGTAGTTCGTTACATTTTTCTTTTTTTTAAGTGTTTTGACTTATTTTACACATATAAAAAAGTCCATTTTCCATTTTTTAACCATTTCAAATGTGACAACCAGTCGCATCGAGCACAGATCAAGTTTGCATCTGTGAAAAACAAACGAACATTGCCATCTACTGGCCTAACACGGTAAATTAAAAGGAAGACTAATATATCGACAGCGTGATTAAAATTAAATACCTTACATCCCGTTCCTAATTTCAATTATTTTAATATAATTGCACTTGCATTTAAGATTAATTATTTAATTATTGACACTTACCCCTGGTTTATTAAGTCGTGGTTCATGTACAGTACTGGTTGAGGTGGTCATTGTTCGTGTACAGTAGTGGTTAATGAGGTCGTGGTTCAGGTAAAGGTCGTTGTTGAGGATTCGTTGTTTAGTACACTCGTTGTTATGGATTTGTTGTTAAGGTCGTTTCCCGTTTGACAGCCTGGGCTAGGACTACATATATTCAGTGTTACGCCGATTGGGCCTAGGGATGGGTTCCTGGCATGGTTCAGCACCCACTGCAAGGGTTAGAACAAGGGTTAGAACATTCAATTTGAAGGTGCACCGAAAAATAAAATATCACAATCTGGTGTTGGTTTGTTCTTCAACTTTTTTATTCTTTATTTTTCTTTTGCAACAGACAGCCAACGCGTTTCGTTCCCACTTCACAGTGTGTGGAACTTCGTCAGGGCTGTAACATATAACATAAATATATACACTTTAAGACACAGACAAAAAATAATAATATAATTTATATATAACAAGACAAAAAAGAGAATTATAAATATAAAATGGACATACCTCTTAAAATTAAAAGACAGCACAAATCATAAGGACCTATAAAATTATTCTTAAATCAGATCAACAAACTAATTTATTAGCTCTAATACCAAATACGTGAGAAGATGCTCGAATTTGTGAAAAAGAATATTTTTGAAAATATTTATCTAAAAGGAGAAGAGAAAAAAGAGTGCAGAATTTGAACAAATAGTGAGAAGGCTAAAAGGTCAAGTAGAATCCCAAATGAAAAAGAGAATGAAAATTGAGAGAGCAAGCAAAAAGGCTCTCAGAGTACCGCCTCACCTTAGATGAGATAAAATCAAAAGCGTAGATTGATGGATGACCAAAAGGAATCCCAGGATTAGTGGGTTTTCCCAATATAGGACCGGCCACCTAAAATAACAGTTTGATAATTTTAAACAATTGTAATCTAAAGGCTTATATCTATGCATGAAAAATTTAAATAAAGCAAGTGTTTTTTATATCAACACCTAGCTTAGCCCCAAAAAAAAGACTCAGCCCTTAGAATTAAAGTCACCGGTCCATAACACAAGTTCATACATATTAAAGATCCTAACTGCTAATCACAGCCTATTCAGAACCAATGTCTAATGTCTAGTTACTAGACATTTGTTGTCACTAAAACCTGAATATAATTTGAGGCGTTGCATTTTTTCCTCACGCTACCTAAGTAATATTACAGTAAGTGAGGCGCAAAAAATGTATTTGCTTCCTGCATACAACCAGTTCGAAAAATAGTGCGCTTTAAAATACTGCCTGACAGCCATGTGTAGCAGTCTTGGAACAGCAAATACTGTACGCGCATGTTAGAGATCGTAAAACCCGGTCTTAGCTTAGTAAAAGACAAAGCTTTATAATCGGGTGTTTGTTGCGGCTAGAGAACCCGACATCATCTAAGATGAAACACTAAGTCGCAAATACAATAATATTGTGTAATGGTAAGCGTAGACGAATCTCGTCTGATATATACTATCTAACAAATTGGTACACTTTAAAATCCTAACTGTAATGCCAACCCGTATTTATTTACAATTCTAGCAAAGAATCCGATCTTATTAGAACCCCGTAGCTGTCTACCCACATACCTCGGTAAGCGGACCGGTCGTCAGTTCCTTAGATTCGTGTATGTAACAAAGTTTACCCGCCCAAACTTACTATTTAAAGGGTGCCGATCAGACGCTAAATGAACGCACCTGATTATACAAAGCGTTAGAGCGCTAGACTCGTTATTTTTTGATGGCTTTTCGTGGTGGCCATTTTGGATATTTGGAAATGGTGAAATAGAGCCATACTTAGAAATATGGACGGTGAGACGGTGAAATAATGAACCGATGGATTAGGGGCCATGTCGTAATAAAAATCTAATGCAAATTAGTTTTTGGTGGTCATACGATGTATTCAATGCATTCCGATTAGGTTTGCCGTTTATAGTAGTCAAGAGGGGCCATTTTAGAAATTTAGGGATGAGGTGGTAACTTGGTGGCCATATTTGAATGGTCGATCTGTTTATACACAGATAATGGCAATGTATTATGTGTATATGGATCTAAATACCAAGCGGCAATATGCACTTCCAACCGGATATCTATTAAATAGAGTGGCATGATCGATAACATAATTATATTGGCAAGACGGTATTTTCGATTTATTCTGAATAAAATTTTAAATTCAAAATTAAAAGTTTGACGCCTTCGAGGAGGTCCATATTAAGAATTCGAAGATGAGGCAATAGTTTGATGGCCATATTTAAGTGGTTAGTCCGTTAACTCTTAAAATTAAAAGATTTTTGTTGTTTAAAAAGAGAAGAATTCGAAGATGAGGCATTAGTTTAGAGGCCATATTTAAGTGGTCAGTCCATTAATACAGAGATACTGACCATATAGTATTTATATCTAAATCTGTATAATGAGCGACAATAATACGCTCACAAACAGATATATATAAAATGAAGCAATAAATCGATAACATGTCGTTTTATATAAAGAAACCGATATATATAAAATAAATACAGCGATTACTCGGTCACATGTCCATACTATATAGAAAAACCCATATGATATCGGGTCCGCCTTTGTATATTATATTTGCTATATTTTCAGAGAGTTATGTCGTTTATTGAGTATAATAGTAAATCATAGAGAGGCATCAGAAAGCGCTGTATTCTTATACACAGAAAATAGAGTAAACATACAAAAGGAGAAAACAATGGAAAACCACATATGAAAATATAAACATTTAGGAAAAAATTTCTATTTAAAATCCTAAACGTAATACCATTTGATGTAAATATAAACAGAGAGGTTTATATCATATTATTATACATTCATTAAAGCAATGTTTAGTCCATAGTCTCTATACATTCTATAAAATACAGCTTAGTCTAGTCATTGTTTCTCCAGCAATCAAACATGATACATTTAAAAAACATTAAAAATATATTGGTAAATTCTTGAAAACACTGATTAGTTCAGAAAATAATGAAATTCATTATCCGTATTATGGCCACAGCTTATGGCTCGTAATCTACATATCCATTTTGATTCTTTCTGTCTAAGGGTAAGTTCTCTATCCCCCTCTTCTGTCCACTTTAACGTGTTCGATCCCATGAAACCAGAAAGAATGATCAGATGCGTGGGCTTCCTTATAATGCTCAGTCATAGGGTATCTTGAATCACTGTTAATAATGGCTCTACGATGTTCTTGGATTCGTACTTTCAGACTGCGTGTAGTGCTCCCAACATAGATTAATCCACATATGCATCCCAATACATAAATGACAAATGTGGTATTGCAGTTCATGAATTCCTTGATCTTATATCTTTTATGGCCATTATACAGAAAGTCCTTAATCTTATTTTTACCAAAAGGGCATATATTACAGGCTTCACATGTAAAGAAGCCAATTGGTTTCGGTGGTAGCCATGTCCCCATTGTTTTCGATGTCGTTATGTAGCTTGGACATAGCTTATCTTTTAATGTAAGCCCCTTTCTAAACGTGATTGATGGATTCTTTGGCAATATTTGTCTGAAGTTGGGAACTTCCAGCAGTAGGTGCCAGTGTTTCTTCAGAATCCTGAAAATTCTATCACTATATGTAGTGTATTGAGTGACAAATCTAGGTTTTACCTCATGGGTGGCACATTGCTTTTTTGGCCTAACAACAAGTGTAGTTTCTCTATTCATATTTTTCACTTTAGTTTCAGCTATTTTGACATCTTGCGGTTTGTAACCTCTTTTTAAAAAACGGGCACTTACTTCTTCAATATTTACATCAAAAGGCACAGTCTCTGAACAATTCCTTCTTACTCTTAGCATCTCTCCAAAGGGAATATTCTTGATTACTGATCTTGCATGTGCACTGGTTGCATGAAGCACTCCGTTACATGCTGTGTCTTTCCGATAGAGGCTACTTTCTATATTTCCATCCTTTACATAAAAATGTAAATCTAGAAAGTCAATCTCAGTTCTGTGATGGTTCATTGTCAATTTAACGTTGTATGGATTGTCGTTAAGATAGATGAAGTACTCTAACAAGGTTTCAGTTGAACCAGACCAGAGGCAGATGATATCATCTATATACCTCCCCCAGAACACTATGTTCTGTGTCCAGGGGGAGGCGTTTCTGCCCCATGCATGCTCCTTCTCGTACCACCCCATGAAGAGGCATGCGTACGATGGAGCAAATTTTGTCCCCATGGCAGTCCCACGTACCTGATGGTACCATTGTTCATCATGTAGGAAATAGTTGTTTTTCAGAATCAGTTCGATCATTTCTAATACCATACAATTATGTTCATAATAGTCAGCGTTGTCTTTGTCTAAATATGAGCTAGTTGCTTGAAGCCCATAATTATGTTCGATGCAAGTATAGAGGCTAACTACGTCCAGCGTGACAAAACATAGGTCATCTGACCATGTAAAATCTATGAATTTTAGTAAAATATCTTTACTATCTTTAATGTAGGATGGTAAGTTTAATACATGTTTTTGTAATTTATTGTCCACAAATTCAGACATTTTTTCTGTCACCGAGCCGATTCCCGAAATTATCGGCCGCCCGGGAGGAAATGGGGCCTTTTTGTGCACTTTCGGCAATACATAGATGCATGGAAACCTTGGTTGGTCTACTTTCATAAATCTAAATTCAGAATCACTTAGGAGGCCAATGTCTTTCCACTCACTTAGTTTTAAATTAATGAGGGAAGATAGTTTACACATAGGATTCCCCTTTACCTGTTTGTAGCATGAGATATCTTTAAGTTGACGATCTATTTCGCCCATATAGTCTTGTTTATCCATTATTACGACGTTGTTACCCTTGTCAGCTTTTCTGATGACTATACTGTCGTCATTTTCTAAATTACTAAGGGCTAACCTTTCTCCCTTCGTTAGATTTTGACGTGTTTGTCTCATATGTTTAGCTGGACATTCTAGCTTATACAATTCTGCTGTTATCTTCTCATGAAATGTGTCAATATTTTGATGGTACGAATTATTGGGAATAAATTTAGATTTTGGTCTTAGTCCACTGTCCGTGGTCAGATCTTCCCTAATATTGAGATCATCTAATACTGTTTGCATCTCTACCTCTTCCTCCTCTTCTAGTGACAAAAGACATTGTACGTTGCGTACATCAGCGATCGAGTATGATGTTGTCGCAGTGTCACCGATAGGTATAACAGAGTCAGATTTTTGCGTATAGAAATAATCTTTTAATTTCAAGTTTCTCACAAAATTAAACAGGTCCACATGAACATTAGTGGGATCACCTTTTGCGTCGGGCAGAAACCCAAACCCTTACTCAAAAGGCTAATTTCATCTGCATCCATGATTTTCTGTGACAAATTAACAATTTCTAGATCTTTACATAGTACATTCTCGTTTGTTACAACATTTGCATTTTCAAATTCAGTACAAACTAATAATTCTTTTTGATCTCGTTACTTTTCTCTCTGTTTCTATATGCCCACTCTTTTCTACTCTTCTGGTATCTTTTCCCCCTCTCCTTGTTTTCTTATTATTGGTTGTTTTTTCCGTTGGTTGTTGCCAATTCTTAGCTTTACCATTTCCCTCTCGAAAGAGGAGGCTCCTTCTTCTAAAGGGACCTCACTTATGTTATTATTTGAAGTTGTACTGCCATGGGAAGAGATTGATGTACTACTTCCTGTCCTTAGCTCATCTTCCTCTTCTCTGTCTCTTTTTTACTTTCTGGTGTTTGTATTGCATCATATTTCCTAGCAAATGTGTATATTCTACCCTCTCGGTAGTCCTTATCGTCTCGCTTGATTTTCCGTAACTTTTTATCTTTTAAATATTGCTGATGACTTTCGATAACCCTTTTCAGAATCTCATAATTCTTCTCCACTAGATCTTTGTTATCTATTTTATCTATCTCCTTTTCCACTGTCTCAATTTCTGATAATAGTTTGGCACCCTTCTCTCTGGCGTGCCTAATAAGTATCTGCATCATTACTAAGTGAAGCTCCTTCTAAATTTACCTCCCATTCTTTTAGTAGATCTGCACTCAGATCTTCAAATGTTGGAAAGATCAGGATTCGTAACCCACGAGGAGCTTTTTTATTGTTGATGTACTGCTGTAGTGTTACCCCATCCCACCACCTAGCTAGTTCTTGCTTTTTAACCGCTCCAATTTTATAAAAAGGGCGCGTAGACTTGGATTTTCTTGCGCATTCTCGGAAGTGAGAGGGGTAGCTGAGTTGAGTCCAAACAGATCTTGGGCCAATTCTTCCCGTCTATCGTTAAATCTAGACATTTTTCTCTGTGTCACACAAGAAATAGTAATTGATAAATAATGGGCAGTTTATGAGTGCAGTGGGGTCCAATTTTCAATTTTAACAATACAAACAAATCGGATGACGGACCCAAAGGAATCGCACCTCACTAATCACTGTGCCCCTCTTTTGTATTACTTTAGTCGTGCACACTTCGACACTCGTCACCCTTCAGTGTCACTGTTTCACAGATTTGACATATAGTACATTCAATTTGAAGGTGCACCGAAAAATAAAATATCACAATCTGGTGTTGGTTTGTTCTTCAACTTTTTTATTCTTTATTTTTCTTTTGCAACAGACAGCCAACGCGTTTCGTTCCCACTTCACAGTGTGTGGAACTTCGTCAGGGCTGTAACATATAACATAAATATATACACTTTAAGACACAGACAAAAAATAATAATATAATTTATATATAACAAGACAAAAAAAGAGAATTATAAATATAAAATGGACATACCTCTTAAAATTAAAAGACAGCACAAATCATAAGGACCTATAAGATTATTCTTAAATCAGATCAACAAACTAAATTATTAGCTCTAATACCAAATACGTGAAGAAGATGCTCGAATTTGTGAAAAAGAATATTTTTAAAAATATTTATCTAAAAAGGAGAAGAGAAAAAGAGTGCAGAATTTGAACAAATAGTGAGAAGGCTAAAAGGTCAAGTAGAATCCCAAATGAAAAAGAGAATGAAAATTGAGAAAGCAAGCAAAAAGGCTCTCAGAGTACCGCCTCACCTTAGATGAGATAAAATCAAAAGCGTAGATTGATGGATGACCATAAGGAATCCGAGGATTAGTGGGTTTTCCCAATATAGGACCGGCCACCTAAAATAACAGTTTGATATTTTAAACGATTGTAATCTAAAGGCTTATATCTATGCATGAAAAATTAAATAAAGCAAGTGTTTTTTATATCATACACCTAGCTTAACCCCAAAAAGACTCAGCCCTTAGAGTTAAAGTCACTGGTCCATAACACAAAGTATCATACATATTAAAGATCCTAACTGCTAATCACAGCCTATTCAGAACCAATGTCTAATGTCTAGTTACTAGACATTTGTTGTCACTAAAACCTGAATATAATTTGAGGCGTTGCATTTTTTCCCTCACGCTACCTAAGTAATATTACAGTAAGTGAGGCGCAAAAAATATATTTGCTTCCTGCATAAAACCAGTTCGAAAAATAGTGCGCTTTAAAATACTGCCTGACAGCCATGTGTAGCAGTCTTGGATCAGCAAATACTGTACGCGCATGTTAGAGATCGTAAAACCTGGTCTTAGCTTAGTTAAAAGACAAAGCTTTATAATCGGGTGTTTGTTGCGGCTAGAGAACCCGACATCATCTAAGATGAAACACTAAGTCGCAAATACAATAATATTGTGTAATGGTAAACGTGGACGAATTTCGTCTGATATATACTATCTAACAATTTGGTACACTTTAAAATCCTAACTGTAATGCCAACCCGTATTTATTTACAATTCTAGCAAAGAATCCGATCTTATTAGAACCCCGTAGCTGTCTACCACATACCTCGGTAAGCGGACCGGTCGTCAGTTCCTTAGATTCGTGTATGTAACAAAGTTTACCCGCCCAAACTTACTATTTAAAGGGTGCCGATCAGACGCTAAATGAACGCACCTGATTATACAAAGCGTTAGAGCGCTAGACTCGTTATTTTTTGATGGCTTTTCGTGGCGGCCATTTTGGATATTTGGAAATGGTGAAATAAAGCCATACTTAGAAATATGGACGGTGAGACGGTAAAATAATGAACCGATGGATTAGGGGCCATGTCGTAATAAAAATATAATGCAAATTTTTTTTTTTTTTTTTTTTTTTTTTTTTGGGTGGTCATACGATGTATTCAGTGCATTCCGATTAGGTTTGCCGTTTATAGTAGTCAAAAGGGGCCATTTTAGAAAATTAGGGATGAGGTGGTAACTTGGTGGCCATATTTGAATGGTCGATCTGTTTATAAACAGATACTGGCAATGTATTATGTGTATATGGATCTAAATACCAAGCGGCAATATGCACTTCCAACTGGATATCTATTAAATAGAGTGGCATGATCGATAACATAATTATATTGGCAAGACGGTATTTTCGATTTATTCTGAATAAAATTTTAAATTCAATATTAAAAGTTTGACGCCTTCGAGGAGGTCCATATTAAGAATTCGAAGATGAGGCAATAGTTTGATGGCCATATTTAAGTGGTTAGTCCGTTAACTCTTAAAATTAAAAAGATTTTTGTTGTTTAAAAAGAGAAGAATTCGAAGATGAGGCATTAGTTTAAAGGCCATATTTAATTGATCAGTCCATTAATACAAAGATACTGACCATATAGTATTTATATCTAAATCTGTATAATGAGCGACAGTAAACGCTCACAAGCAGATATATATAAATGAAGCAATAAATCGATAACATGTCGTTTTATACAAAGAAACCGATATATATAAAATAAATACAGCGATTACTCGGTCACATGTCATACTATATAGAAAAACCCATATGATATCGGGTCCGCCTTTGTATATTATATTTGCTATATTTTCAGAGAGTTATGTCATTTATTGAGTATAATAGTAAATCATAGAGAGGCATCAGAAAGCGCTGTATTCTTATACACAGAAAATAGAGTAAACATACACCCGATTATAAAGCTTTGTCTTTTTACTAAGCTAAGACCGGGTTTTACGATCTCTAACATGCGCGTACAGTATTTGCTGTTCCAAGACTGCTACACATGGCTGTCAGGCAGTATTTTAAAGCGCACTATTTTTCGAACTGGTTGTATGCAGGAAGCAAATATATTTTTTTGCGCCTCACTTACTGTAATATTACTTAGGTAGCGTGAGGAAAAAATGCAACGCCTCAAATTATATTCAGGTTTTAGTGACAACAAATGTCTAGTAACTAGACATTAGACATTGGTTCTGAATAGGCTGTGATTAGCAGTTAGGATCTTTAATATGTATGAACTTGTGTTATGGACCGGTGACTTTAATTCTAAGGGCTGAGTCTTTTTTTGGGGCTAAGCTTAGTGTTGATATAAAAACACTTGCTTTATTTAAATTTTTCATGCATAGATATAAGCCTTTAGATTACAATTGTTTAAAATATCAAACTGTTATTTTAGGTGGCCGGTCCTATATTGGGAAAACCCACTAATCCTGGGATTCCTTTTGGTCATCCATCAATCTACGCTTTTGATTTTATCTCATCTAAGGTGAGGCGGTACTCTGAGAGCCTTTTTTGCTTGCTCTCTCAATTTTCATTCTCTTTTCATTTGGGATTCTACTTGACCTTTAGCCTTCTCACTATTTGTTCAAATTCTGCACTCTTTTTCTCTTCTCCTTTTTAGATAAATATTTTCAAAAATATTCTTTTTCACAAATTCGAGCATCTTCTCACGTATTTGGTATTAGAGCTAATAAATTAGTTTGTTGATCTGATTTAAGAATAATTTTATAGGTCCTTATGATTTGTGCTGTCTTTTAATTTTAAGAGGTATGTCCATTTTATATTTATAATTCTCTTTTTTTGTCTTGTTATATATAAATTATATTATTATTTTTTGTCTGTGTCTTAAAGTGTATATATTTATGTTATATGTTACAGCCCTGACGAAGTTCCACACACTGTGAAGTGGGAACGAAACGCGTTGGCTGTCTGTTGCAAAAGAAAAATAAAGAATAAAGAAGTTGAAGAACAAACCAACACCAGATTGTGATATTTTATTTTTCGGTGCACCTTCAAATTGAATGTACTATATGTCAAATCTGTGAAACAGTGACACTGAAGGGTGACGAGTGTCGAAGTGTGCACGACTAAAATAATACAAAAGAGGGGCACAGTGATTAGTGATGTGCGATTCCTTTTGGGTCCGTCATCCGATTTGCTTGTATTGTTAAAAAAGGGTTAGAACAAACAAAGTGGTCTCGGACTCCTATGCAGTGAAATACGTGGCATGGATGTCCCCTGTTTCCATTGTTATTCCACCTGGCGGTGGAGCCAATGGCGTGCAAAGCGAGAGATGGAGTATATTATAATGGCATTTTGCATCGGGGTGTTTTGTACCATATTGCATTATGTACAGATGATATGCTGTTCTTCTTCAAGATTATGAGATGGATGTCCCAGGAGTGACTAGTATCTTAGAGGATTTTTGGCACACTGTCGGGGCTGCCTGAGAGCTGGGAAAATCCAGTCTATAGTCCCTGCGGGAGATCACAGACAATCATCCATGATTGGGGAGTTACAGTGGGATTCCACCACCTTTAATTATCTGGATGTGTAGCTCTACTAACCTGATACTGCAATATTGGACGGTAACTTCGGCAGAGCCCTGTCAACCTTCTGGGACTCAATACACTTTTGGAAAACTCTTCCTATTTCTGTCGCAGGGCGCATAGCGATCATCAAAATGATCATGTTGCCCCAGCTCTTATACTAGTTTGCGATGCTCCCTGTCATGATTCACCACTCCAGATTCAGGAAGATTGACTACTTACTAGTGAATCTCAGCTGGGGTTCGGGCTGTCGCTGGGTTGCCCTGGTGAAACTGCAGTGCTTCGGTCGGGATGGAGGTTTGGCTGCCTCTTAACTTTGGGGCATCTCATCTTGCAGCCCAGTTGCATTGGGTGGTCAGGGGGGTGGATACTGCATTACGAGGTGGACCATTTGTGGAGAGGGCATGTCAACTCTGTCCTCGGTGGCGCAGCTCCTACTGGTGGCTAAAAAAGTCCAGTGGCCAAGCATTGCTGGGAGTGATACTTACAGAGAATGGGAGTGGCTGCTCCCTATGCCTTGGCGCTACCCCTTCGATGGTTGTCACACTTTTTACCTGTGGAGGTGGGTCAGCGATTGGGGGAATGGGTGGCATTGGGGCTGCAGACACTCTGGGATCTGTATGACTCTGGGTACTTGCGGCCCTTTGAGGACCAGCAAACGACATGTGACCTACCTGTAGATCATTTCCTCTTCTAAGGCACGGTCTCTATGTTGATGCGGCAACGGTGGCGGCAGGGTGGTAGGGTGGTGCAAATTATAGTTAGCTCCCTGAACTATAACTGGCTAATTTCAGAGGTTTTTCAGGTTTAAAACATCACACTATTACTGTCATTCACACCTAACTAAGATGTCCCTCTAACCTTTGTTTTTTAAAGTGAATTTAAATGTTTTTTTTTAATGTAAGTTAAGTTCTTTTTTAAGATCCTATATACCTAACTATAACTTCACTTTAGCCTTTATCTTTTTTCAGTGAATGTCCAGGTTTTTTTTTTTACATACAGTAAAATCTAATTAACAGAGTTAAACATAACATCAATTTGGACTTTATATTTTCTAGTGGATTTGTAGTAGTATGCTTAAAAATGTTATAACAATGTGTGATTTAGATTTGATTATTTTTTTTCACTTCATTTGCTCCTGTGGTACTCCAGTCAGACTGTTACAACCACGGGAAAGCCTCTGCAAGAGTTCCATTTGAATTTTACCTCTGTTTGGGTTGCATGAGAGTTTAAAATGACCTACATTTTTTTTTAAATTGTGTTTAGGTAAAAGAGTGACTTTTAATTAAGATTTTCGTATTGGATGAATTATTATGGATCCCTTAAGTGTTTTCGTGAAATTGCCTAGTTTTTGTGTCCTGCCCCAGCTAATTATTTGCATTATTGCCATTTTGTGAATTATTCACTTTTTGTGATTTTGGCTTCTGGAGATTACAGAGAGGAAGGCATGGAGAATAGCAGCAAGAGACGCCTAGGGCCACAAAGGAGTCCCTGTTGTATCAGTTGTTTACTGTACTTCCAGGGGAGATTCAAGTCTTCAGTAAAACTTTTATGCACTACTTGAGGCAAGCAATTTTTAAGGGGTACTTCGAAGGTTTTCTTGCATGGTATTTCCAGAATGTGGAAGTACATGTGCTAATGCCACCCTGAATGCCTTACTTAAGCTGACCACCAACACTACACACAGGAGGCCTTCACTTCCACCGCTAGACCCTGCACTGAATTAGGAGATAACGTGCCATCCCATGTGCTGCAGTGGCAGTATAACCTGCATGGTGCCTTCTGGCACATGGCCATTTATTGCAGGAGGTACTGCAAGGGATCAAAGTGCATCAACAGTAGGCAAGTTGGTCTTGAAACTTCAGTGCCCCAAGAATTTTTTTTTTTTTTCAGATGCCCTGTATTTTTTTTTTTTAAAGGTTTAACCTCCTAAAAATTAAAAAAAACAAAAAAACTTTAAAAGTCTTAACATTTTAAAAAGGAGCCTTTTCGAGCCACCTTTTGTATGATAACAATCCTCTTTAGCAGTCAATACATAGGGGCCGATTCCGATCTCGGCCGGTAGGCCTCCGAATCGGATTTGGCTTAACCGGATCCGATTCGGAGCCCTATTTCCCGACCGATTCGTACGCGCGTCCGGGCGAGCGAGTACGATGCGAAATCGCCGACCGACTCGTCCGGGCGTCCCGACCGCTCCGACCGACTCGATCCCGGGGCGAACCGCACCGACCGACTCGCACGGACACGACTCGCACCGCGCAATGGAGACGTTCCCCGGCCGGGTAAGTACGATGCGCGCCGCGAGCAGTCCGACCGAGCCGCGCACTCCGGCTCGAAAGAGCTGTCAGAGCCGTACTTTGGGGGTCCGTGTCGGACCCCCTGTATGCGTAGCCGCGCGAGTCGCACACAGGGGGACCCATGGGTCCCCCTACCTGTGCGTGTACGGCGCGAATCGCCCGCCGCGTACACGCTGTAGGGGCCGCACTTGTCCGCATCGCACCCATTGAGTCAATGGGAGCCCGCGTACGCGTTGTTCGACAGGCTCCCATTGACTTCAATGGGAGTCCGACCGACTCGAGTCCGATGGCATACATGCGCATCGTACTCGTTCGGTCGGACTGCACGGGTCCGATTCGGTCGGAAATCTCTCCGGGTCCGGCTCGGTCGGAGAGATTTCCGGCCCGAATCGGAATCGGCCCCATAATATTTAAAGGTAAGTTATAAGTGTAAGTAAACACCAAAAACTTATAAAAAAAGATATCTGCAGATTTGCAAAGATTTTGCTTCAGGTTTGTGTTATGTGTTTTTAAAGAAGACCCAACAGAAAACTCAGGTTGGTATTTGTGAACCAACCCAAACCATAATTTGTGTTGGTTCGTAACCAAAAGTCATGCAGTGCAGTGTGATGTGCTGCCTTCTGAAACTTTACCACAAGAGGGCATTCCATGGGTGCTGTATGGGCTTTCCCATGCATCCTCCCATAGATTTTGATGCAAATCCATATCTACAAAGACTTGTAGACATGTATTTGCGCCAAAAGTCTGGAACTGTCTTAGGCAGCCTTGTGTTTTCCTCTTTGCAAGTGTGCTGCATTCAACAGTACACATACATAAAGGAAGTAGCCTTAAAGGATACTTTATTGCAGGAAGGGACCCCTTCTTGTACAAACACTATTCTGATCACAACGCAGACACCATTGCACTATAGTGCAAGGAGCCTGTTTTTGTGCAAGACTGCACAAAGTGAACATGCCAGTGCATTGAGAGTGCAGAACTGTGCTTGTAGATATGGCTGAATTCTAGTATCTCAAGTTGACACAACACAGTGCAGCAAATTTGCGTGCTGTGCTGCGTTAAATCAATTATTTGTAAATCTGGCCCTCTGCGCCAAAGTTATAGGTCCATGCTGCACCTTACAGTCTATAACAAAGAAGAGGAGCCTTTTACAAAAAGTGTAGTACATGACAAATGTACTATGAATCTAGTGAAAGTTTTCAAGCAATTAGAGAAGAATGCTGTTAATATTTGGGGCGTGTAAAACTCATGTAATTTGCTGTAGTGTAATTCTGCGGCATTTCTGAAAAATTATGCATAATTACTCAAAATGCATCCTGCACTCCCAAAATTTCCAAACAGTTCGTTTGAGTAAAAATTCAACTTGAACATGTAATTTTGAGTTGATTTCTTGTTGTTTGTATTCAAACCACTGCCACTTGCATTCAGATTTGTAGTTTTTGGCCTAAAAAATTACCAGAATGGTTCGTTAAGAAAAGAATCTGCCGGAAATGTTTGTTAACCTGCAATGTTAAGGGAACTGCCGCTTGCATTCAAAACACTGCCACTTGCTTTTGGATTTATAGTCTTGCATTAAAAAATTACCTGAAATGCCACTCATGAAAAAATTACCCGACCACACATCGTATTAAAAGCCATAATCTCAGGCAAGTGGGCGCTCCAAATTGCCTCCCTTGCCACCGCCCTCAAATCGGCTGGCGGAGGACTATCTCTCCTTGTTGTGCCAGGAACTGCAGGCTATTTTGGCCAAAGGAGCCATTGAGAGGGTGCCGGCATCAGAAGTAGTCAATACACATAGTAATAATTAATGCCACAGTTTAAAGAAATGCCAATGTTTGCACTGATATGCAACATAAAACCTAAGGGATAGCCTAGTTCGATCAAACATGACCCTGAGGCCACAGACCCCCACCCTTGGCACCTTCCTAATCCTGCCTCCAGTATGAGGTCACCACAAGTGTGGTAACTGTTTCACATGCAACAGCACCATAGAAGGCAAAGAATTGAATTATAAGAAGAATATCAGGATCAAACACACAAAATTTATGAATTGTAACTCAAAGAATGTCTTACACTGTGTAGTATGCCCATGTGAGAAAACCTACATAGGTAAACCAATCCAAAACTAGGAAAACGCATTGTGCAATACAAATCACATATTTAATGTAGAACGATGCAGGCCCCCATGGTTCTACACTATTTAGAGACTAACCATGGACCGTCAGACCTCAGGTGGACAGTATTAAGACATGTAAAAACCGCAAATGTGGAACCTGTACTGTTATGTTTAGAGGCACAAATTATACTACGCATGTGCATGACTAAAAATGGACTGACTGAATTGTCAGAGATCACAAACGTATTTGTCATGTAACAATCACGATTACACCACAGACATGCAGAGCACCATCAGCTGTGTTACCCCAACACAGGGCTCAACACATGGTGCACAGAAAAGGACCCACCAGAACACTCCCAAAAGGGAGTGGTTTCTGTCCTCAAATGTACCACATTAGATAAAAAACACCTAACATCTGCAAGCCAGGTGTTGGCATATGACACCAGTTTCCAAACATACCAGGGTGTATAATGTCTGTGCCCTCTCCTTATTGGTGAAGACATATACTTTTTACATTATCAGTAAAAAAGAACACTTGAAGCACCATTTTCGTTGTATAACTCTCCTAGGTGCGTATCACAATGTGTACTCATGCTATGTGCAATACTCTGTGAGGTCTGCACTCTATGGTCTGCTCTCACTCTATGGTCTCTCACGTGACTGCCGTCGAGCGAGCGAGACAACGGTGTAGCAGTGAAGCGAAGTGGAGCGGCAGTCTGGACACAGCCTTGCGAACTTCACCGTAACCCCTCCGGAAACCACAAAGCAACTCGCACCTGCAGCCACAAGAAGTACACCGTGTGAGAGAAGACGCCCCCGCTGCCGGTGCTACTCTTTCTGGTGGGCCAGGCTCTGGGGGCCAGGTGAGGTGCGCTTCTGTAGCCGCTCGTCTCTCGCAGCCCCTCCCCTCACAGAGACAGCTGCAGCTACAGGACCGGAGCTGCGAGCCTGAGGTGCGGGAGCAGGAACACGGAATACAGACGCCATCTCCGACCGGAGGTGAGGTGGGAAAAGGGGAGAGCTGAGGAGAGAGTTGAGGTCCAGTACCTACCTCTGCTTGGTTGCGGCCCCCGCTCAGCCCCCGCCTGACTTCCACTTGGCCCTCTCGACCCACTTGATCCTCACCCCTCCCCAGCCCCTCCACAACCACTGCTGGCTTCAAGGCCCCACTGTCTTGGTCTGCCCTGCCGCCTCAATCCTTCAACCTTCAGCGGCCCC
Source organism: Calotriton arnoldi (assembly GCA_963921515.1). NCBI lineage: Eukaryota > Metazoa > Chordata > Amphibia > Caudata > Salamandridae > Calotriton > Calotriton arnoldi. The sequence continues at coordinate 96,854 of CAWUFW010006128.1, read as the reverse complement.
TGCCTGGGGGCCCGTGCAGAAGAGCAAACGGTGGTGAGGTGGTGCCTGGCGACCTAAGCCCCCAGAGAGCCAGAGATTTCACCAGCAGCAGCCCCGCGGGGGCCAGCAACCTGAGAGGCCTGAGAGGCCAAGCACAAGCACAGCCACCACCAGCAGGCGGCTGCTAAGTGAGTGACCCAGCAGCCAGCAGAAGTGGCCAGACCAGACCGGGCACAGCTTGCAGGTGCCCCCGCTTGTTGCCCCCCCTTCCGCTTCTCCTCCTGCACTCAGGGAAAACATCATAGAACATAAAGGAGAGCGGAGCAAGAGCAGTGAATAGAATGAGGGCCGAACGGCGTTCAAAGACTACAAGTGGTTGTAGCAGCCTACTTGTGGGGTTAAGATTTTCTCTCCTGTCCCGTTGCTGGGGGGTTGAGGGACTCGGGCCCCCGGCTTTTACTGCACCCACCCCAGGAGGGGTCCCAGAAGGTGTTTCTCAGTGTTCTTAGTGGCGGCTGTCCGCCCCTCCCCTGCTCCCAGTGCCTACTCCTCCTTGCTGGCGAAACTGTCCTGTACCTAAAGATTCAACTAGAGCTAGTAAGCTGGTTCACGAGAAGTGAAATAAGTAAACATAACCTGATCAAGGCCCAAAAGAAAAAACCTAACTGGATCCCAAGGAGGGTCTTGATCTTCAATAAATATGCGATCTGGCAAGATCAGGAAGACACCAAGCGACAAACCAAGAGCCCACAAAAAAGGACCTAAAGCAAAACAAAATACTAGGGAAGCAACAAACAAAACCGGCGCAAGTACTTCATTAGGAGTCCATTAATCTCACCAATAGCCACTATGTTTAGAAGATCAACTAAGAGCACTCAGGGAATTCAAAACATTAAATTTCAATTGCTTAAGGACCCGGGATCGGTAATCTTTTCTACATCAGGAGATACTCCAGGTTTGATGACTCCCCTGGCTCCCACTAAGATTGTACAGCAGCCGGTTACGCAAGCAGCCCAGAATCTAGCCAACATTCCAACAGGATCAACAATGTCACTACAAACTGGTCAGGCATCTCAGGATTCCAGTGAGTTAAGTCCCCAAGTGGACAGCCAAAGCAGGAACCAACCTGACAGTGATACTGTCTGGCAACACATCTCTACAACAACAAAGGCAATTGTACATATCGACTCCACAGAAAATAAAATGGGAAGCAACGTTCTGCCTCTCAGTCCAATTATAACTGAAGGAGATAACACCTCAATAACAACAGCTCTTGTACACACTGACTGCAAAGAAAACAACATAAGGGGAAACCAAGTGCAGCCACTCATTCTAATAAAACCTAAAGGAGACAATATCCTGGTAAGTCTAGTTTCTAAGCAAGAGAACCAACCACAAGATATACCACCCGGGGTACTCTCTAAGGCCCTAGACCAAGGTCACACATCTACCTCCCTAACTTCGCAAATGAGTAATGAGGATCTCAATCTTTCATGGCTAAACCTACGTATACCACAAATTGACAAAGTTTATTTGCACACTAATAATTCCAAACAAAAATCGCAAGAGGTTTTGCCTGAGGTGTTGCGAAGAGAGGACATGGAAGAACTTCCACACAACCAAAATAACGGGCCAGTTCAACAAACAATGTTGCCTCAAAAACACACTACTAAGTCTTGCCCGCCCCCAGAGCCCATTGTAATTGCCAATTTAGGAACAAACTTTCCACTTGAACCCAAGGAAAACGCTAGATAAATTCCCCTAGCAGACATCGGAGCAAGGGCGACGACACAGATTCAGATGGAACTCATATCCCTGCTGCTACAAGCACTGCAAGCATCAACAGACACTGATTATGCAGTCAGACAAGCTTGATATTCAAATAGACCAAATGAACATTATTGCATCTTACATTGTAGGTATAAACTCAAAACCGGACAACTTAACTAACTTAACGAGAGTACAAGCTACGTACTCCCCGCAGCTCACCTCTTATGCATGCAGCCCAATATTAGATAAGCTAAGTTTTCTACCAACTTTAATGGAACAGATTCTTTGTCTTAACAAACGCATGGTTCTTTTTAACTCCCAACCAGAGCGTATCATTATAGATCACACCGATTCAACTTCAAACAAGCAGCTTCCGACAGTAGTGCCAGTCCCCGTACTTGGAATTAACAGCACTACTGAGTCCTCTACCGCAGAAACGCCTGAATATGTAAACGACGAGCAGATAACGAAACCATCGGTCTCTCCAGGTCAACCAAACACACTGGTGCAATCCAGAAGGCAAAAAATGAGAGAAAGGAAAGCAGGAAATAGAATAAAGGAACACCCTACTGAAAGCTTCGCCAAACTATATCCGATCTTTACAACATCACTTCAAACCAAAAACTTAGAAGAAAGTCCATCGCCATTAACACCTGCAAATCCACCGCTAATCCAAACCAACTTCACCAAAGGGACCGGAGGAATGATCACAGAACCCTCAGGGTCTCTCAAAACCCAAACCACTGACTCCACTGTCCTGGTTTATGCTATCCCCCAAGAGGAAACGGAAATACACAAGTCAGTTGACAGAGTTGGTTTGTCCGCACAAGATCTCAAGAGGCGAACAGACAGAGAAGGATTAAAAAAAAAGGGAAAATCAAGCTCCTTCAAATTCACATCTCTTATCAACAGCATACTCACTGCCTCCAGTTCGGAACCCTCTACCCGGAATAACAGTAGGTCCACAATCTGTCATCAATTCAAACACATCCTCAGACATAAAAAACACTCATTCAGCTCTGACTATACACTGGGCTCTCAGCTGCAGGAAATAAAAACGATTAATAGTACAGACCCACCAGAGGTCGCAAGAAACATTGCTGCAAGCCAGGACACGAGGAAGGGAAATCAGCTATCACAAGCACAACTACGATACCATACTGTAAACCAGATAGACCCCGTAGCAAAGGAGATTACACTTAAGGAAAGCTTAAGGGACACAACTAAGCCCAATAGTACTTCACAGCAGATAATATGGACTCCGGAATATGTTTCACAAGGCAGCCATGATATCTTAAACAGAAGTAATATACTAAGACTGATGGCTGTAATCCCCGACCTAAAACTGATACACACATCCAATCTCCTGGCAGTCCAGTTCCTTACAGAAGATCGAAAGGACCCTAGGGAACAAACATTAACGACATGGCAATTGGTGGAAATTGCCCAGCTAATATTAAACAGCTCCCAACAATTTTCGGACTAGGGTATAAAACTATCTATACCGTCAAGCCCTCGCTACCCCTCTCCCCTGATTTATAATCACTTACATCCACCCAAACGAGAGCTCAAGAATCTTCTGGTTACTAAACAAGTTTATTCCATACTACAGAGCGCTAAGGGAAGCAGCAGTTCACATGTGACCTTGGACCGAAAAGTTAAGGAGCGACAACCAGTCAACAACTTAAGTTTAAATGAATGGCATTGGCTCCCGGGCACACTAGCCACCAGTAACAGAGAATGACAAAGAACAAACAAAACTAGGAATGCTTACGAGGACGAAATTCACATTATATCCTGGAACATAGCTGGAGCAAAGAATCTTCTCGAAGAGGGCCTTCCACTACAAGAGTGGGGGTTCTGTGACATAATCGCTTTGCAGGAGACATCGGCACTGGAAGACCTTCCTATAGTTGGATTTGCCCACTACACAGTGGCATCAGAAAAATGCAAACAATATGGCCAGGCAAAGGGTGACCTGGCAGTTTACGTTGCATTAGCTCTAAACATTACCTCAGAACAGCTGACCTCTCCAGATCCCGGTATTCAACTTATTAAACTTACATACCATCGCTCGGGAAAAAGGCACTTTTTCTTAAAACCATCTCGGAATTACGTTGGGCTGAACCGGCATGAGACATAGTTCTAACCGGAGACTTTAACACAAACTTGTTCCACACACCTGAAGATGACGAAATTTTGGGAGCCGACAATATTTTTGGGAGCGTACGGCACCAGCTTCCAAATAGGCCGACCCGACAGGACAAATTTGGCCAACAGCTGGTAACAGCCTTAGAATACCAGGGAATGTGGGTGACTAATGGAAGATCAGATGAAGACACTCCACCCAAAAACACTTATCACGGCCCAAGGTCACAGTTGATACTCGATTACACAATCATAACGCTACCATTAATGCCACGCCTTGCTCGCTATTATATTGAATCCACCACGCTGAGCGACCACTCAATTCAACACATTGTCTTTAACCTGAACTTGTCAAGATTCCAAGCTTCTACATCTCAGGAAGACAACTTGAACACAATAAACCTAAAACGCCTCACCTGGTCAAATGGAAGCAATCAGCAGCAATTTACAACTACGAAAGTGCAACTCGCTGAGTCTATTCAAGCAAACACCAACATGGTAAAAGCATGGTCTCAATTTCTGACTGATGTTCCAACCGTAAGGATCAAACCTCCTCACAAAATTGCATACTTCAACCCTCACAGAGGATTAACAAGTGAGGTATAAAAATTAAGAAGAGACTTAAATAAAACACTAAGGAATCTACAAACAAAAAATAGCAATGACGACGCATGGGAAGTATTTCGGAAGCAGAGAAAATTTTATAAAAAGAAGCTATGGGAGAACAAAAGATCAAGAGAGGACAACTTCTGGGTAAAACTATTACACAACGCAAGAAACCACAACTCACACAAATTTTGGCAATCAATAAATTAATTGAATCGGTCAAGGAACACCTTAACCCCTTCGCTGCTAGGCCTTTTCCCCCCCCCTGTGCTAAGCCTTTTTTTGGCTATTTGGGGTAGTTCGCGCTTAGGCCCCTGCAACTCTTTGACCACATAAGGTATCCATGCCAAATTTGCGTCCTTTTTTTCCAACATCATGGGGATTCTAAAGGTACCAGGGTTTGTGGATTCCCCTGGAGAAAACCCAGAAATTAGCCAAAATACAGCTAAATTTTTTTTTTTTTGGGAAAAATGGGAAAAAAGGGCTCCAGATGAAAGCGTCTGGTTTTTTCCCTGCAAATGGTATAAAAAAAGGGGTTGTGGTGCTGAAATCACCATCTTCCCAGCTTTCAGGGACAAGCAGACTTTTGTCAGAAAACCAACATTTTTTACACAGTTTTGGCATTTTTCTGGGACATAGCCTATTTCTGCTATTTTTTGTGCTTTCAACCTCCTTCCAGTTAATGGTAGAAATGGGTATGAAAGCAATAATGGATCCTGGAAAGCTATACATTTTAGAAAAGTAGACAAAATTCTGAATTCAGCAAGGGGTCATTTGTGTAGATCCTTCAAGGTTTCTTCATGGAAACTAACAGTTAAATATAGGAAAAATTTAAAATTAGTTGAAAAAAACAGCCATTTGTGTCAACGTTTTCACCTGTAACTTCTTCGAATTATGACAGCTGTTTGAAAGCAATATACCGTTACATTTGCTGGACCTTTCTGGTTGTGGGGATATATAGGACTTGTAGGTTCACGAAGAACCCGATGAACCCAGAGCCAATAACTGAGCAGCATCTTGCAATGGTTTTTTATTATGTACCGGGTATATAGCAATTATTTTGGGAAAATGTATACATGGAAAAATAGGTATGAAAGACACCTATGTATTTCTGAAATGGGAACAAAATGTAGAGTTTAGAAACAGTAGATATTTGCACATTTCCGAAATTGGGAGTACCCATACTAGCATGAGAATTATAGGTCATTTTTCAAAATGACTTCTTTTTACACATTGTCTTTCATTTGGAAGGCAGAAATGCATCGAAAGTCAATAGGTAATAACAGTTGCTCTACAATTCTGTGTTACCCTAAGTCTCCCGATATAAATGGTACCTCACTTGTGTGGGTAGGCCTTGTGCCCACAACAGGAAACGGCTCAAAACGCAACGTGGACACACCACATTTTCACAATGAAAAATGACCCTTTTTTTGCAAAGTGCCTAGCTGTAGTTTTTGAACCCTAGCTCTGCCTGCACCTAGGGAAACCTAGCAAACCTATACATTTTTGAAAACTAGACACCCAGGGGAATCCAGGATGGGGTGACTTGACTGGCTCTCACCAGGTTCTGTTACCCAGAATCCCTTGCAAACCTAAACAATTGTCAAAAAAAACACATTTTCCTCACATTTCTGTGGTGGAAAGTTCTGGAATCTGCGTGGATCCACAAAATTTCACCCACCCCGCGTTCCCCAAAGTCTTCCGAGAAGAATGGTACCTCACTTGTGTGGGTAGGCCTAGTGCCCGCGACAGGAAACAGCCCAAAACGCAAGGTGGACACACCACATTTTCACAGTGAAAAATGACCCTTTTTTTGCAAAGTGCCTAGCTGTAGTTTTTGAACCCTAGTTCTGCCGGCACCTAGGGAAACCTAGCAAACCTATACATTTTTTAAAACTAGACACCCAGGGGAATCCAGGATGGTGTGACTTGACTGGCTCTCACCAGGTTCTGCTACCCAGAATCCCTTGCAAACCTGAAAATTTGTCAAAAAAAACACATTTTCCTCACATTTCTGTGGTGGAAAGTTCTGGAATCTGCGTGGATCCACAAAATTCCACCCACCCCGAGTTCCCCAAAGTCTTCCGAGAAAAATGGTAGCTCACTTGTGTGGGTAGGCCTAGTGCCACTGACAGGAAACGGTCCAAAACGCAAGGTGGACACACCACATTTTCACAGTGAAAAATGACCCTTTGTTTGTAAAGTGCCTAGCTGTAGTTTTTTAACCCTAGCTCTGCCGGCACCTAGGGAAACCTAGCAAACCTATGCATTTTTGAAAACTAGATACCCAGGGGAATCCAAGATGGGGTGACTTGACTGGCTCTCACCAGGTTCTGTTACCTAGAATCTTTTGCAAACCTAAACAATTGTCAAAAAAAACACATTTTCCTCACATTTCTGTGGTGGAAAGTTCTGGAATCTGCGTTCATCCACACAATCCCACCCCCCCGCGTTCCCCAAAGTCTTCCGAGAAAAATGGTACCTCACTTGTGTGGGTAGGCCTAGTGCCCGTGACAGGAAACGGGCCAAAATGCAAGGTGGACACACCACATTTTCACAGTGAAAAATGACCCTTTTTTTTGCAAAGTGCCTAGCTGTAGTTTTTGAACCCTAGCTCTGTAATTTTGGTGAGGGGGGTGGGGGCATTGGCATGCCCGTTTTGGGCAGCACCCACCCTAAGTAAATTATTGGATAAAAAATCCCTGGCGCTAGTGGGCTTTGTGCCCCCCCGGGGGGGCAGAAAGACTGTTGTGCCCAAAACGGAATGGGCGGAGGAAAGGCCCTTGCCCAAGGGGCCGCTCCCCCCTCCCTGGTGCTAGTGGGTGGATCCCTGCTTGGGGAACGCCCTCCTGGGGTGATCCCCAAGCAGGGATCCACTAGGGAAGGGTACCATTGGGAAGGGGAGATTCTCCCCTTTCCAACGATACCTCTCCCAAGTGTTTCGGTGCTCAGGGGGCTGAGATAGCCCCACGAGCACTGAAACACTGAAACTGAAACTAAGTTTCAGTTTTGTTTTCAATGTAACCGGATCTGGTGGCTCAGTGGACTAATGCATCCACTGCAAGGGCCTGTGTTCGACCTCATGGTCACAGGTTCGAATCCCGGCGGGTCCACTCAGCCTTTCATCCATTTGATGTCGATAAAATGAGTACCATTGAGTTGGGTAACAATAAACATCTGTTATTCAGCGCCAAGATGCCCCATTGCTGGGGTGAACGTGCGCTTTACAAATACACATGTTATGTTATGTTATGTAATGACGACAGTGCGCCATGCGCGCGATCGTCATTACTTTGAAAACCAGGGAAGGGCCTCGGGAGGTTGGGAAAGCTCTTCCCCACCTCCCGAGGCACAAAAAAATGGAAATCCCTCTGCTGTTTACAGCAGAGGGATTTCTGCTCCTAATCCTCATGACGGAATGGTTTCGTCATGAGCACAGGAGCACCGGTGCTCATGACGGAACCATTCCGTCATGAGCACCGAAAGGGTTAACATCAAGCGTGCAGGAACAGGAATGGACAAAATATATAAATCAGAAATGTGGAATACAGCACTATACTTCCCAATAGTCACACGCAGTGCAGGCTCACTTAAGTCATCCCCAGCAACCACCTTTACAAAAGCGATGAACGAGATCCTTGGCCTAAAAACAGAACCCAACACAAACAACTCCCCTTACACAGCTGATGTAATAAAAAGCATAATAAGCAAAAGAGATGGAGCCCCGGGGCCCAATGGTATCCCACAAGCCTTTTTTAAACATGACCCAGCTTTCTGGAGCTCCACCCTAGAGAACCTCTATTCCGAAGTTGAGCTCTTAAACCAACTTCCGGAGAGCTGGCAAGGATCTATTTTTACACCAATATACAAAGGGGGAGCAAGATCAAACCCATCTAATTATAGGCTTGTAGCATTGCTGAATGTTGAATCAAAATACCTTGCCTCCCTGATCCTGGAAGATCTGGTAAATTGGTCGAACGAACTCAATCTGATTCCGGCAAATCATACGGGCTTCAGGAAAGGGATAGGAACTATATCTAACATCTTATCCATCTCCTTAATTGCAGAGAAATGCAAGAAAAACAAACAGAATTTGCATCTCTGTTTTATTGATTTAAAAGCTGCATTTGACAGTGTGGACTGGAATCTTCTGTGGACCAAATTGCGAGCATGGAGCATTCCAGAAAGAATTCTAAAAGGACTAATGTTATTTTACACCGATACATGGGTAAGAGTGAAACTCGGGGATGGATCAAGAGTCTCAAGAAAAATATACACAAACACAGGCCTGAAGCAGGGATGTGTTCTGGACCCACATCTATTTAATCTCTTTATATCTGATCTGTCAGTAAAACTTAACACAATTAACTCTCATTCCCCACATCTTGGTACCTTAGCCCTATCGCACCTTGCTTACGCCGATGATTTGTCTTAATCAGTTTAACCAAGATTGGCCTAACCAGACTAATAAATGAATTTCTAACAGCAAACAAGTTAGAACTTAACACAACAAAAACAAAAACCATGCTTATTAGTAATCGGGCAGCCCATCCACATAACATCTGGCTAGAAGGAAAACCCTTTGAAAATGTGTCTAGCTACAAATACTTGGGATATTACATTGACAATAAACTGTCTCATCGCGAAGAGAAGAATTATATGGCTCAATGGGCAAGTTCACTAACTTTTGCTTATATGTCACTGGCAAAGAAACTGGAGGGCCCATCATACAGACCACTGATTTCGGTAATGACAGCTAAAACACTACCAACTCTAACGTGTGCGAGTTCCGCCCTTTACGGTAAAGATGCAACTCTTCTTAATAAATTAACAACTAGTATTTTTTTTAAAGTCTTTCAGCTCCCTCAAACTGCTTCGCCAGCTCAAATACGCCTGGAATTTGGCCTAATTAACGAAACATTGGGCCGTCTCTACTCATCAATAAAAGTTTGGTATCGCATTAAACAAAATGTGGAGAATTCTAGCCTTAATGAGGCACTCTGGCAAGAACTTGAGAACGGGAAGAAATCATCATACACTACCTTTTTGCACAACGCACTTAAAACCACTTGCACTTTGGACCTTTGGAATAAAAATCTGTCCTTTTTAACATTTAAGTTAGCACTAAACAAAGCCGCAAAACTCCACTCTCTACTATTGGATAAAAGTACTTTTAGCCAAAGATCTCACTCCTGGACAGTACTCAACAACAATAAAGTCCTCAAACCGGCGGCCTATTTAGATCTAACTTTTTTGGTCCATTTAAAAAAAAAAAGCTAATGGCATTACGCTTTGGAAATTATCCCTCACTATCAGACGCGCCAAGGTGGAAAAACATTGGCTTAAAAACGTGTCGTCTGTGTGGCAGTCAAAAGGAAGATCTTATCCACCTGATTTGTTTCTGTCAGAAACTTCATCCAGCATGTGCCACTTTATTAAAGGAAGCCTTCCGGATTAGAGGAATACGATCCTGCAGGTCAGCCATTATTACAGGGCTTGATCCATCCGACCCGCAGATGAACAGCAAACTGGTTAAGTTCCTCCATTTACACGATCAGGCTGTGAAGTCTAAGCCACCTAGTGAGGGTCTATCCACTGAAGAAATAAGCCTGCCGTAACTGGTCCACCCGACTGTCATTTTAAGGACTGAACTTACTGCCACAGATACCAGGCAGGAAACAATCTCGACCCGCAAAGGCCCAATGACTGTGCAGTAATACAAGATACTTAGTACCCCAACATTTAATTTATACATTATTCCTACCATAAATGAAACTAATAAGTCTGTCACCCGTAATCTGATGGTTTTTTACATGTCTGCCCTAAACAAATCAACAGTCTTACATATTGTAGATACCATTTTACAGTGTTTTAGAGAATATAGACAATGGAAGATTCTTGTTTTATAACAGTGTGATATTATATTATGACATATTGGGTTAACAAATCAATTTTAATGTCTGTTTTTAATCAAAGTTAAGATATGTGGAAAATTGTTATGGTTTCAATTAACTAAACAATAAAGATCAATCAAGACAATACTCTGTGTGTGCAAAAGTTTGTTTTTCTTCTTTGTTTTTCTTCTCTAGGTAATTTTACCTGAGATTCACCCTTGTGTCTCCTTGCACTGGATCAATTATTATTGCTTCTTCGTAATGCATGTACTACATACATATGCTATCTGATTAAGGAGCTCTGTCAGAGACCCATCAAGCACACAGTGTATTACCCACTACACTAACCAAGAGGCCACTAATAGTGGCACTTAAGTAATTTTAGAGTTACTTGTTAAGCTATGTTGAAATCCAGATATCATCTTCCGCACATCCATGTGACAAGCGTTAATTTACAGACTATGTTCGAACACATAACAAACACAGCATGAAATATGGAGAACTACATTCCCTATGGTGCTGCGTGGCCAAAGTACAGAGACTTCCGGCTGCAGCATCAAATGCACTAGACGTCAGTGGCCTGGCTCAGGATTTGAGCCCCAACTTCGCCCGCCCAAGAAGCAAGTTCTGCAAAACCAGGTATGAAGGGGATCCAGCGTTTTCTAAGCCCAATCGTTTTAGGAGTGTGCAAGGTCAGGATTATCTCCTCTACTGGATCATAAACTCTTACTTGCTTTCTAACTTGGTCCTCCAATGGATCTTTGATATGTCGCAGTGAGGGGAAAGAGAGTTAGTATTACTTTTTCGATCAACTACAATATGATTAACAGTGCAACCATTTGGCTACACAATGAGGACCAGGAATCAGTAGCCAAGTTCAAGGGTGTTTATTACAGATTAGTAATTAGATTTAGATAGATCGATCTTAAAACCATACTATACAAATACAGTTTAGCAACAGTGAGACCAAGTCTCCTAAAGAAATGTAGTTGTTCTAGAAGCAAACAGACTAACAGTTCTACAGCGGCAATACAGAACAGTAGCACCAAGACTTGATGCTCAGGAAACAATCTGTAGTTCTCTCTGCTATGCATTCGTAATCCAAGTATCCCAAGCAGAGATCAAGGCACAATAATGCCAAGAGTTCAGAAATTCAAGAGTCTACTGAAAATAGGGATAAGGCAAAAAAGTATGAGCAATACCATCAGTAGCATCGTAAAAGCTTAGTCATGAGTCTTATGGGACATAAATGAGTGCTAGCCTAAGCCAAACACGGGGGAAAGCAGCTGTACATAGAGGAACGTCTCTATGAGTCCATGTAAGGGCAATGGAGATTCCAGAAATGGTTCGGGTTGGAGTCCAAGGAAGTTTCTGCATAGGATCTACAGAAGGGGTTTAGCAAAGGACTCCAAAGTACAGTCCGCAAGGAAAGTCCAAAGTCATCTGCTTGCAGCAGCAGGAGCAAACAATAAGGTATAATCAATAGAGTTCGTCAGCAACACCCCTTTTGTTGCATCATCAATAGAAGTCCATTGTATTTGTTTCAATCCTTATGTGAGTTCATACATTGCACACTGCAAATGAATTTATTTAAGGAAGTCCAAGGCCTCTTTTCCACATTTATATGGGCAAACAAGGCGTCAAGGCTGTCAATGGAAACACTCTTCAGGCCAGTATTAGAAAGGGGACTAACACTTCCTAATTTGAAAGAGAATTATTATGCTAATTTTGCACACACCTTATACAGATCCACAAAGGTTTTAAACATCAATAGGTACTATAATTTCCTCTTAGATTTGATTTACAAGGAATATTTAATCCAAGATTTTATGCGCTTAATAAAAATCCCCAAAAAAGTAAGATATAAAACCCTCCAATGGAGCATTAAACGGAAAAAACAGCTGTTAGGCATTTCTCGATCCCCACGCTAAATGCAGAAACCTACCTCTCGGATATTTACGAAGGTCAAGATTTATTACTAGGCCGAGCAATTACGGCGAACTGGACGAGTCAGGGCTTCAGTAAAATAGGAGACTTCTTGCAGGGAGAGTGGAAAACCGGGCCCGAAATAGAACCAATGCTTAAGCACAATGTTTAAGCACAGTATAATTATTTTGCAATGGTCATTTGCTATGATTATAGGCTTCTTGTTGTAACTTAGCCCTACACTTAACGGCGATGTAGAGAAAAATCCCACACTGGACATGAGAACAATGTCTTGGCCACACACTCAGGCTGGAGCATAATAGTCTTTTATTTGCCCACAAGTTTCTCATGTCCTCATTGTCCAAGCTCCTTTGCCAGGCTATATATCTATTGCTGTTACAAAAAAAGGGATCTATTTTAGGTTATCAAATGCAGGAGAATACCTGCAAGGAAAGCAAGCCAGCAAAAGACTGGGAACAAAATGAATTACAGTATGCTGCATGGAAAAGTACAGGCCTAGAGTCTAAAGCTAAGTTTAAACGTTATTTCAATGGTGCACATTCAATATACGTGTGCACATTTAAACATATACAAAAATAATTCCTTTAGTGCTTTTAGTTAATGTTGCATTAGCATATAGTGAATTAGTCACATTGCAAAACAGTCAGAATGATTAGGAACTACATTTGAAAGTACATACGTGTAACATTAATGCTTACATTGAAGTACCTTTGTCGTTTTACTTGTACTAATATCTTACAGATATAATGATCATTAAGAATTAATAACAATGTCTCTAACAGTTACACAGACAGCATAGCACACATTTAGGAATCACGAGTTAAGGTTCAGCAATAAAATGAAGAAGACGGCTTAAGGTAAAATATAAATTAATAAGTCAGTCAATACTCTTTATTTCGGTCAATTGCCATTAAAAAGACATGCATATATAAAATAATTAACGGGAAAAATCATGTGTCTATGTACATAATACAAACCATAAAAGTGGCAATTAGCCATCAATTAAATACAATAAAAATAGAGAACTAAATTGGATAAAATATTGACCCACATTGAGTGTACACAAAAGTACAACTGCAAATTAAAAAGATGGAATAAATGTCAAAAGAGCTAAAAACTAAGTCCATCTACTCAATACAAGGTACCAATATTCTCAGAAAATATTTGGCTGAGGATGATTAGTTGTTAGAATCATTAACCTTGACAATGTGCCTCCACATGGAGTTCCCTTAGATGCCAAACAGTGCTGCTGTCCTATCTATTGTCTGTTATTAGGACAATTTTCCTCCTCATTCCCCACATAGCAAATATTAACCTAGAGACTGCAAATACAATGTGCCTGCTGGTATCAGACTGTAAGATCCTGCAGGCCTCTGTACAGTGCGCGGTGCCCAGGTTCCTGCAAATGGGGATTATCTATTTTGCTTTAGGCCTTCTGCACTCAGGGCAGAAGAACAGGGCACCACCGTTTCTTTGCCAAGGCTACAAGATAGGCAGTCAGTCTCTGCCGATCTATCAGCACTTCCCTATTTCAAAGTAATGGATTGTATAGGTAGTGACCTGTGCCTGAACTGGACATACAACTTTCTGGCCAGATTTGGTTAAATTTAGTTCAAGAACTCCTCTGCCTTAACTATACGTTAATGATGTTCACCTTTAGCAGGGTAGAAAAGTCACAAGTCCTTTAGTTACAATGAAGCTCATATGTTTGTCACTACATTTTAGTCACTTTATTAATCAACATCAAAGGATTATTTAAAATTCATTTATACTAAATTCATCTCTAATTTAGTTAATTAACATTTCTAACTTAAACATCAAAGGTATTTCTTCGACATAAGTAAACATTCTACATGTGAAATTTAAATTCTACAGTAAAGACTCTCCACTCCAAACACGTGAGATGCAACATCTGCATAAATCATTTGGGCACGTAAGACTCAAGTGCGAAGTGCATGTTTATTCTGTGGGACAAATACCATTAGGCTTTAGGTTTTAGTGACGTTTAAAGAGTGGGCAACTTTGTGCTGCACCAATGGTCAGCCAAATATTTCATCCGGCAGCGCTCACACGCACTACTGTCGCCTTGAGGTTATTTTGTGATTTGTCTTCCCTTTTCCCTTCACGTGCAGAGGCCGAATTAAAACTTAATTTTGAGCGCCGTGAGCACTTGATTGTAGGACTACATGCCATGGCTACTCCAAAAGGTTGGACCTCTGGTCTTCTAGTGTCTACATATTATTTTTCACTCTTAATTTAGTGAGTATTGTGTATCACTGTAGAGACTGCATCCTGCAGCGCTAACCCATCTGCTGTCAACATCTATATGCTAGGATCTTCAGAGCAGACAAAAGTGTCTACAGCAACTTTAAGTAAGGTCACCACTGTAGCTTCCTCCCCAGCCCAGGTACTCAACAATGACTACGCCATGAGCGGAGCTTAGTATAACAGTCTTTATTCTTCCGTTTGTACCCGAAAACTCAATATTCTAAACCTGCATTCACTTCACTACACTCTAATGCTTATGTAACAGTTCTATGGAGTCCAGCAGAAGCCACAAGAGTTCCATCATTACAAACTCACATGACACTACATCTCCCCATCGGTTAAATAAAAAAATTACAAATATATACAGACTCATAGCTCTTCAGTGAGTCTTTGTGGCTCTTTGACATATGTCACGACTATGTCTTCGGAGACTGGGCTCAGGTATTAGGAGTTTCCATGAGCAGCCCTGATGATGTATAAACAGCAGCAGTCGGGGGATCTTCACTTGTCCTTTAAGACCCAGTCTCTACATTGACAACAGTGCCTGCCGAGCGATAAGCCGCATGTCGGAAATATGAGGAATCTCCCGTAATGGACTTTCCAGGATGATGGACAGTCATCGTATGTTGTTTGCTGGTCACAACATGAAATGGTTCAGCATCTAAAGGAGCATCAGACTTTCACTTTCAATGCTGACAAACAAGCACTTGATCTCCTCTAATGAACGTAAAGTTCTTTGCATGTAAACTGCCATTCGCATCAACAGACTGCTTCCCGCCATATAAGCATCCATCGACGCAGCTGACTCCTCTGCTGTTTAACAGTACTCCAACGCTGTCAGGTCGGTCGGTTTGGCAGAGCCAATTTAGGTGTCCCCATTGTGATGTGTTGTCCTAGCGGCGGATTCCCGAGGGAGTGCATCCCCGGTGGAGTGGAGACTGATAAGTACTTCTTATTAATGTGTCACCACACATATATGTTGTGTTTGCATAAAAAAATATATGTAGGTAATGTGGTATGCCACTTTTGTGACATATAGCATAGCACATAACATATACACACTATTGATTGTACACCCACAGGCACCACAAGCACAACACCCACAACCACCACAACAAACAATTATTTTTTTAAGTGTCAATACAGGTGTGTTCATTTTACCTTGATAAGTTGTAAAATGAACACCACTGCATTACACATAAACAAAATGTTTGTAAAATCAATGTAAAAATACATAAGGTCAAAGCATATGTTCACACATGATTCATGGTAAAACTAGTGAATGAGAAGCTTACCTTAGATCTTGGCAATAACATAAGTGATTAGCGCATAGTCAGGAAGGAGCAGCAAAGGAAGGACCTAGACAATGGGTTCAAAATGGAAATGGAAGTTGAAAATGGAAAAAAGGGATGCTTCTCCCTTATTTCCTTTGATTCCACCAACTCAAAGTAGGAGGTATCCCTTCCACAGTTTGTTCGATGGAAAGGCACATTGTGATTAGCCCGTCGGTAATCTTGGCTGGACTACTGCCAACAGCCACTTCTGCTAGGTAGGTTGCTCCCCCTCCGCACAGCACCGCCTGTGTGTCCCTGCCCCAGCTGCCGCTGCTGAGGAAGATCGAGGCCCTCCTCCACCCGCAGGCTACCACCTGCGCCTCATCCCTGGTGGCCAGTGGTAGGCCATAGGTTTGTATCTCTTCTGTTCTTTTGTAGTGCCTTTTGTCACTTTGGTGTCTGTGACTGCTGTTGTCTGTTTTTCCCCCTGTGCCTATATTTGTTCTGTGCTCGTTTTTCCTTCTGTTTCCCTCGCTGTCCCTTGATTCTGTGCCCGGTTTTTCCTTCTGTTTCCCTCACTGTCCCTTGTTTCTGTGCCCGTTTTCCTTCTGTTTCCCTCGCTGTTCCCGTGATTCTGTGCCCGGTTTTCCTTCTGTTTCCCTCGCTGTCCCCTTGATTCTGTGCCCGTTTTTCCTTCTGTTTCCCTCGCTGTCCACTTGATTCTGTGCCCGTTTTTCCTTCTGTTTCCCTCGCTGTCCCCGTGATTCTGTGCCCGGTTTTCCTTCTGTCTCCCCCTCTGCCCCTTGATTCTGTGCCCGTTTTTGCCCTCTGTTCCTTGTTGCCCCCGTAATCCACGTGCCCGTTTGCCTTCTGTTCCCTTCGTTGCACCGCTCCCGACGCTGCGTCCCCTGCAGCCCCGCCCCCTGACTGAGCATTCGCTGCCCCTGCCTCCCGCCTCCCAGCTGCTCCTCCCTCCCACCTCCCCATATATGGCGGCTGCGCAGCGGCCGTGCCGCTGGCGCGCCTAAGGCAAGCCCGACTGCGCCCGTCCGCGCCTGGACCGCGCCCAGTGCCAGAACCCCTGGTCCTCGCGCACCCCGCGCCAGCCACGACGACTGCCGCCGATACGATGCCACCACACTCCACGCTCTCAACCCCGGACGGACACACACCTGCTTCAAGGCCGCCCCGAAACGCACTCATGGTCCCTTCACCTGCCGGAACTGCAGCTACACCAGCCTCAGAGCCGCCGAAGCGCCCGCCAAGAAGGACCTCAACCACCTCCAATGCATCCTACTGAACACCCGCTCCGCACGCAAACACGCTGTCGAGCTCTGGGACCTGCTCGACACATCATCACTGGACGTCGCCTTCCTGACAGAGACCTGGATGAATGACTCCTCCGCACCCGACATCGCCATAGCCATCCCAGACGGCTATAAGATCACCCGCAGAGACCGCACCAACGGAGTAGGAGGAGGAATCGCCATCGTCCACAAGAACACCATCAGGGTCTCGACCAGCACTGACGACATTCTCTGCACCGCCGAACACATGCACTTCCAGATCCACACGGACCCCAACACCACCCTTAGAGGCACCCTCGTCTACAGACCCCCTGGACCCCGACCCCAGTTCAGCGACTCCATCGCCGACTTCATCAGCACGCATGCCCTGACCTCCACCGACTACATCCTCCTCGGAGACCTGAACTTTCACCTGGAGAACAACAACGACAGCAACTCCACCACCCTGATTGACAACCTCGCCAACCTCTGACTGAGACAGCTCGTCACAACGCCGACCCATTCCGCCGGCCACACGCTCGACCCCGTCTTCTCCTCAAGCTCCCACGTCTCCTTCAGCCACACCACGAACTCCTCTGGACCGACCACCGCTGCATCCACTTCACCTTCCAGAAACCCACCACACACCACCGCACCCAACAGATCCCACGCCGCTGCTGGAGCAAAGTCACCGAAGACCTACTACAGGCAAATCTCGCTCTCAGCCGACCCACCGGCCCCTCCAACACCGACGACGCTGCCCGCAACCTCAGATGATGGATAGACGACTGCGCCAACACCCTCGCCCCGCTTAAAAAATCCACCTACAGAGACACCAGCAAAAGAGCCAGCTGGTTCACCCCGGAACTCCTAGCATCCAAGCGTACCTGCCGGAAACTAGAGAAGAAATGGCACAGTGAAAAGACACCGGACAGCCACGCAGCCCACAAAGACGCCATCTGCAACCACCATCACCTCATCAGGTCCACCAAGAGGATCTCCTTCGAAGACCGCCTCGACAACAATGCACACAACAGCAAGGAGCTCTTCAACATCGTGAAGGAACTCTCCAACCCCAGCTCCAACACCAACGACATCCCGCCGTCGCAAGCCCTGTGCGATTCCCTCGCCACCTTCTTCCACCGCAAGATCGCCAACATCCACGACAGCTTCAACACCCAGACAGCCCCAACAGACACGACACACCAGACCCGCCGCACACCATCGATCACGACCCCTTGCCAGCCTGGGCCAACGTGAACATCGATGACACCATCAAGACCATGAGCACAATCCACTCCGGCTCCCCGTCAGACCCTTTCCCGCACCACATCTTCAACAAAGCCAGCAGCTCCATCGCACCCCACCTGCGCAACGTCATCAATCTCTCCTTCGAGACCACGACCTTCCCAGAGAAGCTGGAAACTACCGCTGAGATCAACGCCCTACTCAACAAACCCAAGGCGGACCCGAGAGACCTCAAGAACTTCCGGCCCATCTCCCTGCTTCCGTTCCCAGCCCAGGTCATCGAGAAGATCGTCAACAGACAGCTAACCCGATACCTCGAAGAAAACAGCATCCTGGACCCATCCCAGTCAGGGTTCCGCAGCAACCACAGCACCGAGACTGCCCTCATCGCCGCCACCGACAACATCAGGACCCTGCTGGACAACGGTGAGACCGCAGCCCTCATCCTGCTGGACCTCTCCTCCGCCTTCGACACTGTCTGCCACCGCACTCTACGCGCACGCCTCCATGATGCAGGGATCCAAGACAAGGCCCTGGAATGGACCAGAGAGTCCGCCTCCCCCCATTCCGATCCGAAGCCTCCGAGATCATCTGCGGCGTATCCCAGGGATCATCCCTCAGCCCGACATTGTTCAACATCTACATGGCCCCGCTCGCACGCATCGTCCAGACAGCACGACCTCAACATAATCTCCTACGCCGACGACACTCAACTGATCCTCTCCCTCACCAAGGACCCCCTCGCCGCCAAATCCAACCTCCACGAAGGAATGAAGGCCGTCGCCGATTGGATGAAGAGCAGCTGACTAAAGCTGAACACGGACAAGACGGAGGTCCTCATCCTCGGCTCCAACCCTTCAGCCTGGGATGACTCCTGGTGGCCAACGACACTGGGGGCAGCCCCGACACCCACCGACCACGCACGCAACCTGGGAGTCATCCTCGACTCAACGCTCTCCATGGCCAAGCAAGTCAACGCAGTCTCCTCCTCCTGCTTCAACACCCTCCGCATGCTCCGCAAGATCTACAGGTGGATCCCGACAGATACAAGGAGAACAGTCACCCAGGCCCTCGTCAGTAGCAGACTCGACTATGGAAACGCCCTCTACGCGGGAGCCCCGGCCAAGCTCATCAAGCGACTGCAACGCATTCAAAACGCCTCTGCACGCCTGATCCTCGACGTACCATGCCACAGCCACATCACCCCCCACCTGAGAAACCTGCACTGGCTCCCCGTCGACAGGAGAATCTCCTTCAAACTCCTCATCCACGCACACAAGGCACTCCACAAGACCGGCCCAGCCTACCTCAACAGACGACTCTTCTTCTATGTCCCCAACCGCCAGCTCCGCTCCGCCGACCTCTCCCTCGCCACCGTCCCTCGCATTCGAAGAACGACCACCGGCAGCAGATCCTTCTCCCACCTCGCCGCCAAGACCTGGAACACCCTTCCACTCAGCCTACGACAGACCCAAGACCTGCTGACCTTCAGGAGGCTACTCAAGACCTGGCTGTTCGACCAGTAGCGGCATCCCCCCCTTTTTTCCCCAGCGCCTTGAGACCCTCGCGGGTAAGTAGTGCGCTCTACAAATTCTGTGATTGATTGATTGATTGATCTATGATGCCGTCAACCCGGGCGAGAATTCCTGGCGGAGTCGGTGGTACTCGGACTGTCTTACATCTATAGACCCGCCAACAAACAGGCAGACAACCAAGTAGTCTGGCGGTGAAATCACAGAAAAAGCAATGGCGAAACCGTTACACGCAAGCTTTAAAGCAGGCCCTTATTTAGTCTTTTGTGACAGAATAGACCAATATGTGTAGAAAAGTGTGTAATTACATGCAATTCTCCTCGAGTTCCAATTGATGGTATCCTCTATTCCCAGCAAGGCGAGAGAATACCTTTGCACCATTTAATTGTGTTATCATGTCAGCAATGTGCGGAATTGGATGTTGTTCTCTTTCAGTTGCCTTGTTCACTTGACTCATATCCGCGCAGATGTGTACATCTCCTTCACTGTCCTTTTTTGGGTACTACCACTATGGGGGAAAACCATGAAGTTGGACCAGTGGAACGCTCAATAATATTGTGTTTGAATAAGGATTCAAGTTCTTTTCCAACAGCTTCCTGTAAGTGAAAGGAAATTTGTCTGTGTCTTTGAGCAATAGGGCGGATGTCCTCATTAATGTGTAAATGGACTTTCATAGTCCTTTTTTAAAAATATTTTTTATTTGGAGATAGTTCATAAATCGTAAATACACAAGACATTAAAAGGAGGAATTACATGTATACCACAAGCAGCACACCTTCATGGTAAATCAATGTTTAAAACCAATCACAGTAAAAACCACAATGATAATAAAGTGCAATAATTCACATTCTTAGTTATACAGTCTGATTTTACATTGTTTTTAACACATACCCGTTTCCAAACCGCAGCATCCCCAAGCTGCTTTTAACCCGAATTCTCCCACAGAGCCTTAAACTTTTTATAGGAACCTGCTCTTAGAGTGTACTGTCATTCATGCTCCTTAATCCTGCCCAATTTACTTAATAACTGTGTAAAGGTTGGAATATCCACTTATCTCCACCACTGCAGAATCAGCGACCGAGCGGCCAGGACCAAGATGAATATCTGGGTTTTTTTTTGTAGGATAGTTGCTGTTAAATCTGCCGAGTATCCTAAAACCATTGTCTGAGTGTCTAAAATCTGTGGGACCTTCAATATGTCCTGACAGTATTTTTTAATGTTCTCCCAGAATCCTTCCAATTTCAGGCACCCACAAATAATATGGGTCCAATTCCCACCTCCCTCTAAGTTACATCTAAAGCAATTTGAAGAAATCTGGGGATTAATTTCCCGCAAAAATCCGGCGTACAGTACAGCAGCCATTTAGTATAAAATTGCATTCGCTTAAAATTAGCTGCTTTCAACAAGGAGCTATTGAACCTATTGATATGATGCCAATCTGTGCTAGAGATGTGTAACCCTTCCTGATTTTCCCACTTCCTCTGTACTTTCTGGCAAAGTTGATCTTTTCCGTGAGTCCGAAATAGGGACACCCAGCTGCTTATTGAAATGCAGTGTGCATGGTTTACTAAACACCCTGCGACCTCACTAACATCGCAGATAAGTGTAGGGTTAAGTTACGACAAGAAGCCTTTAATCATAGCAAATGACCATTGCAAAATAATTATACTGTGCTTAAGCATTGGTTCTATTTCGGGCCAGGTTTTCCACTCTCCCTGCAAGAAGTCTCCTATTTTACTGCAGCCCTGACTTGTCCAGTTCGCCGTAATTGCTCGGTCTAGTGATAAATCTTGACCTTCGTAAGTATCCGAGAGGTAGGTTTCTGCATTTAGCGTGGGGATCGAGAAATGCCTAAACAGCTGTTTTTCCGTTTAATGCTCCATTGGAGGGTTTTATATCTTACTTTTTTAGGGATTTTTAATAAGCACATAAAATCTTGGATTAAATATTCCTTGTAAATCAAATCTAAGAAGAAATTATAGTACCTATTGATGTTTAAAACCTTTGTGGATCTGTATAATGTGTGTGCAAAATTAGCATAATAATACTCTTTCAAATTTGGAAGTGCTAGTCCCCCTTCTAATACTGGCCTGAAGAGCGTTTCCATTGACAGCCTTGACGCCTTGTTTGCCCATATAAATGTGGAAAAGAGGCCTTGGACTTCCTTAAAAAAATTCATTTGGACCGCATTAGGAAGGGCTAAAAACTGAAAATTGCATAGTGGGAGAATCATCATGCAAATTATAGCTACGTGGCCTATTAACGAAACTGGAAGTTCTTTCCATTTTAACAATTTGGGGGCCGATTCCGATCTCGGCCGGTAGGGCACCGAATCGGATTCGGCTTTACCGGATCCGATTCGGAGCCCTCGTTTCCGACCGATTCGTGCATGCGTCCTGGCGAGCGAGTACGATGCGAGCGTACGCGAAATCGCCGACCGACTCGTTCGCGGGACCCAACCGGTCCGACCGACTCGCACGGACACGACTCGCACCGCGCAATGGAGACGTTCCCCGGCCGGGTAAGTACGATGCGCGCCTCGAGCAGTCCGGCTCCAAAGAGCAGTCGGAGCCGGACTTTGGGGGTCCGTGTCGGACCCCCCTGTACGCATAGCCGCGCAAGTCGCACACAGGGGGGACCCATGGGTCCCCCCTAACTGTGCGTGTACGGCGCGAGTCGCTTCGATGTGTACCCACTGTAGGGGGCGCCCTTGTTCGCCTCACACCCATTGAGTCAATGGGAGCCCGCGTACGCGTTGTACGACCGGCTCCCATTGACTTCAATGGGAGTCCGACCGAATCGAGTCCGATAGCATACGTACGCATCGTAAACGCTCGGTCGGGCTGCTAGGGTCCGATTCGGTCGGGAATCTCTCCGGGTCCGGCTCGGTTGGAGAGATTTCCTGCCCGAATCGGAATCGGCCCCTTAATGTCTAACAAACTCACTTTGTATTAAGTTTTCGTCTGTAATGCGACTCTTAGTGAGCTTATCGCTTAGTGCAAGAATTCAATTCTGAGCTTGTTTATCTTTTGTTTGCCAGGCTAGAAACCTGCCTGTAAACTCGCTCTCTTCATATACCTTCTGCAAATAGGCAGAGTTAGCAGTATAATCTTTAGAATAATAATAATCTTGCATCTCCTGGCGAGCCTGTCCCAATGCCAATTTGTTCCTGTTGTTTTTGTCCCTCAGGTACAGCTCATTTGTATACTTAACCTTGGCCTCAAGGTGGTTTCTCTCTGTAATCTGTACCTTTCTCATGGCGATCTGCTTAGATGATATAACCCCGCGAATTGTTGCTTTAAAAGCCTCCCAGACATTCTCCAGCAAGGCTGTATCCCTATTGATCTGAAAGAAACCCTCTATCTCCCTATGGATTTTCTCGCATCAGTCTTCGTCCTCCAAAATAATTAAATTAAATGTCCATTTCAAGATATTTGAATTTCTGCCAATACCAACTAATTCTAATTTTAGCAATGCGTGGTCTGAGAAACTGTTTTGTATGTATACACAATTAGCCTGTGTTAGTTCCCACGAAATCAAGAAATAATCCAATCTAGCAGCCGAGTTATATTTTGCTGAATAACATGAATACTCTTTTTTCTCTGGATATCTTGACCGCCAAGAATCTATCAAATTTAAATTTGTCATACATTCCTTTAATGCTTCTCCTACCCGTAGTTTTTTTTGTTTCCTCACCCCTGACGAAGAATCTAAACCTGGATTCTGTAGATAATTAAAATCCCCACCCAGAATAATCAAGCCAGGTATTAGCAGCAATGCTTGGTAAAGATCCGTCAGGGGAGCTGGATTATCCTCTATTGGGGCGTAGATCGTCGCCATAGTCATCTTAGTGTTGTTAACTGTGACATTAACTAGTTCCCACCTGCCGTCTTTATCAATCTGTGAGTATGTGACCTGAAAGTGGAAGAATTTGCTGAAAAAAATTGCTACCCCTCTTTGCGCGATGCCTGTCGAAGAAAGATAGCAACTGCCTGCCCACTGCTGAAACCTATTAAATGTAAGTTTTCTATTAACTACATAGTGGGTCTCCTGCAAGAGGACAGTATCTGGGGAGTAGCCTTTTAGCCATTCTTCCACAGCCCGCGCTTTAATTTTATTATTCAGGCCACTAGCGTTAAACGAGAGGATTCTTACCCCGTCTCTTGCTACCTGTTGGTTAGGTGCCATTACTGGTGCTGAGCAAAAGTCAGCCTAAAATGAACCTGTGCGTTTCCTGACCTATTTGTAGAGTCAATCCTCTTTGGTTTCGGATACACATAAAATGACATTCTAAGTAAAGTGGTTAATAATATTAGACAATACACAGTGCTGAGTTAAAAAGCCTTATTGAAAAACAATTGACTGATAAAGTTACAGTGCATTTGAAATAAATAATGGTGCAGAGACAGAATATCGATGCCTAAATATCGACTTACACCAATATCGATGCAAAAATATTGTGGGTCAAGAATATCGAAAGCCAAAATATCGTGGTGAAGAATATCGACTTTGGGTAAGTAATATCGATGTAAAAAATATCGAAGTGTTGAATATCGTTTGCAAAAATATAGATGTAAAAAATATCGATTTTATATTAATGTTATGTTTGTTAGTATATATTTTATATGTGTGTGATGCATGTATTTTTTGTATAAGAATTGTTTGTATTTTTCATATATGTGTTAACATTTTAGTAGTTATTAAAAAAAAATTGTTTGAATTTTGCATTTTTAGTTCTGTAGCTGGTTGTGGGTTTATAGGGAATAGGGTGGGAAGTAATTTAATTATATAAGATTTATTTAATATTTTTAGTAGTTATTAGTATATTTTGTTTTTATTTTGCGTTTTTAGTTCCGTAGCATGTTGTGGGTTTATAGGGGAATAGGGTGGGAAGTAATTTATTCATATACAATTTATTGAATGTTTTGAGTAGTTATTATTTTTTATTATTTGAATTTTGTGTTTTTAGTACCGTAGCGGGTTGTGGGTTTATAGGGAATAGGGTGGGAAGAAATTTAATTATAGTAAATTTATAGAATAATTTTTGTTTATTATTAATTGTTGAATTGAGATGTGTTAGTGTTGAAT
Organism: Calotriton arnoldi; assembly: GCA_963921515.1. NCBI lineage: Eukaryota > Metazoa > Chordata > Amphibia > Caudata > Salamandridae > Calotriton > Calotriton arnoldi. The sequence continues at coordinate 71,814 of CAWUFW010006128.1, read as the reverse complement.
GTGTACATTAATTTTTTATCAATTATGACATAATTAGTTGTTAATTAATTTTAATTAATTAATTAATTGGCAATTAATTAAGTTAATTTTGTAATTATTTTTGTGTGTGTTGTGTTGTTTATATGTAAAAATGGTGGGAAGGGTAGGAAGTAATTTAGGGGCTCATTACGATGGCGGGCGGAAGCACAACCGCCGTGCTGGCGGATGCAAAAACCACCAGTTACCGCCGGCACGCAGCAGTCCACACGCCCGCACAATTACGATGCGAAAAGTAGGCCAAACACCGCCGGCAAGCCAGCAACACCGTCCGCCATCAAAGTGCGCCCGTACACGTAGCGGCGCAGCACAACTGACACACACCGTCCGGCGAAACACGTCCCGCCCGGCGCATAAATTACGATGCCGCAAACAAACGGCTCCCACGGCCAAGAGATACCGTACGACAAACCGAAGCGGTAACACGGACGCCGAGCACGGACAACGAAGAAGCGGCTCCCCGAGCATGAATCCAGCACTGCAGGCCCTCCCCATGCTCCTGCTGATGCACCACCAAGGACGCAACGTACCGCGGAGACGCAGGTAGGCACACACACAACAAGTGCACGCAAACAGCGCACACAGTGCAAGGGCGGAAAAAGCGGACAACCCCCACCAGCGCGTGTACACTACACATCCACCATTGCATCCACATATGACACACAGGCCAAATCGTAACATCGCGTAACACATGTGTACACACCACCTGGGACTAGGAACCAACCACCCCGTCACGGCCCCAAAGCGGCGATGACGCCGCCACACATGCGCACAACGCAGAGGCCAACCGCAGCGCCATGCATGCGTCGCACACAGACACAGGGACACAACCAAGCAGCACACACATCAGCCCCACCCCGAACGCACATGACACGTGACAGGCCTGCCACAGACATGTCCCCAACGCCCAATTCACGGACAACACCCAACGCCACACAACCGACGCACACATGTCAGTGAAGACACGCAACAGCAGGACACACCCCAGTGTAACAAACATGGCGTAGCACACAGCGGCGGCAACACCAACTAGGAGAAGCAGGGCCCCTTCGGGAAGAGGAACGCCAGTACCACACTGAAACACCCATACCACCCTGCACATATGAACAAGACATAGAAAACGGAACACCAAAGAGCCCGGGGACCGACAACAGGTGGCCCAAGAATAACATTCACACACAAGGCCCAACGCAGAGCGGAAAGGCAGCCTGCCGCCCACACAAGGGAGAGCAGACAGCACTGAATGACCTTCCATTCCAACTCCGAAACCACAGCCCTACGACAGAAGCCGGTGAATACAGCCATTGTCCAAGAATAGACCAACACAGGCATGCCGAGAGACCGACCACAGGGCAGATAGCGCATATCACAGAAGCACACAACGGACGGGGAAGAAAGAAGAAAACACTCCCCCATGTCGGCCACATGCAAGTTAATTGGAAGGAGTCACACATCACTGACCTTGAACTGTCTGAGAAGCATGTGGGAAGAGGGCCCGTGTCCTCCAAACAAGCCAACAGAACACAAGTCCTGTCTCCCTACGACTACACAGAGCTCACAGCAACCTCGGAGCGTGCACATTGCAGACTGCACACACAGCCGGAGCACGCCACCAAAACGCACCGCTGCGAAATGGCAACCGCAACACACCTACCCAACTACGCTCGAACAGCTCAAGCTGTACAAAACCAACCTGTTTCATACATTGGGATGCGATCTCCTGTCCCTGCTGAACGTAAGTTACCGACTGACTTACCGCATCACATTGTTCAGCTGCGTCATGCCCGTCTTCTACTGTCGGAGGTGTCCCTACCAGCATCCCGTGGAGATATGCCTCTCCAACCCGGCATGTCTGAAGGCGGACCTGCTACCACTACTCCTCCCTCTGGACGCACACGACAGGGCCTGCTCTGCCTATGGGGGCATGGCGTATGTGGCCAACATCGCACCCGCACTGAAATGGGACCACTGTGCCTCCACACGACGGATCATCGAGAACAGCTACATCGAATGTCACCCAGCATGCCCCATCATGGTCCTCCAAGGGACAACTTACGAACAACACCTTGACAGCCACCATCCGCTACATTGGCTGGCAAACATGTACACCACCAATGACATGGAAGCCCTGCTGGACGGCATCGCATACCTGACAACCTGTCAATTCGTCGGACCACAACGCAGGTTCCCCGATTGACCTATGATGTCCAACCCCGCACCCATGCTTAGCTTCCGCACGGACTGGCCAGTCACCACCACAACAGCCATACCAAACGACCGGCAACTGTAACCACACCATCAACGACATCGCCATGACATCGGATATGACCGGGACATGCACACTGTTCCCCATCACATCCAGGAACACCGCATGCATCGTGGGAGGCAGTGGCATGGGCTCTGTGTATCGCACCCACATGGACGGAACTGCACGAACAACCAGGACACAACATGGATCCAGCGCCCATGGACACACACACCGCTCAGTGGACATGAATAGGTCGCCTGGAGTCTGTGGGTGCTGCACCCCTCCCACCCCCGCCCCGGGAATCCCATACCAGGACCTTTGCATGGACGACAAGTGCATACAACAACAACACGACCCCAGTGACTGTGACATGTCCAGTAACCACCACAGTGCAACAACAAGTGGCACGCCGCTGCATGCACGCAAGCACATGCCCTGATGTCATCTCACATGCACGCGTGCATGAGGAACAACCGCAGCAAACCTGTCACATGGAACTGAGATGGACTGTGCCCATGATGCCAAGCGGTCTGGTAGGCTACATGTATACCGTCTGTGTCAAAGTCCGCAGCTCCGCAGCTATACGTAAATGTACATTAGCACAGCCTTGGCCAAACAGATGTCACTCTGAAGCCCACATCCCACATGCAACAGCCAATCACATGTAACCCCACACCCTATCCCATTTGCAATCATGCTCAGTATATCCTCAACATGTATTCCGCTGCCAGTAGTGTCCACTATACTGCATCACAGAGGACAGAAGACTCAATATAATGTTTGAAACCAAAACTGTCTCCGCTGACTCATTTCACAAGTACGAATGAGAGAGGATGAGAGTATGTGAAGTACACGGCAGTCGTGACATGACCATGTAGTCCACTGGTATTGGATGTCAACGCAAATGAGTAGCACAACTGTGGAAGACACACATGTGTCGTGTGAAGTCGTATGGATGCAGTGCTCAGGTGGGTGGGTGTGACGGGTAGATGCGCACATGCCAAGTTGGAGCACGCCGTGTTGGGAGGGGTCATGAACAGTACACCACCGCTTCCCTGGGCATTGTGAGAGGACACCTGTCGGGGGAGTGAACACGTGTGTGCACAGCAGCCGGGCACACATACAAAGCGGTACCAGGCGCACCTCAGCCCACCCTCTGTGGACAAGCTGGATCCTGTTGTGCGCCCGCCATGCCCCTTGACAAGGCACACACAGCCCCAGTCGACCAGGTGTAACCCCAACATAGTCAATCCGCACAGGCGATACAGGGCACGGGATGGCAGTGGAGCATGGTGTGTGAGAGGTCTCCTCGCGCTCCTCCTGGTCATATCACGCAGGCAATAGAACCTCAACGTCTAGCATGGCACAAGTCAAATGGAAGTGTAGGGGGACGCACCACAGCACGAGCAGCACTGACGTCACGGGAGGTGGCTCGCACCATCCCATCCATTGCCCATCATACCAACCACGCCACATGCCATTGCGACTAAGTGCAAGCGCGTGCGCCACCACCCCCGAGCCCTCCCCAGAGAGGCCAAAGAGTGAATGTGTGGGCCATCAGCCACAGACGGACGCGGCCTGGCCGCAAGGGCAGCCACAGCCACTGGGTGTCGCAGGTGGCGGATCCGGAAGGCGAAGACTGTGATGCATAGTCCATGCAGGCCGGGTCTCCATTTGGGGCACCACGCAGGTGGGCGGCGTCCCGCCACACATCATACCCTGAGACAGCCCACTCGTGCAACTGGACCCACACATACACTCCTTGCCCTCTCTGGTGCGAGCTTGGGGCTGCCTGTGCAAGCGCTAGCCTCGCAGGTGAGCATGCATATTGGGGGAGCGAGGGGAGGACATGAGGGCTGGGGCGAAGATGACTGTATCACTGTCAGTTAGTACAAGGGATGACCCAGATGTGGAAAGGAAGAGACGTGTCCCGTGTGTACTGCAACTAGTCGCCAATCCAACTACCCCCATGTCCGGAATGTAAGCCCGCACCTAGGCCCGCCCATCCGCCACATCGAACATACCACCAGCACGACAACCTTCCCATTCGAAACACTGACTGGGGGTGGCGACCAGTGAACAATCATGTGTAGCCTACCCACGCGTACATGTGGGCCCTCCATGATCCATGTCACCTGCGGCAAAGTCATGACATGCGCAATGAGGGAAGTGAGGAGAGCTGTCCGCCCCACGCGCAGAAGGTGCATCAGCTCCACAGACCCAGCAGCGAGTCCAGCAGGGGTCACATGTGCAGGGGCAGCTGTGCCTGGTGTGAAGGCACATGCATATAGACAGCACATCGACCAATGTGTAGTCTGCCCACATCTACAGTCCATCATCATGCGGACATAGGAATTGAACACAGGGCAACACATCTTCTGTTGGTGCACCCACTGTGACCAACAATGCGCAATCATCGACGTACCCGCCCTGTGCATGGCCCCCACCCAACGGAGGCACATCCAGTGCCACCATCCCACACACACAAGCCTTCCACGGAACATGCTGTGTCCAATGGTCAGTACAGAGTCAGCGCCCATCTGGTGGATCCTGAACAGGAGACACATGCACACACATGCCAGCTCCCACTATGTACGTCTGCCACCTGGCACGTGCAATGTAACCTCTCACCTGTGACGTGTGACTGCAAGCACACAGCCGTCTTGGCATGGGGCTGTCAATGTGGACACCTGTCAATGTTTCGGGAGGTGTGATCCGTACAGTGCTGTACATAGGGTGCAGTGCTGACACCTACTACTGTCTCATATCCCCTCGTGCCACAGGTCCCACTTGTTTTGGCCGCTCAGCCTGTGCCCACATCGTCGTCGTCGTGTGCCATACTCATCCAGCCGCGGAAGCAGTTCCATGCTCAGCAGACATTCATGTTGCCGTGGCGTTGCCGCTTGACGGATATGCAGTCAGTCCCCATCAGCACGCCCCGCAAGTCTTTGGGGCCTAGATCCCCATGTGCATGCACATGGCAGTGGTTTGTATCACTAGCCATTGCCATTGTTGGGAGACCTGTGTAAGTGTATTGTGGCCGTGCCGTCCCAGCTTGACAGCTGGGCTGTGGCTCATGTGCTTGCTCAGTCATGTCAGTGATGTGTATGCGAAATTGCTATGTGTCGTGTTGCTTTGACATGTGTCCTCTGCCATTGTCCCTAGGTGGAGACCGAACATTGACCGCCCATACCAATTGCTGGCGGACATGGACGATACAGAGGTTATTAGGAAGTTTTGGCTGGACAGGCCAACCCTGCATCGACTGTGTGCCATGTTAGAACCCCATCTCCGTCCCCGCAGGGTGTATCCGACTGCTGTCACCCCCACGGCTAAGGTGATGGCCGCCATGCATTTCTTCGCCACTGGGTCATTCCAGCACACAGTGGGCATTGGAGGAGGGATGTCCCAGCCCATGTTCAGCAAGGTGCTGAGGGATGTACTGGCAGCCATGATGCTGTACCGAAACAGGTACATCCGCTTCCCCAGGGCTCGTGAATTGGCGGCAGTGAAGGGTGCATTCTATGCCCTTGGCAGAATCCCACACGTCGTTGGAGCCATTGACTGCACACATGTCGGCCTTGTTCCACCACAGGCCACTGAGCACCTGTACCGCAACAGGAAGCACACGCACTCCCTGAATGTGCAAGTGGTGTGCCTTGCGGACATGGTGATCACCCACGTGTGTGCAAAGTTCCCAGGCTCGGCCCATGACGCACACATAATGCGCAACAGCATCTTGCCACGACTGATGTCCAATATGCAACAGGATCGTGGCTGTATTGTCGGTGAGTATGTGGAGTGGTGTAGCGTGCTGGTTGTGCGATGCTGTCCCCTGTCCAGTTGGAATAGCAACGGTTCTCTGTGTCCCTCACACCCAGGTGACTCTGCGTACCCGAATGGGGCATGGCTGCTCAGTCCATTGAGGAATCCTCGCACCCCAGCAGACGATCGCTACAATGAGGCACATGGGAGGACCAGACGTGTGGTCGAGCGTACCTTTGGCCTCCTCAAGTCCAGGTTCAGGTGCCTGGACCGCACCGAGGGTGCGCTGGCGTACTCCCCACAGAAGGTGTGCCGGATAGTGGTGGCGTGCTGCATGCTGCACAATCTGGCCATTCGGAAGCAGATCCCCCTCATCGTGGATGACGGAGATCAACCAGGGCCCCAGCCCGCAGACCAGGACAGCTCGAGTGAGGAGGACAGCGGAGAGGAGGAAGCTGGTAATGTGCGGCAGCAGCTCATCGCCCGCTACTTCACTTGACGGTGAGTGTCCATGTACGACGGCTGATGTGGCTGTATCTGTGCAGGTGTGTGTGTGCTGTGTCAGGGTGGCCGTTTGTTCACTGCGTGCTGTGTGTCAACGCTCCATGGCCAGGGTAGTATGCCACTGTTGGTGGCTGTGGCATTGTGCCCTATTGCTCTGTGCGATGTGTGTACATTGCTTGTAGTTGTTGACATGTACTGTGTGATGGGTGTGTGACACACTCATTGAATGTGCTCCTGTTCTGTCTCCCACCCCTAGGTCCCTACAGGCCCTCCGGATTCAATTGCCATGCCACGCATCAGGTGCCTTTCCGCCCAAGGTGGCCGTTGTATTCCGTACAAATAAAACACAGGGCACAAACAGCAGTTAGTGTAAAAGGTGCATTTATTACAAACTGTGACATGTGATTGTGTGTAAGGTGATGACAAAAGTGGTGCGTGCAGTGACAATGAGCTGTCGGTCATGGCTGCGTGATGCTCAGGGTGTACCCACTGGTTCTATGTCCATAGTCCAACACACACATGCCATCCAGATGGCTGTGTGAGTGGGATCGTAGTCCAAGTCAATGCAGTGGCTGGACAAGGAAGGCTGGCGGAAGGCTGGCTGGCTGCCTCACTTGCGTTTGGAGCGTGCGAAGTCCTCCCGGGAGATCTGTTTCCACTTCGGACGGCCCCTTCCACGTTTGCAAGGGGGGTGCCTGCTTGCGACATGCTGGTGGTTGAGGTGTGCTCACTGGCTGTGGACGCAGGGGAACTGGACACTGCTGCTCCACCCTGCGCCCCGGCAGGTGGTGGCGGAGGGGAGCTGCTGTCCCTGGCTGTGACCTCACCGCCACCACCAGCTGGCCCATGAGGTCCACGATTTGGCCCATACGGGCGTCCATGGACCTCAGCACCCCCAGCACCTCACGCGTGTCTGAAGCAGACCGGACCCATTGTCCTTGGGCCTCTTCATAGGCCCCAAGGACTCTGGCCATTTGAGGCAGGGCATGGCTCCCAGGGGAGGCTGGCGTTTCCCTGACCCTGCTCCTCCTACCAGTCCTGCTGCCACCGGCCCTGCCCACTAGCCACATTGCTCACCACGGTCCTCGCTGTGGCTCCCAGGGTGGATCCAGTCGGCCGGGCCACCACCTGCGCTGGGGCTGGTGCCAGCGAAGACGTGGTGGTGGTGGCGGCGGTGGTGGTCGGTGCGGCGATGGTGGCGGTTGCGGCAGTGGTAGTGGCCACAATGACCGTGGGTGTGGCCGCAACGACAGTGGCAGCAGGGGGCTGGGAATGTTCAGCAGCCCTGGATGATGGGTTGGTGGGTAGGAGGGGTCCTGGGGAGCGGCTGGACCCTGCCACACCAGATGGGCCTGCTTGGTGGTCCGTGTCCGAAGAGGAGGACAGATCCTCCAGATCCGTGTGTCCTCGTTGGGGGCTTGTAGGCTGGCTGTGCTGGCTGCTGGCTCCATCCCCAGCATCCAGCAGTTCGTCACCTGTGGAGAGAATGAGATTTGTTATTGTGTTGCACCTGGCGAAGTATGTATTTGTCGTCTGACATTAACAGTTCGTGCAATCTCGTACATGGGTTTCCCGGAGGCGTGTGTGTGGCTGTAGCATCTGTAGTTGTGTGTGCTTGGCAATGGGACTGTGTGCTGTGCACATGTGGCATGGGACGGATTGGCCATGCCGATGGGTGTGTTGCTGTGCCCCTACTTATTGTGACTCTGGTGTATGCGGGCTCCTGGCCCATCCTGGGTCTGGTTTGTACTTTGCTTTTGGGGTTCAAATGGGACGCTTAGGAACGCATATGGCAACATGGGGGCCATGCCCCAGATTCGCATTTGGGAGGGAATATGCTTTTGGGGTTCAAATGGAACGCTTAGGAACGCATATGGCAACATGGGGGCCATGCCCCAGATTCGCATTTGGGAGGGAATATGCTTTTGGGGTTCAAATGGAACGCTTAGGAACGCATATGGCAACATGGGGGCCATGCCCCAGATTCGCATTTGGGAGGGAATATGCTTTTGGGGTTCAAATGGAACGCTTAGGAACGCATATGGCAACATGGGGGCCATGCCCCAGATTCGCATTTGGGAGGGAATATGCTTTTGGGGTTCAAATGGAACGCTTAGGAACGCATATGGCAACATGGGGGCCATGCCCCAGATTCGCATTTGGGAGGGAATATGCTTTTGGGGTTCAAATGGAACGCTTAGGAACGCATATGGCAACATGGGGGCCATGCCCCAGATTCGCATTTGGGAGGGAATATGCTTTTGGGGTTCAAATGGAACGCTTAGGAACGCATATGGCAACATGGGGGCCATGCCCCAGATTCGCATTTGGGAGGGGATATGCTTTTGGGGTACATGCTGTGAGCCATGGGTGCCGAACGTGACATGTGTTGTGGCAGCATGACAGTGCATGGTTTTGAGGTGTGTGCATGCTTGACATGGCCTGCATATTTGCTGTCTGTTGTGATTACTGGACATGGCATTGGACGCATCGTTATGAGTGAGTGATGGTTGTGTGCCAGCCAACGTATTGCAGTTGTCCCATCTCCTTGGTGTGCGTGCTGCCCTGTGCCATGTGCATCACTGCAGTGCTCGGGGGGTGTGGCCCATGTTGTGTGTTGTTGCTCACAGTGTGTCGTGCGCTTCATTGACTTCTGGCACATGGTTGGTCATGGGCATGTATCTTAGCGTGACTGCTGTATGTGTGGCAGCTGTGCGGATGACATGCCTTTCATGAGACTGGGGCTGACGGATGGGATGGATGGTATGTTGTATGTGCATGGTGTGTCTGTGTGTTTGATGGGTTCAGTGGTGTTCGTGTGCATTTATGTTGTTCCGCTCTGTTGCGTCTAGTGTTGTTTGTCTTACATAGGCGTAGTTGTGGGGTGTGTGGTTGACAGGCAGTAGGGGCTACATGGACAGGACTTCAATGGTGTTTCGGTTGTGTGTGATGAGTTGCACAGTGGCTGCCGTGTGGTACTATATTCAGTGTGGCTTGTGCATGCAGACGTGGCTCCTTGGGTGTTGCTATGTCTGTGATGGGTCATGTGGGGTGTGAGTCTGTTGTTCATGTCCGTGTGCACATTGTTCACTTGTTCGTGACGGTGGGCGGTGCTGCGTGTTCGTCTGCTACGTGACATGTCCCATGTGTTGGTCGTGTTATGGTCCTCATGCCTCCAGTAATCCAGCCCTGTCCAGTTTTCCACCTGCAAGTTGTTCGTGCGTGTACTGTACTGGATGCCACATGGCTCTAAGCGGGGGGTGCTCCATGTTGCAGGTCTGTGGGGGTGGGGGGGTGTTGTGGGTCGTGGGGGTGGCTGGACACCCACTGACACCGATTGCTGTGGATCGTGATGTCTGCCTTTCGGCTGTCGTTGTGCACTGCGGTGGCTGACACGTGGCTGTGGGGTGTGGGGGATGCTCCTCCTTGCTGTGCTGTGGGACTAGGGGCCTGGTGTGTGTTGTACTTGGGCTGTCCACCGTCCCACCCACTGCACTTTGTGTTCCTGCCACTTACCTGTTACTTGTCGGTTAGTGCAGCTGTGGCGGACACATGGGTGTGATGGGTGCTCGTTGTGGCGCTTCTGGCATATTTGGGGACCTGTTGGTGGTTACGTGGCTGGCTGAGTGTACACATGTCCCCACGTATGTTACAGTTGTTCGGTTTGGGCTGTGTGTGGTGGTGTCTGTTGCATGTGTGTGTGATGTGTTGTGTATTGTGTGCTGGACATGGGGGTGTTTGTCCCTGGGAGCTGTGGCATGGTGGTAGTGCATGTGAGTACATAGCGGTGTGCTGGTATACATTAGTTTGTACTTACCAGCCTCCACTCCCCCTGCTAATACGGCGAGGATCTCCGGATGTATTATGACTCGCACCTTCTCCTCCCACGCTTTGAAGGTCTTGAAGAGCGCGGGATTCCCTCCGCCAGTGACGGCAGCCAGCTCTCTGTTTTTGCGCTCCTTCTTCTTGACCAGGCTCTTTACGTCATTCCAATGTTTGTTTATTTCTCCTCTGTTCCTAGGCAGGGTCCCGACTGCATTGACCTGGTCTACGATCCGGTTCCACATTCTGTTTCTGGTGGCTAGTGGTGTGTGCTGGACCATGTTCCCATAGATTTGTGGGTACACCTTGATGATCTCGTCGACCATGACCGTCAGCTCAATGGGCGTGTACTTGGGCATTCTTTGTGGTGCCATGGTGTTTGTGGTGCTGGTGCGGTGTGTGTTGTGTAATGTGCAGGGGTTTGTGGTGCAGGTGTTTGGTGGTGGTGGTGGTGGTGGTTGTGATGTGTGCGTTTCTGTGGTGTGCTGCTGTCCTTGCTGTGTCACTGTGTCCTCTCCTCTCCTCTCTGGTTTGCAATGTAGCAAGGGGTTGTGGTCTGTGGGAGTGCTGCTTTTGTACTCACCTATGTGGGTGTGTCCTCATGGTCTGTTGTTTTCAGGTGTGTTGTGTCTGGGGTTCTGGCCTTTGTATTTTTTGTTTGTCCGGAGGGGTGTTTTCGGGATGTGTACTGTGCTTGTGTATTTGTGCGTGCCTTGCTGTGTGGACTTGTTGGCCATGTTGTGTGCTATTGGTTTTGTGAGCGGATGGTTTCTGTGCAGGTACGTGGGCGCCATGGCTTCTGCCGTGTCGATTCTCATCGGCGTTGTTTGCGCTGGCGGGCGGTATATTTGTGGTTTTCCCGCGCTCATGGCGGTGCGTTCGTAATTTCACGTGCGGTGTGTCGGCCGTGAGGGCGGGCGGTTTTGTGTTGTCGTGCGTGTTTCCGTCCGTGGCGGGCGGTTTGACTCCGACTCGGACGTTGGCGGGCGGTATTTTGTGTGATTTTTCCGCCGATGGCGGTTTTCGGTTTGTGTAATCGTAATGGCGTGGTCGGTGTTCAGACGGTGTGTGCGGGCGGATTTTTGCCGCTTCCATGCCTGGCGGATTTTTTACGCCCGGGTATCGTAATGGGCCCTTTAGTTTTTAATTGATGAATTAATAATTAGTTGTTAATTAAATTTAATTAATTAGTAATTAAATATGGTAATTGTGTACTTCATTTTAGGTGTGTGTTGTGCATATTACAGTGTTAAAGAATGTGTATTCAATCAATGTTTATTAATTATATGTATTAATAATTTTGTTTTAAATCATAAATAATTATGGAATTAATAAAAATAAAAATGTTGAAGGTTTTATTTATTGGTGTGGTTTTTAGGGTAGGAAATAAAAGAAATACATTTATGTTTAAAAAAAAAATTTTGTTAATATTTGCTTCTTTTAAATAAATATTGTTTATAAATTTATATATTTTTTATAGATAATAGTTCTACCTTTTTGTTATATGTAATTAATATATTTAATGTTAATTTTTAATATATTTAATCTGATATTTTGCAAATATTGTTTATTTATTTTTTGTATTGTTTAATGTTTTTTAATTGTTTAAATGTTATTATTAATTTTTGTTTCTCTGCTGTCCAACACTTTCCTTACTGTTGCACTCACTGGAGTGGGAATAGTAATTTTTACCCCTCCGCTATCCAGCACTTTCCCTACTGTTGCACTCACTGGAGTGGGAATAGTAATTTTTACCCCTCCGAAATCCAACACTTTCCCTACTGTTGCAGTCACTGGAGTGGGAATAGTAATTTTTACCCCTCCGCTGTCCAGCACTTTCCCTACTGTTGCACTAACTGGAGTGGAAATAGAAATGTTTACCCCTCCGCTATCCAACACTTTCCCTACTGTTGCACTCACTGGAGTGGGAATAGTAATTTTTACCCCTCCGCTATCCAGCACTTTCCCTACTGTTGCACTCACTGGAGTGGGAATAGTAATTTTTACTCTTCTGCTATCCAACACTTTCCCTACTGTTGCTCTCACTGCAGTGGGAATAGTAATATTTACTCCTCTGCTATCCAGCACTTTCCCTACTGTTGCACTCACTGGAGTGGGAATAGTAATTTTTACCCCTCCGCTATCCAGCACTTTCCCTACTGTTGCACTCACTGGAGTGGGAATAGTAATTTTTACCCGTCTGCTATCTAACACTTTCTCTACTGTTGCACTCACTGGAGTGGGAATAGTAATTTTTACCCTCCGCCAACCAGCACTTTCCCTACTATTGCACTCACTGGAGTGGGAATAGTAATTTTTACCCTTCCGCTATCCAACACTTTCCCTACTGTTGCACTCACTGGAGTGGGAATAGTAATTTTTACCCCTTTGCTATCCTACACTTTCCCTACTGTTGCACTCATTGGAGTGGGAATAGTAATTTTTACCCCTCCGCAGTCCAGCATTTTCCCTACTGTTGTACTTACTGCAGTGGGAATAGTAATTTTTATTCCCCTGCTTTCCAACAAGTTCCCTACTGTTGTATTTATTGTATTGCGAAATGTACATTTTAATTTTTTTAAATAGTTAAATGTTTGAATTCATTAAAACATGGTTATTTTTTTAATTTTAAATTATTGATATATGTATATATTTAATTTTTATATAATTTAAAAGTTGAACAATTAAATAAAGATAATAGTTAATAAATTATATTTAAGTAAATATATGCATATGTATACATTTTTATGTTTGTGTGTTTATATTTTTTTAAATTAAGTTTATTTCTTATATTTAGTTAAAATATATATTAAATGTAATTTATTTTGTTAAAAATATTACTAATATTTAATATATTTTATTTAAGTTATATATATTTTTTATTTCGATATTTTTTACATCTATATTTTTTACTTCGATATTTTTGATTCGATATTCTTGTACTTACCTGTTTAAGTATAGGGAGTCCATATTTTTGTATTCTATATTTTTGAGTCGATATTTGTGTATGTTGATATTTGTTACATCGATATTTCATCAGGGAACCATAAATATTCATTGTAAACATCTTCATGGTTCCATAGAGGCGGACAGACTCTTGACCCCATAAATATAAAGTGACACTGCGAATAAAGTGCTTAACACAAGTAAACAATATATTCTTCTCTGAGAGGAGATTGCAAACCGCTGAACAGTTCACATAATGTGCGAACATTTGAAAAACAAGATGGCAACTTCTTTAAAGTACTTATTTGAAAACAGGCCTTGGCAATCACCCTCAAAGTAGATAACATATATTACAATATTAACAATGTAACAAAAGAAGTGCCCGTGCATAAAAAGTACAAATGACGACTTATGGTTCGTGACTTCCTGAGGGCACGCTAACTCTTGGCACTCAGATATCTTTGCCTGATGCCAAGATAGAGAATGCCAGAACGAGATACTTAGGCCATAAGTCATATAAATATAAGAAGCCAGTGCAAATAAAGTGCTTAACAACATTAAACAATGTATCCTTCTCCAAAAGGAGAAGGCATATCGCTGAGCTAAAAAACCTAATTTGTGAAAGTGCCTATGCATACGAAAGTCAGAGTACCACTCTTGATAATGGCAATCGCCTACGAGGTACATTACAGTACTAATGAATTTAAAGTGCCCATGCATAATAAGTTAATAAAACAGGACCTGATGTGCAAATAACGCCTAAAGTGCATAAACATATTACAGTACTGCCTTGAGCTCTTGCTTGATTGTTAAACTTTTCTTTCTTCGTCATTTTGTGTTTATTTCCAGATGTACAAGAACTATCTCCTATCTTTCGCCTATGCGCTCTTGCTTTATTGTTATACATTTATTTCCTAGTCATTTTGTAATTATCTTCAGATTTGATAGAACTATCTCCTTTTTTTGCCTTTGCTTCCCCTTCACACCCTGTGCACCCCCCACCCTTCAGATATACCCCTCCCTGTGTTTGTGGAAGAGTGGCCCACATCTCCTCCCTTCCCCCCTTGTGAATGCTGGGTGCCATGTTACTGCACCCCTTTCCTTTGTGCACTTCCGCTACTGGAGGTTGATCTACCTCCATATCCCTGGCGACCCCGACCCAAGTTGATTAATACTATGAGAGCATCTTTATTTTTTAAAAGGACCTACTCTACCTAATATTTCCAGTTTCCAATGCTCATAGCTTGCTCCTTTCTGGTGGACCTCACCTAAACTTGAAATCTGCTGTAGTAGTTCTTGTGCTTTAATTACATTGTCTAGTATATGGATTTTTTTTGTTGAACGATGGATGCCTGTGCACCCTTTGATTTGAACAAGTCAATCATTCTTACAAATTCCCGACGCCTCTTTGCCAACACAGCTGACATGTCTGAGAAGATTCTAAAATCCTGTACTTCTTGTGTAGACAATGTTCTTCTCGCTATGGCTTTGGAGAGGATCTTCTCCTTTATTCGGAAGTCAGCGAAGTTTAATAAAATAGTACGGGGACATTTTGCATTTGGGAGCCGCTGAAAAGGAACTCTGTGGGCTCTGGTGATGGTTAGGTCCCCCTCGAGTTCAGGAATTGCTTTCTTCAGGAGAACCTCCGCCCATTCACATACCTGAGACCCTTCAACAGCCTCTGGAATTGGATCTTCTGTTAAAATTTTCCATATCCTGCAGTTTGGATTCAAGGATCTCTGAATTGTGTTTGAATTGAGATAGTTCCTGATCGTAGGTTGTTGTTTTATCTTCAAGATTGGATACCCGCTCTTCCACCTCATTCAGACTTTCTGGAATTTTCCCCAAAGATTCTTCTACTTGGGAGAGCCTGGCATGTAACGAGGCAATTTCTACCGCCTGGGAGACCCAAAGTTCTTTGATCTTTGAAAGGATCACTTCGAACATGTTTTGAATTGCGGGATCTGCTTCTTTTCCAGCCTCTGGGTTTCGAAAGGCTGCACTATTACTGAATGAGATCATATTTTCGGGTAGGTGTTGAGCTGTGGGCCCCTCTGTGTCATCCAGTTATAATGATGAGGGGAGCAAAGGAGCAGAAGCTTGTGGTGTAGCAATTTGCAATAACTGTGAGGCTGAGAGCTGACTGGAGGAAGTTGCAGCTGTTGTTGCAAAGTGAGACTTGGAGAACAACGGAAACTGCTTACAGCAGACAGGGGTGGAGAAGGACTCTGTAGCGGGCGTTTTCTGAAGGGGCAATGCTGGTGTTAACTTCCTCCATCCTCAACTCGGGGGGGCCCTGCACTTGAAATTGGATGGTTTATGATAACGCCTGGTGATTGCCTTTAGGTCCAATCCCAGACATATCAGCTTGAATCCCTGAGGACTGTGCTTTCCCCCTGGCAATCAAGTGCTGAACTTTCAAGTCCATTCTTTGTTGAGCGTTCCGCAGTACGCGAGAGCTGCCTGCTATCTTCTCCGTGCCTAATTTGCCCCGTAACTTTCTTTGTGTCTCTATCGACTGATTCCTGTTTTTTGTGCCGGTTGTAGGGCTTATAGTTGCATTTTTTTGTTTTACCGTGTGCATGCTTCCGGCCCTCCCCTCGCAGCTGCCTTTTTTCAGCCGTCCGTCCTCTCCTTCACCTTCTCCTAGGCCTGTTTTCCTGCCTCCACCTGCTTTATGCTTCCTCCCCCTTGGATATACAACGCGTGTGTGCAGCTGCGGCTGTAAATTTCTGCCCGTTTGTTCTATCTAGTCTCACCTATTCTCTCAGAGCCGTGACTACTGCCCGCTTTGTGCTGCCGCGGGTGTGTCCCTCTACAGGGGGTGGAATCAGGGAACCCTCACCACCACCACCGCAGCCCGCCTCCTCTTCGCCTCGCCTCTCTTTAGACGCTGTACCTTATTGCCTGTATCGGCCCGCCTCAGTCCGTCGCAGCGCCACCGCGGTATTGCGTAAAACCTTCGAAATCCTAGACCGCTGCTAATGACTTTTTGCTGCAGTTACTGCCGGGTTTTCGTCCATTGAAACTTCTTCCGACGTTCAGAAACACCATGGAACTCCTCGGCTCCAGGCTTCGACCTTCAGCTTGCCTTCCCCTGCGCCAGTTGCTTTCGGGGGCGGGGCATCGCCAGAGGGAAGCGCACTAGTCACGACACATGTGGGTAGCGTCCCATCCCGGCTTTCATGGTCTTGTGTTCTCCTAATCCATGAAACAACAAAAGGAATGGACTTACAATTTCATGATGAACATTCATGTTATAGGGCAGGGATATCAGTCCCATACCTGCAGCTTTGTTGAAGCTGAGTAAACAGGCGCTTGACGCCGTTACTTAAAATACATGAATGAGCGCTTGTACTTTTGTTTTCTTATGGTTCATTGTTGCTACAAATGAATCTTGCCTTTTTTGTGGATATGGAGCAGACCCCTTATACATTTTAGTTTTCAATGGCGTAAGTCGGGGCTGTGGAGACAGTTATGTGTATTTCTTCTCAGGCATAATATTTATTGATGTACCAACTTCGATAATGAAATGTTTTGAACAACTGTTGAATTTTAGTGTGATTTCCAGACAATTTAGTAAAGAAATGGTAGTGACGCACTAAAAATAATTCCCGTCAGTTCTCTTAGACAATGATATGTCAGCAGTAAAGATGAACAATGTTTTAATTCTTTTCTTTTTATGAATATTCTTTTTTTTTTCCAATTCTTTTTTTATTAACAAAGCTCAAGTTCACATTTATCAAGTATAGCATATACAGGGTTACACGTGCAAGCATGCACCTTGATGTATGAATATCACATTCTTCCCATTTTACACCAGAAACAGCACCCCAAACAAAGTTTAGACTCCCAAGGTGTCCCTTCTGTATTTGCGCCACGGTTCCCATATTTTCCTCCACTTTTTTGCGCCCCCCTACTTTTATAAATCGTTTCTTCCGCGCGTTGGCACCAATCAAGGTCCCGTTTCCAGTCTTCTAACAGTGGAGGCGAAGGCGCCCCCCACTGTCTTGCGATGTTTGTTTTGCAACCCCTGCTGCAAGGGCTAGCCAGATACCCTCCGCTCTAGACCAGTCAACTTCGGTCCGAATAATTAGCAGTAGCCACTTGGCATCAAGAGGGACGGTCACTCCCAGCACCCGGGACATAATCTCAGTGACCCCGTGCCAGTATTGTGAGATCCCCGGACACTCCCACAGGATATGCAGGAAGGATCCTTCCCCCCCGCAACCCCTAACACACTCAGACCCTACCCCACCTGTAAAGATGTGTACTTGGATAATATGTGCGGTGTAAAATTTTGAGCTGGACTAGTCTAAAACGGGGGTGGATTGCTACTTCTCTGGGGCTCTGCAGCGCTTCTCGCCATTCTTCTTCATCCATCGGTCCCAAGTCTGCCACCCATGAGTTCCGAAGCGAGGACAGGGAGTCCGGGACATTGTTCACCAATTTACGATATATCGTAGAGGTTGGTTTCTCCGTGATTGGGTCAAGGAGCAACCTGTCCTCCAGTGGGGAGTATTCCGCAATACCAGTGTCACTAGGGATATGAGCCCGTAGCGCGTGCACCAATGACGGCTGGAATGCCAGAAACCGGTCCTAGGATGCTTGTTTCCGGTCCAGGGAAGACATGGCTTGGCAGTTCGGGCTGGACTGTTCCCATGAGGCACAGGGTCAGACTGATTTGCATATGGCCATGTCTGAACTGGGGTGGTGGAAGTGAGCTAAAGAATGATGATGGATTAAACCCAGATCAGTTGACTGGGGGTGAGTGTTTGATTGGCTCAAACGTTCCGTCCATCATCCCCCTTTGTATCGCTTTGTTCGCCCTAAGTTGGCGGGGGTATGCCCAGACGTGGGTCCCTTGCTCACTTTGCCACTGGATTCAAGCAAGCCTGGCTGATGATGGCTGGAATGCCAGAAACCGGTCCTAGGATGCTTGTTTCCGGTCCAGGGAAGACATGGCTTGGCAGTTCGGGCTGGACTGTTCCCATGAGGCACAGGGTCAGACTGATTTGCATATGGCCATGTCTGAACTGGGGTGGTGGAGTGAGCTAAAGAATGATGATGGATTAAACCCAGATCAGTTGACTGGGGGTGAGTGTTTGATTGGCTCAAACGTCTCCGTCGATCATCCCCCTTTTGTATCGCTTTGTTCGCCCTAAGTTGGCGGGGGTATGCCCAGACGTGGGTCCCTTGCTCACTTTGCCACTGGATTCAAGCAAGCCTGGCTGATGACGGCTGGAATGCCAGAAACCGGTCCTAGGATGCTTGTTTCCGGTCCAGGGAAGACATGGCTTGGCAGTTCGGGCTGGACTGTTCCCATGAGGCACAGGGTCAGACTGATTTGCATATGGCCATGTCTGAACTGGGGTGGTGGAGTGAGCTAAAGAATGATGATGGATTAAACCCAGATCAGTTGACTGGGGGTGAGTGTTTGATTGGCTCAAACGTTCCGTCCATCATCCCCCTTTGTATCGCTTTGTTCGCCCTAAGTTGGCGGGGGTATGCCCAGACGTGGGTCCCTTGCTCACTTTGCCACTGGATTCAAGCAAGCCTGGCTGATGACGGCTGGAATGCCAGAAACCGGTCCTAGGATGCTTGTTTCCGGTCCAGGGAAGACATGGCTTGGCAGTTCGGGCTGGACTGTTCCCATGAGGCACAGGATCAGACTGATTTGCATATGGCCATGTCTGAACTGGGGTGGTGGAGTGAGCTAAAGAATGATGATGGATTAAACCCAGATCAGTTGACTGGGGGTGAGTGTTTGATTGGCTCAAGCGTTCCGTCCATCATCCCCCTTTTGTATCGCTTTGTTCGCCCTAAGTTGGCGGGGGTATGCCCAGACGTGGGTCCTTGCTCACTTTGCCACTGGATTCAAGCAAGCCTGGCTGATGACGGCTGGAATGCCAGAAACCGGTCCTAGGATGCTTGTTTCCGGTCCAGGAAGACATGGCTTGGCAGTTCGGGCTGGACTGTTCCCATGAGGCACAGGGTCAGACTGATTTGCATATGGCCATGTCTGAACTGGGGTGGTGGAGTGAGCTAAAGAATGATGATGGATTAAACCCAGATCAGTTGACTGGGGGTGAGTGTTTGATTGGCTCAAACGTTCCGTCCATCATCCCCCTTTTGCATCGCTTTGTTCGCCCTAAGTTGGCGGGGGTATGCCCAGACGTGGGTCCCTTGCTCACTTTGCCACTGGATTCAAGCAAGCCTGGCTGATGACGGCTGGAATGCCAGAAACCGGTCCTAGGATGCTTGTTTCCGGTCCAGGGAAGACATGGCTTGGCAGTTCGGGCTGGACTGTTCCCATGAGGCACAGGGTCAGACTGATTTGCATATGGCCATGTCTGAACTGGGGTGGTGGAGTGAGCTAAAGAATGATGATGGATTAAACCCAGATCAGTTGACTGGGGTGAGTGTTTGATTGGCTCAAACGTTCCGTCCATCATCCCCTTTTGTATCGCTTTGTTCGCCCTAAGTTGGCGGGGGTATGCCCAGACGTGGGTCCCTTGCTCACTTTGCCACTGGATTCAAGCAAAGCCTGGCTGATGACGGCTGGAATGCCAGAAACCGGTCCTAGGATGCTTGTTTCCGGTCCAGGGAAGACATGGCTTGGCAGTTCGGGCTGGACTGTTCCCATGAGGCACAGGGTCAGACTGATTTGCATATGGCCATGTCTGAACTGGGGTGGTGGAGTGAGCTAAAGAATGATGATGGATTAAACCCAGATCAGTTGACTGGGGGTGAGTGTTTGATTGGCTCAAGCGTTCCGTCCATCATCCCCTTTGTATCGCTTTGTCCGCCCTAAGTTGGCGGGGGTATGCCCAGACGTGGGTCCCTTGCTCACTTTGCCACTGGATTCAAGCAAGCCTGGCTGATGACGGCTGGAATGCCAGAAACCGGTCCTAGGATGCTTGTTTCCGGTCCAGGAAGACATGGCTTGGCAGTTCGGGCTGGACTGTTCCCATGAGGCACAGGGTCAGACTGATTTGCATATGGCCATGTCTGAACTGGGGTGGTGGAGTGAGCTAAAGAATGATGATGGATTAAACCCAGATCAGTTGACTGGGGGTGAGTGTTTGATTGGCTCAAGCGTTCCGTCCATCATCCCCCTTTTGTATCGCTTTGTTCGCCCTAAGTTGGCGGGGGTATGCCCAGACGTGGGTCCCTTGCTCACTTTGCCACTGGATTCAAGCAAGCCTGGCTGATGACGGCTGGAATGCCAGAAACCGGTCCTAGGATGCTTGTTTCCGGTCCAGGGAAGACATGGCTTGGCAGTTCGGGCTGGACTGTTCCCATGAGGCACAGGGTCAGACTGATTTGCATATGGCCATGTCTGAACTGGGGTGGTGGAGTGAGCTAAAGAATGATGATGGATTAAACCCAGATCAGTTGACTGGGGGTGAGTGTTTGATTGGCTCAAACGTTCCGTCCATCATCCCCCTTTTGTATCGCTTTGTTCGCCCTAAGTTGGCGGGGTATGCCCAGACGTGGGTCCCTTGCTCACTTTGCCACTGGATTCAAGCAAGCCTGGCTGATGACGGCTGGAATGCCAGAAACCGGTCCTAGGATGCTTGTTTCCGGTCCAGGGAAGACATGGCTTGGCAGTTCGGGCTGGACTGTTCCCATGAGGCACAGGGTCAGACTGATTTGCATATGGCCATGTCTGAACTGGGGTGGTGGAGTGAGCTAAAGAATGATGATGGATTAAACCCAGATCAGTTGACTGGGGGTGAGTGTTTGATTGGCTCAAGCGTTCCGTCCATCATCCCCCTTTTGTATCGCTTTGTTCGCCCTAAGTTGGCGGGGGTATGCCCAGACGTGGGTCCCTTGCTCACTTTGCCACTGGATTCAAGCAAGCCTGGCTGATGACGGCTGGAATGCCAGAAACCGGTCCTAGGATGCTTGTTTCCGGTCCAGGGAAGACATGGCTTGGCAGTTCGGGCTGGACTGTTCCCATGAGGCACAGGGTCAGACTGATTTGCATATGGCCATGTCTGAACTGGGGTGGTGGAGTGACCTAAAGAATGATGATGGATTAAACCCATATCAGTTGACTGGGGGTGAGTGTTTGATTGGCTCAAACGTTCCGTCCATCATCCCCCTTTTGTATCGCTTTGTTCGCCCTAAGTTGGCGGGGTATGCCCAGACGTGGGTCCCTTGCTCACTTTGCCACTGGATTCAAGCAAGCCTGGCTGATGACGGCTGGAATGCCAGAAACCGGTCCTAGGATGCTTGTTTCCGGTCCAGGGAAGACATGGCTTGGCAGTTCGGGCTGGACTGTTCCCATGAGGCACAGGGTCAGACTGATTTGCATATGGCCATGTCTGAACTGGGGTGGTGGAGTGAGCTAAAGAATGATGATGGATTAAACCCAGATCAGTTGACTGGGGGTGAGTGTTTGATTGGCTCAAGCGTTCCGTCCATCATCCCCCTTTTGTATCGCTTTGTTCGCCCTAAGTTGGCGGGGGTATGCCCAGACGTGGGTCCCTTGCTCACTTTGCCACTGGATTCAAGCAAGCCTGGCTGATGACGGCTGGAATGCCAGAAACCGGTCCTAGGATGCTTGTTTCCGGTCCAGGGAAGACATGGCTTGGCAGTTCGGGCTGGACTGTTCCCATGAGGCACAGGGTCAGACTGGTTTGCATATGGCCATGTCTGAACTGGGGTGGTGGAGTGAGCTAAAGAATGATGATGGATTAAACCCAGATCAGTTGACTGGGGGTGAGTGTTTGATTGGCTCAAACGTTCCGTCCATCATCCCCCTTTTATATCGCTTTGTTCGCCCTAAGTTGGCGGGGTATGCCCAGACGTGGGTCCCTTGCTCACTTTGCCACTGGATTCAAGCAAGCCTGGCTGATGACGGCTGGAATGCCAGAAACCGGTCCTAGGATGCTTGTTTCCGGTCCAGGGAAGACATGGCTTGGCAGTTCGGGCTGGACTGTTCCCATGAGGCACAGGGTCAGACTGATTTGCATATGGCCATGTCTGAACTGGGGTGGTGGGTGAGCTAAAGAATGATGATGGATTAAACCCAGATCAGTTGACTGGGGGTGAGTGTTTGATTGGCTCAAGCGTTCCGTCCATCATCCCCCTTTTAGTATCGCTTTGTTCGCCCTAAGTTGGCGGGGGTATGCCCAGACGTGGGTCCCTTGCTCACTTTGCCACTGGATTCAAGCAAGCCTGGCTGATGACGGCTGGAATGCCAGAAACCGGTCCTAGGATGCTTGTTTCCGGTCCAGGAAGACATGGCTTAGCAGTTCGGGCTGGACTGTTCCCATGAGGCACAGGGTCAGACTGATTTGCATATGGCCATGTCTGAACTGGGGTGATGGAGTGAGCTAAAGAATGATGATGGATTAAACCCAGATCAGTTGACTGGGGGTGAGTGTTTGATTGGCTCAAACGTTCCGTCCATCATCCCCCTTTTGTATCGCTTTGTTCGCCCTAAGTTGGGCGGGGGTATGCCCAGGCGTGGGTCCCTTGCTCACTTTGCCACTGGATTCAAGCAAGCCTGGCTGATGACGGCTGGAATGCCAGAAACCGGTCCTAGGATGCTTGTTTCCGGTCCAGGGAAGACATGGCTTGGCAGTTCGGGCTGGACTGTTCCCATGAGGCACAGGGTCAGACTGAGTTTGCATATGGCCATGTCTGAACTGGGGTGGTGGAGTGAGCTAAAGAATGATGATGGATTAAGCCCAGATCAGTTGACTGGGGGTGAGTGTTTGATTGGCTCAAGCGTTCCGTCCATCATCCCCCTTTTGTATCGCTTTGTTCGCCCTAAGTTGGCGGGGGTATGCCCAGACGTGGGTCCCTTGCTCCACTTTGCCACTGGATTCAAGCAAGCCTGGCTGATGACGGCTGGAATGCCAGAAACCGGTCCTAGGATGCTTGTTTCCGGTCCAGGGAAGACATGGCTTGGCAGTTCGGGCTGGACTGTTCCCATGAGGCACAGGGTCAGACTGATTTGCATATGGCCATGTCTGAACTGGGAGTGGTGGAGTGAGCTAAAGAATGATGATGGATTAAACCCAGATCAGTTGACTGGGGGTGAGTGTTTGATTGGCTCAAGCGTTCCGTCCATCATCCCCCTTTTGTATCGCTTTGTTAAGCCCTAAGTTGGCGGGGGTATGCCCAGACGTGGGTCCCTTGCTCACTTTGCCACTGGATTCAAGCAAGCCTGGCTGATGACGGCTGGAATGCCAGAAACCGGTCCTAGGATGCTTGTTTCCGGTCCAGGGAAGACATGGCTTGGCAGTTCGGGCTGGACTGTTCCCATGAGGCACAGGGTCAGACTGATTTGCATATGGCCATGTCTGAACTGGGGTGGTGGAGTGAGCTAAAGAATGATGATGGATTAAACCCAGATCAGTTGACTGGGGGTGAGTGTTTGATTGGCTCAAGCGTTCCGTCCATCATCCCCCTTTTGTATCGCTTTGTTCGCCCTAAGTTGGCGGGGGTATGCCCAGACGTGGGTCCCTTGCTCACTTTGCCACTGGATTCAAGCAAGCCTGGCTGATGACGGCTGGAATGCCAGAAACCGGTCCTAGGATGCTTGTTTCCGGTCCAGGAAGACATGGCTTGGCAGTTCAGGCTGGACTGTTCCCATGAGGCACAGGGTCAGACTGATTTGCATATGGCCATGTCTGAACTGGGGTGGTGGAGTGAGCTAAAGAATGATGATGGATTAAACCCAGATCAGTTGACTGGGGGTGAGTGTTTGATTGGCTCAAGCGTTCCGTCCATCATCCCCCTTTTGTATCGCTTTGTTCGCCCTAAGTTGGCGGGGGTATGCCCAGACGTGGGTCCCTTGCTCACTTTGCCACTGGATTCAAGCAAGCCTGGCTGATGACGGCTGGAATGCCAGAAACCGGTCCTAGGATGCTTGTTTCCGGTCCAGGGAAGACATGGCTTGGCAGTTCGGGCTGGACTGTTCCCATGAGGCACAGGGTCAGACTGATTTGCATATGGCCATGTCTGAACTGGGGTGGTGGAGTGAGCTAAAGAATGATGATGGATTAAACCCAGATCAGTTGACTGGGGTGAGTGTTTGATTGGCTCAAACGTTCCGTCCATCATCCCCTTTTGTATCGCTTTGTTCGCCCTAAGTTGGCGGGGTATGCCCAGGCGTGGGTCCCTTGCTCACTTTGCCACTGGATTCAAGCAAGCCTGGCTGATGACGGCTGGAATGCCAGAAACCGGTCCTAGGATGCTTGTTTCCGGTCCAGGGAAGACATGGCTTGGCAGTTCGGGCTGGACTGTTCCCATAGAGGCACAGGGTCAGACTGATTTGCATATGGCCATGTCTGAACTGGGGTGGTGGAGTGAGCTAAAGAATGATGATGGATTAAGCCCAGATCAGTTGACTGGGGGTGAGTGTTTGATTGGCTCAAGCGTTCCGTCCATCATCCCCCTTTTGTATCGCTTTGTTCGCCCTAAGTTGGCGGGGGTATGCCCAGACGTGGGTCCCTTGCTCACTTTGCCACTGGATTCAAGCAAGCCTGGCTGATGACGGCTGGAATGCCAGAAACCGGTCCTAGGATGCTTGTTTCCGGTCCAGGGAAGACATGGCTTGGCAGTTCGGGCTGGACTGTTCCCATGAGGCACAGGGTCAGACTGATTTGCATATGGCCATGTCTGAACTGGGGTGGTGGAGTGAGCTAAAGAATGATGATGGATTAAACCCAGATCAGTTGACTGGGGGTGAGTGTTTGATTGGCTCAAACGTTCCGTCCATCATCCCCCTTTTGTATCGCCATTCTTCTTCATCCATCGGTCCCAAGTCTGCCACCCATGAGTTCCGAAGCGAGGACAGGGAGTCTGGGACATTGTTCACCAATTTACGATATATCGTAGAGGTTGGTTTCTCCGTGATTGGGTCAAGGAGCAACCTGTCCTCCAGTGGGGAGTATTCCGCAATACCAGTGTCACTAGGGATATGAGCCCGTAGCGCGTGCACCAATCGCAGGTGCTGAAACCTCTGAGTCGGATTTAAATTATATTCCTTCTGAAGGGCCTCGAAAGAAAGGGGAGAGCTACCCCTCCAGACGTCCCCCAAGTACTCAACTCCAATGAGCCTCCAGCACCAAAACCAGTAAGAGCTGCTACTTCGCGAAGAGGGTACCCCACCCACAGCGGAGTTTTACCCGTCAGGGTCCCGGCCCAGCCCAGCCCAGTAATCTGTTGGCCTCCCTCCAGCACTGCACTACCACCATGGTGTGTTCCGGCCAGTGGGGTTTAGACCTCCGAGAGTACAGAAGGGGCTCGCAGTTGCTCCCGGGCATGACATCTCTGTCCACCCGGTATGCCGCCTCGCTCCTATCCGAATACACCCAGTCATTTATGACCTGCAGCTGCGAGGCCCAGTAATAGAGTTAAATGTCAGGGACCGCTAAGCCTCCATCGTATACGCCTCTTTGGAGTTTATGGAGTACAATCCGTGGCACCCCCCCTGCCACAATAGCACACGGACTTCCTGCGCTATCTTTTGGAAAATCACAGGGGGAACCCGATACAGTGTATTTTGTAGGACATATAGGAGGCGCGGAAGCGACATCATCTTCTAGAGGGCTGCTCTGCCCATCAGCGAGAGGGGAAGAGAACGCCAGTGACTGACATCAGCGCCAAGACGTTGCAACTGGGGCCCCAGATTTCAGCCAAAGAATTCCGATTTGTCCTGTGTAACAAAGATACCCAAGTATTTAAAGCCCTCTCGTACCACCGGGGCCGCGCACCCTCCCCGTATCCTAGGGGGGGGACCCAAAAGCGGAAATATAACTGACTTGGACCAGTTAGTGACGTAGCCCGAATAACTACCAAAAAGCTCAAAAATATGGAGCACTCGTGCCATGGAGTGGTAGGGCCTCCCTAGATACAGTAAGATATCGTCCGGTTAGAGCAAAATTCGCTCCTCCCATCCACCTGGCGCAGGTATGCCCCAAATCATGGGGTCTCGATGAACCCAGAAAGCCAGCGCGAGGGCAAACAGGAGCGGGGACAAGGGGCACCCCTGTGAAGGTGGAAGGATCGCGATATCGCCCCTTTCACACGCACCCGCGCCGTGGGTGTCCCATAGAGTAAATGGACCCAGCCGCAAAAGTTGGGGCCAAAACCCAGCTTCTGTAGCACCGCGAACAGGTAAGGCCATTCGATGCTGTCGAAGGCCATCGACGCATCTAGGGCCATCAACGCAGTCTGTTGGGCCTCAGGATGACCAGTCATATGGAGGACACCATAGAGCCGGCGCAGGTTGTGCCGGGTGCTCCTGTGGGGCATAAAGCCTGACTGGTCTACATGGATCAATTGCGTGATCACCAGGATCAGCCGGTCTGCTAGGGCCTTGGCCAGTACCTTCGCCTCCATATTAATCAGGGAAATGGGGCGGTAAGAGCTGTACTGGTCAGCCGCCTTGCCGGCCTTGTGGATTATGACGATCATGGCCGCCCGATGGTCCATCGGGAGTTGCCCCCTTTCCTTTGCCTCCATCAGCATGCTCCGGAGCGGGGGCATGATCACTGACGCCTCCCCCTTGTAAATCTCGACCGGCAACCCGTTCGGTCCCGGAGCTTTTCCGGGCTTCAGGGCGTCCAGCGCACCTCCCAGCTCCTCCTCCGTGATTTCTCCGGGAGGACAGGCAGCGCAAAATCTCGCAAAAAGTCCTCACAGTCGCTGTCTGACCTGGTGCACACCGGCACGTACACCCTCTCAAAGTATTGGGCAAATACTTCTGAAATGTCATGACTGGATGTTTGTAACATACCCGATGTGTCATACACCCCTGCCATCCATGAGCGCTCCCTTTGCCGACTTTCGAGCCACGCTAGGAGCTTCAGTGCTTTGTCCCCAGTGTCGTACAATCGGTGCTGTACCGCCAGTGCATATGCCCGTGCCTCCTTTTCTGCCAGGGCTCTCAGTTCCCGTTGGCGGAGCGCCAGGAGATGTTGCATATCCACACTAAGGGTCAGTGCCCCGTCTCCCTCCAATCGACTAATCTCCTGCTCGAGTGTCTGGATCTGCAGAGTCTCCTCCTTCCTCTGTGCCCCTATCAACGCCTGCGTCTGCCCCCGTAGGACCGTCTTGTAGGCCTCCCATAGGGTAATGTGAGAATCTACCGATCCCTTGTTTTCCTCAAAGTAGAGCCGTGAGCCCTCTCGAATCTTATCCCTCAATTTTGGGTCCCGCAGGCGCCACGCGTCAGTCTTAGGGAAGGCTGCCCTGTCTAGAAGTGGGCCGTGGAGCGTAACGCATACCGGAGAGTGATCCGAGATACCTCTCACCATCTGCGCTGGGGCATGAAAGTCCCCCTATCCCCGTGTGTGAACAGGT
Source organism: Calotriton arnoldi (assembly GCA_963921515.1). Taxonomy (NCBI): domain Eukaryota; kingdom Metazoa; phylum Chordata; class Amphibia; order Caudata; family Salamandridae; genus Calotriton; species Calotriton arnoldi. The sequence goes on along the minus strand of CAWUFW010006128.1, from coordinate 44,162 downwards.
AGTCGATCCTGGAGAAGGACCCGTGGCGCTATACCACAACACGGTCAAGCTAAGCACTTGTTGTAGCACCGTTAAATGAGTCTTCACCGTATGAAAACCAAAAACATACTGCATGACTTCACATCAATAAAGTCCCTTGATGGAATAGTGGTGACTGGAACCTTGCTTTATTTCCATTGTATTACTCAGGATACTTGAAACCCTGCAGTTCTTGGGCGCGAGATTTCGTAACACATACCACTATTGAGGCCAAATTTGTCCCCTGAGGTCCAAATTCACCGTACATACTTCTCACAACTACCGACCAGCTGGATATTTAGGACCCTGACGAAGTTCCCTCTGGCAAAATTGGAAAGCGAAACGCGTTGGCTGTGTGCCAGTTTTAAAGATTGATTGAATAAAAGAAGCAATTTTGGAACAGATTCTTGCTTGCTTGATTGACTCCGCAACGAGTGCACCTTCCATTTTTTCTTGAAAATTTGGCTACTATGGACACCTCCGGACGGCGGGTGCAGGAAGTGATTGCACCACTTTCTAATATATTGTACATGTGGACTGGATGTGCTTGACCTTGGTCTGCCGTTTGTTCTTTTTCTGTTATCATGTATTTGATGTCCTGTGTCCGGAGGGCCCTCTTGACTGCGTCAAAGGACCTCATCTGACGCTGAACTTGGAGCGTGAAATCCGGAAAAAAATGTATGGTGGCGTTCTCAAGGCGCAAGTCCCCATGCATCCTTGCAGCATGTAGTATAGCATCTCTGTCTCTGAAATTCAGAATGCGGGCAATAATCGTGCGCGGGGGCGCGCCCGGGCGAGGTCTGCCTCCCAGGACCCTGTGCGCCCGCTCAATGGAGAAGAAGTTGGACAAGCGCTTCGGCTTCAGGTGGTTGAGGATCAGATCTTCAAGGAAGAGATCCACGGATTGTCCCTCCATTCCCTCCGGATCCCCAACGACGCAGATGTTATTGCGCCGGCACGTCCTTCCTGGTCTTCAAGCCGGGCAAGTATGGTCGTCTGGTTCTTGGTGAGGACCGCCACTTGTTCCTCAAGTCGCTTCGTTTTTGACTGTAGACTGCCAATGCCCGCCTCTGCCGTGGTCACCTTTTCTGATATTTTGCGCAGGTCAGCGCGCAGAAGATTGATCTCTTCGGTAACTGAGTCAATCTTGGGTTCTAGGGTACCCTTCAGGTCGCAGATGGCCCTCATAATATCATTTAAGGATGGCTCCGGAGCTTGGTCATCAGAATCTTCTCGTGGGCCTCCTACATCGTCGCGCCCCATGGCGACCGTATTTTATGTCAATACGATTGGCCTGCCTGGGTACCTGGGGCTTGGTGCGTCCCATGGTGCGCCGGCAGTCAGTCCTCAGATAGGGAGCATCGTCCACCACCACCTGCCTGGGGGTGTATCCTGCTCCGCCGTGCCCAGCAGCCTCTCGGCCTGTTCACCTCTTCCACCGCGCCTCAGGGCCCTCCGGCGCACTCCGACAGCAATGAAAAGCGGGCACCCACGTAGCCAACCTCGGGCCTCCTCCTCGCTATGTATCCTCTCCGGAGAGTGGGGGACAGTCACCAGGATATCCTCGCCTTGTTACCTAAGGGGCAGTCCTTTCAGCCCCCTCATATGTATGCAGGCTGCTCCTCACTGCACTTGCCCCCAGGCCAATTCTGCAATCCGGCGTGGTTTCTCGTGCCCCTGCGCACCCGGTCCCAGCGGTTGCAGCTGAGCGGGTCTCGGATCTGCAGCCAGCGGGCTCAATCAAGTCTCTCTCTCTGTGGGCTCAGGGCAGCAGCCACGCACAGTCCCAGGTCCCTCTGCGACCGCCCGACAGCGCCCCGGACCCAACTGCAGCACTGGCGCCCCACCTTCAGTGCGAGTCACGCCGCGCAACCCAGATCGGGGCCTGCAATATTGCTGGAGGCCACCCGCCTCCAGTCGCCGCCTCAGTCTTCAGGCCCTCGCCGCGAAGCCAACGCTGCGGGGCTCTCTCCGGCTCGGAGCGTCACTAAGCCGCCATCTTGAGCTCTTCGGGGATGATGTTCAATCGCCTCGCACTCCTTCCTACAGGCTCAATCATCGCCTCTGAAGGTATCGCCGGGGCACCGCCACACTCACTCACTCACTCACGGCCTCCCACGCTCGGGGTCCCTCGGGTGCCGGATAATATCGGATATTTTGGCTCGAACGCCTGTGGCTAGCGCAACGTCGCAAGATGACGGCCATCTTCCGCGGCCGCTAGCCACGCCCCCTTTTATGAATATTCTTGACTTTATTTTTCTCCAAGTTTTTGTATTACATAAAACATTTCTCCAAACAGCAGCGAAAATGTGTTTCGTCTACAAGACTTTTTCAAGGCTGCAAATAGTGTACATAAAGGGGCTCACATTACTGTGAGTTCAGATGGCAACACAGAAAGCAAAAGTAACCCCCCTAGGGTTAAACTCTAGTTTAGAAGCTGTAGAAAGAAAGCTTACCTGTGAGGAAAAGAGAAGAGATGATAAAAGTGTGAAATGGTGATTTCCCCAAAACCATTCTAGAGGAAAAAAGTTACGGCTGGAAACTCACACTGTGGCTACAGCGCAGAAAGTGCAGATAGTGTGATAAGGTGTCAGCATTCATATAGCAGAGACTGAGCCCAGAGTCGCACCCTAAGAAATGAGTGAACCCGAGACACTATTTATGATTATTTTATTTTTTTTACTTCTGTTTATTGGCATTTTAAACTGTTACTAATTTCAGTATTGTACAGTAAATTAACAGACCGTCCAAATAGCAATAGAGACTTATCTTCAGTAATAAACAATCAACTCCAGTCTTATCTGATACAACAGTAAATCTCCCTAGTTGCTGCTCACAAGTGCTACCCCCTTGCTTTTACGAAAGGTGGTCGCTAAAACGTGCAATGCAAGGAGACGTTTAGCGATCAAAGAGATAGCCAATGGTATAAAAAATGAAGGGGGGAAAAGAAAAAGCAGAGATACAAATAAACAAACCAAACAAGCACAAGTGAGTGAACCAACTGGGGCAGCGCTAGCGGTCATTAGTACAGGTAAGTAGTAAACACCGGTTATCAAGTGGGTGGATGGGGAGGTAAACCGGGAGCCTACCTCCGGGTACCTCCCATCGGGTGCTGTGACTGATGACCCCACCAGCCAGTACATCATCTCCAATCCTGCACAAAAGGTGGAAGGATCTGCACTCCCCTGTTCACAGTGCTGGGGCAGGGAAACCAAGGCAAAGGCCACCAGGGCACCCCCCAGTTCAACGCTCATCCGTCTCGCCGATTTGGTCTCCCAATGTATCCACCCCTCCTCCTCAGGTGAACCATCACTATCATATGCGCCTCCCCTTGAGTCATATTCCGGGTGCTCCCAGGCCACCAACACCTCAGTCCATAAGTCTGCTACAGGACGTCTTCTTACCCCTCTAGCCTCCTCCCTGACCAATGCCCGCTCCTCCGTTCTTGCCCACTGAGTCACATCAGAACTCCAGATTCCAACCTCTGGTCCAACCGCAGATTTCCAGGTTATGGCTATACGTCTTTTAGCTAACGTGAGGGCCAGATCTACAAACCATGTGCCCACCTTTCGTGTGCTCGGTCTCAGGAATAGCCCTACAATACAGGTTTCCCAGGAGCAGGGAAGGGCATGCCCATGCATAGAGTCCAGGGAGTCAAGCACCTTATCCCAGAAAGGAAACAACCGGGGGCAATACCAAACCATATGAACAAAATCAGCATCCAAGTATCTGCATCTTGGATAGGGGCGAGGCTCGCTCTGATAGACTACCCGGATTTTGTGCGGTGTCATATATGTCATGTGAGCAGAGTTAAATTGGAGGAATTTTAACCTCCTGTTCCTAGAAAAAACTTTAGGGGAAGCTAATACCCCACACCATCCAAGTTCTGTTAAATCATGTTGTAGGATCCTTTCCCATCTTTCCTGTAGAGTGCATGAAGGGCCATGAACCATTGCTGAGAGGGACCGGTAGAACCAGATCACCAAGAACCTCATTACCAGTTTGGCGGTGCGGCGCCGGGTCCGCCCTGCCACCTCACCACTAAAACTGCGTGCAAACCGCCCAGCCATATTATGACTTTTACAGTCACTGGCGGGTGGTTCTTTGGCGTTCCCACGGTTGTGCCTATCAAATAGGCACCGGAATGGGAATGTAAAAGACAGTACCTGCATTGCATGGACTGGTGCAGTCCAAGCCGTACAGGTACTGGGGTGCATGCACACAGGAAGGCACATATTGTGCCCCCTTGCATGCACCCCATGGCCCTGAGGCATAAGGGGCCCTGTAAGACCCCCTTAGTTTCCTCTCCAGCATGGTTTTCATGGAGGATGAACCGCCATGAAAACCGTGGTGGAGAGGAAACTCGTAATATGCTTGGTGGGACCGCGGCGGACCGCCAAGCATATTGCAGCATCAAGACTGTCGCGCCACAGCCAGGGAATTGCGGTTTCCTACCAACTGTGGTGGGGCAATGGCAGTCCGACCACCCTAATTTTAATAGAGCCGTCAGAAGCCTGCCAAACCATCGTGAGTCTAGCAGTCCGTAATCAAGCCCCAAGTGTATGGGGGCACCCATTGCGACCAACAACTGCAGGACTGCATGAGTCGTGGGTTCTTCCCACTCCCCAGCCCACAGGTCCCAGAATGCCTGAGCTTCATACATAAGGAATTGGCCTGACGGTATCAGGTCCTCAAATGGCAGTTGTGTGCCCTGCTGATAACAGTCCCAAGCCTCCACCAGCCTTGCATCCGTCCAGGCCAACCATTGACCAACAGTAAAATATGAAAGGGGTTCACCATGGGGAAATTCCACTAAGGATAGCGCTGGTGCATACAGAGGCATTACAGCTGTTCTCAGGACACATCGGCACCAGCATTTCAGCACCACAGATAGACGTACTCATGGGCGTGGGATTGAAACCGCTGGGCAAAGCAGTTTTGCCAGTGGGTTTTCCATGTGGGCCAACAGTCCCGTCACTCCCAGATCGCCCTGATTAACCTTGTTAGGCTACAGTGTATCCACTGAAGTTGAGAAACCAGAAAATATCATTCAAAATTCGGGACACCCAGACCTCCCTCCTCAGGGGGGCGTCAGAGGATAGGAAGGGACACCTGATGATGGCCTCCGTCCCATATCAAGTCACACAACAGAGTGTCAAATTGTTTACACCACAAGGCGGGCACTCCTACCGATAAGTTAGCAAAAAAGTAAAGGAGCCTTGAGAGAATGACCATTGTAGATACCAAGAGCCGAGCCATGATAGGCAGTTTAAGAGAGTGCCAGAATGGAACACAGGACCTCAGGGACCGGAGAACCTTCCCCAAATTGCCCTATCGGAGGTCCTCCAATGAATGGAAGATCTGGATCTCTAGATATCGGAAGGAGGTGGGCGACCATATCAGGTCTGGAGGACTACATGTGTCTTGGCTTTACTGACACAGAGCAAAACACTCCCTCAAAATCCTGGAGAAGTTCTAACGCTCTCGTAATGCCAGTGTTTCTATCTCTCAGGTAGAGGAGGATATTGTCCGCGTGATGTGTTCCCATCCTTCAACCACCATGCCGGAGCCCCTGCTCACCTGTCTAAAGAGCTCAGCGAGAGGCTCAACGGCCAGGGTGCACTGAAGTGCGAACAACGGACACCCCTGCCTTGTACCTCTACATACCTTGTATTGTGGGGAGAGCGTGGCACCAGTTTTGACCCAAGCCATTGAGCAGTGTACAGCAGTTCTCCCCTAGGCCCATTTGTGACATCACCTCGAACAGAAAGTCCCATTCACTGTGTCAAATGCTTTTTTGAGGTCTACAGACATCGATACGGCGTCCTCGCAGGTTCGAGCCTCAGGATAGTACATTACATGATGCAACCTTCTATGGTTCAGAGAAGTGCTGCGAGTGGGGATGAAGCCGCTCTGGTCCCCAGGAATGGCAGGGTGGGAGTTGTCAGAGAGCCAATACCTTGCTAAGGATCTTGAAGTCTTGATTCAACATGGAGAGGGGGCATAATTCAGTGACTCGGACTCCCTGTGTTTTAGTCTTAGGGAGAGGGATAACCTCTGCATCGTTGATGGACTCGGGAAGTGTGCTGAGCCACCAGGAGTCACCGTATAGCTTTTCCAACTGTGGGGCAAAGGTTCCAGCATATGCTGCATAAAACTCGGTCCTGCGTCTGTCGGGACCTGGTGTTTTGCCCCTCGCCATCTCCTTGATAGCTACACAAATCTCCTGCACAGGCACAGGACACCCCAGGTTTTTGCATTGTTCCTCAGGTAGCCCATTCAGTGGTATATTAACCCAGAAGGAAGATTGTACCTCCATCAGAAGGGCCTCAGGGGCAGCGCTGAGCGGAGCTCGCAGAGTTGCACTACGCAGAATTCCACAGAATTGCATAAAAACTCAGTGGAATTCAGCATAGTTCGGTGAGTGGGCAGAGTTGCTCCACTCGCCCACCCCTGAGTCCATCACCACCAGGGCAATCCCATTTTTGAATTAGGCGATGAAAGCGAGTTTTTAATCATGGAAGTATTTTTTTAATATTGGTAAAACAAACAGCCCATCACATCACAAAATGGTTTTGTGAAACTACCCATGTGATGCCAATCCTTAACTCAGAACAGCAGACAGCCGCAAGTGTGCAGAGTATGTGCTGACGCCCCCCCCAGCCGGCAGATACTGGGTAGGGGTGGACGGAGTTCCCGGAGTTCTGTTATTCGGAATTCCACGGAGTCAGTAAAAACTCTGCAGCGCTATGCGGAGTTCCGCTTGCGGGAAGAGTTTACCGGGGTGCCCATTTGCGTTGCATTGGGAGTGCGGAGTGCGTCCGTGTGCTCCACAATTACATGTGAATGGCACTACGTGGTTCCCAAGTGTGTTCAGGCGGTCTAATTGCGCACGAACAACACCACGCTGTCCGCATGGGTGCGGCCATCGTGTTTTTCTGCCCTCTTTTGTGGTGCTGGGCCTAAAGTTTATCTGTCTTTAATCTTTTTAATCCTCCTCCTTTATTACTTTTCTACCCCTAATTTTTATTTTTTATAATAGTGTGTGTCTTTGCGTTTGTGTATGTTATGTTTTTTTGGCTAAATTTTTTCGTGTTTTTGTGACTTTTTGACATTATTCCCCCTTCTTTCCATATTTATTTCTTCATTACTTTCCCTTCCTTTTCCTTCTTATTTCTAGCCCACCCAGCGCCAGAGGAAAGACTTCTGTGCGGGTGGCACCGCTGCCCAGGTGTGCAGCCCAGGGCGATCTTTGGAGAGGAGGAGGTGGCACAACTAGGTTTTCTTTTGCTGCGCCACCTCCCCTCTATCCTGGCAGCAGGCCCAGTAGCAGATACCCCATGCGGGAGCGTCTGCATCCCCGGGGAACAGTTTTGCTGGTGTGTGCGGCGCACCAGCCAGATTTGACGCACTGCTCACCAGCTGACGCACCGCTGGCCAGACATTCTGGCCAGCGGTGCGTCAGTATATTAAATATACTATAATATAGTTACAACCTAAGATCAACAACAACAACTAATTTCTTAATTTTTGGATCACTTTTGAGCCTGTTATGTCTAAGGACACTGGGGGGCATATTCACAAGGAGCTATCGCCGAATTAACGGCACTTTATCGCAGCCAAAGTCGTGATAAATCTACCCCCCCATTCACAAGCCGGTGTGAACAGCCCACAGCACCAGTTTACCCGCGATAGCAGCCGCAAAAAACATCGCCACAGAGGACCCGCGCAAATATCGCTAATGAGATGCAGAGTGGGTGTTCCCGTGCCAAAAGTCGAGACAATATCACACCTCAACATTCACAACGACCAGCCACATCGGCGATAAGACGGACGTCTACCTGCAGTAGGCAACGGAGTCCCGCACACAGCCATACCTGAAGAACAAACGATGCCATGGAGCTACTCTACATGCAGCTCGGAGCCCCAACAGGGCCACAACACCCACCACCACCACCCCCAGGACCGCCACCACCCCCAGGACCCGGACCCGCCCCCCCCGGACCACCACAGAGGCAGCGTAGAGTAAGACAGCGGACCTACCAAAAACGCACCACTCTCACAGACCTACCGCCCGCGGAAGCCATTGCCCACTACAGGCTCAAAAGGACAACCATCCTCCGCATCCTGACCCACATCGCCCACAGGCTGACGGTCCCAACACAGCGGAGAACAAACATCCCTCCGCAGACAAAGCTGCTGGCAGTGCTGCACCTGTTGGCCTCTGGGACCTTCCAACCAACAACTGCCAGAGTCGGAGGGGTCTCACAGCCAGCCCTATCAAAGTTCATCACACCTGTCCTGGATGCCATCATCAGCTTCATACCCCAGTACCTTCACTTCCCCAACACTGCGCAGGAACAGCTGGAGACCAAGCAAGGCTTGTACGCCATAGCTGGATTCCCGGCCGGGTTAGGGGCAATCGACTGCACACATGTCCCAATTGTGCCCCCTGCGGATACTGCACACCACTACCGCAACAGGAAGCACACGCATTCCATCAATGTGCAGGCAATAGTGGACCACCGGGGAATGTTCACCAATGTCGTCGCCAACTACCCAGGCAGTGTGCATGATTCCTTCATCTTCCGACAGTCCATCATCAACCAGCGCTTCCAGGATGGCACATATGGAACGGAACTGCTCGTTGGTAAGTACCAAATCAACACACCACACATCCAACGTCTAGAAGATTGCTTTTTAAAACAATTATTGTCTTTACCTATTAGCTGTTCAAGTTTTACAATGCACCAGGAATTGAATGTACCATATATTTCAGATGTCATATCACTTGCCCCAGTTTTATTATGGCTTTCAATTTGGAAAAGGGATACACTGGGCCTAACCCAAAGTATCATTAAGGATTGCTTGGCGTCCGAAAAGGCCCAGAAGGTACCTTGGCTCAAATATGTAAGAGAAACATTAGTAAGCCTGGGCTTTGAAATTCTTTATAACGAACCTTTAAATTGCCAATCAATCCCTAAAGCTGAAATCAAAACCTGCTTTCAAACTCTTAGGGAAAATAATAGATATGCATCAAATTGTAACAAAACTACGGTAGCACTATACCTGGGTCTGCCTTCTGTGCCCGAAGGTTTAAACTCATATCTGACCATGGTGACTAATATGCGTCATCGATACGTGCTAGTTCGCTTTAGACTAAACCTTATTCCTTGTATGCTGGGTTTTCCCGCAGGAGTATACACAATGAGTGAACTGCCAGCTTGTCTGTGTGATTGTATTTCCCCTCAGTCCAACCTCCATTTTATATTTTTTTGTAAATTTTATACCCCTGAGCGTAAAAAGTACATTTGTCCCATTTTTTCGGAAATATAAGTTTGTTCAATGCCGCCCAGCCTTGTACTTTCTTCAAATGTTACCTGACCCATTTGTTTGTTTTTCCCCTTCATCTTTTTTATGTATGTCCTTAGCAAAGCGGAGATCGATCAGTCTGGAAAGTGCCCGAAATTGATGATCGCTCTGTTCAGTTTGTAGTTTGTATATCTAAAAGATTCTATTAACGTGCTATTAATTGTATTTTTTAACCTCACTTTTTATCGTCTATTTTATCTGTAATTATTGATGTTCTATTATGAAAATGAGATGTTTTACTTGATTGTATGTTTGTCTTTTCATACTTTTATGACCTTATTGTTAAGGCCGAATAAAGTTAACTGAACTGAACTGAACATCCCACAGCCACCAACGCACAAAGCACAACTGTGGGGATGCACACTTGACCTAACCACATCCGACATGTCAAACTACACGACCACCTACCAGACACGACTACACTACTCCATGGTCATCCTGGGCTACCCCTGCACCCAATACAGACTTCACATGGCACCACAGCCACACAACAGCTGAACGTGTGGAGATGCGGAATGCAACCATGACACATGAGAGGCACTGCTCTGCCCTCATGACCCTACCCCAGTCTCCCGCAGGTCAGCGTCCCATGGTGGTGGGCCCGTGTCGGCCGCTGTGCATCCGGGGCGACTAGCCCTGTGCGACTCGAGTCATCCCCCCTTGTAGTTCTGACATTGCATGTCTGTGTGCCTGATGACTGTTGGTGTAGTTGCCAGCACAAGCTACTCCCTAAGGGCTGTCTTACACTCACCCCACACACAGCCAGCACAGGCGTCACTGAATTGGTGGGCCTGCCATCACATCCTGCCGAATCAAGTATTGACTCTTTTCTCCCTGCACTGTCACAGGTGATCAAGGATATGCACTCTGCCCTTGGATGATGACACCCCTCCGAGACCCGAACACACCCGCCCAGAGGCAGTACAATGCGGCCCACATACGCACCAGGGGCATCGTTGAACGCACATTTGGCGTGTTGAAGTCACATTTCAGGTGCCTGGACGGCACTGGTGGGAAGCTCCTGTACAGCCCGGACGTTGTGTGCAAGATGATCGTTGCATGTTGTGTGTTGCACAACATCTGTGTTCGCACCAGGGCCCCATGGATCCCAGTTCCAGAGGTACCGGACGATGATGGTGGTGATGGGGCAGGTGGCCCACATCCCACTGCAGCTGTGGCAGGAATGGCCCGTAGGGACTCCATCATTGCCACTTACTTCTCATGAGCACGTCACATTGTGACCGTCCGTGGCATTCATGGGACAGTAGTAGATGTCCAATTGCACTGCATGTGTGAATAAAACATATTTGCAGGTTACAGGTTGGAATTGTACATTGTCATGTTACATGTCCCTGGGGTTTCAGATGTGATTTGCCATGTTGTGCACATTTTCCGAACCAGTTGTGTCCTGTGTTCAGTTGTGGAGGTGTTGCTGTTTGTACCGGGATGTTGTGAATGTCGAGGTGCACTTCTGCTTATGTGCGTATGCTGCACGGTGGGTGTGTCGCTCCTGCGGCTCTGATTTGTCTGCCACTGGTCTCTTTCATGAGGTGTGCCTGTAGGTTCTGTTCTTCCACGGTGCGTGGATGTTGTGGTGTGCATGTTGTCCTCTGCAGTTGGCCAGGGTGCATCCGTGGTACTCGGCTGTTGATGTATTTTGTTCTGTGGCATTTTCCGTATGCTGTTCTTGTGCTTTTTCCCGCATTGCGCGTGAGTATTGCTGCCCTCGCGCTGGTTGTCACTGTTTTCTTATCGCGCTTTGGCCCATCGCAGCATTTTTCGCGTTGTGGTTTGTGTTTTTATCTCCGTCGAGGTGGTTGTATCGCAAGCATTGGCCACGGTGTCGGCCAACTATCGCATGCTACTGCCGTGTTGTAAATTCCACGTTGTCACGGGGTTATTTTCCCATGATAGGCTGCGATGCTGAAAGTTGCGTTGCGCTACTCTTGCGGTAATTATCACACGTTCTTGTGAATATACCCCTGGGTGTATACATTTTAACTGGTGAATCATGTCCCTTAAAACTCTAACTCAATACATTTTTGTCAATCCTGACTTGTGACAATTACTGTCGTTGTAACATATGTTGTTGATCTTAGGTTGTAACTTTATTATAGTATATTTGTACTTGAATACAATTTATGCAAGAGTTGATTGCAAAACTCCCATTGACCCAAGCAAGAGTTGATTGTAAAACTCCTCCCGTTGACCTAAGCTGGATATTGTCTGTGAAAGTTTGATAATTTGGGTTATATTATGACTGGTTTTTTTTTTGTCTTCAAATTTGATTGTGTTGTTGCATGCCTTTTGCCATGTTGAATTTTATAAAATACGCCTACATTTGATGCCTTTTTAATATTTTCAGTCTTGATGAAGCCTTGTTAGGTGAAATGCGTTGGCTGCGCTCCTTTGAAAAGTACAAAATAAAGCTCAAGATTGATTTCGACCAATGAAGAACCACGATTATTAATTCAATGTGAAATACTTACCATTGAACGTGTTGCATTAGAAATATCTGTGTTGCCTCTCAAAAATCTTTTGCATGATTTTTATTTATTTTATGGTCAATAGGCAGCTGACCGTTGAGGTGGCAGCACTTCTCTTGTAATTTAGTGTGGTGACTATATCAGGCAGTGCAGCTTTGAATTTCCTGGCTGCTTTCATTTCTGTTCTGGTGTCTCCATCTCACTCTGAGTCTTCTTGTGCCATTGTGAAGTCGCTGAGGTGGGTGAATCTGCTGGCACACTGCTGGGGACAGGGCTGCTTTGTGTGAAGATGTCACCCTCTTCTTCCTTATCATCACCTTCCACCATGATTGGACTTGTAGCTGATGTTCCCCAGCTCTCCCCACCACTATGACCATGTGCAGCAACTTTTTTAAGGTGCTCCTCTCACTTGATTGTGTGGTGTTTTTTCATATGGGTCGTCTGGCCTCCAGTAGCATAATGTGCACCAGGCTTCCCTCGACGAACATTTGTGTGGCAAATGGTGCATACTGCAATGTGATCCCTCTCTTTGCTAACTGTAAAAAAGTCCCAAACTGCGGAGGAATACTTTTTAACTCTGCCACTGCCAGTCACTGAAGAAGAACTGGAGATAGTTGGGCATGTCGTTGATTGCCTCTACGCTTCTCCTGAAGCAGGGGTTGGTGCAGGTCTCAGCTGGGGCTTTGTAAATATAGGAGCTAGTGGTGGTGCTACCTGTCCACATCCCTCGGAGCTGTTTGAATACCAATGTCAGATTTCTCTGTGTCATCTTCCACCATGGCTTCCTCGTCATTGTCATCCTACTCTTCAGTCCCTTCCATAAGTCTCAGGGGCATATTCTCAAGAACGTGTGATAACTACCGCAAAATCAGCTTAACGCAACACTTCACATCGCAGTCTATCGCGGGAAAATAACGCCATGTTAACGTGGCATTCCCAACACGGCGGTACCATGCGATAGTCACACGATAACGCGTCAAATGAACGCGTTAAAATCAACGCGACGCCGCAAAAACGCGAAACCCCAACGCGAAAATAGTAGCGATGACGCCAATCGCGATACAAAAATCTGCGAAAACCAGCCACAGGCCTGCAATTCCCAGGCGTCATGCGGGAAAATGCACTATGAAAGTAGAAAAAAAACATACAAACAAAAGCCAAACAACAGTGAAGCACAATGGAGGCATCCGGAGCAAGTACAGAGGACAACCAGAACCCCACAAGCCCCCCGGAGGACCAGCCTGGGACCTCGGGGTCAGGGAAGGGCAAGGACAAGAAGAGTAGGAAGAAGCGGTTCAGTCCGCAGGAAAACAGGATCCTGATAACGGAGGTGATAGAACACCATCAATCACTGTTCATCACCTCCACTGTGTCACTGGCAACTAAAAATGGAATATGGCAGACCATCGTGGACAAGGTGAATGCAGTCGGAGTGCTGAGGAGGACAATGGACGAGGTCAAGAGGCGCTGGAATGATGTGAAGCGCAAAACCAAGCTGAAACTCGCAAACAACCGGAAGGCAGCAATGCAGACTGGAGGTGGGAGTCCAGCGCCACAGGAGGAGCTGGACGAGATGGAGGAAATGGTGTCCACAGTCATCAGTGGGGAGACGGTGGCAGGAGTTGGGGGACCGGACACTGCTCAACATGACCGGACACAACAGCAACAGGGTGAGTAACCACAAGGGACTGGGGCGACGGGGGGAGATGGGCACAACGGCACACATGCACAATTAAGCATGGCACATCTGCGGACAAACCATGCCCCAGACCCACAACTCCCACCAAGAGACCAATGCACACAGGTGTGCAACATCTCATCACTGCATAAGCACAGAACCCAGAGGCACACCTCATGTAAGGGATAAGGGGCAGCTAAATCAGAGCTGCAGGGGTGACTCCCCCAAAATGCGGCACACACACATCACATGCAGAGCACATCAACATGGACAACGATGTGGTACAAACCGCAACACGTACACAATAGAACAGAAGACACAACTGGTGCCGCATGTGCGTAGAAAGTGGCCAATCACATTTGGCACTGCAGGGAAATGTGAGTTGACAATGCACAAGTACAAACACACATCCGTGACATAGTCGGAATGTCCACTGTCCCGCATCAAATAGGCAGCTCCCCCCAAACAGTCACAATGTACACTGTCATGCAGTCTGAATGTAAACATGTACAATGCGTCAACATACATGTGAACACGATGTTAAACTGCATCTCCCCTTCACATTGCAGGGGGAAATCCAACACCTCCTGCAGAGCAGTCCGAACCTCTCTTCTCTGATGACGAAGAGGACCACCACACTTTCGACTCCGACGCCCTCCAACAGCTCGTGGAGAGCCTCCGCAGCCCACTTCCAGGAGCAGGGCAGCCCAGCTGCCACGAGGAGAACCCACCCCCTGCACAGAACACACAGCAGGCAGCACCCACCACCACAACTGCCTCCCAGGACCCCCACGATGAACACATGGCCTTCCAACGCCGTGTGTTGGGGTGCCAGGAGAAGCTGGCTGAACAGGTGCAGGTGGGGTTCGACCGCATGGCAGCCAAACTAGACGCCATACGTGGGTGTCTAAGTCCCATCAGGGACCACTCTCAGTCCCTAACGGACACCCACAGTCCGCTCCATGCTCTCCAACGGACCATGGCTGACATCGCTAGAGTCCTGACTCTGCGACAAGAAGACTGTCTAGTCAGAGTGCCTCCAGCGATCTCGCACGGAAGTTGGGACACATGCGGAGGATCATGGAGAACATGGAGCGGACGCAGGCGGAAAGAGCGGCTGCCACGGATGCACACCCGTGAAAGGTAGCTGGGTCCCTCAATGCCCTAAAGACCCTCCTCATGGCATTGCTGCCACAAGGCCTGGTGCTGATGAATGCTGCTGCTACCACCCCATCCACATTCCCTGATGGACTCTGGCTGGCCCTCCACGGGCCAACAATATAAAGTGGGGTTGGCATGGCCCTGTACTGCTCCAGCTGCAACACTCCACTGAATATGCAATAAACATTCATATTCACACAGATGTGTCATGTCCATGATCTTTCAAGTGTGGAAGTATGGATGAATGTAGGGTCAGTGATTCCCCCTTACGTCCATGTTGCCCATGTTGTGGGACTTTTGTCACAGGGTGACACATTGCCGATTGCGGTCCGGGTGGCACCGACACTACAACAGAGACACATCCATTAGTCACTTCCTTGTCCAGCCCAGGACGGAACCACGCTCAGAGCCCCGGGGTCATTGTTCATACCCTTACGCTGGACTGGCATACGCCAGGACAGCCCACTCCGCCTACGCACACAGGGGGGGGGGACAACGCTACATGTCCCAGGTCTTCACTGTAGGGATCTGCAGCTCACAGGTCTAGTTGTCAGCATGCCACATCCACTCCCTAATGGCTGGTGTACACCCACACCACACCCATCCAGCACAGGCGTCAGAGGACATGTGACCCTGCCAATAAAATGGGCCTGGCGTACGTGCTGGAGCCATTTCCACTCTCTAACTGGGTGTCTCCGTGTAGTTCTCGTGTATGCATGAGGGCCTTGGGCCCTGCCACCTCACATTGCCCAGTGCCGGGGGTGACATGATGGCGTCCCCACCACGGAACTCAATCGTTAAGGGTCCATGGCTAGCGGTGCACAGACTTGGTGGCACCGGAGACACTGCGGCAGGCACAGGCACCCCGCCATGGGACGGTGTCTTGCGGTGCAGTGAGATTGGGGCACCTAAAGTGCTGAGCGGGTGTGCAGCCTGCGATGATGCGCCGTCCTGGCGTTCCAGACTGGCAAGGAATAGTGTGAACCCTGCTGTACCACAGTGAAGGCCTGGGCCAGCGGGCAGTGCGGCCCTCCCGCCACATGGCGTTGCGTCGCGGTTCACTGAGTTAGTGGCACCTCAAGCGCTGAGCGGGTGTGCAGCCTGCGATAATGCTGTGTGCACTGATGTGGTCTCTGCCATTGCGAAATCAAGACCCAGTATGAAGTGTGTGACCTGGTGGCCCGCGGTGCGGGGCTGCATGATGTGGAGGGTGCCATGGTCGCGGGCCCCGGGCTTGGAGATCCAACCGGAACGTGGTGGGCCCTCTTGGAGACACGCCAGTGGCGGAAGGTGAGCAGTGAGGCCTGGTTGCGCAGGGGCGGGCAATCGACGCTGGGCGGCGGGAGGGGCTGTGGTGCAGCAGCCTGTGTGCGCAGGGGCGGGCAAGCAATGATGGCGTGTGCAACTGTGTGGACTCTGCCATTCATGTCTCTGGACACTGTTTCAGATGAGGGACCTGGGGGACTGCAGTGTATACCGGCACGTGGTTGGAGACACACTGGTGGCAGCAGGTGAGCAGTGAGGCCTAGGTCTGCAGTGTCGGCACTCTCTCACCCTCTCTTTCTCTCTCTCTCTCTCTCTCTTTCTCTCTCCCTCTCTCTTTCTCTCTCCCTCCCTCTCTCCCTCTCTCTCTCTCCCTCTCTCTCTCTTTCGCTCTCTCTCTCTGTTCTTTGATGGGCGCATGGCACACCTTCTTATCCAGATTTCTGTTTTGCAGGCTGTGACTTACAGAATGTCCTGGGAAGACATGCATCTTCAGGATTGTTGTTTTTGGTTTATTCTGTAATAAACGTATTATTTGGATATTATGATATGAATGTATGATTTGCCTTTTTCTGACCACACATGTATGTTGGGTGTTGTGATTGTGCGACTTCAGGTGATTTGTTTGGTTCATGATTTCGTGGAGTTGATGTGCAATATCTTTGTTCAAAGGGGGTGGGGGGTGCCCGGGGTGGGGCCCGGGGGGGTGGTGGTGGGGGGGTGGGGTCCTGGGGGTGGTGGCGGTGGGTGTTGTTGACCTATTGGGGCTCCGGGCTGCATGATGGGTTGCTCCAGGGCATCTGTTGTTCTTCATGTGTGGCTTTGGGCTGTGCTCCCTTGTCTGGTGCAGGTTGTTGTCCGACTTTACACCAGGTAAGAGCAGGTGTTAATTTCCTGCTGCTAACGCGCCTTATCGCATGTTTTGTGATCTTATCGCCGAACTGGCTGGTCGTTGGGAATGTTGTGGAGTGGTGTTGACGCGGCTTTTTGCACGGGAATGCCTACTCTGCATATCATTAGCGTTAGTTGCCGGGGTCATCTGTGGCGATGTTTTTTGTGTCTGCTATCGCAGGTAAACTGGTGTTATGGGCTGTTAGCGCAAGCTTGTGAATGGGGCGATAAATTTATCGCGACTTTGGCTGCGATAAAGTGCCGATAACTCGGCGATAGGTCCTTGAGAATATGCCCCTAAGTCTTTCGGGAACTTTTCTTTTCCCTTGCCTCTCCTGTTGTCTCCTGCTCTCTGTTGGGGTTAACTTCATGTCCCTATAATCATCATCAGAAGTGGTGCTTGGAGAAGATGGTGCAGTATTACCCTTCCTTTTCCTTGCTGGAGATCTGGGAACCAATGATTCTAAAAGAGGAGGTTCAACTTCTTGCTCGGAAGGTAGCTCAACCTCCTGTTCTGCTCCAACATCAGGCAAATGTACTATTGCTTGCTGCGGCTGCTGTCCACTTTG
Organism: Calotriton arnoldi; assembly: GCA_963921515.1. NCBI lineage: Eukaryota > Metazoa > Chordata > Amphibia > Caudata > Salamandridae > Calotriton > Calotriton arnoldi. The sequence goes on along the minus strand of CAWUFW010006128.1, from coordinate 26,724 downwards.
CTCTGTTTCCTGAAACCAAACTACTTTGTGAAAGGGACAAATCCAATTCAACATCACTACTCGGTGTCGACATGATTGCACTGGCTGCTTCCCTGACAGACATGGTCCTGGGCTTAGGTTGGGGGGGTGGTGCTGTTGATGCAGGAATGCTGCTCTCAGCTTGCTCGCAGGAGGCCGGTGCAGCAGCCACAGCTTTCCTGAAAAAGGTTGCCTTCCGCACGCCAGTGGTGGAAATCTGCTTCTTTTTCTCCCCACTAGCCACTTTCTTGGCAGCACCTTTCTTTGAGGCCATCTTGAAGATGTCAGATGGCAGTGGCGTTTAGCTTCACAACAAGCTGAAGAGATGACTGTATTGCGTAGTCAGTCATGCGTCATGTCGTGCATGGGCCTTCTGTCTGGCAGTACTGTGGGTGATATCGCTTCTCCTGTGCACCTAAAAGCAAACAAGCAAGAAGAACATCACTGAAAAGTGGCATTGTTGCAGTTCAAGTAGTAGTACAATCAAACAATATAATTTAGTGTGGTTACTGAGCAATAATACAGTCTAACTATCCATTCATGAAACCACACCAACATAAACTTTCATTGTGTGCAGTACACTCAGGAAGGATCAGAAAGAGCAATAACAACATACAGATGTACTTTTTGCTTTTTGTGCATCATGTTGGGATGTGGCATTCTGGGAGGTGCAGGTCCAGGTGAGAATGGAATAATCCTTAAACAATAAATGCTGCTGTGCAGTGCACCTATTTCAGTCATGAGGTCGATGCCAGATGTTAAGAAAATGAAAAAAAAATGTAAGATCAAAATAAAAAAACATTTAAATTTAAAAAAACGAAAATGAAAAATATTTAAAACATTTTTTAAATCATTAAAAAAATAAAAGAAAACGAAAAAATGTAAATTAATTTTTTTCAAGAAAAAATATATTTTTTTTAAAAACAATTAAAAATGAAAAACTTAAAATAAATAAAAAACTATATAAGGTAAATAAAAAATGAAAAGAATGTTTTAAAAAAAAATATTTTTTGTAAAAAAAGGTAAATGTAAAATTACAAAAGTTTAATTTGAAAAATAGAAATGAAAAAAAGTAAGATAAGGGAAAATATCCGCAAATATATTAATTTATTAAACTGCTATCATTGTCAACCATCCATGCAAGCCTATGGCAAAGGACCACACTGGCTGGACACACAAAATGGCTCCAAGCCAGTGCCACATGGTCATCAACAACAACTAACACTGAGCAAGGAGGCATGGCCACAAACAAAGAAGACAAGCAGGCCTATGGGTAAAGCACACTGGCTGGCTATACAAAATGGCCGCCAGCCACATGGTCACAACAACAAGCTGAAGGACTGGAAAACAAAGAACACATGCAGGCCTATAGCGGACACTGAATGTACAAAATGGCCCCTGGCCACATGGCTTGGGGAATAACAAAGGCAAATGGTGGCCTACGGCAAAACACACAGGCACACTGACCAGGCAAAGGAGGCATGGTAACACAGCATTAATTCAGTAATGCCAAAAACAAAAATGAACAGGGCTAAAAATGTTTACAACAACACACCTTTTCCAAATCCATTACCCTACCTATACACTGTTTACAGGAAGAAAATAAATGTGAAATACCACTAAAAAACACATTTTGAATTTTAATCCAATGCCGTCCATCATGTTTCAATTCAACAGACATGACAGAAACAGTTGTTTCATGCACCCATGAATAGTACAGGGCCTACTGGCTGAAAGGCCCAATGGCTGACTAGGCCACAAAAGTGAATTAAATCAATATTGCAAATTTTTGGGAAAACGTGGAGGAATGTAGTAAACGGTGCAACGTTTTTCCTTTACAAAAGAAGAAAAATTAAATCCGAAAAAATAACTAGGCCCCTACTAAAACTGCAGGCCACCCACCACAATAAATTTTAAAAATCGAATAAAAGTACAAATAAATCCAGGTGCATGCTGCAAATCAAACAAACTCCACTCTTATACACCAGTTTTTCAACTTACTTGTGATATCTCAAAAACAAAGTACTTAAATCCAATGGTATATATGCAGCAGACAAGGAGAGTGATCCTTCCAGCTCCAAATCCCAATGAAAAGTGAACAGGAGAGGGACAAAGCACTGGGAGGAGCCTGCTGGACAGGAACAGGAAGTTGCAGTCTCTGGGGCACTTCCTTCCTGTATGGAAAAAAAAGTTTAAAAAGTGGTTTCTCCCACAAAAAACAACTCCAATGGCCAGTTTGAGAAGTAAATCCACTCCAAATGCCTCTCAGCTGCATTCTCAAGAAGAAAAACTGCTCGACCACTCCGTTTGCGATCAGCGCCAAGAATACGAGATTAGTGTTGTGCGAGTGGGCGCAAAGTCTTGCGGGAGCTCGCTAGCAGTGTGAGAAGTCTCACTTGATCTCGCAAGCGACCCGACACTCTTGGCACTCATGGTTGACAGCCAAGAGAAAACTCAAACGTGCGAATGGAAAAAAAACCTCTTCTTTGTACCCGAATGGCGGAATTCAGGAATGAAAGAGCGCAAAGGGACTAAATTCCGCATACTCCATGAGCGGAGTGAAGTTTACTGCCTGGGCTTAATGCTGGGCCCCGAGAAAACCGTGCAATCTGTTCCCAAGCACTCAAGACAGACGGAGTAACCAGAAGGAAAGAATTAGGCTTGGGGGCTGCGAAGACCTGGGGAAAGGGAGTACTGCACAGTTGAGCAGAGAGAGCTACAAAAACCCATGCACTTTTTTCTGCCACAGTATCCCAACCCAAATAACCTTCCTCTGCGCTTCGCACCCCTCGTCACCTTCCGGTCTTGTTTGCAACACTCACCTTAGAATGCAAACAGCTCCTGCTTCAGCCTCTCCCGCTGCACATCCTCCTCTCCCCCTTGCTGTCTGAATTTCATCATCTCGACAAACAGATCCAACAGCTGTACCAGCCCACAAACTAAGCCCCACAGCCGGCCCTAGTGCCACATCCCCAGTGCACACGATAAGCTCAAGGCAGCAGCATGCTGAGCCTGCACCCGCTGCTCATGCGCAACTTGATACACATGCACCTGAGTGGCAGACCACTCAACCAGTTACGTGAGTTTGCGGCATCCGGCGGGAGACAACAACAAACACGAGCAAACACACACTGTATGAAACATTGAAAATGCTAGACCAAGGCATTGGCATAATAACTTCATGACGGCAGCCATCTTAGCGTTCAGAATTCCTCTCATAGAATTAATTGCCCAATGGAAATATGAAGGGCGTTGCTTTCAGATTTGCGGAGTTGGTTGCCAGCAGGGGAGAGTAACAGGGTGCTGCTGGCCTGCTTACCGTGGGCAGTGAATGCAAGGAGTGCGTCAATCCTGCTGCTATGTTTGTCAACAGAAGTGAGCGAAGGGCCGGTAGCTGCGGTGCCAGCCAGTGGAGGTATGACTAATGGTGGGCAGTGGGAGCAAACTCTGCTACATGGCTGAATCTGAGTTATTTGCTGAACTCCATGCTCCAAGCAGAGCATGGAGTAGCAAAATTCTGCAAAATCCATCCGCGGAGCGGAGTTAACCGCCCACCCCTAGAGGCAGCACACAGAGTTTCATAGTATTTGCAGAACTCTGCCTTAATGGAGGCGGAGGAGTGCAGGGACTGGCCACCGCTCTGATGGAAAGCAGTGATGGGGGCCTATCTGAATTGGATCTGATAAGCCACGCTAGCAACCTGCCAGCTTTCCCCTCTTCTTCATGTGCCCTAGAAATATACTGTGTGTGATCATAACTACGCAGCCTCTCCAGAGTAGCATTATATCCTTCTCTTGTCTCCCGGATCTCATCCAGGACTTCTGGCCTGGTACAAAGAGCATTATCCAAGGCATGCAGTTTGCCATCCAAGGCCCAGAGTTCCCCATTCAACTCCTTCTAAACGTCAACTGTCTGACCAATACAATAGCCCTGCACCACTACCTTAAAGGCCTCCCATTCTACTATGCTCGAGGATTCAGAGCCCTGGTTATGGTCAAAATAATCAGAGATTACCCCTACCAGTAAGTCACTGTAGCATGCGTCTTCCAGAGAGGACGGGCTAAGATGCCATCTGGGAATAGGTGGTCGGTCCCCCACCAATCGGAACCCCAGCAGGACAGGGCTGTGATCGGACAAAGTGCGCCCTAAGTCTTCAGAATGAGTAACTAAGCCTGGGCGTAGTTCGCGGAGTTTTGCTACGCGGAACTTCGCGAAGTTACAAAAAAACGCTGCGAAGTTCCGCAAGTGGCGGAGTGTAGTGCGAACTGCTGTTCGCGCTGGTCTTTCTGCAGCTCGGGTAGAAATTCTACCCGAGCAGTAGCTCGCGCTCGCGAACTTACCGTTTGCGAGCGCGAGCAGGAAAAAAACTCAGCTGCACTACGTGAAGCAGGGTTTTCTTGCACTCCGCGAGCTCCGCGGAGTGTGGAGTGCAGAAAATTCTGCAAACTCCGCGAACGGTCCGCATGGATTTCTCCACAGAACAGTGACGCGCAGGAAACTTGAATGTTCCAGCCCGTTTGTCTAACTCAGATTATTTATCATCAGCCGATTGATTAGGTGTACTACGGTGATATCTACCCGTATAGTGCTGTTTTCCCCCTTCTGGTCACTAGGAGCCCGACAGGCCCCCGCATAACTTCAGCCTCTCAGCAGAGGCGTATTATGATCCCCTCACCCACCCTTACACCACAGTCCTGATGAAGACCCCGGCTTAAGGATTGAAATAGCCTACTGATATATTGGGGTCGAAACGTCGACATTTTTTCATCAAGCCAGTTTTAACACCAGAGATTTAGTACTGTGTTAACTAAAACCATGGCTATACAAGCTTTTTGTATATATTGTGATTAATAGGCTCGACCAAGGAGCCACTTGTCTTCTGAGTAATATACTGTCTTATCTTGATGCAAACTACACTCTTGAAGTCACTACCCCTACCTCACTTGAATCACCATCACTCCACCTTCCCTTTTTTCCCCCCCACTCTTCTCACCTAGGGATATCATTGTATATAATAATGTATGAATTATGTCAATAATATACCAATGCTCAGTGTGAATTAAACACTAGGAGCAACGAATACTTTTTGTCTCAGTTTTTGATTCTTTTTATTTATGTTGTAATTTTGGATTTAGAATTGTATGGTCGTTTTCTGGGACCACTGTTCTTATGTACTGTCCGTTACCCAGGTCCCAGAGACTAGTATTGGGTTTACCCGTCTTAGGTGACTATCCCCCAATGTTACAGCCAGTCCCGGAGACCCTCTGTCAGCCTGTAAGCCAGAACTCCCAGCAGCGGGGGGGGGGTAGAGGGATCCAACAACACATCCAGTACACAATTAAAATCACTGCCCAGTAGTAGACTAACAGTAAGGAAACGCCCAAGTGAACTGAGATGGACTGAAAGAAGGCCACCTGATCCTGGTTCGGAGCATAAACACTCCTCAATGTTATTTCCTTCCTGAACAATCGACCCTCAAGAAAGACATATCTACCGTCCTTGTCTATGACAGAGCAGGTGAGCTCAAAGGGGGTCTCTGCCCTGATCCATATCAAGGTTACCCTGGCCTAGGCTGAGTAGGAGGTGGCGTACAGCTGGCCCCGCCATCTATGTTTCAACTGGTCAATCTCGTCCCCAGCCAGATGCGGCTCCTGAAGCATTGCCACCTGGACCCCTGTGGCCTTAGGTATCTATGAATGTTGTGTCTCTTGGAAGGCAGACACCATCCCTCTAATGTTCCAGGACATAAAGGAGAATGTCTGCTGGCAATCAATCATGTAAAGTCACAAAATACCTAAACCTCTGTTGGCACCCTGGACCCCCCCCCCCCATAGCCGCCCTTAAACCCTGTGATGTGCAGCAACGGCCGGCCATCCAAACAATATTTCAAAATGTAATCTAAGTTAATGACTCCCCAGTCAGCCGGCAAGGGCTTTTCTGTGAGGGGCAGACCAAGGTGAGCTTGCCAGGTCTATGCGGTGCCAGCCCAGGGCATGGAGGGCAAATAAAAGATCCCCAGAAATCAACCATACCACATACATTTCAATCATGAATCTCTCAAGGTTGTAAAACTTAGTTCAGAGGCATCACCCCATCCCCCACCTCCCCCAAACAACCCTCCTTCCCAGCATCAATAGGATCACAAACAGCAAAGGATATCAAATCAGTTCTTCGGCTGTCTGGAGGGTCACCACAGGAAGTCTGGTGTCATCGCCATGAGAGGACTCTGAATCAGACAGCACGGAGTTGTGTTCAGAAGGGGTCCTAGCCCCCAAGGCTGGTTTGTGCACCATGACAAAGTGTGCTACCGCCTTGAGGGCTGCCACTCATTTCAATTTGATCTGTGAGGGAAATTGGCCACTTCTGGGGCTGCCAAGTAAAGTCCTGCGCCGGCGCTTCAGCACCCTCCATCTGGGCAATGCCAGCCTCAAGTGGGAAACATCTATTACAACACAGGCTTTACAACGTAGTGCCTTTACAAAGTGCAGTCAGTACCATGACTGCGACGTTAGCACAAGTTCCATTACAACAGAAGTCATTACAATGACTTGTTTTAGGGAATGCGGTGTTGGACTGGTGTTGGGTTTTAAGTCCAACACCTTCCCTATTGATACACCGACTGGAGTTGGAATAGTAATTTAAACTATTCCAAAGTCCAGCGCTTCCCTAAAACAAGCTGTTGTAATGACTTGCGCTGTAATGGAACTTGTGGTAACGACACAGTCTTGGTATGGACTGTGTTGTTAAGCCACGCGTTGTTTTGGCATGCGTGGTAGCAGATGCTATTCGTCTCGAGTGCGCCATCAGATGTGTATTCACTGCCTTATATGCCTCCAGCCAGGCCCACACCGACTCGGGTCCTAGCAAAAGTGTGTGGTTCCTTCAAGGATAATCCGGAGTTTAGAGGGAAACATCAGAGAGTATTGTACACCATTATCACAGAGAGCCTTCTTAACCTCTAGAAAGGAGGCTCTCTCGGTCTGTACTGCTGCCATAAAGTCTGGGAATACTGAGACCCTGCCATTGTCCACTGTGAAGGGGCCCTCCGAACGTGCCCTGGGCAGTATTATGTCTCTATCCCGGCAATGTAGTAGCCTGGCCACAACTGGCCTAGGTGGGCGAGCCTTGACCTGTTGAGCTCGTTCCAGTGCAAAGAAGTGAGTAAGTAACCCATGGGCCACCTTCGACCTCATCCAGTTCTCCAGGTAGTTTACCATATGGCCATTTTCCATTCCCTCGGGAAGGCCAACCACTCGGATGTTGTTGCACCAATTGCATCCTTCTGCATCCTCTGTGCGATGTTCAAGGAGCTGGACCCTGTCCCGCAGTTCCGATACCTGACCCCTGAGAGTTGAGCTTTGAAGATGGAGATATTTTATGGAAGTCTCCACCTTTTTGACTCTATGTGCTACTTTGTGATGTTCCGCCTGCAACAGGCCAAAGCCCACCTGTACCGTGCCAATGTCTTGCTGAAGGCTGGCCTTGGTGTCTGCTATGACCACCAGTATCTTGTCATGCTGAAAGCATATGGGGTCAACGGCTTAAGGTCGTGACCGTCATCCACAGAGGGATTTTAGGGTGGACAGTTGTTTCAGATGAGGCCCCCGTCGGTTTGGTTCTTGATTCCCCATCAGTGTGGCAATAGTGGAAAAACAGGCTGGTCTGAGCTATAGGGGGGGTCCAGTGTACCCTAGCACAGGTCGTCCAGTGCAGTGCAGTCAGGCCCTTATCTAGGAGCCAAAGGTGGATTTTGTGACTAGCCATATCCCACAGCCTTACAGGTGTCTTAGGAGTACGGAAGAGTCAAACAGCTCAGAGTGTCTGAGCAGTGGAGTAATATTTGAGGGCCCAGTTAGTGCTGCACACCGCGTTCTGATCATTAGTGAAGTTCGGCGTGTGGGCGTCAGTCAGGCAGGAATCATTGCAGTGGGTGGGTCCATTCACAATGAGGATACACCATAGGAGAAACCCCATACTGCAGGGCAAGCTGGGTGCCCCAGTCACAAAAGAGATACAGTGAAGGAAAAGGGGCTACCCACACTGCTCCACTCACTGCAGTATCCCGGCTGTATGTAGTGGCCCACCAGGCGGCTCCCTGGCACCCATAGGATCGTGGGAGGCTGAAGAACGCTGGTATCAACCTCAGTCCCTGAGGCCACAGCAATGTACAGGCAGCCTGCCTTAGGCACCACTTCCCAGCGGTGCCCCCTGGTGTCCTTCAGGCCTTTCACATCCGCATCACCAACCTCCAGTGTACTCTGCATCTGGGGAGACATGCCCTTCTCTGGTCTCTGGGTTGTAGCCCCATAAAAAAGCCACGGGTCCAGCCTCCCACTGCCAGGCCTCCTCAGGGTAACCAATGCCACTGGGGATAGTCCGCGGTCCCTCCGCTGTCCCAGAGGGCGCTGGGGGCTCAAATAGCAGCACGCTGGTCAGCGTAGCTTAGCTGCACCAGCTCAAGTCTGACCGCCCTCACTCTGTGATGAGTGCGGATCATCCCTTCCGAGCAGGCCACAGCCACAGAGAGTCTCCCAGGTCGCAGCCGGTGGGTTGTGGTGGGGCACAGCACCTGCGCCATGGCTGGGCGTATCCAGGCAGGCCTGGAAGCAGTGCAAATTTGCTTGGGTGATGCCACTGCCAGCCCACCACCTGGGGGGCCACAGCCAGTCTGAAAGCGGGCAGAGTGCTGAGCCACTTGGGGCAGGGCAACCCGCATACCGAGGCCGCTCCTCCGCCTCCATTTCCCTGGTCCTCTGTCAAATACTCTGCAGCTGGCAAGGCAACCACCTGAAAGAGCAGCGTGGTGCCCCAGCCCAGCCTCACTGTAGTTACACACTGTTCTTCGCCCACTATTATGCAGGGTCGCTCCAGCTCCACCTGGGTGTCTGCATCGGGCGAGTGCGCCATAGGCTGCACACGTCCACACTTCCGACCCTCCATCCCCATGGTGCTCTCCAGGGGGGTATAGCAGGTCCACACAGCAGGGGCATTCACAGGAGTCTGGGCAGGCCGGGGGGGGGGGGTTGTTGGCGGGCAGATTTCACCAGGGTACATGATCCTAACCAGAGCTTGTTCAAAAAGCGTCCAATCGGCCGCCATCTTGGCCACGCCCTCCCATTTGTGATTAATAAAGCTAAGATCCTATGTGCATACACATGAGAGTAGTCACTCCGCCCATGTGATATTTACCTGTTTGACACAGTAAGTTGCTATGTCCATGTAGTGCTCAGTTCAATGTCAAGTTAAAATATATGCAGAAAAAATATAAATATGTACATGTGTTGCAAGTATTTGAAGGAAGGATGAGAATTAGCAACTAAACTAAGTAATCACTTTAAGTGTTTACGGTCAGACGTTGAACCCCAGTGACACACAAGGTGTCCAGGATTGTTTGTATGAGGCAAAGGTTCTCGCTCATTTGCAGGCTGGGTTTAGGGAAAATACTAGTACAATCAATCAAGTTTTCTGCTTTTCCCTTCTGGTCTGGAAGACTGTAAAACTGAGGCGTGAGCATCTTTACATAGCATTTTTTGATTTAAGGGCAGTCTTTAACCTTGTTCCCAGGGGCCTGCTTATACTGGCTCTCCTAGAAATGGGCTTACCAGATTCACTGTTAAGCCTGATAGTACAACTGTACATTAATAACTTTGCACAGGTAAGATGGGGGTCAAGGGGGAGGAGCTGACAGATAGAAATCCAATAGAAAGAGGTGTTCGCCAAGGCTGTATGCTAGCTCCAACCTTATGCACTCCATATGTTAATGGGGTGATATAGCATCTGTACAATTGTAACAAACACTCCCCTAAACTGGAAGGCAAGACAATTCCAGCCCTGATTTTTGCTGACGATACTCTCCTACTATCAAAATCTCAAACAATCTGCCAGCTTTACTTGGAAAATTAGCTAGTCTCTGTGAATCGTTTGGGCTAGATACAAACACCAGTAAAACAAAATGTATGGTTCTCAATCCACCTAGGTCCTTCAATGGGAAAACACACATCCAAGGAGTCCCCTTGGAGGGAGTTAAGGAGTTTGATTATCTTGGGGATTGACTTATGAACACTGTTTTTGGTCAGCACAAACCTTGAAAAGAAAGGCACTGCTGCAGCACAGGATTGGGGCTGTATTGAGGGCCTTAAAATCTTCTACCTTTCTCCCCCTATCACCACAGTTGCAGATATGCCATGCTAAAGCAGTCAGTGCAGCCCTCTATGGTTCTGAGGTGTGGGGTGTCAGTAATGTAACCCAGTTGGTAATTATAGAGAACAACTTTATTCATTCTCCGAATGGACTCTCACAGAATGCCCCTGGGATTCCACTAAGGCTGGATTTGGCACAGCAGAATATTGCAGACATTGTGACTCTTAGGTCCCTTTTAAATTAGCTGAGGTTGTAGTCGTCTGAAGATTTAAAACATTACCAATTAGCGTTCAAGGGGGCATATTTACAAGCCGCTATCGCCACAGAAACGGCACCTTTAGTGACGTTCCTGTGGCGATATGTGCTTTGCCTTATTAACAAGACAACGTTAGGTCACTTAACATGGCTTAACGCTGCTTTGTAAATAAGGCACCCTTTCACGCTGTACTTAGCGAGAAAGAGGAGGGCAATGGGTTTTGCGGTGGGCGTTCCACCTCATCATCCATTGATTTTGACGCTGGCCCCTATTTACAAGGGCAGCGTAAATTGGAGGAAGCGCCAAAATTAAGACCAGGGAAAACCTGGTCTTAAACAGGCAAAACGAGGAGAAATGCTTTATTTCTCCTTGTTTTTGCTGTTTCCAAGTGTGCTGCGTTGTGCAACACACATAGAAACAGCAACAGGTCCATTGATAGTTTATGTACAGGAAGGTGACCCTTTCTGCACATAAACAATCTTTTAAAAAAATGACATTTTGAAACTTCTATTTGTGTTGCATTAAGCAGCACACATAGAAGTGACAAAACGCCATTTAAAGATTGTTTATGTGCAGGAAGGGACACCTTCCTGCACATAAACAAACTTCCCCTCAACGCAGACACCCTTGCACTATGGTGCAAGGGTGCCTGCGTTGGCACTAGGCTGCTATATTGTTGTGAATATGGTACAGCCCTGCGTTTCAGAAGTGGCGGAGTGTGGTGTTAAGCCAAGGAGGCTAACGCCACGCTCCGCCACTTCGTTGTAAATATGCCCCACGGAGTTAAAGGATCTGGATGTAGGTTTTAGGGCACCTAGGCTCAAATTTGTTAAGACCCGGCTCTCAAATCTCGATCCGAGTGAGTTTTGGAATAATCCCTCCCTATATAACAAGGGGAAGGTGTAACATCTGAAGAGCAGGTACTTGGCCTTCATTGATAGCAAACGTTAATTGAAGTCTTGCTCAGGTAGTTTAACTGAAAAGTTTCGAGAAGTAAAATATGCTCCTCAATTCAAAGAGGTCCTTCATAAAATAGAGCTCCCCTGATGCATTATTCCTGAATTTGAAGTTACAATATGGAACTTTGCCTGTGAACAAGCATAGAAGTATTTGGAGTGTGCAGCCAAGAATATTCACAAATTGCCCGTGCTGTACATCCCCTCTTGAAGCAGTGGCACACTTCATGTCTTTTTGCCCCGCATACCTGGGCATTAGGAAGTCTTGGTTGGTCCTACGTGCAGAAAACTGGGCGAGAGAAATGTTGTAAACACCCTCAGAATTTGAATCACAGATAGCACTGATCTATATGTGTATGCTGTGGGCAATTAGCCTAGAGGTTAAGATAACACAAGCTAATGTTGACCCTAATTATTTGCATGTAGATTGGAGCTTAAGATATATGATACCTGTGAACTAATGTTTCCCGTGAGTGGTGCATCAAGACTTGTTGTAAATTAATTATGTTTTTACTCTTTAGGCACGAGTCACTCACGAGGATGCTGTTCTAAATTCGTAGGGATAATCCTAGATATGATGATGAATTATTAATTGATTGTATTACTTGGTGGTTAGCTGTAATTGGTCCTGTTTTATGTATTTTAACAATTTTTATCTTTTTAATGTTGCAAATCTTCAATTTATGTATCCTGTTATTTGAATTGCGATTTTTGCACATATGTGTTTTGCACTTTACTGAATGCTGGATGGATATTTTATTGTCTTTTATGATGATCTTTTATGGTCGTGATTGCACGAATTAAAGAATATACTTCTACTAAAAGCAGTAACTCACTTTGCTATCTACATAAACAATACATATCGGTTATTTGCGTGGTGCACGTTCTTTGCAGACGGCATATTAACCCTCTGCACTATATCATGAGGGAAAACTGCCCCTAGAAAAAACTCCAGTCTCTCTCCAGCTGGAACATTCATCGCGAGTTATCTTGAGATTTTTTATTGTTGTCTGAAAACTGTTGGCTCAAACTGAACTGTGTAGCAGACGCTTTTTAAACCCGTGGTATTTCTAAACACGGCCCCCGTGGTCGGTGCTGGTGCTACTGCACCTGTCGCACCCGCCTAGAGCCGCCCCTGCTTAAAAACATCAGTAAAAAAACTTGATGTAAGTTAAGCGTCACGGGTCAGCATTAATATAGAGTTTGCAAGAAGCAGAGACATCTACAAATTACTGTAAAGGAAAATGGGTGACTTATCTGCCTTTTATTTCATTTAGTTTCATTCAAAGAGACTGAATCTATTTCAGGAGAGTGGGGCTTTCATGTGTATCGTCTTTTTCAAGGGCCAGGTGATCATTGATGGAAAACCCTTCATTACACCTGGTTCTGAACATGATCCTGAAATGTAAAACTGATTCATGTTTGCATCCTTCGTAGCTCAAAAAACCTGAATCCATCCTAGACCCCGACCAGTCACTCATTTGCTTGCTGACCACTGGATAAAGAGCACTGATAAACCACACTACATGAACTTCCGCGCCAGTGTCCTAATGACAGCACAGTGTTTTCTGTGCAATGACGTAACGCATGGAAGAGGTTGTTGACTCTTGCCCATCACCTAAAGATGACTGCTATGTGCACATGCGAATGAATTTTGAGCCTAGGAAATCAGTTTTTGTTGATGATGAATATACCCTGTGACAGATGTATGTTATATATGTGCTTATCTATATGCCTCTCATGTGGTTTCAGGATTACTTGAGCAGATTACTAAGATTGAAATATCAATAAATATCTCTTTCCACAGTCGAGCTGTCTTATCCAAAGACTCTACAGGAAGTGATGGTCCCCGTCATCACTCAGTCGACTTGTGATGACCTCTACCACCTCGGCTCAGGTGTCAGCTCCACGAAACCCATAATCCTCAGTGACATGATATGTGCTGGCTATGTGGCTGGTGGGAAAGACTCTTGCCAGGTGAGTCATTTTGAAATATCCATTTAATGTTTGCCAAGCAATGAAAAATAAATACTTGCAGGGGAAACGTTTTAATTGCGCAGGCTGTGTCGTGTAGTTCCTATAGTACCCATGCAGGACCTGCGCATTTGGATAACATAAACTATGGGATTGGTGGTAGACTGACTCTGTGCACCCCCACCGCGTATGTTAGCCGGATTTGCATTAGCTAGCTCACAGTGCCACTAGAATCTCCTCTTATCGGGAGAGATTAGTTTCTGGCCACCTTAGATCATGACAACCCTGATCCCTCAGAATCGTGAAAGCAATGTACTACTTTTCGCTCAGTCACTCATGCTTACTTATTCGGTTTGTCTCAGAGAGTTACACAGAATAAACAGTCTGGGCATTTCAATAAGTAATTATTGAACAGCTGTTATTCTAGTGTAAAATATATGTGCTGCAGTAATCAGCAGACATTAGCAGAGATATATTATCAGCAGTACGATAAAAGTGAAGGGATAGAATAGTTCTACCATATTGCAATAATCATGAATACATACATGAATATAAAAAGCATTATGAAAAGTGCACGTACTCCTACGATGCCTAACTAGATGTACCTGAGTGTACCTAGCATATGTGTGGGTCTAAAAGCCTAAGAGCCAAGAATCCTTCTAGTATTTAGTCGAACCCCCATACCTGAATAGAGAGAGTGTGGGACCCCCGTCCTGGTCTCGAGTTGGACACCCCGCAAGGGCTGTGTTAGACCGCTGTCAGCTGGAGCGACTGCATGCAGGAGCCTCAGCGTCTCTGGTCAGTGTGTCAGCATGGAAGTCTCGGTTCCCTCTATCTTACCGTGGCAAGATGTGGTGTATTTATACCCTAAAGTATCTCGTCCCTCAGTATGGTTTGTATTGGTCTTTGTTAGACATGAGGAAGACGTCAGGGGTGAACTTTGTACATACATATTATGCGGGAGATGTAGCTGGTGAATGCTCATGCATAATTTATGAGTACATTGTAGGCCTGTGTTCGGGAAAAACCCTGCAGTGTTTTAACCACAGACTAGATAACGTTCAACCCTCAGAGCTTGTTGTGTACTGTAGGGAACTGATGTAGGTGAAAGATCATGCCTATATTAGGGCATAGAAGATCATGACCATAATAGGGCATAGACGATTATGACCAAAATAGGGCATATACGATTATGACCATAATAGGGCATATGCGAATATGACCATATACGGCATATATGAACGCGTCTATATTAGGGCCTCTATATGATACATAACACCCACTCCACTTTCGAATTGGATGACAATGACCATACTTAAAATCTGGACAGTTTAACATTTTTCTTAAAAACAGCTAAAAACATGGTCTTAAAAAGACATTTAAAAATGATTAAAATGTTAAAAGTCAGCTATTCTTTTGTTGCCACTTGAAAAAGTCAATTCTGTCTCACTTATAAAAGTTGCATTACCATAAGCAGAAGAAGGCCATTCTTTCTCAAGTGAAAGTGTCAATTTAGGAAATGTTCCAAATTTAGTTCGTTTATTTATGAAACAAAGTGGAGAAGCCGAATTCTTTCCCAGGACGCGATGAGCCAATTCCAGATTAAGTGTCCTGGCTGGGAGATACAGCATTATCAGTGTTAGCTACTGCAGATGACAAATCCAACGCCTCACAGAGAACGTCAATCGCACATAGATGGAATTCAGCACTGCCAACAGTCAGTGCTGCGGCAGCTTGTGCGGCAGTTGTTACCGGAGTGCCTGTGGAGGAGCCACCTAACCCAGCAGGAGCAAACGGCACCTGTGGATTCTCAGGGAATGCGTTCATCAGAATTGGAAGACGCTGATGACAACGCAGAGCATGGGCCTATAGGGGGTCCAGCATAGCATCCATGTCCGGAGGCGTATCTGATGGTAACGTTACACAGAGATCCAACGTGCATTCTTCTCCGCAAAACAGGCATCGAAGAACAGGTAAGATGCAGTCCACCCAGACTGGTCTAAATGATAGAAACCAAGAGGCGTTCAGTTCTCTTAGGCAAGGTATACCCAGAAGCTGTACCATGCGTTCATGGTATTTCCGCTCCATGAGTATGTTCGCCATTTCCTCAGAAACTGGGCCGGCCATTGCGTAGCAGTAAGATTACAATCAGGACTCCTGCAATTAGGAACAGGATAAGCGGGAGACCTCCAAAGTCGCTTCCCAATACAGAGTGTATAAAATTTGGGATTACTCCGAGGACTGTCTGAAAGGTGCTTAATAGTCCTGACCCTATGGTCTTAAAAAGGTGTACAATACCGCTCGTATCAGACATGTTAAAGATACGACCCACCATTTCTGTGAAATGAAAGGGGCAGTTTGTACGTATAAGCGCCTGTATCTCAGTCGAGGTCCTTGCAACTTGAAGTTCAAAGGTTTCTCGAGCGGAGGTTAAGGGCACAGGTTGCTGTAAAAGCATGGCTTTCAGTCTGCTCAAAGTATCAAATTGTATGAAGGAAACATTCAATGAAGGCCATAACGGCGCCTCCCTGACTGTGTTCAGTGGCGGAAACAATACTTGCATACAGCAAGTAACCCTGGAGTTAACAGTGACCAGATAGGCGACGCCCGGAAGCATCCCACAGCAACCTTGATCGTTTAGCATCAAGTAACTCCCATTCGAGAGCAGCTGGAAAACCGGCGTGATCATGGCCGCTGGGGTCCCTGACATGTGGCAAGATAGATTCGCTACCGAACCACTACATGCTCCGTGCAGATAAATATCCTGACACATGAGAGAACCGCTTAAAGCGTTCTTGCAGTTTGTACCACTCAGATACACTTCTCGATCCCCATTCCGGCATCGATATCTATATGGTAACTCCCAAGTTTCCTTATTGTACCCCTTACCCATTTTTTCATATTTGCCTGCCTGTGCTTCCTCAGTGGCGGTCTGTTTTAAGTGGACGTTACTTTGTTGTGTCCTGGATTCATTTAGATCCTGTAAAACAGCCAAACGATCATGGATATCAAATGGTTTTTCATCCGCCACTGTGACTTCACAATCAAGATCAGGTACCCACATTCTTGTCCCAAATAGGACCTCGTAAGGAGTGACACCCCCTAGAGAGCTTCTTGGCTGATTGTTTATTGCTTGTTGGACCCCATAAAGGTGATCGAACCCATCTACCGCCTTTGCCTAATACCCTAGCTGTTAAAGATTGCTTTAAGTCCCGGTTTTTCCTCTCCACAACTGAATTTCCCTCAGGATGGTACGGAGAGGAGTACCGCAATGCTACGCCCAGTCCTTCCATGGCCTCTTTGTAAGCCCGAGAGCTAAACGCCGGGCCACGGTCAGAATGTAACGTGCCAACTGCGTATGTACCGATAAAGACTCGAAATCTTTTATAACAGTTCGAGCGTCAGCACAGCGCTGAGGCCAAACCCATAGGAATCTAGAGCAGGAATCCACTGCAACAATGATATATTTCTTGGCCCCATCAGATTGTAGGGGTCCGCAGTGGTCTAAATACACAAATGCGAGAGGTTTGTCTGATTTTAGTAATGGTGTCTGCGCTGGGCGTGTTACGGTGGAGCCTTTCATCTGGTGGCAGATGTCGCACTTTAAGACATAGTCTTTGGTCTGCTTTGTTAACCCCGGCCACCAGTAGCGCTGTTTCAGTAAAGAAATAGTCGCTGTAACGCCTGTATGCGCAGAACCCAAACCCTCGTGTGCTGCTAGAATTAAGCCTTGCCTACGATCCATATTTGGTATTACTCTATCCCCCACTCCAGGAATCTGAGCATATGGAATGTTTTGTGCATCTAACTTGTAGGAGTACTTGAGTGGAAATTTTTTAGGTACTGCTGTGCTGCCTTTGCGTGAAGCATTGACAGCTACCAAAATCTCGCCGTCTATTCTCGTTTTTGAACGAGTGACTGCAGCTACGGACGGCTGTGCGTACAGCCCCCTTTGCGGCTTCATCAGCCAATGAATTCCCTTCAACGTGAACGCCATCACGCTGATGACTCAGTGTATGTATCACGTGAGCCCTTGGTAGTTCGTTTCTCAACTCCACTACCTGTTCCCATAGCATTTTATGCTTAATTGTGCCACCTTTTGCGTCTTTAAACCCGTTTTGTTCCCAATGATGTAAATATTCATTGTACGACTGTACACAGTAAAAGGAATCACACACAATTAGTGTGGGGAATTCGTGTTCCGTATTTACCAGTGCCAGTATTAGTGCTTTTAATTCTGCCAACTGAGCCGTGCAGTCTCCTAGAGATTGCGTTTTAGTGCAACTTGGATGGAACTTTCCATCGCGCATGCGACCTTTAACGATTGCACACGCTGCGCTGTAAGCTTGCTTACTCCCTATGGCCGGTTGAGCAGATCCGTCAGTGTAAATAATGTATTCATACTGATCTAGAGGCAAAATCTCATTTGGTAGAGGATATTCTTGTTCGTATTGCAGAAATGCTTGTGTTTTTAAACTTGGATCAAATCTGTATTCAACATCCGTTGCAGTAAGAGAATTAGCCCATTGTATCCATCTGGGATGTAAGGCTTTCGCATTTGGAATGCTAGCCTTTGTAACAGCCTCTAAGGCTGGTACTGGGGTCACGACTATTATGCGCTTTCCCTGAGCCAGAGCTCTTTCTCTTGCTACAGCGGTCTGCACTGCTGTCAGGATTTTTTCTGTTGAAGTGAAACGCATCTCTGCGTTTGTGTACAGGTGTGATTTGTATGCGATTGGTACCGTTTCGCCTTCATTGAAAGTTAAATAAGTGTACCCGCATTGACCCGCTATTACTCGGATCACTAAGTTGCGTACGTTTACGCGTGTCTGTAAATGTTTTGAAGCTATCATGTCTTCCTGTAGTGAACGTAGGATATTTGTATGTTCCTGTGTCCATTGTCTGACTGAAAAATCAGGTTTTATTAAGTCGTAGAAAGGTTTTACTCTTTCTGCGTAATCCAAAATGTATGTTCGACCAAAATTTAGGAATCCCAGAATTGATTGTAAATTCTTTAATGATTTTGGAGGTTGGAGCAGCGCACACTTTTCTAAAAAGTTAGCTGCTAGGCTTTTTCCTTCACTTGACAGCTCATACCCTAAAAACAGGACATTGAGATGGGCAATTTTTGATTTTTTGAAATTAAATTTATAGCCCTCAGAGGCGAATCCCATAATAATGGTGCTCACCCTGGTCAAGTGCCTCGGTAAGTCATCGTCCGTCAGATAAATATCATCCACATAGGACAATGCTTCTTCATCCAAATTTTGGAGTAACTCTGTTACCCTTGCTGAAAACAACCCCGGGCTATTCTTATACCCTTGGGCGAGTCGACAAAATTGCCGTGGAGACCCTAGCGCTGAGAATGCGGTCAAATACCTGCTTTCAGGCGCTATATTTTGGCAGAAAAATCCATTTGAGATATCAAGTGTTGTTTTGTATTTTTGTCGCACAATGTTATTCATTAATGCGGCACTGTGTGCATTTTGAACTGCAAATGTCTTTGTGCAAGTGTTTAAATGTCTGTAATCTAAAACTAAACGATATGTGTTGTCAGGTTTTGATACGGGGAACAAAGGATTGTTCATAGGTGAAGTGCAATTTTCTATCACCCCCTGGTATTCTAGTTGATCTAGGATCTCCCTGACTTGTTTTTTAGCTTCCTGCTTTATAGGGTATTGCCTTTGAGCATTTGGGGAAACTTTTAACGGGATCACGTGGTGGGTTGAATCCTCATCCCAACCAGCATGATTTTTGTACAATGCTGGAGCTAGGGCAACCGCCCACTCCTGCGCATATGCATGTTTTAAATGTATGGGAACGAGGTCGGAAAATGCTGGAAAAATTACCTTTTCTCCCTTAGGGCACTCCATGACGAATGCTGGCGGCCAGTCTTGCTCTGCTAATAGGATGTCATATCCAGATGACAGATTTTTCCAAAATAGACCTTTAACTTTTCTGGGCTTGTCCCCTCCATCCGGAGTGTTATCTCATGTAACTTATGTGGGACACTTACCCGAGTATCAGGTGTTTCCACCGTGATATACTCACTCAACTCCGCTGTCACCAGAAATTCCTTCAGGTTCTGGCGAGCTATTGTTACTTCTGCCGCGCTGTCTAGCATCGTCAGAGCCCATTCCCCGTTCAGAAGCTGTGTCCTCAGAATTCTGGGCATGTCTGATCTTGAGACCTGCTACCTTCTTCTTTTTGAACTGAGGTTTTTGATTTTTGTTTATCTTCTTTTTTAGGTGCGTAGTCCGCAGCGCGTTGCGTGTCTCTGGACTTTGTACGCTCCTCTTGTCTGTGTCTGACCGTCCTTCCCTCTCGGAGTTTTTTGATGAACCCTGAAAGGAACGAGAGGAACGTGTATCAGTATCCTGATACCTGTCAGGTTTTTTAATATTATCCCTATTCCTGAGGTTATACCTCCTTTCAGAGGGCTCCTGTTGAGGAGACCTACCTCTGGATTGAGATCTGCTGTCTTTAGACTTTTGTTGTTTTTTATTTTCCCACTTCTTTTTAGAAGAAGTAGGTGTCTGCTTTGTAGTGTCCTTTTCAGGACTGCCCACCAGTTGTGGTTTTAATGCTTTCCCACCTAGACTGTCTCTGCCTAGTTCTGCATATGCAGTTTCAATTATTTTGGGTAGTTCGTGTGGTTGATCTACTGGACTGAACTCCCTTAGGCGTTGGCGGATCGCCACTGAAGCTGCTTCCCCTTTAATGTTAGCTAGTATTATGGCTGATACCTGGTCGTAGTTACCTAGTAACTTCATCCCTAAGTTAAGGGCAGACTCTGCTCCGTACTCATTTTGTATCTGTCTCAATACGTCAGGTACTACTGCTAATGACGGGATACCATGTGTTCTGGTATATATGGCAGCAAAGACTGTACCCCAAGAGGTGCAGTCCTCTACTTGTGGTGTGATCCCCATGGGCAAGCAGATTGTTAGTATTCTGTGTTTATCACAGGTGGTGGTATTCGGGAATACCGCCTCAAGCTGAGTTATTTTCTGAGCTATCCAGAATGGTATTTGTTCGCGTTTTGCGGGCATTTTGCCCATTACCGCGTGTAATGTTTGAGGAGTAATTTTATTTCCTGTACCCTGAGCTGGAGTACTATTTGCTGCACCTGGTGCAGGTTGGATTGTTAAAGTCCTCATGACAAATTGTGTTAGGTTTCTGTAGATTTTAATTAAATCTCTGTGTTGTATGAGTAAGTCTGGCTGTGGCATTGTGCCAATGTCAGGATGCGATGTGTAAGCCGCTAGTATCGGCCATGTGGCCCCGTCTCCTCCGAGCGGGCCTAATCTTACTCTTTCTCGTATGTGGGGTAGGGCGAAATTAAACCAGTAATAATGATCCTGGTAAGTGAGTGGAATCTCTATGTCCTCAAACGGACAATATTCCCGTGGTGCATCTCCTTCTATATAGTAGTGAAATGTCTTTGTTATTGCATTTGCTGCTGGGAATGTAACCCATGAATAGAACACCTCTGTTTTGTTTGATTCGTGTGCCTCAATCACGAAAACTACCATGCCACCCCTAGCTTGTAAACCATTTTCTAATAGTCTTAGGGTGACTGTCCTTCTGAATTTTGGTGCAATCTGTATTGCATCCGCAGGATCTTCTCCTTCTGTCTGAAAAATTCAGTTCAACTCTGTCTGCCCTTACCTCGGTATCAGACATGTTTAGAGGAAGAAGTGTTCCAAGGGAACTAAGATAAGGTGTTATGCACAATTTTTAGGAACACTATGTCCTTTCAAGCTTGAATAACCAACAGCCAATAAATAGTATTTTCGTACTACTCAGCTGCGGCGGATTTTGTGCCCACCCACTCCAGACGTCTCTGGGGTTTTGTGAGTAGGTTCTCTGAGAATAGCACGACTGAACTACTCAGATTCTACTGTTAAATAAGTACCCAACCAACGTTGGTGGCGCCATGTCGTGTAGTTCCTATAGTACCCCTGCAGGACCTGCGCATTTGGATAACTTAAACTGTGGGCTTGGTGGCAGACTGGCTCTGTGCACCCACACCGCGTATGTTAGCCGGATTTGCATTAGCTAGCTCACAGTGCCACTAGACTCTCCTCGTATCGGGGAGAGATTAGTTTCTGGCAACCTTAGATCATGACAACCCTGATCCCTCAGAATCGTGGAAACAATGTACTACTTTTCGCTCAGTCACTCGTGCTTACTTATTCGGTTTGTCTCAGAGAGTTACACAGAATAAACAGTCTGGGCGTTTCAATAAGTATTTATTGAACAGTTGTTATTCTAGTGTAAAATATATGTGCTGCAGCAACCAGCAGACAATAGCAGAGATATATTATCAGCAGTACGATAAAAGTGAAAGGATAGTACAGTTCTACCATATTGCAATAATCATGGTTACATACATGAATATATAAAATGCATTATGAAAAGTGCGCGTACTCCTACGATGCCTAACTAGATGTACCTAAGTGTACCTAGCATGTGTGTAGGTCTAAAAGCCTAAGAGCCAAGAATCCTTCTAGGATTTAGTCGAACCCCATTACCTGAATAGAGAGAGTGTGGGACCCCGTCCTGGTCTCGAGTTGGACACCCCGCAAGGGCTGTGTTAGACCGCTGTCAGCTGGAGCGACTGCATGCAGGAGCCTCAGCGTCTCTGGTCAGTGTGTCAGCATGGAAGTCTCGGTTCCCTCTATCTTACCGTGGCAAGATGTGGTGTATTTATACCCTAAAGTGTCTCGTCCCTCAGTATGGTTTGTATTGGTCTTTGTTAGACATGAGGAAGACGTCAGGGGTGAACTTTGTACATACATATTATGCGGGAGATGTAGCTGGTGAATGCTCATGCATAATTTATGAGTACATTGTAGGCCTGTGTTCGGG
The DNA here is from genome assembly GCA_963921515.1 of Calotriton arnoldi. NCBI lineage: Eukaryota > Metazoa > Chordata > Amphibia > Caudata > Salamandridae > Calotriton > Calotriton arnoldi. The sequence continues at coordinate 4,506 of CAWUFW010006128.1, read as the reverse complement.
AAAAACCCTGCAGTGTTCTAACCACAGACTAGATAACGTTCAACCCTCAGAGCTCGTTGTGTACTGTAGGGAACTAATGTAGGTGAAAGATCATGCCTATATTAGGGCATAGGAGATCATGACCATAATAGGGCATAGACGATTATGACCAAAATAGGGCATATACGATTATGACCATAATAGGGCATATGCGAATATGACCATATAAGGCATATATGAACACGTCTATATTAGGGCCTCCATATGAAGCATAACAGTGGCTGCTCGGGGTTTGTGTCCCACAAACTGTCAAAAAAAAGACACTTGAAGAGAAACTTGAGGAGAAAGAGAAACGTGGGGGTGAAACACTTGCACTAAATGTCAGTGATATTTTCATCCTTAAGTCAACAAAACTGATCCAAAATAGGGTTTTGAACAAACAAAGAGTATATAGTCTTTCCTAGATGTGCTGCAGGCATGTCTGTCTAATAGGAATTGGCTAAGGCTCTGGCACTGGCTTGGGCTGCCACTATAGCTGAAGCTGATCTAATGGCCATGCAAAATGTCAGTCTTTTCGACAGAGCCTTTTTGAGTGCTGTGTGTTTCAATTAATAGAGCATAGAGTAGTGTGTAAGGCAAGATATTGATTTGGAATTCAACAGTTTATTCAGAATCCTAAAAGAATCTCTAGTTCATGGTTTAATGGATACATACCATATTAGAATAACATTGGAATGTTGACAGCTCAATTGAAGACAGTGAAGCAGCAGCTGGCTGTTACCACTGACTGATATAGGCTTTGTGTTGTGAACAATTGCATGACCTAAACTAGAGCTGCTGACTCTCCCTCTCACATTCCACTCCAGGATATTTGGATGCTTAGTGGAATAAGAGAGGGAAACAGCAAGCCCCTTCCTTCTCCCATTATTCAATGTCACTGGAGCCGTGGAAGGAGGTAGACAGAAATTCTGTGCAGCTCTTCCGGATCCCTCTGCTCTGCCAGGCTTAGGGAGAATCAGGGGCTACAGAGAAGTCTGCCTTCTTTCATGGCCACTTCTGTTCATGTTTCTGTAGCGCTAGGTGCAGCACTAATTGTCAAACATGCATAGCAGAGTGTACTCCCTGAGGCGGAGGCCCACCCGCACCCCAATAAAGGAGACCACACTTGTTTGTTTGGAAAAGTAAAGGTTGCAGTTTACTTGCTGCTTTCGCTTACAAGTGTTTAGAAGATAGCTTGCAATATTTCATTCCCATGAGCGTTGCTTGCCAGACACTCCTTTCACTACCAGCTGACCACTGTACTGGTACCCTACAATGCTTCCTCCAATCAGGCGTACCAGGTGGCCGTGAAGTTGTGACCGTACGGTAGACGTGCTTAATTATTCATGACAAACCAACACACTGTGGTCATAGTCTACACACTGGCAAATTCATACACCTTCAGTTACTCGGGCATGCCAGGTGGCCCCTCCACTTCCGTTAGGGTGTGCTTCATTCAGTGAGAATCCGAGGCTCTCTAGCTCCAGTCGATAAGTGGGATCCGACCATCTGTCATTAAACCAATCGTGGATCACCAAAAGGCGAGTGGCCAAATAGTGGCAGGAATGGGTTTGCTCATCCCCATACCCCCGTCGTAGGTGGGACGTTGACACAGGGAGGGCCAGGCGCGATCTCGCCCCGCCCCAAAGGAAGGTCGTGATTACACCGTCTAGGTCGCGGAACCAGCCGCAAGGGAGGTGGAGCGGAAGGTTTTGAATGGTGTATAAAAGACTGGGGAGAACCATCATCTTAAAAAGGGCGACTCTGCCCAGGGATTCAGCGGAAGAGTTCTGCCAGCGGCAGAGGTCATCTTTTACGCGCTTGGAGGAGTGGGTTGAGGTTAAGGACCAGGTCAATTCTGGAATGAGTGCCACCCAGATCCCGAGATATTTGAATGAGAGCCTACGCAAGGGAATGGTCGTTTGCCAATCCACGCACTCCCTCGAAACATGGAGAGGCACCACCATGGATTTGGCCGGATTGAGACGTAGTCCCGACGCCTTTTCAAACAAGTGGAGGATGTGGAGAGATCGTGGGTCCGCCAGACAGAGGAGGACGTCGTCTGCATAAAGGGCGGTCCGGTCCTTGTGAGACTCCTGCCAGCCCTGGATCTGGCCATCACTTCGGATGCGACACGCCTAAGGGTTCAATTGCGAGGGCGAACAGGGAGAGGGGAAAGCCGGCATCCCTGGCGAGTCACCCTCTCGATCTGAAAGGCGTCTGACAGTGCGCCATTTATGAGGACTCTGGCTAACGGAGTGGAGTAAAGGACCTTCACCATTCTTTGATAGGAGGGCCAGAATCCTGCTCTCTCCAACACATCTCCAAATGTAGCGCCAGTTCACCATATCAAAGGCCTTTTCAAAGTCGTAGCAGCGCTAGGGCTAGGTATGGTGACAGGCGATGACGGTGGGCGAAGGCTACTCTGTAAGTGTCTGAGACAGTGCCTTGTACTATGGCACGGCATGAAGCCACACTGGTCGGAGTGGATGAGGGTGTGGAGCACTTGCTTCATGCGAGGATGGTTGCGTAGATTTTGACCTCCGTATTGATGAGTGAAATTGGACGGTACTGGGCTGAGGAGGGCTGTGGGAGATGTACCTTGGGTATGACCCCAATGGTGGCGATGTCTGTGACTGATGGGAAGGCACCCCTCTCTATAGTTTCTTCAAAGAGGGCATGGAGTTTCGGGATCAGTGTCCCCTGGAATGCTGCGTAGTACTCTGCGGGAAACCCATCTGGACCGGGATTCTTATGGGTGTCTAGTGAGGAAATAGCGTCTCCAATTCCTTCAGGCGTGATGGGTTCGTCCAGGATTGCGCTGTCTGCTCGGGAGAGCCGCGCAAGGGGGGTATCCTGCAGAAAGGAGAAGCTGTTCCGTGGCTTAAGCGAGGGATCCGCTGAGTATAGCCCCTTGTAATAGGCCTCAAAGGCTCGTGCAATTGCCACAGGGGTGCGAGAGATTTGGCCCTGCGCATCACAAATTTAAGGCACAATCCGGCTGGCCATGGGGTGGGTGGTGAGCCAGTGGAGCACTTGCCGTTCTTGTCTCCCCATCCGTAGACCCTGGCCACAGAGGCCCTCCAGACCAGTTTGGCAGATTCAAGGGAGATATTTTTGATCTCCTCGCGCACGAGTTGCAGCTGATGGCGTTCCGCTTTCTCCTCCCCCGCAACCAGTGTGCGCCCAGGCGGAGGGCTTGGGTTTCTAGCTGGGAGAGTCGGCGGTCTTGGACCTGCCGTTGGTGTTTGAGGAACCCTTTCGCATATCCCCGCATTGTCTTTACCCGCCTCCCAGAATGTGCCCTGTAGTTGCACTGCACCCTCATTCGTACGAAAATAGGTGCTTAGTTCTTCTCCCACTTTCTCTTTATACTCTGGGTCTTGGAGAAACCAGGCGTTTAGACGCCACATGGGTTGCAGCGCTCTAGTGGGACCCCCACCCGCAGAAGGAGCGGGGAGTGGTCAGACACTCCACGCTAGTATTTGAATGTCAGACAGCTCAACAGTCCGGGGCAGGCATAATGATGAGGTCTATACGAGAGTTGGTGTGGTGTGCAGCCGAAGTGTGTGTGTACTGCAGCGTCTGAGGGTGCCAAGTGCTCCAGACGTCACAGAGGCCCAGTGCAGAGGCCCAATCTTTGAGGCGTTTGCTCCCCTTTTCCTATGGGAGGTGGAGGCACACGTGGCATCGATAGTGGGTTCAGGGACAGCGTCAAAGTCTCCCCCAATTAGGGTCAGGCCCTGAGGAAGGGTGGACAATGTCCCCATCGCATCTCGGAGGGTGGGTTTCAAGGTCGCCGTGGGGCATATAGTTTTTTTTTTTTTTAAACAGACTTTATTGAGATTCATACACAGAATCATAGGCCGTGATATCCCGACCCAGCCACTCAAATAACAGGCCAACAAGTTACTTGGAATACAAGTAGTGCAATCCATAACCCACAAGGTAACAGTTCGGTTGGAGCTTTAGGTGGAACATCGTGACTAGACGGCTCTGTAGAATTCTCATAGTCCGGTCCCGCTACAACTGCGGCCTCTGCGGCCTCTCGTCCCCAAACTACCCCTCTCCCCACCTCCACCCTCTAACTATCCCCCCTAACTATCCCCCCTCCCGCCCCTCCCCTCCATGCGTGTCACTTAGGTCTAGGCCAGTAATATGAGATACACGTACAGGGCTCGAGTGGGCATCCACACTAATTGGGGTATCTGAAAGAAACACATAGTGATAGATTCCTTACCTTAGAATATCCCCAGGCGTCAGACTGGATCCGGAAAGTTTTCGTCAAGCAGTACCCCTGCGCGTCGGTAGGGGCATCGAGCGGGTCCGCGTCCGTCGCTGCGCCGGTGGTCGCCGAGATGACGTCGCGGGCGCTCACTTCTAGACGCCGCCCACGCGCGCCTGGACGTCAGATCTTTTCTTTTTCCGCGCCAGCAAGCGCAGATCCGGAGAGAGCGGTACCCCTAGTCTTTTTTGACCAAGTTTTTT